>CATIUR010000002.1:89828629-90573629 GCA_949592205.1 Helichrysum umbraculigerum | reverse complement strand
ACACAAGTAGTGATTTATTATGGGATTTGGTCACATAAAATTAAACCAAAAGTTGCCGTAGGTGATAATAAGTGTGACCATATGCTCTGTAATGTCAAGTAAACTTGTATTTTGTGTGACTATTGTCCATCCAATGGCCACTTTATTTTCATGTTTGTGTGACGATTTGTATCATTTAGTCACACAAGTAGTGATTTATTGGGATTTGGTCACATAAAATTAAACCAAAAGTGGTCGTAGGTGATAATAAGTGTGACCATATGCTCTCTAATGTCCAGTAAACTTGTATTTTGTGTGACTATTGTCCATCCAATGGTCACTTTATTTTCATGTTTGTGTGACGATTTGTATCATTTAGTCACACAAGGAGTGATTTATTATGGGATTTGGTCACATAAAATTAAACCAAAAGTGGCCGTAGGTGATAATAAGTGTGACCATATGCTTTGTAATGTCAAGTAAACTTGTATTTTGTGTGACTATTGTCCATCCAATGGCCACTTTATTTTCATGGTTGTGTGACGATTTGTATCATTTAGTCACACAAGTAGTGATTTATTATGGGATTTGGTCACATAAAATTAAACCAAAAGTGGCCGTAGGTGATAATAAGTGTGAATATTGTTCACCCAATGGCCACCTGATTTGTATTTGGTGTAGCGTTTTGCACTATATAGTCACACAATTAATTAATCAAACAGTAGCCACAATGTGTGATCATATTATGTAACTACATCTTTTAGTCACATATAACAAATCAATAATTTGTGTAACAATATAATTTATATAACAACACAAATAAAATTGAAATGTATACAATTAATTGCATGTACCCAAAATAATATCCGAAATTAATTACTTAAATATCAAAATAAACTAAGTACACATCACAGTTTTAATGACTTTTGACTCTTCAATTTGCTCTTCGCTTGCTTTTGCACGGTATCACTAGATACAAAAACCGTTGGTTTGCACTTTTTCTTTGATACTTCTGGTGCAGTTTTTTCTCATCGTCAACCTTTTGTCCAGAAGTTGGTGGTGTTACCTGTACAAGACAAAAGGCGCATATGTATCAAACACTAAATTAAATATGAAGAATTATATTTATGCAGGTTGATAAAAACGGAAAAAAGCTTTAATTGCTCAAATCAATTGAACAAACGAAAAAAGCTACAAAGAGAACAGGTCGAGAGTCTCTCAAAATGAAGTAATAATGCATAAAACCTCATCATTTTATTCTAATCGCCAGATTATGATAGTAAACACAATTTTTGAAGCAAAATATGGCATACCAATTATTTATCCAAAAATTGAAAAATAGGGAAAAGAAGGTGTAGGTCAACCCAACCAGATCCATCTCTTTCAAATCCATACAACAATGACCAATCATCCAACCCACGTATTTTCCACCTACCTCTGTTGATAGATATCAACAATTTACAATATCTTGATCATATCTTAAGTTGCAAGAAACTTATTGGACTAAAATACTCAAAAGGTGTGTAAGAAAGACCTGTGCAGCTGCAGATCTTTTAGCATCCAAAAACTGGCCAGATATGTTGTACAACCTCTATTTTCCGGCTTCTGAGATCGAAGGTCTCGCACTGGCAGCAATCGATTGTAAGGTGGCATTGGTGATGACCGGCATATATCCAGGCTCATGAACATCTTTACTGTTCAGATGATCGTGAGCAGCTGCCAGTTGTGCATCTGATAAGAGAGCTTGAAGGTCTGCACCACTAAATCCTTCAGTCTTTTGAGCAATAGCTTCCATATTGACATCATTGGCTAACGGTAACTAATATTTGAAAGAAATACAATGATATCATCCACCCATAAAATGACCATACACCCATAAGAGGTGGCAAAGAGGACACACCAAATGGTGGGTAACGAGTCACATGTGTAATATTTTATTAGGTCAGATTAGGTTACATTGTACGGAGTAATATTTTATTAGGTCAGATTAGTTAATTAAATTAGTTGTGTTAAATATGAAATAAAAAGATATATAAAGTATACTAGTACAATATTAATCTAACTTTATGCATAAAGTGATTAAGAGGTTGTATGAATGTAGAAATTTTCACGAATTTTTCGACCCATTAATACAATGGGTTGAATTTGCCACCTCTAAATTATACATACATGTACCTTTCTAGAAAGAACACTAAGAATATCCAGTATTTCTTTTGGTGATGGAAAATGACAGAATAGTAGTCGATCCAATCTACCAGGTCGCAGCAGGGCAGCACAAGCTCGAGTTCTGTTGATATAAACGGGAGGATCTTGAGATTCAATAAGCTCTAGCTCGGCTCGCTTACACCCCTATGAGTGACGAAATAATGATCTCATGAAAGAGTAAGAGTGGTAATCAATAGCGTAAGTTATGTCATGTAAGGAAAAACAAATAACCAAAGAAACACTAACCTTGTGGCTGCAAAAAAAAAATACTCCTGTTAACACCTCAACACCATCCAACTCTATAAGAAACCGAAAGATTCAATAGAAACATCACTCAGTACAATAGTCAAAAGATAGCTTGAATTGTACTAGAATTACAAATTGAGTTAGAAAAAAAACTGAACCAACTTGATTAACAACTCAGTCAGTCACACCAGTATTGTCATGACCTCTTTTTGGAGCAATTGAGTCAAATTCATCAAAAAAGATGAGGCATGGTGCAGCAGCAGCTGCTTTTGAGAATATATCACGTACCTGGAGTTGAGAGTTAAGATTAAACCACAATTTCAATCTGAAGTATCTTATCACATAAATAGTAAGAGCATATTGAAATAGCAATCTAGCATGACTCTAAACTAAAGACCACTGATGTATCCATCAAGATCTTATACAGCAGTAGCAAAAGCCAAATAAATGGAAGCATACATGCTACTTCAGAAACAGAAAATATCCACCATTCAAATGCAACAACAAAACAAAAAAAAGAAGCACTTATGATGTTTATGTATCTACATCAAGAGTGCTACTACATAAACAGTACATACCCATAATCTAAACGGTTTAAATTGTTGTTTTTACCATGGCTTTCTGAACTCATTAAACATTCCTTGCCATAACCACTCACAGCAATTACAAAAAAGTGAAAACGAACCTGAGAAGTTTGCAATCTTTCTCTGCCACCATCTTGAATGAATACCTATAAATGAAGCACTGCAAGTAGTTAGCGATTAAAAATCAATGAGTGAAGAAGCAGGCCTTAAAAAGAAGTTCCTTATAACTAAAAGTTAGGTAACCAATCATTACTCCTATTTCTGGTAGCAAAATAACAATTATACGTATATCAGAGAGAAACGTACATAGAGAGATAGACTTCCAAACATTTTGGAGAAGAATTTGAAGACTTTGAAAGCACCCTGTAGAAAAATGAATTACAAAATAATCAAGGGCAAATCACCACCTTTTGCCAATATAAAAGAAAAAAATCGAACATTTCAACAAACACTTAGTGGGCATCCACCAATTTCATTCATCTCACAACTGAATTCAACTCTTCGATTCTTCTCTTTGTGTTATTACTCATTCACTAACCTTTAGAACTTCATAGTCTCCATCTTATACCCTTACAACCAAAAAAGCAATGTTCAATTGAAAGAATTGATTGGCTGGAATTTATAAGAGATTTTCGCAAAATAAAAATTGATATAAACCTTACTACCTCAATTTTTTCGTGGGTTTGAGGTTAGAACTGATATTTGATATTAGTTTTGGCTTTGATAGTCTGTAACCGGCGAAACTGAAATCAAATATCCTGAAAGGTGAAACTTACATAGACATTTCTTACCAGCTACAATAAAGCCGTAAGGGAAATTTGGTGGTGGTGGACGCTAGGGTTTTGGTTTGGGGAAATTTGGTTTGGGGGGAATTTGGGGGCGGCACATTAGAAATCGATGAAATTTGATTTGGGGGGAGTTAGGGGCGGGATTAGGGGTGTAAACGACACGATACAACTCGTGAGCTATTCGAGACCGACTCGAAAAGTATTCGAAATCGACTCGGGATTAGTCGAGTCGAGCTCGAGCTCGAGCTACTCGAGTATGTTATCGAGCCGAGCTTGAGTATCATAATACCCGACTCGTAAAGCTCGCGAGCCTTTACCGAGCTTATATAATATTACTATTTTACCCTTGCTCGTTTTGATGTATATACCTAATAATCTCAACCGTTCATTTTTTTTACTTGAAGTTCAACCACTGGATTATAATCCGGATGAGCTCCAATGCTCCAATCAACACGAAGCATACAAACACACACAATGAGGCTTTCACACTCATATACACACACAAATTAGATCAAAAAAACATAATTCACACCGTAAAAAACACACAAATTAACCATTTTCTCTCCTCCCTCATCCAATAACTACTATTACCACCTCTGAAAACCGGACCACCACTTACCGCTGCGGTCATCTTCGCCATCACCCGGTGAACTTATAACCACCGTCACAACTGAATAACACATTTATCGTTATGGTACTTCGACAACCCCTGAAAACACAGCCACCACAGTCCCTGAAACCCTTGACCACCCTGCTACCTACCTCTAAATGCCAAATCTACGCAGATCTGTTCCTAAAGCGTCATATTCACACAAAACCGAGCCACCAAAGTCGATTCTACGGTTTTTTGGAGTATTTTTTAGTTTGATGCTAAGCTTTAATTTGTTGGATCTGATTTTTCTTCTTTTTTTACTTTGTGTAGTTTTCAGTAATAGACCATGGAAACCCGTAAGCTTCAGATCTGAAGCTAACTCAAAGAACGACGATCTTTTGTGATACTCTTGTATGTTTTTTTAAAACAATATTTAAACCTTTTGGGTGTATGTATAAGATTTTTGATTCAGATATATGATACTCAAGTATATCTACTTAATTAAACCTTTTGATTCTGTTATTTTAAACTTTTGGGTGTTAGTATAATTTTTTTTATTGCAGGTTGCTTGTGATCATGACAAGTAATATTCATAAATGTAAAGTTGTAATAATGATATTTGATTTGATGTTTAAATCTCTTAAAAAGGTAGTATATGAAGTGTTTAGTGATAGGTATTGAGTATCGACTATCCATTGTATTATCATTCAGCAAGTCTCATACCTCAATCTTTAATTGTATCTTTCCAATTAAATTTGATGATCATGTAAATTAAATTCTATTAAGGTGCTCAATACCTTTTAAAGGTAAATATGTATTGTGTTGAACTCATTTCCATCGAACTCAATTTTTCTGTATTGTTTGTGTGTTATGCAAATCATGGTTTTCTGTATTTTGAAAGTTTATCGAGCCGAGTCGAGCCGAGCTCAAAAGTGTCGATACATTAACGAGCCCGAGTTCGATCTTGAAATATAGAGCTCGGTCGAGCTCGAGTCGAGTTTCGAGCCTCGAGTTTTTGAGTCGAGTCGAACTCGAGCTTGGCACTGTGTCGATTCGACTCGACTCGATTACACCCCTAGGCGGGATATCAGAAATGACAAAATATTTTTGGGAAAATTTTTTTATCTATTTTACATGAAGATAATACACAAATGAAACATTATAAATTATGACTTATAGTTCTTATAATATAAAAAAATGGAGTAGAGTTTACATTTGAAGTATACATGACAGCTTAGATTTGAATTAAAAAAAATAAAACATGAAAAGAATTTTGTAAAAAAAAAAAAATGGAATAGAGTTTATACAAACTAGTCATTCTCACATTAAGTATTGATAGACTAGATTAACAATCAAGATATGTCATATATTACGTTATTAAACTTAGGATAATGTCAAATATTCAAAAATAATGAATTAATTTTATCCTAAGTTTAATAGTGGTATATGTAATATTGGTAATGTCATATATCATATATTCCATCATTAAACTTAGAATATTGTCCTATACTCCAAAATGATGAATTAATTTTATCCTAAGTTTAATACTGGCATATGTGATATTGATAATGTCATATATCATATACTTCATTATTAAACTTAGGATAATGTCATACATTCCATAATGATGAAATAAATTTATCCTAAGTTTAATAGTGCCATATGTAATATTGGTAATGTCGTATATCATATAGTCCATTATTAAACTTATGATAATGTCATATATTCCAACATGATGAATCAATTTTATCCCAAGTTTAATAGTGGCATATGTGATATTGGTAATGTCGTATATCATGTATTGCGTTATTAAACTTATGATAATATCATATATTCCAAAATGATTAAGTAATTTTATCCCAAGTTTAATAGTGGCATATGTGATACTGGAAATGTCGTATATCATATATTCCGTTATAAAACTTAGGATAATGTCATATATTCCAAAATCATGAATTAATTTTATCCAAAGTTTAATAGTGGCATATGTGATACTGATAATGTCGTATATCATGTATTCCGTTATTAAACTTAGGATAATGTCCTATATTTCAAAATGATGAATCAATTTTATCCCAAGTTTAATAGTGGCATATGTGATATTGATAAATTCCATTATTAAACTTATGATAATGTCATATATTCCAAAATGATGAATTAATTTTATCCCAAGTTTAATAGTGGCATATGTGATACTGGTAATGTCGTATATCATATATTCCGTTATTAAACTTAGGATAATGTCATATATTCCAAAATTATGAATTAACTTTATCCCAAGTTTAATAGTGGCGTATGTGATACTGGTAATGTCTTATATCATGTATTCCGTTATTAAACTTATGATAATGTCCAATATTCCACAATGATGAAGTAATTTTACCCTAAGTTTAATAATGACATATGTGATATTGGTAATATCATATATCATATATTCCATTATTAAACTTATGATAATGTCATATATTTCAAAATGATGAATTAGTTTTGTCTTAAGTTTAATAGTGGCATATGTGATATCGGTAATGCCATATATCATATATTCCATTATTAAACTTAGGATAATGTCATATATTCCAAAATAAATTACTTTTATCTTAAGTTTAATAGTGGCATATGTGATATTCGTAATGTCATATATTATGTATTCCGTTATTAAACTTATGATATTGTCATATATTCCAAAATAATGAACTAATTTTATCCTAAGTTTAATAGTGGCATATGTGATATTGGTAATGTCATATATCATGTATTCCATTATTAAACTTATGATAATGTCATATATTACAAAATAATGAACTAATTTTATCTTAAGTTTAATAGTGACATATGTGATATTGGAGAATGTTTAATCTTAACACCATTTTTATTCATCATCACAACACCATTTTTATTCACCATCATCAAAATAAAAAAAGAAAAAAAAATCGACTTTAACCACCGCCACCGCTAGAGTTTCTATAATTAAGGTTTCAATGTAAAATATTTCGGGTACAAGTAAGGTTTATATCTTTTGTAATTGAAGAAGTCAATTTCAATCCCAATCTCAATCCCGTTATTAAACTTAGGATAATGTCATATATTCCAAAATGTTTAATTAATTTTATCCTAAGTTTAATAGTGGCATATGTGACATTTGTAATGTCATATATCATATATTCCATTATTAAACTTAGGATAATGTAATGTATGCCCAAATGATAAATTAATTTTATCCTAGGTTTAATAGTGGCACATGTGATGTTAGTAATGTCATATATCATATATTCCATTATTAACATTACGATAATGTCATATATGCCTAAATGATAAATTAATTTTATCCTAAGTTTAATAGTAGGTTATTTTAATTCCCTCCTAAATTTCATTTTGGCTCGTGTAATTCCCTCCTAAAATTTTCCTAAATTCAAGTGCCCCTTTATTTGGCTCTTTTGATTCATAATTCCCCCTAATTGTTTAAAATCCACCGCCGAAAGTCTATCAAAACTCAAAAGTTCATCTCCAATTTTTGGTTGCCTCTGTGAATTTTTAGTTCTAACATTTTTTGTTCCCTTTTCTTTTCTGTCAACTACTGTAACAGTGTAATTAATTAATTCTTTATTCTACTAATCATCTCTTCCAATCAACAATCAGAAGATCGGATAAATATTTCAGTAGCCTTTTACCGATTACGGAACCATTGTAAGTCTCGACTTCTTAACTCAGCGACTTGTTAGTTTTTAGGTTTAACAATTCCCAACCTTATTGAAACATTTACATGAATACTCTATCAGAAGTTTTATTTTAAGCCCTAATTTGTGATGATATTTTAATTTGATCGTGAAATTGGAGGGAGTAGTTTTAACCTTGCGCAGTGCTTACAGGTTGATTACGAGATGAAAATTGAACACACGGCAAAAGTGAAGCGAATGATGAACTAAGAGAGAGCACCTATTGTTAGTTTAATGTCAAGGTTTTCTAGTTTTCCTTTTTTTCCTTCGAAAGTTATATTGTGCTTGTTGCCTAGGGTTTTGATATACTGTATATATGTATGTATGTATACGTATAATAATATGTGTGTAACTGTCATATACTCAAATTGATTGATGTTGTTATCCAGTTTTTATGTATATCTATAATATAATCTATAATGCTTGATTGAAATAAACATCCTCATTTTTATGTGTGATATATAAATAAATAAGTCTTGTTGTTTGTGTTGTTGCCTAAGAAATTGGTGGTTTTTGTATTATAGATACTCGGTGCTAATGAAGCACAATGCAGGACATGAACTCGCATTCTATTCCTACGGTAATCTTGCTCAACTTTGAGATGACTAATGAACGTAGGAAGAAAGCAATGGGATTGACTGACATCAAACCAGTAAATTCGTAAACTCATCTTAATGATAGCATTTGTAACTTATATCTATAAAATATATTGGGACATAGAAGCGCAATTATTATGCAGATTTGCAAGGGTTCTGTGACCAGCTTATGCAGCTATACATTTGGAATATTTGAACCTTTGCATATCTATAGTCGCTATCCTAATCGTTGCTCTCTTAAATTGGCTTGGTTGGAGGTCATAATTCAATCTTTATAGCATTAGTTCGTTTTATCTCCCTTTGTCATTCAGAATATTCACATTATAGGTAAATAATCCTAAGATTAACATTATAGCCCTTCCATAGGATACAAATACTTATTATATGTTTCTTATTCCTGTTATAGTTATCCCGTTAGATGTTCATATATCCTAGTAGTTACCCTTGAATAGTTAGTACATATATATATAAATATATATATTTTATTAATTATTACAAGAGGTTGCCTCAATAGACTTGGCCCAAGTTACAAGATCTCTGATCTCTTGAAACATTGCATATTTTTCCCAAGTTATGAGGTACAAAAATTCTCTCTTAAAATGTTGCTTTAATCATTCGAGTTGGTTATCACGAGAAGATTAGTTGGGGCTAAATTTAATGGGAACTAACTAAGCTCTTTTTGCAGGTCAATAGCATGGTGATATTGGATTTGATCTCTATGTTTGCTTAACCAATGGGATGTCAAGCCTAGAAATGACATGGTATCAACTATTAAGTAAAGGCTTTGTTACTTTTAACTCTATGTTTTAAGTTTTAATGCATTCTTATCAATATTCTTTGTTGTTGCGTTCAAGTTCATCTTATAAATTCAGAAATTTGAAATCGTGCCAAAGAAATGATTGGTGAATACTCAGTTCTACAAACTAGAGGCTATTCATCGTAAAGGAACTTCAATTTATCAGTTGTTCATAACTTATATCAAAATGATGTTACCACAACTAATGTACAAAAGCTGTGATATTCTACTAAAGTACGATTTATTAAGATTCTACCTGTCATGCTACTTATGCGCTTTTCTGGTGCAGGTGATGTACAAGGATAATGTACAATAGGAGACTATCTGAAAGGAATATTGTTTAAGTCTTGTATAGTGAAGATTGATCTCACTTATTTGCTAGGAGTTTCTAATTTCTTTAATTACACACATTATTATGTACATGTCTGCTGATTTCACTCTATCTGTACAAAATGTTAATTGATACAATGAAATACTTTTTGTATTGTTTAAATTTTATGTATTTGTAATTTATATTCTTGTCAAAACCTTCCTTATAATAACCATATATTTGGCCTGATGTGTGATAACTATTACAAAAAGAACCATTTTTATAAGGCTGCTCCCAACAGTGACACGAACTGACGCGTCAGTTACGTGCCAGCTCAGCGCCACGTCAGACTGACACAACTGACACACAACTGACACACCCCTGCCAACAGCAACATCACTTCCCTTATTTTCAGGGCCCCACACACTATTTAATCAATTTATTTAATACAAAAACTTAAATAACACATTTAAATTAAAACTAAAAACATTACATTAATTAAAAATTAAATATTACAAATCCTAAAAAAGAAAAATACATTAATTAAAAATTAAAATATTACAAATCCTAAAAAAGAAAAAAAATACATTTATTAATAAGAAATTAAAACTAGCTAACGCGTTCGGAAATTTGGTGGGAGGCTCGAGATGTGTTCGATGAGGGCATCGCGAAGACGATGATGGACGACACGGTCACGCAATTCTTTATCCATACGTAGTTGCACCGCTACCCTTTCTTCCCACGTTCGTTGAGGTAGATTTTCCGGGTTTGTCCAATACTCTTCCTCGTGTGTACACATATTGCGTCCATTGTCTTCGATTATCATGTTGTGTAAAATTACACAACAATACATGATTCGCCGTATTTTGTTGATGCTATATGGTCTAGCGGGGTTTTTCAAGATTTGCCAACGGCCTTGAAGTACCCCGAATGCCCGTTCCACATCTTTCCTTGCCGATTCTTGGTACCTCTTGAACCTTGACTCGGCTTCTGTTAACGGATACTTAAACGACTTCACAATCGTCGACCATTCCGGATATATTCCATCGCCGAGATAATACCCTTTGGTGAATTGTTGACAGGCAATAGTGAAGATGACTTGAGGAGCTTGATCTTGTAGTAAGTCTTGGAATAAATCAGATTCATTGAGAACGTTGATGTCGTTGTTCGATCCGGCAGGACCAAAGAAAGCGTGCCAAATCCACAAATCGTAGGAGGCAACGGCTTCAAGCATGATTGTTGGATAGCCGTGATCACCTCGAGTGTATTGACCTTGCCATGCAATTGGGCAATTTCTACAAGCCCAGTGCATACAATCAATACTTCCAAGCATACCCGGAAAACCGTGTAGTTCCGCATGACGTTGATGCAATCGTTGCACATCATGGAGTGTTGGTTTTCTTAAATACTCACGTGAATACAGATGAAAAATACATTTACAAAAGTTGTCCAAACAATCGTATGATGTTTGTTGACCCATATGTAAGTATTCATCGAACAAGTCGGCGGCACAACCGTATGCCATTTGCCGTAAGGCCGACGTGACTTTTTGGAAAACATTAAATCCGGGTTTTCCGGTTGCGTCTCGACCATGATGGAAATAAAGAAAGTAAGGGGGTATCGGATGGTGGGAGTACGATAAGATACCTTGGCATAAATGTATAAACATTGGCCGACTCATCCGAAAGCGACGACGAAAGAAATCAAGCGGGAATGTCGGGTTCTCGGCAAAGTAGTCTTGATATAAACGTTGGCCGGCGGCATAACGATCTCTTGGAAAATAACGTCTCGGACGTAGAACGCTTACTTCAATCTCCTCGTCCGAATCGGATGACGTATCTTGTTGTACACGGCTAGCGATCGGATTATATACGGCTAGGACGGCATTTAAATCGTCTAGATCGGAATCGGATCCAGACATGTTAAGTAAATGGTTTTTTTTTTTTTGTAGATGAATTGGTATAAAAATGGTGAAAAAATGGGTAAAAGAAATGAAATGAAAATAATATTGAAGTTGTAAAAGTTGTAGAAGTTGTGGAATATTTGATAGTTAAGGTGTGAATGTTGTGAAAATAGGTTGAAAGTGGTAAATTGGAAAGTAAAATTGTATAAAGTTGTGGAATATTTGAAAGTTGGAGTGTGAATATTGTGAAAAATTGGTTGGATTTGGTTTGAATTTATAGTGGTAAATTGGTTTTTTTAATTTTTTTTTTTTAAACGTTGCAACGGACCAAAGGGGGTGGCCCCCACTTTTTCCCTCTCTCTCTCCCGTCGGATTCCCGACGTGCCACCACCGACGCAAGGGACCGACGCCCCGTGCCAATGGCGTCGGTGTGTCAGTCCCAACCGACGTTGCTCCCCGACGTCCATTGGCATACGTCTAATACAATCTATTAGGACGTCAAGTAACCCGTTTTATAGGACACTAAAATTTGTTCTATTAAATAACTATTTGTTAGGACTCCTGGTTTTGTCATATCAATATTACCCGTGATACGTTGGTATTAGGACACATATTTTAGTCCTCGTATAGGTGAGATTATGCAACGCTAAACTTTGTCACATAAATTATAACACCCCTCGTTTAAATATAAACAATAATATAATATTTGCGACTCGGAAGCGTATATTTCAAAACATACTATCAATGTTTTACATTACTTAAAATGTCACTAAACTTTTTCAAACTTATTACACATGATATTTCAACAAAGTCGGTGTTATATAATTCAAAACATTTCTTTGATTATCAAAATCAAATCAGAGTAACAGCCTGTCAAACATTCCATCCAGTCCCACAACCTCCTGCCCAATATGTCCCATCTATTTAACCTGCAGGAAGAACTGTGGTGGGGTTAGCATAAAGCTAAGTGAATGAAACTATAAGTAACAGTATAACCTAGCATAACAATCTGTTTACATCAAATAACAATAAACAGAAAATCAATCATTCACTCGACATCCAATCAATGTCAAGCTACACCTATCAATCATTATCAATCATCATGAGGACCGGTGGCTCCTGAGATACCCTAATACCGGTTTGGTACTCAGGGAACCCTTATCAATCATCTGTATTGGCCTATACAGAATTACCGGTAACCAGTTGTTAATCACACACGACCTAGATCTCCAAACCAACATTTCAAGTTTCAAGATCTCCTGTCGTCTACAATAACAACCAAGTCCAACTGTCAAGTCAAGTTGACCTCAGAATCTTACATACTAGCTCAAACAGCCAAGTAAGCAACTAGTCAAACTATCATGGCAAGATATCTCAACAATTACATTCTATCACAGTAATACTATAATTACTTGTTGTAAATCAAATCATTACAACTAAATCATACTGAGGTTACAGATCCACTCACCGACTACCTCAGGCCTCTACTCAGTAGTCTAATATCACTGAGCCTTCTCCACATTGATTGAAGAATCTAACGATGGTAATCTGATGATTATTAAGTTTCATGAGAATCACAACTTCCTGATTTGATTTCTGGATTGATTTGGAGGTTTTCAAAGAGTTTCTGTGAGTTTCTAAAATGAAAATGAATAACTTTCCTAAATAGGAAAGGATATATATAGAAACTTAGGTCGGTCCAACCTAAACCGCCTTCAATATATGGGTATAATTTAATACCCCATCTCAATCTATTGCCTGGAACCCGAAAACCATTTGCGAGTCCAAACATTTTATCACACCGTCAGCTATATTAATTTACAACAATTAATATTTCACTTATCACATTGGAATATTCGGATCCTATTCCAATTATTTCACTATTTCAAACAATATTATTTCCAAACACATTTACATACTTATTTAAATCAAGAAATAATATAAAACAACTAGGTCCATTTCGAGGATGTTACAACTCTTCCCCCCTTAAAGAGATTTCGTCCCCGAAATCTAACCTCAATCAATCTGACTAATGTGATATAGTCACATACCTCTTAGCATACATTAATCCTCAATAGCAACTTACAACTATTCTTAGACTGTTTGAATTCTTTCCACATGCACATATCCAAATGTATATGCTTCTATCTTTTCCTATGCACACTTACAGTGCATCCATCCAACTTCTCATAGGAACCAATCATCTATCTAATTCCTTTATCACCAATCAAATAAAAGTTTAAAGCACCCAATCACTTTAACCAACAACAATAAGTGAAACCTAACATCACTTATTAGGTCTACGCAACCAGAAATTAGCAACATGCTAAAATCTTTAACCTATTTTCACTGTTCATCTCTGTTATCAATAAAACAGCAATCACACTATTACAATAGTAGTTATTAAACTACTTAGCAACACTGAAAGTTAATTTCAGTTCATGACTAACAACCAGTCTAATATTCAGATAACAATCTCAAATCTCTACTATCAAAGATCTAAAATTCAACTCTAGGTCAACTTTTCACCCAACAGTTCCATACTTACTTTCATGAATAACCTATAATACTCACATATCATTATCACTATCATATGAAATCCTTTACTTAGAAGTAATCCAGATTCATATCACCTTAATAAGCACAGCAGAGGTCACACTCAGTAGGTAAAACTACAATCAACAAGTACTTTGCTCAATCAGCAATAGTACCACCATCAAATATTACCTACATTCAACCAACCTCTACATTGACTTATTTCTGTTTGTAACTCCTTTCATTACAATCTATCAATTGTCAACAACAACAATTTACACAACCAATAATCACAACACTAAAGATTATACACTACAGTGTACCCATCAATACTTATTATGTATCTCCAAAGTCTAACTAACCATCAAGTTAAAACTTATTTATTATTTAAACTGGTAAGACATCAATAATATTCTCTTAGCAACCAGTTATTTCAATTCAATTTTACAATTTTAAACTACTAATCACAAGCAATTAGAATTTATACAACTTTAATCACCCAATCATTCAACACTAGATCCCGTCAATCTAGCAACTAAGTCAGTCTTAATCCACATATTATGATACTACAGGTCAAGCATCACAATATCACACTATCAAAATGTGCTACTTTCCAACACATTTCCAACAAAATCTACATCAAGTTAATCACAATTAACTAACCTCCACATATCTTATGACACATTTTAATTCAATCTATTAAAACTTATCATGCCATTTATTATCATGTATACTACACATATATACTTACACAATTTCAGATATTCTCTAAAATGGACACATACACAACAATTTCATTTCATTCTAAACTTTCAAGAAAAGTTTGGTGAATACAATCATCACCTATCAATCTCAAGGTTTCTCTTACTTTCTAACACTTACAATTATACACATCAGGTTTTCAGCCCCAAATGTCAAGCAATCATTATTCTTAAACTATCAAAATAATGATCATTACACTTAATTTCATACCTGATTTCTTAAAATATGACCAACTATTCAATTCATATTTCCTCAATTATTAACCAAGGTTAAGCTAAACCTTTAATATAATTCATTTCCGGATATACCTTCATATCTTTTCTTACTTGGATCTAATCCCAATTTATCACTTTATCACTTATTTCATTTGTATACTATCAACAATTAACAAAAGAATCCATTCAATTCTTTCCATACCTAAGTAATTTACCATGAGGTACCAGTCAATCTAGGCAACCATTAATAATAACTTTCAATTATTTCTTATCTCACATTCTTACCAAATCAAAGCTATCATCACAAGCCTCATACACTGGTAAGACTTTCTTATCACAATCCTAACCAATGTAACTTAATTTGCACCTTTCAACAAATTATAACTGTCATATCATAACATGACTTCACATCTGTATAATTCCTTAACACATATTCAGTTCAATTATACTTAACACTATTTCAATTACTTAATACTAGCTTTAAGTAATTAATCAAGTCTCACAAACTTAGACAATTTATCTATCTCCTTTGGATCTCACATGACCCGTTTCAACATGATTTTAATCAATCTAGGAATTCAATCACATTCCACACAATCATAACATTTCAATCTATGTTAGACTATTTCAACACAAACAGTTGACTATGTGTCAACCTTGATCTCAATCAACCAATCAATAAAATTCTCTAATTGCTTTCCTCAAGTTTGACCCAAACTCAAACCAATCACAAGCAATTAATTTTATACACAACTCTCTATTCATGGTTTGACTTTCAAAGTTAACATACTATCAATATTAACTCACAACAAACCATTTCATCTTATATGTTCACCTTCAAACATATATTTTAAATTATTACTTTCAATAATCTTATCAATCCTTCACAAGGACAAGGTCAACCTACATCAGTATTGGCTCCATACAAGCCATTCCATATTATATGTTTACTTTCAAACATATATTTCACATTATTACTCTAAATAATACTAAGAATCCTTAAACCAAACAATATCAACCTATCTCAACTTTGGCTTCATACAAGCCAGCTACAACATAGTGATTCATTTAAACACTATACAAATCCACCTACAGGTAATCTATCATTATCAATCACAATTACCTATTTAACAGAATCCAATTTGTCATTTATGTTCATCAACAAAACAACTATCAATGACAAACATTATTTACACTCTCACATTTACATTCTAGATGTTACAGTTCTATCAACCAATTGTTTTCTTATCAAAACAACTATTAAACCACTTAGCATACTTTCATGCTCAGTTTTCTAAATCACATTACATTTCTTTTATACCAAGTAGCCTCAACAAATTCATGTGACACAACATAATATAACAACGGTGATCAGGCGTTGCAAGATTATGTTCTTCACAATCCATTCTCAGACTACTCTACATTATAATTATCAATATAACCTACTCTTATCTCATGTATGTATTAAATACTTCATGATTTCAAATCAATCATAATCTATTTAATAGTTCCTATCAGCTGATACATACTCAAAATCAGCTTACTACTTACATATTCAACCTTACATATGTAAGCCATCTCACATACACACAATGTTCTAATTTTCAACAACTGAATTACTCAGTATATCACTTATCTGAAACCTCAAACACATGATAACTCGTCAGCATAGTTTCATTACTTACACTAATCAATGTCCCTATTTACATTCAAAATTCAGGACATTTCTTACTTAATTATCATCACTTTGACATATGCTATCATATCAAGCATCACTGTCACAACAATTCTATTCAATCATGTTACTATAAACATTTCATTTACTAATTTACAATTGACCAGAAAGATCTACCACTTCCTTAATCAATTTAGCTTTATCATAAGCCATATTTCTTATAAACCTATCAGTCTTGGTTTAGCTCAAAGGTTTAGCTATAGTCAAAACATATCATATAGCCACATAACCACATATTTTCTCAATTAGCAGTCATTTTCAAATCAAATGACACAACAATCCTTACACATAATTCAAATCACACCCTGTAACCAATCTACTAATATAATACTATCAATTATTTTGTCTCACCAATAAAGACACTCCTTAGGTTCCAACATCAATCATGTTAAACCTTAATCAACTCTTTATCTACTCATTTAATCACATTTCTGCATTTTCAATTCAATCAGAAATAACCACTACAATGAGTATCCCATTCAATACCTCTATCCTCATGTCAACCTATAACAATCATTAGTTGACTCAAAACTGGGGAATCATATCAGCCTGACTCAATTAACTTCACAACAATGCTTACTTAACATAACAAAGTAAACAGTTCAAGTTAATTTAAATTTAACACAGGCTTATCGAAGATTACCTGACAATCTTAAGCCAACGAGTATTGAGGAAACATGAAATATACCAATCAGATACTCATGTTCCTCCGTCTCTGCAATCAAACAACAACTTCACAACTTGTTAAGGGTTAGTACATATTCAACTAATCACTTTCTCACACATTCACTAATCAACTAAACCCGCACCCACTGGAATGTTTGACTCAACTCAATCAAAGTTTAGGATTGAACATTCTATCAAGTCCAATTCACCCAAACTATTGCTCTGATACCAACTTATAACACCCCTCGTTTAAATATAAACAATAATATAATATTTGCGACTCGGAAGCGTATATTTCAAAACATACTATCAATGTTTTACATTACTTAAAATGTCACTAAACTTTTTCAAACTTATTACACATGATATTTCAACAAAGTCGGTGTTATATAATTCAAAACATTTCTTTGATTATCAAAATCAAATCAGAGTAACAGCCTGTCAAACATTCCATCCAGTCCCACAACCTCCTGCCCAATATGTCCCATCTATTTAACCTGCAGGAAGAACTGTGGTGGGGTTAGCATAAAGCTAAGTGAATGAAACTATAAGTAACAGTATAACCTAGCATAACAATCTGTTTACATCAAATAACAATAAACAGAAAATCAATCATTCACTCGACATCCAATCAATGTCAAGCTACACCTATCAATCATTATCAATCATCATGAGGACCGGTGGCTCCTGAGATACCCTAATACCGGTTTGGTACTCAGGGAACCCTTATCAATCATCTGTATTGGCCTATACAGAATTACCGGTAACCAGTTGTTAATCACACACGACCTAGATCTCCAAACCAACATTTCAAGTTTCAAGATCTCCTGTCGTCTACAATAACAACCAAGTCCAACTGTCAAGTCAAGTTGACCTCAGAATCTTACATACTAGCTCAAACAGCCAAGTAAGCAACTAGTCAAACTATCATGGCAAGATATCTCAACAATTACATTCTATCACAGTAATACTATAATTACTTGTTGTAAATCAAATCATTACAACTAAATCATACTGAGGTTAAAGATCCACTCACCGACTACCTCAGGCCTCTACTCAGTAGTCTAATATCACTGAGCCTTCTCCACATTGATTGAAGAATCTAACGATGGTAATCTGATGATTATTAAGTTTCATGAGAATCACAACTTCCTGATTTGATTTCTGGATTGATTTGGAGGTTTTCAAAGAGTTTCTGTGAGTTTCTAAAATGAAAATGAATAACTTTCTTAAATAGGAAAGGATATATATAGAAACTTAGGTCGGTCCAACCTAAACCGCCTTCAATATATGGGTATAATTTAATACCCCATCTCAATCTATTGCCTGGAACCCGAAAACCATTTGCGAGTCCAAACATTTTATCACACCGTCAGCTATATTAATTTACAACAATTAATATTTCACTTATCACATTGGAATATTCGGATCCTATTCCAATTATTTCACTATTTCAAACAATATTATTTCCAAACACATTTAAATACTTATTTAAATCAAGAAATAATATAAAACAACTAGGTCCATTTCGAGGATGTTACATAAATTATTCTAATAGGACGCTTGATTTATTACAACGCCTTTATATAGGACGCCTAATTATTGGTCCTATGAGATAAAAGGTCCTATAAAGTTATCTTTTGGGACACTTATGGGTATCCAATAGGACCAATTTTGTTGTAAATATGGTGTAATTGTAAATATAATTGGATCAACCAAAAACAGTGCCAAATACTTTTTGGCAGGAGACTCAAGACCGTGCCAAATACATTTAGGCAGGGGACACAAAACTGTGTCAAATACCTTTTAGCAAGGCATAACAAACTGTTCCAAATGCATATTTGGCAAGGCTAGATGTAAGTTTTTCCAAATACTAGAGTCAAATGGCACAAAAATATAAACCGTCACGGTTCGGCCCGACCCAAATACTATTTGGCAACCTCGTATTTAGGACAGAGCCAAAACTATGTCAAAGTCGTGCCAAATAGTATTTGGCACGGGTTTGCTCGTTTTTGGCACAGTTTTTGGCCTTCCCAAATACACTTTTTTCTTATATATGCCCGAATGATTGGTCACATATAATCACCTAAAACGTGGCCATAAACATCATTTAGATACACATTTGTGATAATGTGACTATACGGATTAACTTTTCACACTCTAACACACACTGCACTTTAGACACACATACTAACTTATGTGACCATATATACCTGTTTTTGGCTACACTGAAATTATGTGTGACAAACTCGACTTCATGATTTAGTCACATAAACAATTGCTTCATATGACCATATAGTGGCATTTGGTCATAGTGTTCAAGTGTGTGACCATATAGAGGCATTTGGTCACAGTGTTCAAATGTGTGACCGTATAGTTACCATATCTACCTGTTTTTGGCTACTCTGAAATTATGTGTGACAAACTCGACATCATGGCTTAGTCACATAAACAATTACTTCATGTTACCATATAGTGGCATTTGGTCACAGTGTTCATGTGTGTGACCATATAGTGGCATTTGGTCACGGTGTTCAAGTGTGTGACCAGATAGTGACCATATGTACCTGTTTTTGGCTACACTGAAACTATGTGTGACAAAATCGACTTAATGACTTAGTCACATAAACAATTACTTCATATGACCATATAGTGGCACTTGGTCACAGTGTTCAAGTGTGTGACCATATTGTGATCATATGTACCTGTTTTTGGCTACACTGAAATTATGTGTGACAAACTCGACTTCATGACTTAGTCACATAAACAATAACTTCATGTGACCATATAGTAACATTTGGTCACAGTGTTCAAGTGTGTGACCATATAGTGGCATTTGGTCACAGTGTTCAAGTGTGTGACCATATAGTGGCCATATGTACCTGGTTTTTATAACACCCCTCATTCGATACAACAATATTATATTATTAACACGGAAGCGTATAATTTAAAACCTCTGAAAACACTGTACATTAAGATAATGTACATATACTGGTTACATTCCAAACACAGCATAAGTTAAAACCATTTAAGTTACTACACATCAACTACATCAAATGGGGTATCATATTGTTCCAAAACTTAGTTTATAATAAAACATGTCAGAGTAGCACGGTAAGTCAAACTTTCCCTGCTCCATGAGCATCACTGTCCTGCAACCCACATCCCAAAACATAACCTGCAGGAAGTAAATTGAGGGATTAGCACAAAGCTAAGTGAATGAATTCATCACACACAATTCAACTTAGCATAACTACCTGTTTACATCAAACAACCGTAAACATATGATTCAACCAGTCAACAATATAGTAATGAGGATCGGTGGCTCTGGGGAATACCATAATACCCGGGTGGCTCCCCAAGAATACTTAACCAACCATATCCGTATGGCCATAACGGACGAGACCGATAGCTAACAGTTATTATAATCAAACACAGGTACTACACACAACAAATGAATCAAGTTCCTGTGTAATTCATATAATAACCAAACTAGCTCAACCAACCAGTTCAACCTGTTGACCTCATTAACAACTGATGCCCGAAGGCCACACATAGCACGTAGATTTATAAGCAACAATGAATATTAAATACAACTACAACATATCTACGTTTACTTGTTGTAACCAAACAGTTACAACTAAATCAAATGGTGAGTTCCGAATCCACTCACCAATACCTCTGTCGTCTCAACCTCAGATTCCAAGTGTCACTTATCTTTTGGAGAATCTGAGAATCAACAATCAAATATAAGTTAGTAACAACGTTATTAAAATCATAACTCATATTCGAATACAACATATATTATTACATTTCACAACATGTATAATACAATCATTATGGGCACATTTGTTAGATATATCAACAAACCTAACAAGTAACACTAATACATTAGTAATTCAATAATGTTTGTACAAAAAATCAAATTTTCTGCATTAAGGGGGAATCCGCCGGATTCCCATTGAATCCGCCGGATTCAAAGATGTTTTCAGACCCAACTTTGGACCAGGGTTCACAAAACGAATCCGGTTGATGAATCCGCCGGATTTAAACCATTTTGACCGGATTCTCAACCCCATTGACCGGATGAATCCGCCGGATTCATAAGGAATCCGCCGGATTCCTCGTGTTCATCAGCCCTGTGCAGGTCGTGCAGAACACAACCCAGAAAATGAAAACTAATAACCAAATCATAACATAGTCGATTTCAGCAGTATACCACAGATCAGATACCATCATACATGTAAACTATAACATGTTTAAATGCTTCAATTCAACATCAATTCCTGCAAAAACATCAATCGATTATGATTATGAATTAAATCATGAAAATCACTTACACTAGATGATGATTATGAAGTTTAGATCAGAATCTGAATTCCAAGAGCTTGATTACAGAATTTTGTTTAGAGTTCTTGTTTCTAGGGTTTTAGGTTTCTAGTTATGAACTTTCCAAATCAAGAAACCTTCCTAAAAGGGAAAGTAAATAGGTCGGCTAAGATTTTACACCGACCCGTATCCACTTAAAACTAGTACCCTTTCAATCTATTGCCTGGAACCTAAAAACCATTTGCGAGAAACTTATTTTTATTTTACCATCAACTATAGTAAATTACAACCAACAACAATTTACTATTCACAATAAGTTCTGAGACTTATTTAACTAAGTTTCGCAATAAACAAATAATATCGAATAATTTCTAACACAATTAAATATAACAATTTAAAATTAGAAATTACCTGACCCGAAGAGAGAATGTTACAAATCTCCCCCCCTTAAGAAGATTTCGTCCCCGAAATCTCAACACGATCAAATAATCCAGAATATCTGGATTTCATACTGTCCTCGGTTTCCCAAGTTAGGTTTGAACCTAAACTATGCTTCCACTTCACTAGGACCATTGGTATTTGTTTCTTCCTAAGTTTAACAACTTTTCAGTCTATAAGTTCAACAGGTTCTTCAACTAACTTCTGAGTCCGATCAACTTTCAAATCTTTCAAAGGAAGAATCTGAGACTGGTCCTCCACGTTACATTTCCTCAAATAGCAAATGTTAAACGTGTCATGAATTCCAGCAAGCTCTGAAGGAAGATCAAGTGTAACCGACTGATCATTAACGACTTTACTGATTTTAAATGGACCGATATACCGAGGAGCCAATTTACCACGTTTCCCAAACCGAATAACCCCTTTCTAAGGTGAAACTTTAAGATACACAAGTTCACCTTCAACAAATGATACCGGTCGTCTACGTGGATCTGCATACTACTTCTGTCTGTCACGTGCAGCTTTCAACTTTTCACGGGCAATTGCTACTTTGTCAGCTGTCATCTGAACAATGTCGGGCCCAGCAAACTGTTTCTCACCAGCCTCTAACCAACAAGTAGGCGTTCTGCAACGTCTACCATATAGCATTTCATAAGGAGGCATGCCAATGCTGGAATGATAAGAATTATTGTAAGCAAATTCAACCAACGGTAAGTGAGAATCCCAAGAACCGCCATACTCCAAAACACAAGCCCTTAACATATCCTCAAATGTCTGAATCGTACGTTCTGACTGACCGTCGGTCTGAGGATGATAAGCAGTACTGAGATTAACTCTGGTACCCAACTCGTGCTGTAAACTCTGCCGAAAATGAGAAATAAACCGAGAATCCCTATCCGATACAATCGACAACGG
Organism: Helichrysum umbraculigerum; assembly: GCA_949592205.1. NCBI lineage: Eukaryota > Viridiplantae > Streptophyta > Magnoliopsida > Asterales > Asteraceae > Helichrysum > Helichrysum umbraculigerum. The sequence goes on along the minus strand of CATIUR010000002.1, from coordinate 90,550,322 downwards.
AATACCATACCGGGAAACAATCTCATTAACATACAACTGGGCAAGCTTACTCAACGAGGCCGTTTCACTACTAGCCAGAAAATGAGTACTCTTGGTTAACCTATCAACAATAACCCAAATCATATCATTTCCTCGAGATGTACGTGGAAGTTTAGTCACAAAATCCATAGTTAAATGTTCCCACTTCCATTCTGGAATCTCTAACTGTTTCAGCGACCCATACGGCTTTTGGTGTTCAGCTTTAACTTGAGCACACACATGACAAGTGCCAACAAACCTTGCAATGTCAATTTTCATCGTAGGCCACCAATACAAGGATTTCAAATCATTATACATTCGAGTACTACCGGGATGAACAGATAAACGAGACTTATGGGCTTCAGTCAAAATCATATCCCGAATACCACCAATCAGAGGAATCTATACACGCGACTGAAAAGTTTTCAATCCTCTAGAATCATCAACTAACAAATCTTTCCGTTTCAACATGATTTTTGATTTAAGATTATGATCTAATAGAGCTTCCAACTGTGCATCTTTAATCTTATCTACCAAGCCAGAAGAAACATCAACTTTCAAGTAATAAATTCGGTCAGAGGTTCCTTTTCGACTCAAAGCATCAGCAACCACATTAGCTTTGCCTGGATGGTAACGAATTTCACAATCATAATCCTTGATTAACTCTAACCATCGTCTCTGACGCATGTTTAACTCTTTCTGGGAAAACACATACTGAAGACTTTTGTGATCCGAACATATAACACATTTCGTACCATAAAGATAATGTCTCCAGATTTTCAATGCAAACACAACAGCTGCCAATTCTAAATCATGAGTAGGGTAATTTCTTTCATGCTGTTTCAACTGCCGAGAAGCATAAGCAATAACTCTGTCTCTTTGCATAAGAACACCACCCAACCCAGCATAAGATGCATCACAATAAACAACAAAATCATCAGACCCATCAGGTAATGCCAACACAGGTGCCTGACACAGTAGCTGTTTCAAAGTTTGAAAAGCTAACTCTTGTTGTTCAGTCCACACAAATTTCTCATCTTTACGGGTCAATCTAGTCAACGAACTGGCAATTTTAGAAAAGTCTTTAATGAATTTCCGGTAATAACCAGCCAAACCAAGAAAACTCTTAATCTCTGACGCAGATTTTGGAGCTTTCCAATTCATAACAGTTTCAATTTTAGAAGGATCAACTTTTACACCATCGTTACAGATAATATGACCTAAAAATTGCACCTCCCGAATCCAGAATTCACATTTAGCAAACTTTGCATACAAGTGTTCTCTTTTCAACGTTTCTAACACTAACCTCAAATGCATTTCATGTTCTGGTTCGGATTTTGAATACACCAAAATATCATCAATAAACACAATCACAAATTTGTCAAGAAAAGGCCGACAAACTCGATTCATCAAATCCTTAAAAACTGCTGGAGCATTAGTCAAACCAAAAGGCATAACCAGGAATTCAAAATGACCATACCTGGTACGAAAAGCAGTTTTAGGAATATCCTGTTCATGAACACGAACTTGATGATAACCTGACCTCAAATCAATTTTAGAATAGAATGAAGATCCCTTCAACTGATCAAACAAATCATCTATTCGAGGCAAAGGGTATTTATTCTTCAATGTTCGTTTATTCAGTTCCCGATAATCAATACACATACGAAACGACCCATCCTTCTTTTTCACAAATAAAACTGGTGCACCCCAAGGAGAAGAACTAGGTCTAATGAACCCTTTATCCAACAACTCCTGTATCTGATTCATCATTTCACGTATTTCAGAAGGAGCTAATCTATAGGGAGCTTTGGCTACAGGCGACGAGCCAGGAACAAGATCAATCTGATACTCAACTTCCCTAACCGGTGGCAAACCAGGCAATTCATCGGGAAACACTTCCGGATACTCAGAAACAACCGGAACATCATAAATGGATTTCTTTTCTAATTTCACATCAATCACATAAGCCAGGTAAGACTCACAGCCTTTAGACAACGACTTCCTAGCTTTCATCATGGAAATAAGAGGTATACATTCACTATCCCTTTCTCCTCGAGCCACAACGTACGACTCTTCAGAAATTGGGATCCTAATCAACTTGTGGTGGCAATCTATACTTGCTTTACAATGACTCAACCAATCCATGCCAATAATCACATCAAAACTAGGTATCGGCATCAACAGAAATGAAATTGGAAAAGTCTGGCCATCTATCACAATATTAGCTCCAGTCACCGAGGTGGTAACAGGAACTAACTTGCCACTAACAATTTCTACTTCAACAGGCTTAGTAATCAAAGTAGGGTTCAATTTCAACTTATCACAAAAACACACAGATATAAAAGAGCAGTTAGCTCCAGAATCAAACAAGACATGCGCTGGTACAGAGTTTATAAGAAAAGTACCAGTGATAACATCCTCTGTGTGAACAGCCTCATCGACTGTCATCTGAAATGCCCTACTAGCAGCTGGCGGAGGATTCTTCCGCTTTTGACCGGTAGATGACGAACTCCCGACCGAAACCGAACCCTGTTTCCCCGCCTCCGGACACTGACCAACCCGATGTCCTTCTTTCTTACACGTCCAACATACGAAATTAGGAAACCTGCAATTCTTGATTTCATGCCCCAATTCACCACATTTGAGACATTTGTTCGTTTGTGGAGTACACGGACCAGAATTGTCACACCCCGCCAAACGGTAATTACAGTTACATAGAGTGGTTTGCGGAAGCTTAGTGACGTGGCGGGGCTGCGAGCAGTAAAACACAACCAACAGTTACATACATACTCAGAGCATATGATTATCGCAGAACGATATAGATTTAAGATGCCATTAGTTAAAGTTTTACAACAGTTTACTACTTGAAAAGTAGTAACAGTAATAGTAGTGTTTGAAATTCAGTATTTCATAAAATACATAATAACAAAAGTAGATTTCATAGGTATGACTGCAGTAGTTGCAGTTATACAGAGGAAATCCATGTGTCCCAAAAGTAGTGGCATCCTAACAAGTCCAGGGCAGTCCGTCCTGATATGCATGCAGATCTTACTTACTCTGCTAATTCCCTGAAAAACATAGAGTAAAACGTCAACAAAATTGTTGAGTGAATTCACAAGTTTGTTCGTTATGTAGGAAACACAAGTTAAACATTTAAGAATAACATTTCCAATAAGTGTTGTTTATCAAGTAGGAAACACAAGTTATTAACGAATAACATTTCCAAATCAGTTGTAGTTGTAGTAGGAAACACAAGTTATTAACAAATAACATTTCCCAAATCAGTTATCAGCAGGAAACACAAGTTAACCTAAATAAGGATTAACATTTCCAAATCAGTGTACGTAGGAAATCACTTCCTAAACAATAGTTTTGTGGGAATATTTAGACGGTGATCCCTTGAAAGGTGAGCTAAACCTGTCAAGTAAGGTAACCCGATCTAACCCTATAACCAAACCACAACCCTAATCTGTTGTTGTTTGCCATGCTGGACAATTAAGTATACGCTCCCAAATCCGTAGGAGGGTCGTCACGGCGATAGTACTATCCGTATACTCAGTGGCTAGAGTCACCTAGCTAATGGTTATAGTCTGTAGCCATAAGGTCTTTTATGCACTACATCGTTCAGCCTAGATCCGTACCAAGATTCGTTGCCTAAATTCCCAAAATAGTTATGAAAAACATTTCATAAAAACATAGTTCAAATAGTTGTGTGAAATACCCTTTCACAAATAGTTCAAGTATGAAGTACCCCTTCATAAACAGTTTAAGTAAATACTTACAGTATTTAATCAGTCAAAACATGAAATCTCATTTCATCAATAGTTTAAGTAAATACATCAAGTATTCAAACAGTTGTCGCATGCAATTATACATACGATTTCTATGTTTTCCACCCCGAAGTTTTAAAACATTAAAACATTTAAAAGGGGTTTGTGAACTCACTGTGAGTGCTCGGATGAGACTGCTAGCGAGACAAGATAACGAAGCCCAAACGTAGTCAACCTATACACAATATTGTATTAACCATAAGTACTTTGTTCACTTATGTTAATAATTTGTTTGTTTAAAGAAATTATCAATTTCTAAAGTTTGTGTACGTCGTTGATTATAGTTGTTGAAAATAAATAATACTTTCACCAGTCATTTTTGTTTGTCGAATCGTCCGAAGTGTGTAAGCATATGTATATATATACTTATATAGTTGAATATATATATTCTCGCGTATATATATTATTGTTCGTTGTTACGTTCACATATATATATATCAATCGTTTATGTATATTGTTTGTCGTTTAGTTTCCAACAAGTTCGCATACGTTTAATTAAATAACTGTTAATGTTATTTAATATATCGTTTCATAATAAAATTTATCGTTCGTTCTTTATTCACTCGGTCCATTTAAGTTTAGCACGAGATCTATTAACCATTCGGTCCAAACCCAACAGCTCAAGCCCAACACCAGGCCCAGATCGTGACCCGGCCCAGCTCAGCACACGGCCCAGCCGTTCGGCTTGGGCCAGCCGTTCGGCTTGGCCAGCCGTTCGGCTTGGGCCTTCAGCCGTTCGGCTGTTGGCCTCGGCCCAGTCCATTTCGCTTGGCCCAATTGTTTAGTCCGTTATCTAGTACGGCCCAAGTCCACACAGCCCAGAAGTTCAGCATCCCAGCCGATCGGTTTTAGTCACGCAGCCGTTCGGCTTTTGCTTAGCCGTTCGGCTCATGCTTAGCCGATCGGCTACGCGTTCCAGTCCAGTTCCCTGCTCCGTTTTCAAGTTTTGAAGTCCGATTTCGTGGTGTTTTTAGGCTATAATTCGAACGGCAAAAGCTTATATATGTTACCTATCACCATAATATCACTTTATATCTCGTTTATAACAACTTTTACATAGTAAATTTGCGATTTCAAGTTTTGGGTTCATAAAACCATTTCAAGATCAAAGCTTCAATCTTTCATATTTGTTTGTTATATAGCTAGATTATGTTGTTTAAACATGTTATATCACGAAATATAAGCAAAGAATTCAAAGAGATCAAAGTTTCCTTACAAAATGAAAATGATGAAAATGATGATGAAAGGACGATGATGATGATGTTCTTGGTGTTCCACTGCTACTTTCTGCTGCTGCTATCCTTCTGATCTTGTTAATTTGGTTTGAGAGAAAGAAAAATGGAAGAAATTTTGTGTGTGTGTTTTTGCCGAGAGATCACAGAGGATGGGGGGAAGTATGGTTTTAAAAACCATCGGTCGGTGCATTATTGTAGGTTGGTGGGATTTTTGTCCCACCAATCTCGAGTACGGGTATAATTTTAGCAATATAAAATTTAACATTTTATATTTTTATTTTGTAGATGCTCTCCTGGTTCGTAATATGTTTTTAGAATAATGAGGTTATCATTATTTTTGATAGTTGTACATTTTTGTACATTTTACTGCGCGCAGTTAATTGAGCGCCAAAATTCAGAAATTTTAGGATTCCATATTTTGAAGTAATGTTCTAACTTCTTCCAAATGAACGAGAAAATTTGTGTTTTTATGATTCGACGTCGTATGCGCGTTTTAGAATTGTTTCTGTTCGTGATATAATACGTTTTATGTTAAACGTATATTTAAACCCTTTCGTCTATACGTTTTAGATATATAAGTACTCGTAATTAATAATTTCATTATTAATTATTTTTGTGTCACAAAACTTTTGTTATTTATTTTTTGTCGGCTTCGTTCCGATACGTTCGTACGTACTTTATATATAAATACGTACTATGTAATACTTTTTGTATTATGGTTTTGGGCTCGCTAGACTCATATCACATCATAGGTTTAGTTTAAAACAAATGCAGGGAATTAGCGTAAGAAATGCATGTAATTAAGTATAATTATATACCTAATTTGGAGGAGTGTCACATTCTCCCCCCGTTAGTGAAATCTCGTCCCGAGATTTAAGTCGAGCCGTGAGTCTCGGTCACGCTCTCAAATAGGTTAGGGTATTTCTTTCGTATTTCATCCTCTCGTTCCCAGGTAAACTCCGGGCCATGTTTCGAGTTCCAACGAACTTTAACCAGTTTGATTCGTTTGTGTCGAAGTCTCTGCGTTTTAGAATCCATAACTTCAACAGGTTCCTCCACAAAGTTAAGTTTTGAGTCAATGAAGACTTCGTCAGGAGGAATGATAAGTGTTTCATCAGAAAGACACTTTTTGAGGTTGCTAACGTGGAAAGTATCGTGTATGCTACTAAGCTCTTGCGGTAGTTTAAGCTTGTAAGCGACGGGACCAACCCTAGCAAGGATTTCAAATGGTCCGATGTATCGGGGGTTCAGCTTTCCTCGTTTGCCAAATCGTGCTACTCCCTTCCAGGGAGATACTTTGAGTAGGACCTTGTCTCCTACTTGAAACTCAAGAGGTTTACGGCGGTTATCAGCGTAACTCTTTTGTCGGTCTCGTGCCGCTTTCAGTCGGCTCAATACTTGAGTTATTTTGTCAGTGGTTTCCTGGACAAGTTCGGGTCCAGATAGTTGTCTGTCGTCCAACTCTGCCCAACAGAGTGGTGATCGGCACTTGCGCCCATATAACGCCTCAAAAGGTGCCATTTGTATACTCGTGTGATAACTATTGTTATAAGAAAATTCAGCTAGAGGTAGGTGAGTATCCCAGTTACCTCCAAAGTCTATCACACATGCTCTCAACAAGTCTTCGAGAGTCTGTATTGTTCGCTCACTTTGGCCGTCAGTCTGCGGGTGATAGGCAGTACTCATATCAAGTCGAGTACCCATTGCCTGTTGTAAGGTTTGCCAAAAGCGAGAAGTGAATCGCGCATCTCTATCGGAGATGATGGATAGTGGCACTCCATGCCGAGAAACAATCTCTTTAATATAGATTTTTGCTAGTTTCTCCATTTGATCCGTTTCCTTAATAGCGAGGAAGTGGGCTGATTTCGTCAATCGATCGACAATCACCCATATGGCATTTACTCCCGATGCCGTTCTAGGTAACTTCGTAATGAAGTCCATTGTTATTTGCTCCCATTTCCATTTGGGCAACTCAGGCTGTTGCAAAAGCCCAGACGGCTTTTGGTATTCCACCTTTACCTTCGAGCAAGTTAAGCATTTGCTAACGTAGGTGGCAATGTCACGTTTCATTCCAGGCCACCAGTAGAAGCCTTTCAAGTCCTGGTACATCTTGTCCGCACCAGGATGTATCGAGTAATTGGACTTGTGTGCCTCGTCCAGAATCAGCTTGCGTAACTCATCTACGCATGGTACCCAAATTCGGTTCATGAAGTACAACACTCCGTTGTCCTTTTTCTCGAGTTGTTTTTCCATTCCCTTCAAGGATTCATCCTTAAGGCGTTCGGAGGTGAAAGCAAGTTCTTGTGCTTCGCGAATTTGAGTAATGAGATTCGAGTGGATTGTCAATCCCAAGGCTCGAACTCTTCGAGGTTTGATTCGTTCCTTACGACTCAGGGCATCTGCTACTACGTTAGCTTTACCCGGGTGATACTTTATTTCACAGTCGTAATCGTTAAGTAATTCGACCCAACGTCGTTGTCTCATGTTAAGTTCTTTTTGGTCGAATATATGTTGTAGGCTCTTATGATCAGTGAAGATCGTACACTTTGTACCGTATAGGTAGTGTCTCCAGATCTTTAGTGCAAAAACAACGGCTCCCAATTCCAAATCATGAGTCGTATAGTTTTTCTCATGCACTTTTAGTTGTCGTGATGCATAAGCAATGACCTTTTCGTTCTGCATCAGTACGCAACCTAATCCCTGATGCGAAGCATCACAGTAAACAACAAAGTTGTCTACTCCTTCAGGTAGGGATAGTATGGGTGCGCTGCTCAGTTTCTGTTTCAATATTTGGAATGCCTTCTCTTGTTTCTCATTCCACTCAAATTTCTTGTCTTTTTGAGTTAATGTGGTAAGTGGCTGAGCTATCTTTGAAAAGTTTGCGATGAATCGCCTGTAATAGCCAGCTAGACCAAGAAATTGTCGTACTTCCGTTGGGGTTTTCGGTGTTTCCCAGTTGTTGATTGCCTCAATTTTGGATGGGTCTACATGAATTCCCTTGTCATTTATCACATGACCAAGGAATTGAACCTCTCGTATCCAAAATTCGCATTTAGAGAACTTTGCATAAAGCTTCTCTTTTTGTAGTAGTTCGAGGACAAGCTTCAGATGTTGCTCGTGATCCTCTTTCGATCGTGAGTATACCAAGATGTCGTCAATAAACACAATGACGAATTTATCTAGATAGGGTTTGCATACTCTATTCATCAAGTCCATGAATACTGCTGGTGCGTTGGTCAGCCCAAAAGGCATGACTAGAAACTCGTAGTGACCGTAACGAGTCCTAAAAGCAGTTTTCGGTACATCTTCTTCTCGTACCTTAAGTTGATGGTAACCAGATCGTAGGTCAATTTTTGAATAATAACTTGACCCTTGCAGTTGATCAAACAGATCGTCAATGCGTGGTAACGGGTATCGGTTCTTGATAGTTACCTTGTTCAGTTCTCGGTAATCGATGCACATCCGCATAGATCCATCCTTTTTCTTAACAAACAAAACCGGAGCTCCCCAAGGGGAAAAGCTCGGTCGGATGAATCCCAAGTCTAGAAGTTCTTGCAGTTGCGTAGACAGCTCTTGCATTTCCGAGGGAGCTAGACGATAAGGTGCTCGTGCGATAGGTGCGGCTCCTGGCACCAGGTCAATGTGAAACTCAACTTGTCGTGGGGGTGGCAATCCCGGCAACTCATCAGGAAATACTCCTGGATAGTCGCGTACAATGGGCACATCGTCTATACGTCGCTCCTCGGTTTTCTTTTCTACAACGTGTGCCAGAAATGCTTGGTACCCCTTTCGAAGATACTTACTGGCCTTCAAACACGAAATCATTTTAGTGGCACTCTTTCGTTTCTCACCTTGAACCACAAGTGTTTCTCCTGTTGACAGTGGTAATCGTACCAGTTTATCATGACATATGATCTCAGCGCGGTTCTTAGATAACCAATCCATACCGACTACAACGTCAAAACTTCCCAACTTAACCGGTAGTAAGTCTATTTCGAAGAGATGACCTTCTAACTCCAAGGTACATCCCGGTACTATTTCTCCTGATTCGATCAACTCACCATCGGCTAATTCTATGGTATACTTGTTTTCTAATTTACGGGATTCAAGTTCTAATAGTGGTCTAAACTCAGTAGACACAAAACTTAAATCAGCACCCGAATCAAATAACACAGAGGCATAATGATTGTTTACAAGAAACGTACCAGTGACGGTGTTAGGGTCCTGGCGTGCCTCTTGTGCCCCGATCACGAATGCCCTTCCTTGAGCTGGTTGGTTGTTGATGTTGTTGGCTCGGTTATTGTTGTTACCGCGGTTGTTGTTGTTGAGCTTAGGGCATCGGTTACGGTAGTGTCCTTGCTCACCACATTCAAAACATCCCTGGTTTTGACGCTCAGTGTTTGCTCGTGGGGGAGGGTTAGTTTTGCATTCTCGGGTTCTATGTCCCCATGCCCTACAGTTTCCACAATACCCACACCCGCCTTCGTGGTGTCGGTTGCACTTATCACATTTGGGTTTGTTACCCAGGTATGGTTTCGAGTCGGTAGTAGTGGCAACATATGCTTTCGCATTTCCAGAATGTTTCTTGTTTTGCTGACCTTGGCGATCAGCACCACTACCGTTCCACTTTCGCTTTGCACCACCAGAACTACCAACATCATTACTGTTCGGTTCACTCTTTCCCGACACAGCTTTCTTAGTCAGATTTCCCATCCTGACTGCCTCATCAGTCAAACTTTGTGCTAGTGTAACAGCGCTCCTGAAAGTGTCCGGTTTAGATGATGTCACCAGACTGCGGATTTGTGGTACCAGACCGAATATGTAGCGTTCGATACGCTTATACTCGGGAGTCACCATATGTGGCACTAGACGTGCAAGTTCCTGAAACTTAGTGGTGTACCCAGTAATATCAGCACCAATCATGGTGATGTTCCACAACTCTGTTTCTATTTTCTGCATCTCACTGCGAGGACAGAATTCCTCCAACATCAGATTCTTAAATGTTCCCCATGACATTGAATAAGCAGCTGGTCGACCAAGTGATTGGATCTGACTGTTCCACCAAGTGAGCGCTTTGTCAGCCAAAGTGCAAGCAGCATACTTCACCATACAGTCAGGTGAACAGTCACTAATATCCAATACCGACTCAGTTTTCTCTATCCAGTGAATCATACCAATTGCACCCTCGGTGCCACGAAAAGAAATCGGCTTACAAGCCTGAAATGTTTTGTATGAACACCCTCGGCTAGTATTCACGAGTGTCTCAGTATTAACAGGGGTAGATCCACTGTTGTTAGCTCCAGGTTCACGACTACGGCTTGCCTCATATTCAGCAATACCTTTAGCTATTCTTCGTGCGATCATTTGTTCAGTGGTTTCGGTGGGTGGTGGTGGTGGAGGCTTAGTCGTCTTTTGACTTGTTCTAGTGACTCGTCATTTGGGAGGCATGATTCAGCTCTGCGATGAATAAAATGCAGAGTGTTAATGTTGAGGTATTGAATGTGAATAGATCAAAGATTCACATTTGATAGAAATGAATGACATGAAAAGATGAATGAATAGAATTTTACAACACGTGCCATACAACTTTGAAACACCCACATGTATCTATCATAATATAATCACGTTGGCCAGGCGTCATTATATAATGCCCAATACACATTTCTTTTCATTGTCGTTTAACACTGTAAATTTTAGAGGTTCTCAAGAATAATCAATCATCAAGCTGTAAAATGTTTCAAGGTTTACAAGAGTTGGTCACAAAGTGTCGATAAAGTATAGGTTTAATCACAAGTTGACAGTTGTAAGATGAAATAACATGGTTGATAATAAGCATAATGAACACGAGATGTAAACCAAGCATACATTATATATTAGAGATCAAAACGCCGTTACATGAGTTTAGTACAAAATGAGGTGGGAGTTTTAATATACCCATCGATGGTTAGCGTTATATAAAAGATGATGGGTTTCCTATACATATACCCATTCTACTAGCAAAGTTCCATCCAATATACAGCTAGTCCATAACGAATACATACATATATTTCCCCAAAAGTAATAGTTTAATATGGTGTAGGCACAACCGCCATACACAGACCTAACGGAACCATGGGAAATACATCCTAACCGCAACCATCACTGCTGCAGTCATCACACACATACTAGCTACAATCTCTGACACCCTAGCACGCCTCTCTAAAGCTGCAACGCGTGCACGGGTGGATGCTAGACTCTGCCAGTCTGTCAGACGGTGAGTCTCCACAAAATCCATCCTCTGATGGAGCATAGCCATATCCATATCAGTACGGGAGGCATCGCTCAGTAGCTCCATCACATCTCTGCTCCTGCTAGAGGATATCCTAAACATGGTGTGGACCACAGCCACAAGGGTAGGCACAGTGAGCTCCAGAGGCTCACCAGTGAGATATGCAGATGGTGGTGAGTGGGAGGACTCTCCAATCTCAAAGGTCGAGGGAATACCCTCTAGTGATCTCCACTCTCTCAATACTCGAGGCATCCAGTCCAGATGAGAAGGTCGGAGCCTCTTCTGTGGCGGCTCGACAACTGGAACCTCAGACTCAGTCACTGGCGCCTTATCGCGCGGCGCGAGTGGTCCTCTGGGAAAATCCCGAACACAGATCCTAGCTGTCATCCTAGGTACAGGCACACGAGAGGTACTCGCAACAGGTGGTGTAGGGGTAGAAGTGACCACAGGTGCGGTCGGAGGTGGTACTAAGTAAGCATCACTAGTGTCGTCAGACATAGCTCTCACATGAACTGATGACTCATCCCCTACTGTAATCGCGGGACCCTCAAAAGTAGCCTCGGTCGGCTCTTCATCCGAAGCGTAAACATGATAATGTGATTGACTAGACATACTGTGACAAAAGAAATTGAGTGTGGTGTGTCAGTCGTATGTTAGTTGTATGCAAAGTATGTATGCATGAATGCACAAATGTTCTAGCCAAAGCTATAGTCTAGGTCTCTAAGGTTTTCAGTCACCTAAAGACTTCTAGTTCGCTATAACCAATGGCTCTGATACCAAGTCTGTCACACCCCGCCAAACGGTAATTACAGTTACATAGAGTGGTTTGCGGAAGCTTAGTGACGTGGCGGGGCTGCGAGCAGTAAAACACAACCAACAGTTACATACATACTCAGAGCATATGATTATAGCAGAACGATATAGATTTAAGATGCCATTAGTTAAAGTTTTACAACAGTTTACTACTTGAAAAGTAGTAACAGTAATAGTAGTGTTTGAAATTCAGTATTTCATAAAATACATAATAACAAAAGTAGATTTCATAGGTATGACTGCAGTAGTTGCAGTTATACAGAGGAAATCCATGTGTCCCAAAAGTAGTGGCATCCTAACAAGTCCAGGGCAGTCCGTCCTGATATGCATGCAGATCTTACTTACTCTGCTAATTCCCTGAAAAACATAGAGTAAAACGTCAACAAAATTGTTGAGTGAATTCACAAGTTTGTTCGTTATGTAGGAAACACAAGTTAAACATTTAAGAATAACATTTCCAATAAGTGTTGTTTATCAAGTAGGAAACACAAGTTATTAACGAATAACATTTCCAAATCAGTTGTAGTTGTAGTAGGAAACACAAGTTATTAACAAATAACATTTCCCAAATCAGTTATCAGCAGGAAACACAAGTTAACCTAAATAAGGATTAACATTTCCAAATCAGTGTACGTAGGAAATCACTTCCTAAACAATAGTTTTGTGGGAATATTTAGACGGTGATCCCTTGAAAGGTGAGCTAAACCTGTCAAGTAAGGTAACCCGATCTAACCCTATAACCAAACCACAACCCTAATCTGTTGTTGTTTGCCATGCTGGACAATTAAGTATACGCTCCCAAATCCGTAGGAGGGTCGTCACGGCGATAGTACTATCCGTATACTCAGTGGCTAGAGTCACCTAGCTAATGGTTATAGTCTGTAGCCATAAGGTCTTTTATGCACTACATCGTTCAGCCTAGATCCGTACCAAGATTCGTTGCCTAAATTCCCAAAATAGTTATGAAAAACATTTCATAAAAACATAGTTCAAATAGTTGTGTGAAATACCCTTTCACAAATAGTTCAAGTATGAAGTACCCCTTCATAAACAGTTTAAGTAAATACTTACAGTATTTAATCAGTCAAAACATGAAATCTCATTTCATCAATAGTTTAAGTAAATACATCAAGTATTCAAACAGTTGTCGCATGCAATTATACATACGATTTCTATGTTTTCCACCCCGAAGTTTTAAAACATTAAAACATTTAAAAGGGGTTTGTGAACTCACTGTGAGTGCTCGGATGAGACTGCTAGCGAGACAAGATAACGAAGCCCAAACGTAGTCAACCTATACACAATATTGTATTAACCATAAGTACTTTGTTCACTTATGTTAATAATTTGTTTGTTTAAAGAAATTATCAATTTCTAAAGTTTGTGTACGTCGTTGATTATAGTTGTTGAAAATAAATAATACTTTCACCAGTCATTTTTGTTTGTCGAATCGTCCGAAGTGTGTAAGCATATGTATATATATACTTATATAGTTGAATATATATATTCTCGCGTATATATATTATTGTTCGTTGTTACGTTCACATATATATATATCAATCGTTTATGTATATTGTTTGTCGTTTAGTTTCCAACAAGTTCGCATACGTTTAATTAAATAACTGTTAATGTTATTTAATATATCGTTTCATAATAAAATTTATCGTTCGTTCTTTATTCACTCGGTCCATTTAAGTTTAGCACGAGATCTATTAACCATTCGGTCCAAACCCAACAGCTCAAGCCCAACACCAGGCCCAGATCGTGACCCGGCCCAGCTCAGCACACGGCCCAGCCGTTCGGCTTGGGCCAGCCGTTCGGCTTGGCCAGCCGTTCGGCTTGGGCCTTCAGCCGTTCGGCTGTTGGCCTCGGCCCAGTCCATTTCGCTTGGCCCAATTGTTTAGTCCGTTATCTAGTACGGCCCAAGTCCACACAGCCCAGAAGTTCAGCATCCCAGCCGATCGGTTTTAGTCACGCAGCCGTTCGGCTTTTGCTTAGCCGTTCGGCTCATGCTTAGCCGATCGGCTACGCGTTCCAGTCCAGTTCCCTGCTCCGTTTTCAAGTTTTGAAGTCCGATTTCGTGGTGTTTTTAGGCTATAATTCGAACGGCAAAAGCTTATATATGTTACCTATCACCATAATATCACTTTATATCTCGTTTATAACAACTTTTACATAGTAAATTTGCGATTTCAAGTTTTGGGTTCATAAAACCATTTCAAGATCAAAGCTTCAATCTTTCATATTTGTTTGTTATATAGCTAGATTATGTTGTTTAAACATGTTATATCACGAAATATAAGCAAAGAATTCAAAGAGATCAAAGTTTCCTTACAAAATGAAAATGATGAAAATGATGATGAAAGGACGATGATGATGATGTTCTTGGTGTTCCACTGCTACTTTCTGCTGCTGCTATCCTTCTGATCTTGTTAATTTGGTTTGAGAGAAAGAAAAATGGAAGAAATTTTGTGTGTGTGTTTTTGCCGAGAGATCACAGAGGATGGGGGGAAGTATGGTTTTAAAAACCATCGGTCGGTGCATTATTGTAGGTTGGTGGGATTTTTGTCCCACCAATCTCGAGTACGGGTATAATTTTAGCAATATAAAATTTAACATTTTATATTTTTATTTTGTAGATGCTCTCCTGGTTCGTAATATGTTTTTAGAATAATGAGGTTATCATTATTTTTGATAGTTGTACATTTTTGTACATTTTACTGCGCGCAGTTAATTGAGCGCCAAAATTCAGAAATTTTAGGATTCCATATTTTGAAGTAATGTTCTAACTTCTTCCAAATGAACGAGAAAATTTGTGTTTTTATGATTCGACGTCGTATGCGCGTTTTAGAATTGTTTCTGTTCGTGATATAATACGTTTTATGTTAAACGTATATTTAAACCCTTTCGTCTATACGTTTTAGATATATAAGTACTCGTAATTAATAATTTCATTATTAATTATTTTTGTGTCACAAAACTTTTGTTATTTATTTTTTGTCGGCTTCGTTCCGATACGTTCGTACGTACTTTATATATAAATACGTACTATGTAATACTTTTTGTATTATGGTTTTGGGCTCGCTAGACTCATATCACATCATAGGTTTAGTTTAAAACAAATGCAGGGAATTAGCGTAAGAAATGCATGTAATTAAGTATAATTATATACCTAATTTGGAGGAGTGTCACAAGAATGTCATGACTTACAAGAATTACACCAGTTTGAACCTCCAGAGGAACCACTTTTGCTACCAGACCTTTGACCCTGTCGGTTACCCGACCATCTCTGCTTTCCCTTACCTGAAGAATCACTTTTTGGCTTCTGAGATGAAGTATATCTAGCTTGAATACCAGAACCTCTCATGTCACTATCAACAGAACGTGCAAGGTTAAAAGCTTGAGATAAAGTACTTGCCAATCTCACAGTGGTACGATAATTAGAAGGTAAAGCATCCACAAACTGTTCATTTCGAGTTTTCTCATTTGGGACCCACTGCTGAACAAACCGCAGCTTCTCAGAAAACTGTGCTATCAACTCATCAATTGTCATCTTATCGGTCAACTGTAAGTTCACAAACTCTCGTCTGATTCTAGCCATATCAAAGTCTGAACAATACTGATTAAAACAGCTTGATGAAAATCTGGCCATCGAATAGCTTTCTTTTGTTGTTGAGTCAAGTGCCCTGTGATCGAATCCCACTAAACCATGGCTTCATCTTTCATACATTGAACTGCATACGGAACTTTAGATTCTTCTTCACAATGTGTTACATCAAATTTTCTTTCCATATCCCTCAACCAGTTTAAAGTCACAGATGGATTTGTACTACCACTACACTCCGGTGGTTTACTTGCCATAAACGTTTTAAAAGAACACATTTTACTCGACTGTAAAGGAGGAACAGTACCAAACACAGGTATTTGTTGCTGAGATGAAGTAGCTTCAGTTCGTCTTTTAAATTCTCTGAGATTAATCACCTCATCTTCTAACTCGTGCATATAATCATCTCTGTTTGATTCTTCAACAACAGGAATAGAAGTACCATCATGACCAGGTTGTTCACCAGGAATTTGTAAAGGAGGAACATCGGTTCTTGAGGCATTATTAGGGTTGGCGGTCGTTTGCTCGTTATCTGCCATATCTGTAATCATCACAAAAATTCAACAATTGTTAATCGTTAGCACCAAACTACTAACAGATTTACAACAAATGCTAAATCCATTTCCCAAGAATGTTTGACTTATCACGCTCCAGAATTGGGATTGAACACTTTACAATGTTCAATTAGCCCAAAACTATGCTCTGATACCAACTTTTAACACCCCTCATTCGATACAACAATATTATATTATTAACACGGAAGCGTATAATTTAAAACCTCTGAAAACACAGTACATTAAGATAATGTACATATACTGGTTACATTCCAAACACACCATAAGTTAAAACCATTTAAGTTACTACACATCAACTACATCAAATGGGGTATCATATTGTTCCAAAACTTAGTTTATAATAAAACATGTCAGAGTAGCACGGTAAGTCAAACTTTCTCTGCTCCATGAGCATCACTGTCCTGCAACCCACATCCCAAAACATAACCTGCAGGAAGTAAATTGAGGGATTAACACAAAGCTAAGTGAATGAATTCATCACACACAATTCAACTTAGCATAACTACCTGTTTACATCAAACAACCGTAAACATATGATTCAACCAGTCAACAATATAGTAATAAGGATCGGTGGCTCTGGGGAATACCATAATACCCGGGTGGCTCCCCAAGAACACTTAACCAACCATATCCGTATGGCCATAACAGACGAGACCGATAGCTAACAATTATTATAATCAAACACAGGTACTACACACAACAAATGAATCAAGTTCCTGTGTAATTCATATAATAACCAAACTAGCTCAACCAACCAGTTCAACCTGTTGACCTCATTAACAACTGATGCCCGAAGGCCACACATAGCACGTAGATTTATAAGCAACAATGAATATTAAATACAACTACAACATATCTACGTTTACTTGTTGTAACCAAACAATTACAACTAAATCAAATGGTGAGTTCCGAATCCACTCACCAATACCTCTGTCGTCTCAACCTCAGATTCCAAGTGTCACTTATCTTTTGGAGAATCTGAGAATCAACAATCAAATATAAGTTAGTAACAACGTTATTAAAATCATAACTCATATTCGAATACAACATATATTATTACATTTCACAACATGTATAATACAATCATTATGGGCACATTTGTTAGATATATCAACAAACCTAACAAGTAACACTAATACATTAGTAATTCAATAATGTTTGTACAAAAAATCAAATTTTCTGCATTAAGGGGGAATCCGCCGGATTCCCATTGAATCCGCCGGATTCAAAGATGTTTTCAGACCCAACTTTGGACCAGGGTTCACAAAACGAATCCGGTTAATGAATCCGCCGGATTTAAACCGTTTTGACCGGATTCCCAACCCCATTGACCGGATGAATCCGCCGGATTCATAAGGAATCCGCCGGATTCCTCGTGTTCATCAGCCCTGTGCAGGTCGTGCAGAACACAACCCAGAAAATGAAAACTAATAACCAAATCATAACATAGTCGATTTCAGCAGTATACCACAGATCATATACCATCTTACATGTAAACTATAACATGTTTAAATGCTTCAATTCAACATCAATTCATGCAAAAACATCAATCGATTATGATTATGAATTAAATCATGAAAATCACTTACAGTAGATGATGATTATGAAGTTTAGATCAGAATCTGAATTCCAAGAGCTTGATTACAGAATTTTGTTTAGAGTTCTTGTTTCTAGGGTTTTAGGTTTCTAGTTATGAACATTCCAAATGAAGAAACTTTCCTAAAAGGGAAAGCAAATAGGTCGGCTAAGATTTTACACCGACCCGTATCCACTTAAAACTAGTCCCCTTTCAATCTATTGCCTGGAACCTAAAAACCATTTGCGAGAAACTTATTTTCATTTTACCGTCAACTATAGTAAATTACAACCAACAACAATTTACTATTCACAATAAGTTCTGAGACTTATTTAACTAAGTTTCGTAATAAACAAATAATATCGAATAATTTCTAACACAATTAAATATAACAATTTAAAATTAGAAATTACCGGACCCGAAGAGAGGATGTTACAGTTTTGGCTACACTGAAATCATGTGTGACAAACTCGACTACATGATTTAGTCACATAAACAATTACTTCAAATGACCATATAATGGCATATGATTTAGACACAAAAATAACATTGCATGTGACCAATATAAAACTTAATGATAATTGATGTCCATTTTGACTCTAAAAAATAGCCACATGAATATTTCACAAAGTGACTGTTGTGAATATATTCGTCACATACAATCAGCTTAAACGTGACCATAAACATCATTTGGTTACACATTTGTGAAATGGTGTAGCTATTGTAAAGCTAGATAGTCACATGATCTTGCTACAAAATATTGTGACTATACACACTAGCTTTTCCACATTCTAACACACACTGCATATATGGTCACATAAAAAGTTATGTGACCATATGTTCCTGATTTTGGTTACACTGAAATTATGTGTGACAAACTCGACTACATGATTTAGTGTAACACCCCCAAATTCGTTTATTTTGATTAGCGGAAGCATTTAGTTTGAGTACGGGGTGCCACAATAACAAAGCATGCATACGTATCAGAGCATATGATTACAACATAACAATATATATTAAGATGCCAAAAGTATAAATTACAAAGTTTACGATTCATCGAATCGTACAAGTTAAAAGTAATTAGTTTACAAAAGTAGATTTCTGAAATATGACTAAAACAGTTTCAGTTATACTAGAGAAATCCATATGTTTCCAAAAAGTTGGCATCCTAAAACTTCACGGGGCGCCTAATTCTCCATATGTGTTGGCGACTCTTACATGCGCAGCTAATTCCCTGAAAAACATAGTAAAAGTCAACAACTAGGTTGAGTGAATTCATAGGTTTCATGTTTGCAATAGTTGAACCAAGTTTGTAAGCACAGTTGTTATCCAGATAAGTTCACAAATAGTATTGCCATAATAGTCAAGAATAAGTTTAGTGGAATGTTATCCAAATACAAGTTTAGTGGGTTGTTCGCCCAAAGTTTGGTTTATGTGGGATGTTACCCAAAACAGATACGTGGGATGTTACCCAAAATGTCACACGTGCTAGTCGTTTTCCAGCGTTTTACAAACAGTACCGGTCGTTCTCCGGCCAAATACGCACGGGTCGTTCTCCCGTAACAGTTTACCGGTCGTTCTCCGGTCTAGTTACGCACGGGTCGTTCTCCCGTCCAACAAACGCATGGGTCGTTCTCCCATCCAAGACGCACGGGTCGTTCTCCCGTCCCTTGGCCAGTCGTTCTCTGGCACTAAAATACGTAGCTGGTCGTTCTCCAGCGTTTATATAAAAGTACCGGTCGTTCTCCGGTATACCAAACAAGTTTAAAGGTTTACAGTCGTTTGCAAAACAGTTTACCGGTCGTTCTCCGGTCTAGTTAAAACAGTTTGTCGAATAAGTTATCCCATTTGTTCAGTGTGTCAATATGAAAATGTTATTTCATAAACACCAGTTTGTTCAATAGTTTAATAGTTCAAAGTACTCTAAATGTTCGAGTAACCACGTATGATAAACAATCATATAAGTAAAAACAGTTATGGCAATAAGTAACACAGTTGACTATGTTTTCCACCCCTGTTCAAAAGCAGTTAAATCAGTAAAAGTAGGGGCTATGAACTCACATGTTGAGTTAGGTAGTTGTGCGAGTGCTAGCAAACCTAAGCCCAAGTACAGTCCGAAATATCCTAACGTCCTAAACGTATGAGATTTTATAAGTATGTGGATATCTAAGCTAATCATCCATGCTAGTGTTTGTACAACCAAGTTATGTCCAAAGTGTTTGTTAAACGTTTACGTTGTATTTCGTTGTTTGTGAAAATGTATACGACTCGTTGGTGATAGTTTGAAACAATAGTTCTGAAATATCATTATATTGGATTGCTACAGTGAAATGCTACAGTAACTGCTACAGTAAATTTGACTTTTCTACAGTAACTTTGACTTTGCTATAGTGAAAATTCTTCAAAATTTCTGATTCTGCGACACAATTTGCGACACAATAGTTTGGTATGCGACACAAGGGTTGTGTCGCATAGGAATGCGACACAAGAGCTTAGCGACACAAGGGTTGTGTCGCATAAGCGTTCGGTGCTAAATCAATAGCGACATAAGGGTTGTGTCGCAGAGATTCTACGACACAATGGTGCGACATAGTGGTACGACATAAGCTACGACACAAAATAACACGGTTTATACGACACAACATCGTTTATGCGACACAAGCCTGCGACACAAGCGTTGTGACGCAAAGATGAACACCCAGACAGAACCCAGCGGCTGTCGCGTTTTTCCGATCCAAAACCCAATCCAAACGTATTTTTAAGCCATAAAATCGTGTTTTCTTTATTGTATGGGTTAATACTAAGTATATTAAACACTAATTATTAACTAAAACTTTAAAATCTAAGAATTTACGGGATTTGTCGGAAACTTACGAGTGTCGGATTTGAAATCCGGGAAGATAGGAAGGTAGAGCTCGACTCTGTGATCGTTTTATTCCAAAGGCGATAAGTGATTCGGCGAGTTTTTGTAGTAGTTTTGGTGTGATTTGTGTGTGGTTTTTAGTGAGAGAAATGAGAGAAAAAGGAAAATAAGAGAGAGAGAGAGTGAATGGTGAAAATGAAAGAAAGAGGAAGAGGTGGATGGGGTTTTGTTCCCCATCTTCCGTCTCCGTGTTTGCACTCCGTGTTTGTTTACACAATCGTTAAATGTTACATTATTTTAACTAATATATTTTTAATGACACATTTCATTATATTTTTAATTAGGATCTTTTTATGAAATTAATTCAACTAAGTTATTAAAATTTTAACTATGTTTTATTTTAATTATACGTTTTAACGTTTTGCGTTATAAAAATGACTGTAAATATTATCGACATAATATTTAATTGTTAACGACGTTATTTAATAATTTCATTTTATTAAATAATTTTGTTCACCAACAGTCGTATATTTTTGTCGCGTTTGTTTTCTGATTGCTCAGTACGTAATTACAACTAATTACGAATACGTAATACTACGCGTATTATCTAGTTGGGCTTTGCTAGACTTACCTCTAAAATGTGTTGTGAATTCACTCAAGTAGGGAATTAGCCTAATAATGCAAGTGATTAACGTTAATAATCGTGTATAAATTTGCGGAGTGTTACATTTAGTCACATTAACAATTGCTTCATGTGACCATATAGTGGCATTTGGTCACAGTGTTCAAGAGTGTGACAAAGATTCGTCACGTTTAATTTGTATAATGTGACTAATTCATCGAACTTACTCTTCATTTGTCACGTATTCCAAATTCATATGTGACTAAATAATCAGCAAAAAAATAGCACATCCCTTTCGCCACATAAATGTTCGAACGTGTGTGACTAAATAATAACGTGCTTTTTATTTTCGTACATATAGTCACACAAATCTTCGAATGTGTGATTATCTGATTTCGAGCATGTGTGACCAAAGCCTCATTTTGTACTAGTGATAACTATGAGATGGATCTATAAACAAAAAGTGTATGCAAAATTATATAACAAATAAAGAACCTAAAGGATTGTGAATAAGTATTACGATGGATGGCAAACAAACCGTTAGGTTCATTGTTAAAATTGGCCAATTGAGACGGATTAGGTTTCTCAATTGGTGCATTTTCCATCGTAGGTATTCATTGAATTGGGTGTAGAAGGAATGTAAAGATGGTGTAAAATTTAGGAGGAGATGAATAGTGGAGAGAGATCAAAATAATTACGGAAGAAAATATTAAAAAAAGTATAGAAGATAATATATTTAAATGAGATTTATTTTGCATGGTTGGTTGAGAGAAAAAATCGGATCTTGGACTCGTAAGTGTAGCCCGAAATTTTGGACGGGGGTTGATTTTTTATGAATAAAATAAGTTTTATTTAGTTAATTCATTAATATTTATTAATTTAATCTATAACTTATTAATTTATTTCATATTTTATGGTTTAATTAAATTAAATTTAAAGAGTCAATGTAGACTCACTTTTTGGAGGGGGTCGATTTTTTTTTTAATAAAATACGTTTCATTGACTTAATGTATTAATATTTATTATTTTATTATATTTTCTTAGTGTATTTAATAATATCGGTTTAATAATTAGATAAAATTTAAATAGTTAATATTAATTAAAATATAAAATGGTGTTAAATGTAAGTATGGTTAAATTAATCTTAATTGTTGGATCAATATGGAGAAAAATAATTAAATGTTAAAATTTTGCCGCAAGCTATTTTGCTTTAATTATAGTTATTATAGATGGATGGATGATAATGTCACTAGTGTCCTAGGAAAGTAAGACTAGCCAATTCATTCATAATTAATTAAATCAAATAATGAACAAATTGTGTATAACTGGAAATACGAGTGAATTAATTCAAACGTTTTACTTTTAGCAAGATTTATTCAAATCTCTGTTATTTTTGGTACGTAAATTGTGGCCAAACTTTATTATATACAACCGTATCTTCATTTCTTCACCAAAATCACATAATCACACAATCTAAAGTTTTAAAGCTAGGAAACACGGAGAAGGGTTTTGAGAGATGCCAGAGAATTGAGACGTGAACAAGAAGTCCCTGTGTGTTTAGTTTCGGTTGAAACTCGATCTTGTTTCGGTGGTAATTCTTGAACCATAAATATATGTTACAATGAATCTTATTTTACTAACTGTTTAACAATTAGTTAGTTAATCCTTTGTTTTGTTCGAGATCAACTATTGAAATCTGTTGTTTAGTTGACCGTTTTCGCCTTTTCAGTCACGTTATCGGAATGTTTTGGCTTTTAAATATCTCGTAATTTCGAATCAGAACCTAAAACTTATGCACATATGTTTAGTAATGTTATAGTTGAATATTGTTACAATAATTTATTAGAACTACAAGAATCAAATCTTGAGAAACTATGGTTGCGTTTGGTTCGTGAGATTTAATGGAATTCGATGGAATTGGAATCTTATTTACATTTCACAAACATGTTTGATTCGTAAGTGAATTGAGGTGTAAGTCATCAAATTCCCTTGTTCAAAGGAATTAACATTCTATGAAATTTCAATTCATTTGATGAATTCCAATCTCATTCAAAAATTTCAACGAATCAAACGCAATGTAAGATTTCTAAATTGGCATGTACCTCTGTAGTCGCTTAACGATGAAGACGATGATCTCATGTATATTTTGTAAATTTACGTTATGATCCCTGAACAATGTACAGTGTTAAAAATTAGAGTAGAAGAATACCTTATTTATGTTATGGACCCTGAAGTAATTATACCCTGTTGAAATAGTTAATAAGTGTTTTGAAACTACATTAACGCCTATGAATTATATAGTTGCACTTCAAACAGATCCACTCACACTTTTTATTTCATTATAAAGTATTCATACTGACGTTATTATTATTATATATTTACACATGTACAAATACAAGATTTTATCAACTTTGAATTTGTACCGTATTAAATTTGTAATACTCAGATCAAAAAGTGTATATATATATATATATATATGTCAATATGATAACAGTTGTATAACTAATTTTAAATTTAAGTCTTATAGAGAGTATAGTATATAATAAACCAATTTTATTTTTTTATACAAAATAAATATAAGTTAATATTTAGGCAAAATAAAAGGATGTCAACAAGAATATGTCAAAGGTCACCAATCCCGAATTATCAGCCACGATTAGTATCACATACTATTAATTAACCAATCATGACTCCTAATTATTCATTCATCATAATCATACTCATAATTCACTTATAAGAAAATTTAATATGCCAGTCTATCAAACGAGTAAATGGTAACACTTAAATTGATAAATAGTTGCCAATGGGGTTAAAAGACTAAGTCGGCCAAAATAGTTACAGCAGATCCCGAATTGTTTGGGCTGAAAACTCGTTATATAAACACAATAATCTTCTCCACATTCCATTCGCCAAAAACAAGTTAACACAATCAGAAACTAGGGCAAGTAAACACATAGAGGATTCATATAGATGGACAGAAAATTGAAACCGGAACATGAAGTTTTACGGGTTAAGTTCGATTGATCGAGTCGATATCGTCCAAAGGTAATTCTTGAACCATAGATGTATGTTAATCTTTTACTTTTAAGTGTTTAGAAAGTAGTTCATTTATCTGTAGTTTTATTCGAGATCAAATTCTGAAATTCGTTATTTTAAACTACTATTTCCGGTGATGATATCGGGAAGTTTTTGGGTTTCAAAATACATAATTTACTAACGAATCGGAATATGAAATTTATAGTAATACATTATAATATGTTGAGTTAGATAATCATGTAATTACTTGAATGCAACAATAATAGAAATAGAAATCTCGTTAGTTCGTAACCTGCAATACAATTCACAAAGAAGATGACTTTCATGATGTTTTAGAAATTATTTATATTTAAGCCCTTCAAGTATATCCAAATTTTCATAACTGAATTTAAACACTTATGTTTGTACATTTTGGGTCCTTTGATATTATATAAGTACGTTTTCTACTGGTCATACAAATAGTTAGCATAATTACATAATTTTGTTAAATAGGTGGCCGGTGCTTGAATTAAATCGGGTGTAATTACTTTTATAATTATCCAAGGGTCTTATCCCTTTTGACACAGAGAAATGTTCGTAAAATATAGTTCGTAAATATAACGTGTTGCATTGATTTGTAAGGTTCTTAAAAGTTCTCTACAATACATATATGTACAAACACGACAAGTAATGTTTATGTAAAATATGTTTTAAAGCTAAAAAGATCTTATTAGTAAACACACATAATTAAACAGTTAGAAATGGGATATGATATTGGGAGAACAATAACTAGATGATGAAAACAAAGATTCTTAACTAGTAAGATTTATTTTATGTAGACTCATGGAAGATTGTGGAGTATAATTTCGAGCTTGAGAATTTTAGACATTTGGATGTCCGTACTCTTCTTTCAGCGTTAATCTTAACATGCTTTATTGATATCCTTGCGTTCGTTTGATATCCTTGTGATTCATTTGATATCTTGATATACTTATGTGAATTGATTCCCCCATTTGAGCTAAATTGTTTGAGCTAAAGTATTATTTGAGATTTGATAAATTGTGAGAACTTTTGAGAAAACTTGCGTGAAAAATGATTTTGGAAGACTTGGGGAATTCATTGTTGCGAGCTATTTTGATTCATTTGATTTAGGTTCCATATCCATGGTGGACATAATCTGGTGTGTGGTTGGTTATATATGTTCACTGTGTGCCCATAGAACCCTAGAGTTTTGTAGACCGGAGATAGGTATACCGAGTCAGCTTCCTGTGGAGGACCACAGGGGCGTTATTGCGGCACCAATGACGTCGCACTATCCGTGGCGGTGGGATTAGTCCACGGCGTCTCCCCTTTGTTGATATTATGTGATTTGCGTGTTATATTATGCTCGTGGGAGAGCTTTTGATTTGTGCTCGCGGGAGAGCTTTTGGATTATTTGGGAGGCGTATGGGTGCATCCTAGGCTATGTTATGATATGATATGATTTGTGTAGAGCGGTCGCGTGGTGTAGTGCCATACACACCTTCCGATTAGGGGATACGTACACCTGGAGTCGCGACCAGTGTGTTATTGCGAGATATGAATTGATATGATATATTGTGAGATATGATATTTGGCACCGGTGTTGTGCAGTTTGGATATTTTGTTTGTAGGGTACTCGGTATGAAATAACCCAACCCTTCGTTGCTTCAGCCTTTATTTCATTTGTTACTCTGGTGTTAGGGTGGTGTTACTCGAAGGGTGAATTTTGAAAAATTAAATTATTTATTTCGTTTCATTCTTATTTTTAAAAATATTATTACTATTACCGTTTATTTCTATCTACATCCGCGCACTGAGCAATTAGCTCAGCCGCATTTCTTTTCCTGCGGTAGGTACTCCGGATAATATGGGATGAGTGCGAGAGCTTCAAGACTTGGACTTGCCATAGAGACTACCTTTTAATGTACTAGTTGGACTTTTATATAGGTTATCATTTAATATACATTTTCATTTATTATTACAAGAATTTATTAGTACGTTTAATTATTTAACAATAAATGTGACCTTCCGTTTCGTTATCGGAACGGGGGTGTTACAAAATTTAAGAGAACTCGATCATTGTAGAAATAAAAGTACATAAGTAAGTAGAACCGCAAGACTTGGGATATTGGGAGGACAATAACTAGGAGATTGGAATCAACTTATACATTTATCCATATATCGGATGTCTGTAGTTTCTTTTGATATATATGCTTATATTGTTATTCTTGCGGCCTATTTGATATTCTTGTGATCTCCTTCAATATTCTTTGTTCTATACTTGTGAGGTCTCAAATATTTATTTGAACTAAACCATTATTGAGATATGATAAATAGTGAATATTATGGAAATTTTTGCGTGAAAAATGATTTTGGAAAACATTATGATTTCATTTATTGCAAAGTTATCTTGATTACTTTGATTAGGTTCCATTTGGATTGAAGTACATAATTTCGTGTGTGACTGTGGTGGTTGGTTCATATATGTTCAGTGTGCGATCATAGAACCTTGATTTTATAGGCATGAGATAAGTATACCGAGTCAACTACATGTGAAGGTACGATAGACTTGTCTTTGTGGCTCCAAGTGATATGGGTGACGGTGTGATTAGTCCACGACTCTCCCCTTTATAAATATTATGTGATATATGTGTTCATGTGCATGAGAGAGCTTTTGATTTATTTGGGAGACGGATGAATCCATCTTAGGCTATGTTATGCTATGATACAATTTGTGTAGTGCGATCGTGTGTGGTGTAGTGTCATTCACACCTTCCAACAGGAACGGTGTGTTATTTGTGATATGTATGATCCGAAAAGGAAATGATTATCATTTAGTTTCGTATTATTTTGCATATATTTATGAATATGTCTCTAAATTTAAAATGTTTTTCAAAGATGAGGATGCAGATTGAGGTCTCCAATTTTGTATTAGAAAACGCCGTGAGCAACCATGGATTTTTCATGATGGCTCCGAACACTTGGATTCCATCAAGGAAAACCCTTGTTAGGCCACTCCGACTTCAAGATCAGAGCTCTGTCACCGTCTCCATCTTACAACGCTCTCGCACTATGCTTTCTATAACATTTGAAGATCATGATCATTCTGAAATTTCCGAGTCAGATAAAGAAGCAATTAAGGTATGATATAATACACACTCAATCTACTTTTATATACTGATAATTAAGATTTTTTTTTTGTTTAAAAAAAATAAACTAATTGAATGATTGTGTACATGTATGTAATGAATTGAAGGATCAAGTTAAGAGGATGTTAAGGTTGTCAAAAGAAGAAGATGAACTTGTTAACGACTTTCATAAGCTACATTATGATGCTGCAAGAAGTGGTTTCGGGCGTCTATTCCGAAATCCGTCCCTTTTTGAAGATATTTTGAAAACTTGGCTGCTATGCGTTTGTAGGTATATATGTTCAAATCGTAGTACATTTTTATATATACATCGCTATCTCGATTTATTAATAGTAATAATCGATCAATATGTTTGTACGTAGATTTGCAGATAGTTTAGAGATGGCGGACAAACTTTGCGAGCTAACCCGTATAAAAAAGAGGGGTAGAAAGAAACAAGGGTACAAAGCGCCAACACCAAATTTTCCAACTGCGCAAGAGCTATCACATTTTGACATAGAGACACTATCGACTCAGTGCAATTTGGGATTAAGAGCTCCTATGATTTTGAAATTCTCAAAGGATGTGGCAAGTGGAAAAATCAATTTGCTTGACTTTGAAAAGATTCGCGATGGAGATGAATTGTATCGCAAGTTGAGAATGATACGTGGGATTGGAGATTTTAGCGCTTCTAACGTGTTGATGTGCATGGGCTTTTACCACAAAGTCCCGGTTGACTCGGAAACCGTTAGACTTATCAAACAGGTTCGTTATTAATTAAGTTCCATTGATAGAAGTCAAATAATCGTTAGTAATTAATTAATATAATGTCGATGATGATATTAGATCCATGGAAGAGAAAATTGTGATAAAAAAATGCAGCTACAATGTGTGAAGAGATATATGATAACTACAAGCCCTTTCATACACTTGCCTACTGGTATGTATATACTGATAACTAATTATTAAGTATATGAATATATGATCGAATTAATTAAATTCAAACCTAATTAACCTTATAAGTTTGATGTTGAAGGTTCAAACTAGTGGAATACTACGAGAGCAACTTTGGGAAGCTAAGCATGTTGGAGAAATGTGATTATGTAAAAGTTGCGGGAAGCTTTATTGATAAATCCAACCCTAGCCTGCCATGAGTTCAATTCGATTGTCGTAAACAATATCTATGTATTTGCTTTGTTTGTTTACGACTTACGTACGTGTTAATGTGATTTGTGTCCATCTTTTGAGAAACATGATTCTAGACTACAACATAACCACTTTGAAATTCTTTTGGAAATAAAAGATAATTACGGTTGGTTTTCACTATTTAATTGTATATATTAATTATTAAGATAACTTTTATTCCCACCACTTGTTTTTTAATTTTTTTCATTTTTTAATTTCTTTTCTTTTCAAAAAGGATGATATTTTTAACATGTTATTGACTCTTTTCGAATAGATGTATTTTTTTTTACTATTTTTTATTGGGAACAGTTCAGAGGGGCACACCCTTCAATAAAGGAAGGGAGGGCAACCAATGGTGAGCCTGCTACCTCCTCATCTCCACCCACTTCATTAAGGGTAGGATAGTAATTTACATTTTTTCCTTATCACTTCTCATTCCTTCTTCTCCATTCTCATCTCTACACTCCCACACACTTCCTACTAGCAGCAGGTCATCGGCCGGCCACTCGCCGCCGCTGTCGGCCGCCCTACCGTCGTCGGAATCCGGTCATCGGAAAGTTTTTTTTCCCTATTTTGGTACGACTATTTTATACGCTTTTTTGCTGTTGTTTTTAATATATTAATTTTATTATGTCATCGCTTACAACCAACACACCATAAACCCATTTGTTGTGGCAAAATCAAGATCGGAAGTGGAGATGGCAATGGCGAGTTCACTCCATTGTACGAACGTGAAGTGATGAGTTTGATGTCGTCGTCGCTCATGGCTGTGTTTTGCGATATGCTGAAATGGTTAACGAACATTTAAAGACTTCAATTTGTATTCTTTTTGTTTAGAGTTGTGTTATTTCAAGATCATGATGGATGGGTTACTTAGACAGTTGACTATATGCATAAAATGGTTGAGAAAGAAGTATTGTTGAAAAATAACGAAAGGGATATTGTTAAATTAAATGTATAGTGTAGTAATCAATACTACGTATTTGAAATACTTAGTTTCCATACCTTAATAATGTGTGGTGTTGGTGATGCCACATGCACTTATCTGACAATAACCAAAGTTGTGGTTTTTCATGTGCTACCTACTTCTCTACTTGCTAGTTAGTATTCTTTACTTACTAGTTAGAAGAAAACTAAATCATTAAAAAAAAAATTTTTATGTGTGACAAACCATAAATTAATTTATTGTTTGAAAAGACAAAATACATCATGATTTTACAAAAAAAATACCTCATTATCATTTAATAAAAACACGTTGCATCATAGTTCAATAAAAACAATATAATCATTCACTGCATCATCGTTAATTTTTTTTATTTTGATTGCATCGTTTGATAAAAAAAAAACATTGCATCATCGCTAAAATCAATGCATCCTGGCTAAAACCATTAAATCATTGGTCGATATAAATACACTTCATCATAGTCAAAAATCACTGCATCATCGGTTTTAAAGTAAAAACATTATATCATCACTAAATAAAAAAACATTTCATCATATTGGCTAATTCCTTAAATAAAACTAAATAATCATTTGACACAAAACATTGCATCGTCATTAAGAACCATTGCATCATCGACTGATAAAAAAAAAACACCACAACATCGTTAAAAACCACTGCATCATCAGTCAATAAAAAACACTACACCACTACTACAAAATTAAGCTAATGCAACACCCATAAAGTGTTGCCTTAAGCCTTAAAAGTGTCGCTTTAAGTCTAATGCGACACTTTTCAAAGTGCTGCCTTATGTAACGTTGCCTTAGATCTAAAGCAACACTTTTATCAGCATATGCAACACTTTTTGAAAGTGTTGCTTGCATTTAAGAAATGAAACACTTTTCAGATGCAACACTTTATACACGCTAACGCAACACTTTTTGGACTCAAGTGCAACACTTTTTATACTCAAGTGCAACACTTAGTAAACTCAAATGTAACACTTTTACGCTCTAATGCAACAGTTTGTAGACCAAAGGGCAACATGTATTATACAATAATGCAACACTTTTACACTCAAGTGCAACACATTTAGCATTCTAATGCAACATTTTTACACTCAAATGCAACATTTCAGATTTTTTACCACCTATCAAATGCCACACTTTTATTTAATGAAACTAGAAATGAATTGTCGCTCTATTTTTTTCAAAAGTCAAGCATAGTAACATTACCACTTCCAGAATAGCATTACATACCATAGCTACAGTATTAACAAATTAGTCCACAATCAAAATAACTACAACAAAACATTAAGTAACATAAAAGTTGCAAATTACAATCCTAGAAATATGAAATACTCAACGAAAATCTTCAATCTCAGCCTTTATGTACGTGAAACCAAAGTGTAGCCTGAAAATTAACAACAAAGGACACTGTTAGTTTTTCTTCTTATAATTGATAGGAAAGGCTACAAACTCCAACCAGACTAATTAAATTCAAAAGGGATCATATCATAACATAAAAGCTTCTTTTCAAATATTAGCCTATTTGACTAGGGTCAAAACCGGTCACACATGTCGGGTTATCTGCTAGTCTATTTGTAATTTAAAATCTTTACAATAACCTATTGTTATGGGTAGCTGAAATCAAAGGTTAGAGGGGGGTGTATGCTAAAGTATCGGGAGCTAAAATCAAAGGTTAGAGGGGGGTGTATGCTAAAGTATCTATTGTACCA
Source organism: Helichrysum umbraculigerum (assembly GCA_949592205.1). Lineage (NCBI taxonomy): Eukaryota > Viridiplantae > Streptophyta > Magnoliopsida > Asterales > Asteraceae > Helichrysum > Helichrysum umbraculigerum. Next base: position 90,518,888 of record CATIUR010000002.1, on the reverse strand, counting down.
TAACGGTATGCCAACTCGTATAGCCCTCAAAAAAATGCAGAACAAAAACCAAAGAGGAAAAACTCACAATAAAACTAATAACCAAGCTTTGTTATAATAAATATTTAAAATATTAAAGGAGGCCAAAACACTAAACCATTGTCATTAATTGTCTTGCAATAACAGAAAACTAGTCATTACGTAAACATTAAATAATCCTTCAAATGTAAACTAATCTCTAGGTATCCATCATATTAATGAATCGACAATATGACTTGTAACACCCCGCAATTTAAAACGCGATTATTAACGTTAATCACTTGCATTATTAGGCAAATTCCCTACTTGAGTGAATTCACAACACATTTTAGAGGTAAGTCTAGCATAGCCCAACTAGTTAGTACGCGTAGTATTACGTATTCGTAATTAGTCGTAATTACGTACAGAACACTCTGAAAACAAACGCGACAAAAATGTACGACTCTTGGTGACCAAAATTAGTTAATAAAACGAAATTATTAAATAATGTCGTAACGAATAAATATTTTATCAAAAATAATTACTAATCATTTTATAACGCAAAACGTCAATTCGTATAATTAAAATGAAACAAAGTTGGATATTATAAAAATTTATTACTTTAGTTCCTAAAAAGATCCTAATTAAAAATAATAAATTTAAATTAAAAACGTATTAGTTAAAATAAAAATAACATTTAACGATCGGGTAAACAAACACAGAGTGCAAACACGGAGGCCGAAAGTGGAACAAAACCACCTCCCACCTCCCCTTTTTCTTTCATTTCTTTCATTTTCTTTCTCTCACATTTCTTTTTCTCTCTACTATCACCCCCACCAACCAAATACCACCACAAAAAAGCCACAAAACTACGCTAAAACGACGCCGAATCACCCTACTCCTTTGGAATAAAACGACCACGAGACCACGATCTATCTTTCCATCTTTTCGGATTTCAAATCCGACACTCGTAAGTTTCCGACAAATCCCGCAAATCTTTAGATTTCGAAGTTATAATTGATATTTATTGTTTAATATACTTAGATTAACATGTTTTAGTGTTTTATGCATCCAAAAACGTCCAAAATCGCCCAAAAACTCGTTATTTTTGATCTGTTCGTCGAACAGGCGACTACGTCGCATTTTGCCCAAAAACAGTACTGCGACGTAGGCCTTTACGTCGCATAATCATCCCCACGTCGCAGATAGCGACGCAACCCGTTCCGTCGCATTAAATTGCGAACGTCGCCTATGCGACGCAACCCTTGACGTCGCAAAAACCTGAATGCGACGTAGACCCGTACGTCGCACCTTACGTCGCACAAGTCAGAACCCTAAAAAAAAAAAACACACTTTAAAAAGTCAAAGTTACTGTAGAAAAGTCAAATTTTACTGTAGCAGTACTGTAGCAAATGAGATAATAACATTTTTGAACTATTGTTTCAAAACATCACCAACGAGTCGTATACATTTTCACAAACATCGAAATGCAACGTAAACATTTAAACGAACGATTTGGACGTGGCTTGATTGTACAAACACTAGCATGGATGATTAGTTTAGACATCCACATACATATTAAATCTCGTACGTTTAGGACGTTAGGAGATTTCAGACTGTACTTGGGCTTAGGTTTGCTAGCACTCGCACAACTACTTAAACTCAACAGGTGAGTTCACAGCCCCTACTTTTACCGTTTTTAACTACTTTTGGGGTGGAAAACATAGTCAACTGCTTTACTGATTTACTGATTGCCATAACTGCTTTTACTATATGATTATTTATCATACTGTTTACTCGAACAATTAGAGTACTTGAACTGTTAAACTGTTATACAAGCTATCATATAACTACCTTTGGTACACTTATACAAAACTGCTTATAACTACGGTCAACTACTACAACTGTCCGTACGAATTGGTATTCCATACAAAAAAAACTATTATCACTATGTGAAACTATTTTGGTATCTTACCGGAGAATGACCGGTACATATTGGTAACTTGTCGGAGAACGACCGACACTAACATGGTATCTTACCGGAGAACGACCGGTACTAACAGTGTACCTCGCCGGAGAACGACCGGTGCTAACTTGGTATCTTACCGGAGAACGACCGGTACATTTGGTAACTAGTCGGAGAACGACCGACTCAAACTTTAAAACTACTGGGGAACAACCAGCAACACGTTTTCAAACACATAATTTGGGTAACGTCCCAATGCAACTATTTTTGGGCAACATCCCACATGAACCGCTTTTTGGGTAACGTCCCGACAAAGAACAAAACTTTTGGGCGAATAACCCACTAAACTTATACCTTGGATGACGTTCCACTAAACATTACTCGACTATTATGGCAATTACTATTTATGAACGTATTTGGTTCAACAACTATGACTACAAAACTTCAAACAACAACATACAACATTAAACCTGTGGATTCACTCAACCTAGTTGTTGACTTTTACTATGTTTTTCAGGGAATTAGCTGCGCATGTAAGAATCGCCAACACATGGAGAATTAGGCGACCCGTGAAGCTTTAGGATGCCAACATTTTTGGAAAAACATATGGATTTCTCCAGTATTACTGAAACTATTTTGTCATATTCTAGAAATCCACTTTTGAATACTTATTACTTTTAACTTGTACGATTTGATGAATCGTAAATCTTGTAATTAACATTTTGGCATCTTAATATATTATGTTCTGTTGTAATCATAAGCTCTGATACGTATGCACGCGTTATTATTGTGACACCCCAGTACTTAAACTAAACGCTTCCGCTAAACAAATTTGGGGGTGTTACAGATTGGTATCAGAGCCATTGGTTATAGCGAACTAGGAAACTTTAGGTGACTTAGCGACCTAGAGACCTAGACTATAGCCATGGCTAGAACGTACATGCATACATACATTTGCATACATCTAAACTATCGCTACGATACCTCGATACGCGTGAACAATTCACCACCTTCGACTCGTTCATTGCACTCAGATCTCATGTGAACCGGATCGTGTTAAACGGTTGATGAAAAGAAGTATGTATTTAGCATCATATAATGACGCATGGCCAACGTGATTATATTATCCTAAGTACATATGGGTGTTTCATAGTCGTAAGATACATGATGGGAATCCGACAACTTTTCTTGAAACTCTAAAACTTGAAATATGTGAAACTTCATTCCTCACATATTTTTCATTGGCATTGACTTCTGCATCTTTTCATCGCAGAACGTTATCATGCCACCTAAAAGAAAGACCCGCAACAGTCGCCAAACAAACACACCTCCTGTCGTCGAAACAACCGAACAAATCATCGAACGCCGCATGGCTGAAGCCATCGCACAATACGAGGCCAGCCGAAATCGTGAAAACCTGACCAACAATAGTGGAGCCACTCCAGTCATTAGCGAAACCCCGAACAATACCCAACAGGGGTGTTCATACAAAACATTTCAAGCCTGCAAACCCAACACCTTCACCGGGACTGAAGGGGCCATTGGCCTAGTCCACTGGATTGAGAAAACAGAGTCAGTGATCGACATCAGTGACTGTGCTGCTGACAAAATTGTGAAATACGCCACCTGCACTCTAGCCGACAAAGCGCTAACATGGTGGAACGCTCAGGTGCAAATCATGGGACGCCCAGCTGCTTACTCTATCTCATGGGAGACACTGAAACGAATGCTGATGGAGGAATTTTGCCCTCCCAACGAGATGCAAAAACTTGAAACCGAATTCTGGAACATACAAATGTTCGGCGCTGACATTTCGGGTTACACAACTAGATTCCAGGAGCTTGCACGTCTTGTGCCCCACATGGTAACCCCCGAGAGCAAACGCATTGAGCGTTACAACAGGGGTTTGGCACCACAAATCCGAGGCATGGTTATGTCCTCCAAACCCGCCACTTTTAGGAGCGCAGTTGACCTGGCTCAAAGCTTAACCGACGACGCGGTCGAGATTGGAACCCTGAAAGCTATCACAGGGAAAACTGAACCTACCCGTACTGATGCGGGCGAATCTGGAACCCACAAACGCAAATGGAACAGCGAGGGTAACGACCGTCAAGGTCAACAAAACAGAAACCCGGGAAACACCCGAGCCTACGCTGCAATCAACAACCCTGGACCCAAAACCTACCTTGGTAACAAACCGAGGTGTGACAAGTGCGGGAGACACCACGATGGTGATTGTACATTTTGTCAAAACTGCAGACGTCCCGGTCACTTAGCACAGAACTGTAGGACAAACCTACCTCCTCAAGCCGCCCCCGAGGGACAAAACACCGGCTGCTTTAGGTGTGGTGATCCTAGACATCACCGAAACCAATGCCAACAACCGAACAACAACCGCAACAATCAAAACGACAACAACCGCGTCACAAACAAAGGCTACACCCCAAGCCGCGCATACATCATCCGTGCACCAGAAACGGTCGCGGATCTCAACTAGCACGGTACGTTTTAGCGACTATTGCTACGATTTAACATACGTTTTATTCTAATGTCGATTTGAACACAACACTTGGTAAACTCTGACCACGAAACGAAACACACAACATATTGAACTATGCCGCGAGCATACTTAAACTGATTGAACTTCTATGGCAACAATTGAACGCCACGCAAACTATTACTATTGTTAACAACATGACTTATCGGAGAACATACGCCGCGGGCGATCCGACTTGATTTAAATCTCGGGACGAGATTTCTCTAACAAGGGGAGAATGTAACACCCCGCAATTTAAAACGTGATTATTAACGTTAATCACTTGCATTATTAGGCAAATTCCCTACTTGAGTGAATTCACAACACATTTTAGAGGTAAGTCTAGCATAGCCCAACTAGTTAGTACGCGTAGTATTACGTATTCGTAATTAGTCGTAATTACGTACAGAACACTCTGAAAACAAACGCGACAAAAATGTACGACTCTGGGTGACCAAAATTAGTTAATAAAACGAAATTATTAAATAATGTCGTAACGAATAAATATCTTGTCAAAAATAATTACTAATCATTTTATAACGCAAAACGTCAATTCGTATAATTAAAATGAAACAAAGTTGGATATTATAAAAATTTATTACTTTAGTTCCTAAAAAGATCCTAATTAAAAATAATAAATGTAAATTAAAAACGTATTAGTTAAAATAAAAATAACATTTAACGATCGGGTAAACAAACACAGAGTGCAAACACGGAGGCCGAAAGTGGAACAAAACCACCTCCCACCTCCCCTTTTTCTTTCATTTCTTTCATTTTCTTTCTCTCACATTTCTTTTTCTCTCTACTATCACCCCCACCAACCAAATACCACCACAAAAACGCCACAAAACTACGCTAAAACGACGCCGAATCACCCTACTCCTTTGGAATAAAACGACCACGAGACCACGATCTATCTTTCCATCTTTTCGGATTTCAAATCCGACACTCGTAAGTTTCCGACAAATCCCGCAAATCTTTAGATTTCGAAGTTATAATTGATATTTATTGTTTAATATACTTAGATTAACATGTTTTAGTGTTTTATGCATCCAAAAACGTCCAAAATCGCCCAAAAACTCGTTATTTTTGATCTGTTCGTCGAACAGGCGACTACGTCGCATTTTGCCCAAAAACAGTACTGCGACGTAGGCCTTTACGTCGCATAATCATCCCCACGTCGCAGATAGCGACGCAACCCGTTCCGTCGCATTAAATTGCGAACGTCGCCTATGCGACGCAACCCTTGACGTCGCAAAAACCTGAATGCGACGTAGACCCGTACGTCGCACCTTACGTCGCACAAGTCAGAACCCTAAAAAAAAAAACACACTTTAAAAAGTCAAAGTTACTGTAGAAAAGTCAAATTTTACTGTAGCAGTACTGTAGCAAATGAGATAATAACATTTTTGAACTATTGTTTCAAAACATCACCAACGAGTCGTATACATTTTCACAAACATCGAAATGCAACGTAAACATTTAAACGAACGATTTGGACGTGGCTTGATTGTACAAACACTAGCATGGATGATTAGTTTAGACATCCACATACATATTAAATCTCGTACGTTTAGGACGTTAGGAGATTTCAGACTGTACTTGGGCTTAGGTTTGCTAGCACTCGCACAACTACTTAAACTCAACAGGTGAGTTCACAGCCCCTACTTTTACCGTTTTTAACTACTTTTGGGGTGGAAAACATAGTCAACTGCTTTACTGATTTACTGATTGCCATAACTGCTTTTACTATATGATTATTTATCATACTGTTTACTCGAACAATTAGAGTACTTGAACTGTTAAACTGTTATACAAGCTATCATATAACTACCTTTGGTACACTTATACAAAACTGCTTATAACTACGGTCAACTACTACAACTGTCCGTACGAATTGGTATTCCATACAAAAAAAACTATTATCACTATGTGAAACTATTTTGGTATCTTACCGGAGAACGACCGGTACATATTGGTAACTTGTCGGAGAACGACCGACACTAACATGGTATCTTACCGGAGAACGACCGGTACTAACAGTGTACCTCGCCGGAGAACGACCGGTGCTAACTTGGTATCTTACCGGAGAACGACCGGTACATTTGGTAACTAGTCGGAGAACGACCGACTCAAACTTTAAAACTACTGGGGAACAACCAGCAACACGTTTTCAAACACATAATTTGGGTAACGTCCCAATGCAACTATTTTTGGGCAACATCCCACATGAACCGCTTTTTGGGTAACGTCCCGACAAAGAACAAAACTTTTGGGCGAATAACCCACTAAACTTATACCTTGGATGACGTTCCACTAAACATTACTCGACTATTATGGCAATTACTATTTATGAACGTATTTGGTTCAACAACTATGACTACAAAACTTCAAACAACAACATACAACATTAAACCTGTGGATTCACTCAACCTAGTTGTTGACTTTTACTATGTTTTTCAGGGAATTAGCTGTAACACCCGCCAAATTAGGACTAGTAATTAGTGCCTAATCATATGTTAATACATGTAATTAGTTCCTTGTTAGGCTAATTAATGTATCGAATTATATATATTGTTGAATATATACGAATATGCGATTTGATTAAATCGTACGCAATTTAAATCGAATGTATTTCGATTCTATTTTATATGGACGTTGGTGACAAATTTTATAACGTTGTTATGTCAAAAACATTATTATAATAATATTTAGTATTCATACGTATCGTACAAACTGAACCCACACGATTTAAAAGCTTTAAAACGCGCAAGTTAAATAAAATAAATTACAACTTATAATTCAAATATAAACTGATTTGTAAAATAACTTAATAAAATATCGCGTAATAATTTGTATTTTAAAACTTACCAATTAATATATATAATAATTTATTTAACGTTTAAACGACGGAGCAAACGAACACCGCACGGAGCGGGAACGCGGGCGAAAAATGGGAGGATAACCTCCCATTCCCACCTCATTTCTTTCATTATTTCTTTTCCTCTCTCTCTCCTTCATCTTTTCTCTCTTTCTTTTTAATCACCACCAACCACCTCCACCCCCAAAATCTTCACAAAAACGCAAAATAAACATATCAAACGACTTCGGATCTTCAAGATTTTTAGAGATTCACGACCACCGCGACACGATCTATCTTTCTATCTTTCCGAAATTTCATTTCGGCGACTTGTAAGTTTCCGACACCTCTCGTTTTTAAGTGTTTTTACTTGTTTGCGGTTTGTATCGACTTATAATGTTCAAATAAGGGTTGGGTAAAAGTTTTGGACCGAACGGAAACCGAAAAACTCATTTTCGACACATTTTCCGGCCAACAGACCGCTACGTCGCATTTGGCCCGGAATTTATGCGACGTCGGCCTCTACGTCGCAAAACACCTCGTGACGTCGCATAGTGCGACGTCAGTCACAACGTCGCATTAAATTGCGACGTCGCATATAGCGACGTCACCCTTAACGTCGCCAATACCTCACTACGTCGCATTTAGCGACGTAAACCTTTACGTCGCAGAAATCACCTACGTCGCATTAGCGACGTAGCACCCTACGTCGCATTAAATTGCGAAACGTCGACTTTAGCGACGTCATGCTCTACGTCGCAATCCTACCTGCGACGTCGCACCCTACGTCGCATAAAACAGCAGGTTTTCAAACTTTAATTTCACTAAGTGTCGAACTTTTGCAACCTCAAATCCTTATACGATACGACTTACAAAACACTTTGGGACATTTTTGTAAGTGCAAAACATCGATAACTTGATAATAATACTTAAAGATTATTATTTCAAACTCGTCACCAACGGGCCGTACACTTTTCAAACACTTAAACGTATCAACCAAATAGTGGAGATTTGGACATTATAGTTGGATGAACAACTACTGGGGTGATCTATTGAGATACCCAATCATATTTATAACCATCGCGTGTCGTGGACACCCTCAGGTTACAAGTCTTTGGACTTCATTTCGGCTAATCAACTTACGTTTGTTTAAACGCATTCAGACTCAGGTGAGTCTCATAGCCCCTCTTTTACTGTTTTACTCAGGGGTGTGATATACTGCTCAACTTTTAACATGTGAACGCAAGTACCAACTTTTCATATACTACATGAGTTTTTCGAAACTAATCATTTTAAAGTCCTCCGTCAGCATAGTTGTTAATACGTTGTAGCGTGAATATTAGTATATGGTACCATATAGGATTGACCCTCCTCGTTCGGGTTAGCAAGCACTAACCGGGTAAACGAACGTACTAATATTTGGGAAGACGAATGTGGATTAGGCATTCGTGGAGGCACCTCGCCCGGAATTCTCTATAGGCGACCCGGCCCTCGAGTTAAGCTCAACTATGTGCTCATGGCTGTATACACGATGATTATCATTAAATTGCTGGATGCAATTCATTATTTTATTGCTGGATGCAATACATTATTTAAATCTTGCGATTCATACGATATTACTTGATTTCAAACCTGTGAGCTCACCAGCTTTATAGCTGACCTTTTAGCATATATCGCAGGTACCCAGCAGTAGGATGTTTCTGCTTCAGGATTTAGCTCGAGTCAGCATACAGAAGTTTGAGATTTTCTTGCATTAGTATATTTTGTATAAGTACTTATGTACTGAAATCTCATTTTATTTAACTCGAGCTATGTAAAGCTTTAAATGTTGTAAACATTTCGGTTATCAATATATTTTGTTAAAACGACGCATATAGAGTCGTTTGCTATTTATCCTTGTGCTTTGTTATTGATTAGTAACACCCAAATCAAGCTTCCGCAAATCATCAAATTTGGGGGTGTTACAGATTGGTATCAGAGCCTAAGGTTATAGTGAACTAGGTTGCATTTAGTGAGCCTAGACTATGACCATTAGGCCGTATTCCTTATTAGGTATGACTGGTTCAGGGATTACAACATACGAGTTTAATTTAACATAGCCTGATCAACTATGTACAATTAAGCAAAGATGATGTAAGATCTGAAAGTAGTTATGGCTGAACAGGATACAATAGAAGACTCTGACCTCGAGAGAACCGAGACTTAAACATGTTTATGCTAGACACTCAATAGGCTATATTATATAGGAACTATATGAATATAGGCCTCAATCTTACTAACGCTTTGTCTCAGAAATGGCAAACATTCCATCAAATTCATCTCGTTCTCAATCCGGGTCGCAGAACCCAAGGGTAGCAAGGAGGAACTCAAGGATGCCTCGAGCTGGCCCGTATCCCACTCACTCCACCTTGCCGGCCTTAGCCGCCAGAGTGAATCAACACGAACAGCGACTTCGCACCATGGATGTCGTGTTGCAGGAAACCAACGAAAACTGGAGACTTACATCCCTTGAACGCATCGAACAAGTCTCCGACGACCTTGAAACCACAAACAACAACATGGATGTCCTCCGTAACCAAATAATAGAAATAAGGGTGGAAAATGCCCTTCTACAACGAAGGATGGAAGAATGTGAGCAACGCTCACATGAAACAGAAGAATATGCGCGGGGACTAACACAACGACTAGCACTCGCGGAAGACAACGCCCGACAAGCCAGCAGGCTTGCAAACACTGTGGACCGTCTTGTCACGATGATGGAACAAATTAATCTACGTTAAGACTAGTGTAGTCTTTGTCTTGTAATCTATCCTGTAATCTAGTAACTCTCTACGCGCTACTCTAAAATTCAGTCGGATGTAACAGTTCCCGACATCTTTTGTAATACATCTGTAGGATGTAACCTTTGAACTCGTACTATCTATTAAATGTTCCTTGCTGTTTCAACTCATATCGATTGCCATTATTCCTGTTGATGTTATGTATTACTGCTTTTATACATATACATCTGAGATAAATACAACTTTCTTGCAAAATCTCATGTATCTTCATTTCTTTTATTGAAGAATCATGCCGCCAAAGTCAAGACCTTACACCGATGCACAGATTACTTCACTCATAACCTAGGCTGTTACTGAAGCCTTGGCTCGCAATACTCCACCCAACTCCACAAGAAACAGCGATACCGCTGGAACCTCTACCACCAAACCTTGTTCTTACAAGGACTTCCAAAGCTGCAAACCCTCGAGTTTCAAGGGTTCTGAAGGAGCCATCGGACTGATCAGATGGTTCGAGAAAATGGAAACTGTTTTCCGTGTCAGTAAATGCGCGGAGAACGACAAAGTAAACTTCGCCACCTGCTCTCTTGAAGATGATGCCCACTCTTGGTGGAATTCATATACCCAATCAGTGGGTGCTGACATTGCCTACCAAATCACTTGGGAGGAATTGAAAGCCAAACTCACTGCCAAGTACTGCTCTATCGCCAAACTCCAGCAGCTAGATGAGGAGTTCTGGAACTTAAAGGTTCAGGGTGGTGACATCGATGGTTATACCACCAGATTTCAACAGTTAGCTGCCCTCCGCCCAGCTATGGTAAGCACTGAACCTGATAAAATCAGGAAGTACGCCCTTGGTCTCCCTGATTTGGTTCGGGGACACGTCATCTCTTCAAAACCAGCCACCATTGACGGTGCAATCTCATTGGCCCAAGACCTGATGTCTATGAGCCAAGATTCTGAACCACCCACTTCATCCTCCCAAAACAACAAACGCAAGTGGTCTGACTACCACAACAACCACTCCAACCAACAAAACAAGAAACCTGACACCATCAAAGCCTACAACACCACCACTGATATCATCCGGGGTTACACTGGGAGCAAGCCATATTGTCCCAAGTGCAACCATCACCATGAAGGTTCCTGTGGTTCCTTTTGCAACAACTGCAAGAGGTACGGTCACCTTACCAAAGATTGCCGCTCTCCTACCAACAACAACCCCAACAACACCAGGCCACCCAAAGTCTGCTTTGAGTGTGGAAACCCCGGGCATTTCAGGGATACGTGCCCAAAACTGAAGAACCGCAACAACAACAACAACAACAACCGCAGCAACAACAACAACAACAACAACCGCAGCAACAACAACAACAACAACACCCGCAGCAGAGCTTTCGTCATCAAATCTGGGGACGCCCGCCAGGACCCGAATGTGGTCTCGGGTATGTTCCTCCTCAACAACTTAACTGCTTCTGTTCTATTTGATACTGGTGCTGATAGAAGCTTTATCTCCGATGATTTTTGCCCATTACTTGACATCACTCCTGTTACCTTAGATGTTAAGTACACTGTAGAGCTAGCCAATGGAAAACTTGTAGAAACCACCAGTGTGATACCTAATTGCACTTTAAACCTAGCTGATGAAACCTTTTCGATCGACCTTATACCCATTGAAATAGGAAGTTTCGACGTCATTATTGGAATGGACTGGTTGTCCAAACATCGGGCTGAAATTGTTTGTCACGATAAAATCGTCCGTATCCCACTCGCCGTTGGTGGAACCTTGATCATACAGGGGGAGACCGGTGGGACTGGACTCAATATAATCTCCTGTTTAAAAACCCGAAAATTTCTGAGAAAGGGTTACCCCGCAATACTTGCACACATCACAGAGAAGAAGTCAGAGGAGAAGCGACTTGAAGATGTGCCAATTGTTAGAGACTTTCCCGAAGTCTTTCCGGAAGAATTACCTGGTCTACCTCCGCCTAGACAGGTAGAGTTCTCGATTGATCTTGTGCCGGGTGCCGCACCGGTGGCCCGCGCACCGTACCGTTTAGCCCCATCCGAACTTCAGGAGTTGTCCTCTCAGTTACAGGAACTTCTGGATCGAGGATTCATTAGACCGAGTTCTTCACCTTGGGGAGCTCCGGTCTTGTTTGTCAAAAAGAAGGACGGTTCATTCCGAATGTGCATCGACTATCGAGAGTTGAATAAATTGACCGTCAAGAACCGTTATCCACTTCCTCGCATTGATGATCTATTCGACCAACTTCAGGGTTCAAGTTTCTACTCAAAAATCGACCTGCGATCAGGTTATCATCAGTTACGAGTTCGCGACACCGATATTCCAAAAACTGCTTTCAGAACTCGTTACGGGCACTACGAATTCCAAGTGATGCCCTTTGGTCTAACCAACGCACCGGCTGTATTCATGGACCTCATGAACCGGGTGTGCAAACCTTACCTCGATAAGTTTGTCATTGTCTTTATCGATGACATACTCATTTACTCGCGCAACGAGCAGGAACATGCGCAACACCTCAGAACTATCCTGGAACTACTTAGACACGAGGAGCTTTATGCTAAATTCTCTAAGTGTGAGTTCTGGATCCAAACTGTTCAATTTCTTGGTCACGTGATCGACAGTCAGGGAATTCACGTGGACCCATCAAAAATCGAGGCTATCAAAGACTGGCAAGCACCCACATCTGCAACTGAAGTACGACAATTCTTGGGTCTTGCTGGGTATTATCGACGATTTATCGAAAACTTCTCCAAAATAGCTCAATCACTCACGGTGCTGACTCAGAAGGACAAAAGGTTCGATTGGACCGAGAAACAAGAGTCAGCATTCCAACTTCTGAAACAAAAGCTTTGCAGTGCTCCAATTCTATCCTTACCCGAAGGCACCGATGACTTCGTGGTATACTGCGATGCTTCTCATCAAGGTCTTGGTTGTGTGCTGATGCAACGAGACAAAGTTATTGCCTATGCCTCACGACAGCTAAAAATTCATGAAAAGAACTACACCACTCACGATCTCGAACTTGGAGCTGTCGTTTTTGCACTCAAAATCTGGAGACATTATCTCTACGGCACTAAGTGCACCATTTTTACCGACCATAAAAGTCTCCAACATATCTTCGATCAGAAGGATCTCAATATGAGGCAACGTCGATGGGTCGAATTGCTTACCGATTACGATTGTGAGATCAAGTACCATCCAGGGAAGGCTAATGTCGTAGCCGATGCCCTCAGTCGAAAGGAACGATCAAAACCACTTCGAGTCCGAGCCCTCAGTATGACCATTCACAATGATCTTACCATTCAAATTCATACCGCTCAGATCGAAGCCCTGAAATCTGAAAACATCAAAAATGAAGCCTTGCGGGGCATTGACAAACAATTTGAAATCAGACCTAACGGGATTAGGTATTTCTCAAACCGAATCTGGTTGCCCAGTTTTGGGAACCTAAGAGACTTGGTGATGGACGAGGCTCACAAGTCTAAATATTCTATTCATCCTGGATCCGATAAGATGTACCACGGCATCAAGGAATTTTACTGGTGGCCAAACATGAAAGCCGAAATCGCCACTTATGTCAGCAAGTGTCTCACTTGCTCGAAAGTCAAAACCGAACATCAGAAACCTCCTGGTTTACTTCAACAACCGGAAATCCCTGAATGGAAATGGGATCAAATTGCCATGGACTTCATAACCAAACTACCAAAGTCGTCGAGCGGTTGCGATACCATTTGGGTGATCGTCGATCGTCTCACCAAATCTGCTCATTTCCTGGCAATCAAAGAAAACGATAAAATGGAACGCCTTACACAAATCTACATCAAGGAAATCGTTTCTCATCACGGTGTTCCAATCTCGATCATCTCGGATAGAGATGCCCGTTTCACTTCTCACTTTTGGCAATCACTTCAGAAATCTTTGGGTACCCGTCTCGATATGAGTACCGCGTATCATCCTCAAACCGATGGCCAAAGTGAACGAACCATTCAAACACTGGAAGACATGCTACGAGCCTGCGTAGTTGATTTCGGTACAAACTGGGAAAAACATCTACCGTTGTGCGAATTTTCGTACAATAACAGTTATCATGCCAGCATTAAGGCTGCACCTTTTGAGGCACTGTACGGTCGTAAGTGCCGATCACCGATCTGTTGGACTGAGGTGGGAGATAGTCAACTCACCGGTCCTGAACTCATTCACGCAACCACTGAGAAAATTGTGGAAATCCAAAACAGACTCAAAGCCGCACGTGATCGTCAGAAAAGTTATGCTGACGTGAGACGCAAACCACTCGAGTTCCAAGTTGGGGATCGAGTTCTCTTAAAAGTATCGCCTTGGAAAGGCGTCATCCGTTTTGGCAAACGCGGGAAGTTGAATCCCCGGTACATCGGGCCTTTTGAAATCCTTGAAAGGATTGGCCCCGTAGCTTATCGATTGCAGCTGCCATCCGAACTTAGCAGCGTGCACCCTACTTTTCATATCTCAAATTTGAAGAAGTGTCTGTCTGATGAGACACTTATTATTCCACTAGATGAAATTCGTGTTGACGATAAACTTCACTTCGTTGAGGAACCCGCTGAAATTATGGACCGTGAGGTCAAACAACTGAAACAAAGTCGTATTCCCATCGTAAAGGTCAGATGGAATTCGCGGCGTGGTCCGGAATTCACCTGGGAACGGGAAGACCAAATGCGACTCAAATATCCTCAACTCTTCACAAATTCCACATCAAACACGACTTCAAGCTAAATTTCGGGACGAAATTCTTCTAACAGAGGGAGAATGTAACACCCGCCAAATTAGGACTAGTAATTAGTGCCTAATCATATGTTAATACATGTAATTAGTTCCTTGTTAGGCTAATTAATGTATCGAATTATATATATTGTTGAATATATACGAATATGCGATTTGATTAAATCGTACGCAATTTAAATCGAATGTATTTCGATTCTATTTTATATGGACGTTGGTGACAAATTTTATAACGTTGTTATGTCAAAAACATTATTATAATAATATTTAGTATTCATACGTATCGTACAAACTGAACCCACACGATTTAAAAGCTTTAAAACGCGCAAGTTAAATAAAATAAATTACAACTTATAATTCAAATATAAACTGATTTGTAAAATAACTTAATAAAATATCGCGTAATAATTTGTATTTTAAAACTTACCAATTAATATATATAATAATTTATTTAACGTTTAAACGACGGAGCAAACGAACACCGCACGGAGCGGGAACGCGGGCGAAAAATGGGAGGATAACCTCCCATTCCCACCTCATTTCTTTCATTATTTCTTTTCCTCTCTCTCTCCTTCATCTTTTCTCTCTTTCTTTTTAATCACCACCAACCACCTCCACCCCCAAAATCTTCACAAAAACGCAAAATAAACATATCAAACGACTTCGGATCTTCAAGATTTTTAGAGATTCACGACCACCGCGACACGATCTATCTTTCTATCTTTCCGAAATTTCATTTCGGCGACTTGTAAGTTTCCGACACCTCTCGTTTTTAAGTGTTTTTACTTGTTTGCGGTTTGTATCGACTTATAATGTTCAAATAAGGGTTGGGTAAAAGTTTTGGACCGAACGGAAACCGAAAAACTCATTTTCGACACATTTTCCGGCCAACAGACCGCTACGTCGCATTTGGCCCGGAATTTATGCGACGTCGGCCTCTACGTCGCAAAACACCTCGTGACGTCGCATAGTGCGACGTCAGTCACAACGTCGCATTAAATTGCGACGTCGCATATAGCGACGTCACCCTTAACGTCGCCAATACCTCACTACGTCGCATTTAGCGACGTAAACCTTTACGTCGCAGAAATCACCTACGTCGCATTAGCGACGTAGCACCCTACGTCGCATTAAATTGCGAAACGTCGACTTTAGCGACGTCATGCTCTACGTCGCAATCCTACCTGCGACGTCGCACCCTACGTCGCATAAAACAGCAGGTTTTCAAACTTTAATTTCACTAAGTGTCGAACTTTTGCAACCTCAAATCCTTATACGATACGACTTACAAAACACTTTGGGACATTTTTGTAAGTGCAAAACATCGATAACTTGATAATAATACTTAAAGATTATTATTTCAAACTCGTCACCAACGGGCCGTACACTTTTCAAACACTTAAACGTATCAACCAAATAGTGGAGATTTGGACATTATAGTTGGATGAACAACTACTGGGGTGATCTATTGAGATACCCAATCATATTTATAACCATCGCGTGTCGTGGACACCCTCAGGTTACAAGTCTTTGGACTTCATTTCGGCTAATCAACTTACGTTTGTTTAAACGCATTCAGACTCAGGTGAGTCTCATAGCCCCTCTTTTACTGTTTTACTCAGGGGTGTGATATACTGCTCAACTTTTAACATGTGAACGCAAGTACCAACTTTTCATATACTACATGAGTTTTTCGAAACTAATCATTTTAAAGTCCTCCGTCAGCATAGTTGTTAATACGTTGTAGCGTGAATATTAGTATATGGTACCATATAGGATTGACCCTCCTCGTTCGGGTTAGCAAGCACTAACCGGGTAAACGAACGTACTAATATTTGGGAAGACGAATGTGGATTAGGCATTCGTGGAGGCACCTCGCCCGGAATTCTCTATAGGGGACCCGGCCCTCGAGTTAAGCTCAACTATGTGCTCATGGCTGTATACACGATGATTATCATTAAATTGCTGGATGCAATTCATTATTTTATTGCTGGATGCAATACATTATTTAAATCTTGCGATTCATACGATATTACTTGATTTCAAACCTGTGAGCTCACCAGCTTTATAGCTGACCTTTTAGCATATATCGCAGGTACCCAGCAGTAGGATGTTTCTGCTTCAGGATTTAGCTCGAGTCAGCATACAGAAGTTTGAGATTTTCTTGCATTAGTATATTTTGTATAAGTACTTATGTACTGAAATCTCATTTTATTTAACTCGAGCTATGTAAAGCTTTAAATGTTGTAAACATTTCGGTTATCAATATATTTTGTTAAAACGACGCATATAGAGTCGTTTGCTATTTATCCTTGTGCTTTGTTATTGATTAGTAACACCCAAATCAAGCTTCCGCAAATCATCAAATTTGGGGGTGTTACATTAGCTGCGCATGTAAGAATCGCCAACACATGGAGAATTAGGCGACCCGTGAAGCTTTAGGATGCCAACATTTTTGGAAAAACATATGGATTTCTCCAGTATTACTGAAACTATTTTGTCATATTCTAGAAATCCACTTTTGAATACTTATTACTTTTAACTTGTACGATTTGATGAATCGTAAATCTTGTAATTAACATTTTGGCATCTTAATATATTATGTTCTGTTGTAATCATAAGCTCTGATACGTATGCACGCGTTATTATTGTGACACCCCAGTACTTAAACTAAACGCTTCCGCTAAACAAATTTGGGGGTGTTACAGATTGGTATCAGAGCCATTGGTTATAGCGAACTAGGAAACTTTAGGTGACTTAGCGACCTAGAGACCTAGACTATAGCCATGGCTAGAACGTACATGCATACATACATTTGCATACATCTAAACTATCGCTACGATACCTCGATACGCGTGAACAATTCACCACCTTCGACTCGTTCATTGCACTCAGATCTCATGTGAACCGGATCGTGTTAAACGGTTGATGAAAAGAAGTATGTATTTAGCATCATATAATGACGCCTGGCCAACGTGATTATATTATCCTAAGTACATATGGGTGTTTCATAGTCGTAAGATACATGATGGGAATCCGACAACTTTTCTTGAAACTCTAAAACTTGAAATATGTGAAACTTCATTCCTCACATATTTTTCATTGGCATTGACTTCTGCATCTTTTCATCGCAGAACGTTATCATGCCACCTAAAAGAAAGACCCGCAACAGTCGCCAAACAAACACACCTCCTGTCGTCGAAACAACCGAACAAATCATCGAACGCCGCATGGCTGAAGCCATCGCACAATACGAGGCCAGCCGAAATCGTGAAAACCTGACCAACAATAGTGGAGCCACTCCAGTCATTAGCGAAACCCCGAACAATACCCAACAGGGGTGTTCATACAAAACATTTCAAGCCTGCAAACCCAACACCTTCACCGGGACTGAAGGGGCCATTGGCCTAGTCCACTGGATTGAGAAAACAGAGTCAGTGATCGACATCAGTGACTGTGCTGCTGACAAAATTGTGAAATACGCCACCTGCACTCTAGCCGACAAAGCGCTAACATGGTGGAACGCTCAGGTGCAAATCATGGGACGCCCAGCTGCTTACTCTATCTCATGGGAGACACTGAAACGAATGCTGATGGAGGAATTTTGCCCTCCCAACGAGATGCAAAAACTTGAAACCGAATTCTGGAACATACAAATGTTCGGCGCTGACATTTCGGGTTACACAACTAGATTCCAGGAGCTTGCACGTCTTGTGCCCCACATGGTAACCCCCGAGAGCAAACGCATTGAGCGTTACAACAGGGGTTTGGCACCACAAATCCGAGGCATGGTTATGTCCTCCAAACCCGCCACTTTTAGGAGCGCAGTTGACCTGGCTCAAAGCTTAACCGACGACGCGGTCGAGATTGGAACCCTGAAAGCTATCACAGGGAAAACTGAACCTACCCGTACTGATGCGGGCGAATCTGGAACCCACAAACGCAAATGGAACAGCGAGGGTAACGACCGTCAAGGTCAACAAAACAGAAACCCGGGAAACACCCGAGCCTATGCTGCAATCAACAACCCTGGACCCAAAACCTACCTTGGTAACAAACCGAGGTGTGACAAGTGCGGGAGACACCACGATGGTGATTGTACATTTTGTCAAAACTGCAGACGTCCCGGTCACTTAGTACAGAACTGTAGGACAAACCTACCTCCTCAAGCCGCCCCCGAGGGACAAAACACCGGCTGCTTTAGGTGTGGTGATCCTGGACATCACCGAAACCAATGCCAACAACCGAACAACAACCGCAACAATCAAAACGACAACAACCGCGTCACAAACAAAGGCTACACCCCAAGCCGCGCATACATCATCCGTGCACCTGAAACGGTCGCGGATCTCAACTAGCACGGTACGTTTTAGCGACTATTGCTACGATTTAACATACGTTTTATTCTAATGTCGATTTGAACACAACACTTGGTAAACTCTGACCACGAAACGAAACACACAACATATTGAACTATGCCGCGAGCATACTTAAACTGATTGAACTTCTATGGCAACAATTGAACGCCACGCAAACTATTACTATTGTTAACAACATGACTTATCGGAGAACATACGCCGCGGGCGATCCGACTTGATTTAAATCTCGGGACGAGATTTCTCTAACAAGGGGAGAATGTAACACCCCGCAATTTAAAACGTGATTATTAACGTTAATCACTTGCATTATTAGGCAAATTCCCTACTTGAGTGAATTCACAACACATTTTAGAGGTAAGTCTAGCATAGCCCAACTAGTTAGTACGCGTAGTATTACGTATTCGTAATTAGTCGTAATTACGTACAGAACACTCTGAAAACAAACGCGACAAAAATGTACGACTCTGGGTGACCAAAATTAGTTAATAAAACGAAATTATTAAATAATGTCGTAACGAATAAATATCTTGTCAAAAATAATTACTAATCATTTTATAACGCAAAACGTCAATTCGTATAATTAAAATGAAACAAAGTTGGATATTATAAAAATTTATTACTTTAGTTCCTAAAAAGATCCTAATTAAAAATAATAAATGTAAATTAAAAACGTATTAGTTAAAATAAAAATAACATTTAACGATCGGGTAAACAAACACAGAGTGCAAACACGGAGGCCGAAAGTGGAACAAAACCACCTCCCACCTCCCCTTTTTCTTTCATTTCTTTCATTTTCTTTCTCTCACATTTCTTTTTCTCTCTACTATCACCCCCACCAACCAAATACCACCACAAAAACGCCACAAAACTACGCTAAAACGACGCCGAATCACCCTACTCCTTTGGAATAAAACGACCACGAGACCACGATCTATCTTTCCATCTTTTCGGATTTCAAATCCGACACTCGTAAGTTTCCGACAAATCCCGCAAATCTTTAGATTTCGAAGTTATAATTGATATTTATTGTTTAATATACTTAGATTAACATGTTTTAGTGTTTTATGCATCCAAAAACGTCCAAAATCGCCCAAAAACTCGTTATTTTTGATCTGTTCGTCGAACAGGCGACTACGTCGCATTTTGCCCAAAAACAGTACTGCGACGTAGGCCTTTACGTCGCATAATCATCCCCACGTCGCAGATAGCGACGCAACCCGTTCCGTCGCATTAAATTGCGAACGTCGCCTATGCGACGCAACCCTTGACGTCGCAAAAACCTGAATGCGACGTAGACCCGTACGTCGCACCTTACGTCGCACAAGTCAGAACCCTAAAAAAAAAAACACACTTTAAAAAGTCAAAGTTACTGTAGAAAAGTCAAATTTTACTGTAGCAGTACTGTAGCAAATGAGATAATAACATTTTTGAACTATTGTTTCAAAACATCACCAACGAGTCGTATACATTTTCACAAACATCGAAATGCAACGTAAACATTTAAACGAACGATTTGGACGTGGCTTGATTGTACAAACACTAGCATGGATGATTAGTTTAGACATCCACATACATATTAAATCTCGTACGTTTAGGACGTTAGGAGATTTCAGACTGTACTTGGGCTTAGGTTTGCTAGCACTCGCACAACTACTTAAACTCAACAGGTGAGTTCACAGCCCCTACTTTTACCGTTTTTAACTACTTTTGGGGTGGAAAACATAGTCAACTGCTTTACTGATTTACTGATTGCCATAACTGCTTTTACTATATGATTATTTATCATACTGTTTACTCGAACAATTAGAGTACTTGAACTGTTAAACTGTTATACAAGCTATCATATAACTACCTTTGGTACACTTATACAAAACTGCTTATAACTACGGTCAACTACTACAACTGTCCGTACGAATTGGTATTCCATACAAAAAAAACTATTATCACTATGTGAAACTATTTTGGTATCTTACCGGAGAACGACCGGTACATATTGGTAACTTGTCGGAGAACGACCGACACTAACATGGTATCTTACCGGAGAACGACCGGTACTAACAGTGTACCTCGCCGGAGAACGACCGGTGCTAACTTGGTATCTTACCGGAGAACGACCGGTACATTTGGTAACTAGTCGGAGAACGACCGACTCAAACTTTAAAACTACTGGGGAACAACCAGCAACACGTTTTCAAACACATAATTTGGGTAACGTCCCAATGCAACTATTTTTGGGCAACATCCCACATGAACCGCTTTTTGGGTAACGTCCCGACAAAGAACGAAACTTTTGGGCGAATAACCCACTAAACTTATACCTTGGATGACGTTCCACTAAACATTACTCGACTATTATGGCAATTACTATTTATGAACGTATTTGGTTCAACAACTATGACTACAAAACTTCAAACAACAACATACAACATTAAACCTGTGGATTCACTCAACCTAGTTGTTGACTTTTACTATGTTTTTCAGGGAATTAGCTGCGCATGTAAGAATCGCCAACACATGGAGAATTAGGCGACCCGTGAAGCTTTAGGATGCCAACATTTTTGGAAAAACATATGGATTTCTCCAGTATTACTGAAACTATTTTGTCATATTCTAGAAATCCACTTTTGAATACTTATTACTTTTAACTTGTACGATTTGATGAATCGTAAATCTTGTAATTAACATTTTGGCATCTTAATATATTATGTTCTGTTGTAATCATAAGCTCTGATACGTATGCACGCGTTATTATTGTGACACCCCAGTACTTAAACTAAACGCTTCCGCTAAACAAATTTGGGGGTGTTACAGATTGGTATCAGAGCCATTGGTTATAGCGAACTAGGAAACTTTAGGTGACTTAGCGACCTAGAGACCTAGACTATAGCCATGGCTAGAACGTACATGCATACATACATTTGCATACATCTAAACTATCGCTACGATACCTCGATACGCGTGAACAATTCACCACCTTCGACTCGTTCATTGCACTCAGATCTCATGTGAACCGGATCGTGTTAAACGGTTGATGAAAAGAAGTATGTATTTAGCATCATATAATGACGCCTGGCCAACGTGATTATATTATCCTAAGTACATATGGGTGTTTCATAGTCGTAAGATACATGATGGGAATCCGACAACTTTTCTTGAAACTCTAAAACTTGAAATATGTGAAACTTCATTCCTCACATATTTTTCATTGGCATTGACTTCTGATAGTCCCTTGCTTGCCTTGGATCTAATCAGATCGTATGATTAATTGCTATTGCGGAATGATAAACAATCAATATAATGAATCACGAACACAAACGATTCTATAACGTTTTCTGTATATTGACAATTGAAGTATAATCGTTACAATCACCAAACACGATTTCTCTGCCTCTCTCACACCAAAAACGGCACACACTCTCTTCACTATGTCCAACCCTAAAACTGAGGTTTAACTCACTATATATATCGACCTAATGGGCCCTGCGACGTTAGGCCCAACGTCGCAGGCCAGGCCCAATGCGACGTAGCCCATGTCGTCGCAGGCCCAATTACAATGTCACCATTCTATGTATATTTCATTTACAGACTCGAATACACACTCTAAACACTATACATTCGTAGACTAATTGACTTTGACAATTACAATAGTTTGACCAACTGACTGACACACAAAATGCATCAACAAACTCCCCCTTGTCATCAGCTTGGTCAAATAAGTCTTCAATTAGTCTTCATCAACAAACTCTTTCATGTCTTTGACAATCAGAAACTCCCCCTTTGAGATAGCATGGTCTTCAAAGAAATCTTGGTGTCCAAATTCATGTGACTGACACAAATTTATCATACAATAAGATCTTCAAACTCAGTGACCATCTCTCAATCATCAACAGCTTCTCCGATAGAATTATCTTCACAATCTTTGGAGAATAGCTGACATCCTTTGCATCTTCAATATTTGACTTTAACAAGATATGTGATGTTTGAAGAAAATAACATAGAAATAAAATCTTTTTGTATTTTTCTTTATAAATGAAAAACAAAGAACGAAGATTAAAATAAATTGGGGATAGGATTGTTTTAAGTCTGCTTAGGGATCATATCAGGCCAACATGCAATTATTAGCAAATAGTAAGTGTTATTTCGATCATCAGTATATTTGTCCACTTTAAATTTACTTGACATATTTAAAGCACCTTTTATAAAATTTAGTTCAAGACGATCATCGGTATTGTTTGTCCACTTAAACATGTTACATCCGTATCTGTGAGCTAACCTTTATTGTTAGTATGAATATTAATTTTGTGAAACCTATTATATGATATACTGATAAACTTTAGTAAAACGCATAACGCTGCATAGTTTACCGACAAGGTAGAGATTACAAGACCAAGTTTATCTCGGCTTTCTCGTAACATACACTTGATATTTATATTTAGGCATACATCAAACCGACTATGAAGATACTAGTGGCCCCAGATCTGTACAAAGTACAACAGAGGGTCCCTTAGTATGAACATAACAAGTTTGAGACTATTTGCATAACTAATGAATTCTGGTCTGTACGTGAGTACAACAATAGTCACCATTAGTTAGGCTAATAATCATACTATTACTATATGCCAATTTTGCACTTACATAATAATTATGACAGCGTATGATAGTACTTCCATTTATCAATTAAGACTTATGTCATACATCATATAACATTTTTCACAAAGTAATAGACAAGTTATATTATTACTTCTTACTCACTCACAAACCGGTGTGTACCATGCCTACCAATACATCATATGATGAAGCTAATGTTTATAAAAGATGTGTTAAATATACCAGATAAACCTACTGACACATCAAACATAAACCTTAAAATTTCCATTTTTATGCATGTCACCCGATGTACTATCATATCCCAAGTTGTTTTACAGACACACAATCCAACATCTTTTCAAGACTTAAGAATCTTGCTATTCACATTTCTGAATTAAATAATCAGAATTTTTAATATTCAGAATTACTCCCCCTGAACAGCAAATTCTTATATCCAATCCAAAAATACTCCCCTTAAACATTAAACATGTTTTTGTATTTTTTAATTGAATAAATTTCGCAACGTTGCATTTCTTTAATACTAAGAAGTATAAAGAATGGCTGTTGCACTAAACAAATAAAAAAGGATAAAATTTAAATAAAAGTTTCAAAATCACATATCAAGTCAAATCAAATCCTTTTAACGCTTTTACCACCTCATAACATCGAAAATCTCATCCAGTCACAAATCATCATCGCATTCTTCTAACAATATCCATATCCATGCAGTCACTAAAAATGTTAGCTTTCAATAACCTGACTGCACCACCACAAACAAGCAAATGTTAGTACTTATGGGACACCCAAGCCTTGATAGACTTGGGTTGTCCATGGTCATCCATAACCATCACATCAATGAGTTTATGATATTTTAAAAACTCAGAAGATTTCATTGATGCGTTGTCTGTGGATTTGGGTTTCCAAACCTTTGTAGGTTCAGATGAGTTGTTTTCAACAATGTTGTGCTGTTGAACTTGAGGTTTACTAGGCACAACTTTGTTTACTCTAGCCACGGGTTTTGGAGAAGAGGATGCATATCTTGATATAGGCGAATACGAAGCACGCCTAGAAAACGATTTTGAATAAGAATTCCTAAAGGAGGAAGTTCTTGGCATCCCTCTACCAAACCTATCTAGGGATAATAACCGACAATCCCTAATTATATGTCCTTGTTGTCCACAATGGAAACAAGAACGTCGTTCAACATAAGATTGATTCCAATGAGTTCCCTCAAATCGTTTTGGTGGAGGACAATACACAGAAGGTCTATGACCAGGAACATTTGTTGAACATGCACTCTTAGGAGAACATGTTGAAGTAGATGTTCCTGAGGTTGAGTTAGTTGATTTTGAAGATTTATTCTTTTCAGATTTATCAACTACAACTTTTGAGGATTCATTGTCAACCTTAGCTTTGCCTTTGCATTTAAAACAATCATCATTTTCAGTTGTAATGATGAAATTTTCAGGTTTGACATTTATTTTCTCAACCTTAATGGTAGACTCTTCAGGTATATCTTCTACCTCAACGACCTCCTCAACACTAACTGAAGGTGAATTATCAGACTTAACAAAAGTGGGCAAATGATACTCTGTCCGATTGGTTTTCTCCTTTCCCTGCCTCTTAGGCTTAGCTTCTTTATCTTTGGTAGCTGACCAAGACGAGTAGTCAGCTACTACCTCTTCGATCCCTTCCTTAACAGGCTTAGGATAATAGTTAGTGGGAGGTGGATACCCAAGTCCCGCTTTACTTTTATCTGTCCTCATCTTGTCAACCATTTCATCGAAGAGTTTATGAGAATTTGAGAAATTTGTGATCCCCTTTTTAAAATTGTCAGACTCAGACTTTAGCTCAGAAAGTTCTTTATTCAAAAGTTCAATTTCTTTAAGATAGCTATTAATAGCATCTTGTTGGCTAAAAACTTTAGACTTGTATTTTTCAGTGTCTAACTTATAAGCCTCAATTTGTTTTTCATAAAGAAATTCATTAGCTTTCAAAAACTTGTTTGAGTCAGTGAGTTTAACAACTTTTTCTCTCAAATCTAAATTGTCATATTGATAATTCTCAAGAGATTCAGTCAATGTAAAACAGGAAACACACTTTATGGGTACCTTAGGTTCATCATGTACCTCATGTATTTTTGCCAAAAGCGCACTGTGTTGAACCTCTCCTTGAAGTGCACTAAAATCAAACATTTCCTGAGAATACACCTTCATAGCCTGTGATGTTGTGTTCTTCTCTGGAGTCGTTGGAACTGTAGGAGTAGTGAATCCAGATGAAGGATATTTTACTTTCTCACACTCTTTAGCAAAGTGTCCATGAATCTGACAGATTTTGCATTTCACCTTGCTTTTATTAAAACCAAGACCTGTATCACCATCATCATCCAGGTCTTTTCTACCCGTTCTTTGAAGAAATTTCTTAGTTCTTTGGGTTATCATGGCCATGCTCCATTTGATGTCCATTTGCTCGAGATCATCAGAGTCGATCTGTTCAAAGTCTTCCTCAGTGAGCTGCAGAGTACTAGCCTTCTTGGAAAGAAAATTCTCATACGAATTGAGGAAAGCTGCAAAGATTGTAGCATGATCCTCAGTAGCCTGTGAAGGAGCTGTTTGAGAAGTATAGGAAGCATATGAAGTGCTACCAGAAGGAGATGTAGCTGACTTGGAATTAGATCTGGAAGTTTCATTGAGACTAGGATTTTGAGTGGAAGCCGCTGACATCTTTTCTTTCTTCTTCATGTCAAGAGCATCAGCCTGTAACTTTCTGATGAGTTCTTCCAAATCCATGATTTCAATTTCTGGATCTTGTTCCAAAATCTCCACATTGGTAGCCCAGTCCTTAGGTAATGCCCGTAATAGCTTCTTATTTACCTCTCCATTATTAAGTACTATTCCTCCATCAGCCACTTCATCTACGAGTTGGGAATATCTTTTGAAGAGTGCTTCTAAAGATTCATTTGATAGTAAATCAAATGTGTCAAACTGTTTCTTGACAAGTTCCACTCTATTTCTCCTATATTTTTCATATCCACCACATCGTGTTTCAATTGCATGCCAGAGGTCGTATGCAATAACATAATGTTTAAACATTTGTTGAACTTCCTTTGATAAGCATTTGACAATTGTTGAATAAGTTCTCCTTTCGGTATCGAATGCTTTTCTTTCCTCTAGTGTCATGCCAATGTAAGACTTTTGTGGTGATACTCTTAAATTCTTTGTTCCAACTACTGGTCTTTCATATCTTTCAACCAATGAGTTCCACATATCTGGATCATTTTCAGACATAAAGGCTTCGAACTCAAATCTCCATGTAGCATAATCAGTATCATCTGTAAGCATGGGGGGTTCAATGTCACTAACAGCTCCACTATAGCAACGCATATGAGCTTTAGAAGACATTTTCAAACCAGAAAGGTATTTGGCCTCTTGCGACTTTTCCCTCCAATACTGAATTCGAATAATTTTGACGACTACCCGAGTATAGCGAAACTTTTCCGACACTAAAATGAAGCAATTCTAAGCCTAAAAACAAAATTTGAAATTACAAAATTTTTCGCGTTTTTCCCGCCAAAATTTCGTCCGAAAACGTCAAAAACTGGCCGGGTAAAATGAAACTTTTTCCAGACTAAAATTGAACACTTTTAAGCCTATGGAAAAAATTTGAAAACGCAAAATTTTTCCGGAGATTCCCGCCAAAAAACTTTTTTTTTTTTTTTTTTTTTTTTTTTTTACGAATCTAGAACGAGGTTAATGTCGGAGAAAAATAGCAACGTCGCAGAAGTCCGATGACTCAATTAAGAATCGAAAATGCGACGTAGCGTCCTACGTCGCAGTCCAACGTCGCAGAGCCTAGCGACGTCGCAGCCTACGTCGCAATAACCACTTAAGGTCAAAATAACGACGTCGCAGGTAACGTCGCAACTCTACGTCGCAAAATCAGTTACGTCGCACGCGACGTCGCACGCGACGTCGCACGTGACGTCGCAGGCTACGTCGCACAGTCGGGCTGCAGCGACCAAAAACCCCAAAAATCGAAAATTTTCGAAAGCCTAACGAAATTTCGAAATCCAAACGTCGAAATAACCCAAAAACAATTCCAGAAATCGATTTCTTCAAGCAAACTAACTCAGAAACGAAGATTAATCAATTAAACCTTTGCGAATCAAACCAAAAACGTTCAAAATAACGATCCGAAACCGACGAATCCTTGATTCTACGGCTTTGATTTCTTGAAACTCTAAAACTTGAAATATGTGAAACTTCATTCCTCACATATTTTTCATTGGCATTGACTTCTGCATCTTTTCATCGCAGAACGTTATCATGCCACCTAAAAGAAAGATCCGCAACAGTCGCCAAACAAACACACCTCCTGTCGTCGAAACAACCGAACAAATCATCGAACGCCGCATGGCTGAAGCCATCGCACAATACGAGGCCAGCCGAAATCGTGAAAACCTGACCAACAATAGTGGAGCCACTCCAGTCATTAGCGAAACCCCGAACAATACCCAACAGGGGTGTTCATACAAAACATTTCAAGCCTGCAAACCCAACACCTTCACCGGGACTGAAGGGGCCATTGGCCTAGTCCACTGGATTGAGAAAACAGAGTCAGTGATCGACATCAGTGACTGTGCTGCTGACAAAATTGTGAAATACGCCACCTGCACTCTAGCCGACAAAGCGCTAACATGGTGGAACGCTCAGGTGCAAATCATGGGACGCCCAGCTGCTTATTCTATCTCATGGGAGACACTGAAACGAATGCTGATGGAGGAATTTTGCCCTCCCAACGAGATGCAAAAACTTGAAACCGAATTCTGGAACATACAAATGTTCGGCGCTGACATTTCGGGTTACACAACTAGATTCCAGGAGCTTGCACGTCTTGTGCCCCACATGGTAACCCCCGAGAGCAAACGCATTGAGCGTTACAACAGGGGTTTGGCACCACAAATCCGAGGCATGGTTATGTCCTCCAAACCCGCCACTTTTAGGAGCGCAGTTGACCTGGCTCAAAGCTTAACCGACGACGCGGTCGAGATTGGAACCCTGAAAGCTATCACAGGGAAAACTGAACCTACCCGTACTGATGCGGGCGAATCTGGAACCCACAAACGCAAATGGAACAGCGAGGGTAACGACCGTCAGGGTCAACAAAACAGAAACCCGGGAAACACCCGAGCCTACGCTGCAATCAACAACCCTGGACCCAAAACCTACCTTGGTAACAAACCGAGGTGTGACAAGTGCGGGAGACACCACGATGGTGATTGTACATTTTGTCAAAACTGCAGACGTCCCGGTCACTTAGCACAGAACTGTAGGACAAACCTACCTCCTCAAGCCGCCCCCGAGGGACAAAACACCGGCTGCTTTAGGTGTGGTGATCCTGGACATCACCGAAACCAATGCCAACAACCGAACAACAACCGCAACAATCAAAACGACAACAACCGCGTCACAAACAAAGGCTACACCCCAAGCCGCGCATACATCATCCGTGCACCAGAAACGGTCGCGGATCTCAACTAGCACGGTACGTTTTAGCGACTATTGCTACGATTTAACATACGTTTTATTCTAATGTCGATTTGAACACAACACTTGGTAAACTCTGACCACGAAACGAAACACACAACATATTGAACTATGCCGCGAGCATACTTAAACTGATTGAACTTCTATGGCAACAATTGAACGCCACGCAAACTATTACTATTGTTAACAACATGACTTATCGGAGAACATACGCCGCGGGCGATCCGACTTGATTTAAATCTCGGGACGAGATTTCTCTAACAAGGGGAGAATGTAACACCCCGCAATTTAAAACGCGATTATTAACGTTAATCACTTGCATTATTAGGCAAATTCCCTACTTGAGTGAATTCACAACACATTTTAGAGGTAAGTCTAGCATAGCCCAACTAGTTAGTACGCGTAGTATTACGTATTCGTAATTAGTCGTAATTACGTACAGAACACTCTGAAAACAAACGCGACAAAAATGTACGACTCTGGGTGACCAAAATTAGTTAATAAAACGAAATTATTAAATAATGTCGTAACGAATAAATATCTTGTCAAAAATAATTACTAATCATTTTATAACGCAAAACGTCAATTCGTATAATTAAAATGAAACAAAGTTGGATATTATAAAAATTTATTACTTTAGTTCCTAAAAAGATCCTAATTAAAAATAATAAATGTAAATTAAAAACGTATTAGTTAAAATAAAAATAACATTTAACGATCGGGTAAACAAACACAGAGTGCAAACACGGAGGCCGAAAGTGGAACAAAACCACCTCCCACCTCCCCTTTTTCTTTCATTTCTTTCATTTTCTTTCTCTCACATTTCTTTTTCTCTCTACTATCACCCCCACCAACCAAATACCACCACAAAAACGCCACAAAACTACGCTAAAACGACGCCGAATCACCCTACTCCTTTGGAATAAAACGACCACGAGACCACGATCTATCTTTCCATCTTTTCGGATTTCAAATCCGACACTCGTAAGTTTCCGACAAATCCCGCAAATCTTTAGATTTCGAAGTTATAATTGATATTTCTTGTTTAATATACTTAAATTAACATGTTTTAGTGTTTTATGCATCCAAAAACGTCCAAAATCGCCCAAAAACTCGTTATTTTTGATCTGTTCGTCGAACAGGCGACTACGTCGCATTTTGCCCAAAAACAGTACTGCGACGTAGGCCTTTACGTCGCATAATCATCCCCACGTCGCAGATAGCGACGCAACCCGTTCCGTCGCATTAAATTGCGAACGTCGCCTATGCGACGCAACCCTTGACGTCGCAAAAACCTGAATGCGACGTAGACCCGTACGTCGCACCTTACGTCGCACAAGTCAGAACCCTAAAAAAAAAAAACACACTTTAAAAAGTCAAAGTTACTGTAGAAAAGTCAAATTTTACTGTAGCAGTACTGTAGCAAATGAGATAATAACATTTTTGAACTATTGTTTCAAAACATCACCAACGAGTCGTATACATTTTCACAAACATCGAAATGCAACGTAAACATTTAAACGAACGATTTGGACGTGGCTTGATTGTACAAACACTAGCATGGATGATTAGTTTAGACATCCACATACATATTAAATCTCGTACGTTTAGGACGTTAGGAGATTTCAGACTGTACTTGGGCTTAGGTTTGCTAGCACTCGCACAACTACTTAAACTCAACAGGTGAGTTCACAGCCCCTACTTTTACCGTTTTTAACTACTTTTGGGGTGGAAAACATAGTCAACTGCTTTACTGATTTACTGATTGCCATAACTGCTTTTACTATATGATTATTTATCATACTGTTTACTCGAACAATTAGAGTACTTGAACTGTTAAACTGTTATACAAGCTATCATATAACTACCTTTGGTACACTTATACAAAACTGCTTATAACTACGGTCAACTACTACAACTGTCCGTACGAATTGGTATTCCATACAAAAAAAACTATTATCACTATGTGAAACTATTTTGGTATCTTACCGGAGAACGACCGGTACATATTGGTAACTTGTCGGAGAACGACCGACACTAACATGGTATCTTACCGGAGAACGACCGGTACTAACAGTGTACCTCGCCGGAGAACGACCGGTGCTAACTTGGTATCTTACCGGAGAACGACCGGTACATTTGGTAACTAGTCGGAGAACGACCGACTCAAACTTTAAAACTACTGGGGAACAACCAGCAACACGTTTTCAAACACATAATTTGGGTAACGTCCCAATGCAACTATTTTTGGGCAACATCCCACATGAACCGCTTTTTGGGTAACGTCCCGACAAAGAACAAAACTTTTGGGCGAATAACCCACTAAACTTATACCTTGGATGACGTTCCACTAAACATTACTCGACTATTATGGCAATTACTATTTATGAACGTATTTGGTTCAACAACTATGACTACAAAACTTCAAACAACAACATACAACATTAAACCTGTGGATTCACTCAACCTAGTTGTTGACTTTTACTATGTTTTTCAGGGAATTAGCTGCGCATGTAAGAATCGCCAACACATGGAGAATTAGGCGACCCGTGAAGCTTTAGGATGCCAACATTTTTGGAAAAACATATGGATTTCTCCAGTATAACTGAAACTATTTTGTCATATTCTAGAAATCCACTTTTGAATACTTATTACTTTTAACTTGTACGATTTGATGAATCGTAAATCTTGTAATTAACATTTTGGCATCTTAATATATTATGTTCTGTTGTAATCATAAGCTCTGATACGTATGCACGCGTTATTATTGTGACACCCCAGTACTTAAACTAAACGCTTCCGCTAAACAAATTTGGGGGTGTTACATGACTTGTATTCCTAAGTTTTCTATTTGTACCAATGTGATTAATACACATTCAAAGAGAGTAAATAACAAAGTTATATGCATTATCACATTAGAACACAAATTATATAATTACCAAATCACAAGTAAAACACGATCAGATTGCCAACTAAGAAATGAGCATAAAGTATACGTAGATAATATACGTATCGGAAATTTAATATCAGTAGGTTTTCTAGTTTAGTTTTTAATTGGGGCTAATACTAATGGGGATGCTCGATAAACCCCTGGCTCAGTAGCTACCTATAGTCCAACAACATCATGTGTTCATTATTCAAACATACTATTGGGGAATGTATATAATAAGCCTAAAGAGAATAAGCTCATAAATTGTAAGGTATGTACACGTGACACTAAGATGGGCCGAATAAGTACAAGTTAATCACATTATCAGATCCACGTAGTAGTTAATCAGATAAATGTAGAAATTGTCACAAGTAAACTTTATGGTTACAATAATTTCACCTATAAAATTTATTTAGACTATGATTTGTGATATTAAAGAGATGATTAATGATGTCTTACGTTGTAACAAAGAAAGAGATGTTGAGTCATGATGTGTACCTTTTTCTAAAAGTTTCTGCACTGCTTCTTCAAGAAACGTATCTCGATTATTTTCGGAATATATTTTCATTGCCTCTAGCTCAGCTTTCTTCCTTCCATGATCCTCTGCTAACTCGGCCTTCTTCCTTTCATGATCCTCTTCCAACTCAGCCCTCTTCCTTTCCAGCTCAGCTTTCTTCCTTTCATGATCCTCTTCTAGCTCTTTTCGCATAACCAACAAATTATTTTTTTCAACTTCTGAATCAGCTTTGTCACTGCCATTCACCTTTTTAAGCAACTTATTAGTAACACCTCTACCATATAGAGTGTGGTGTCCATCTTTTGGCTTGTAGTTGTTTGTTTGGTTCTGCAAATTTATTCGGAAAACATAACTTTAGTCAACATACAAGGAAGTAATGGTTAATATAAAAATAAAAATTTGATATCATCTTACGGTTGTGTTGGCATTGTTATCAGGTGTGTCAACATATCTATTTCCCTCTGTTCTTCGACGTGTACGCTCAAACATTGTGGCTAAATTAGGTGGTTCCTTGTTTGGGTCTTCATTTCTCTGTAATAATAATGATAATTATAATAATAATATACCATTAGAGGGGATAACATAAATGCCAAACAAAATAAAATTACCATTTCCTCGCGAATTCTGGCAAAACTTTTCGGACCAGCTATGTGCATTTTTTTTTTTTAGACATGCGTATCTTTCTTGCACGCAAGGAATGCTTCTGCACACGGATAAATGAGAATACAACACTCTTATAACAAAATAGATAGAGAGAACTAATATTAATAAATAAATATTAGTGAAATTACCATCACTTCTTTATTATTCCATAACTGCAATAACTTTGAGAAATCCTTTTGTGGAATGCATTGAGGCCGATTATCCCATCTTGTTTTATTATTTGTATACTCAAAGAAATTCTTTTTCTTGAGTCTACACTTATATCCCTTCCAATCAGCTCCGATAGACATTAGCACCCATGATTTAGCATTCTCGGGCACTTCGTATTTTTGCTAAAAAAGTTTTAGATGTCAGGAAAAAAATATTAATAATAATAAAAAAATATTAAGGAATATAAATCAGTTTAGACTTACCAAAACATACTCCCAAATCTTATCCTTATGTGGCACTTTGTACCATGATTCATAGGTCAGAGGTGCGAAGCTGTTGTTACGAGCTACTGTACCCAAAAACCGAGAGAATCCTCCAACTATATCTTTCTCCTCGGTTACAGGTCCAATGGGTTGTCCATATTCATTGCATATGATGACCTCACGTTCGTGAAATTTAAGTAGTTGTACACCATGCATCATTGTTGGCCCTCTTTTCTTCATGGTAGAAGTCCCTAAAACTAAAGATAAATGTATATATATATATATATATATATATATATATATATATATATATGTATATAGTCCCAGATTCAAATAAGAAGGCTTATTTTCGTGAGAATGTGAGAAACACTTTAAAATCATTTTTTAACTATCCAAAACATGTTATTTTACAAAATTTCCTTCGTAGCTTCTTTTTTAAATAACTTTTAGAAGTTATTTTTCAAATAATTTTTTTTTGACGTTTTTTTATTTTTTTTAATTATTTTTTATGAAAATTTTTTATTCATAATAATCACATTTTATAACTTGATAATCACATGAACAATATGTGATTATCATGCCATATTTTGTGATTATCTCGAACACATGATAATCACATTATATCAGAGAATAATCACATGTGATTATCATGTTATATTTTGTGATTATATGAAATAATCACAATAGTAACGACCGTAAAATAAGTTCAAAAAAAAAGTTAATATTTTTTATTTATATTTATATCATAGCTTCCAAAAGTTATTTTAATAGTAATCATTGAAAAAGTTTTATAGGAAAATGTGTTTCGGATAGTTAAAAAGTAATTTTGAGATGTTTCTCACGTTCTCACGAAAATTAGCCTTCTCATTTTAACCCACCTCTATATATATATATATATATATATATATATATATATATATATATATATATATATATATATATATATATATGTATGTATATGTTAAGAACATATAAATTAAAACAGCAAAAAGGAAAGAAAAAAAAACATGGATAAGTAAAGCTAAATTAACCTGCTCTTTTTTCTGATTGGGAGACACGACCATCATCGTCACTTTGTAAATCATCCTCGCTTTGTAAATCATCCTCATCTTCCTTCCTTTCTATCTCAGGTTGATTATTTTGAAACATCGCCTGCTGTATGTATTCATTTGCTTCAACGTCATCTTGTTCTAGACCAAGTTCATTCACATCTATAATCATAAAGGAGTAAATACAACATAATTTTAAAAATGTACTTTGTTAGTAATACATAAAAGGTGTTGGGAATGATTTTGGTTTATGAAGTGATTAGAGTATTAGACAAAAAATGGATGGTTTTGTATCATTAGATTCAACAAATCTAGCCTAGGGTGCATGAGAAAATTGCTTATGAGGATTAGCAGATCAGTGAGTCTCATGTAGGTGATTGTATGTAGTGGTTTAAAAGGCTCTAGATAATATGGGTGAGTCATGTGATAGATGGACTATGTCATCTAGTTTGTTTGAACTGAGGATAATTTGTTGTTTGTCACATTTAGTGGTGTAGTCTGTTATATAATTGTCGAGCAGAATCCATAATTTGATTTAGCCTAATATATTTTAGCTTTATTAATTCCCAAGATATGTCTTGGATCTGTCAAACTTCATTTTCTACCCAAGGCATGAATAACTGTAACTAAAAAAGCAAAGATATCACGTGGGGTTTGGTATAATTTGGTGTCTAGATAGTAACAAGTAAGTAATATGTGACATCTAATGTAATTAACTTATCAAAAATATATTCATAATCTGGTGTCTCTGACATTTTAATAATTTTGAAACCATATATACATACCTTCAGAACTCGCTTCATCCCTTGCCATCTCATTCTGAATGTTACCAGACATCATATCCTCTATGTCTTCATCCTCATCAGCTTCAACACAATCATGTTCTGTATCGAAAAACAATTCTAAAAATGACTTTGTTATGACCTGTATGATAAAATACTATTGAGAACAACATACATGTACCTTGAGATCTCGTGTCACCATCCTCCACATCATCATCGTCATTATCAACAAAAAATTATTTTCTTCTAGGATTTGCTAAACTCTCTTTGGACACAAAACCTTGCCTTTGCGACCCTCTGTTATTTTTAATCACTTCCGCCATTGAAATTTTTCCACCAGACTGATTTCGTTTTTATGCATTTGTATCAACAAATTGGCGATCGCGCACAAGGCCTTTCTCAGATTTGTGTACAATAGTCTTTTTAGTGGCATTTGAATTGAAAAACTCTCCATTTCTCTCATGGGATAAATCTGGGCCCATCACACGCTTCTTTGCTAAGTTAGCATACTTATTGATAGACATTGGTGCAATATATTGTGGACGATGTTGCTGTAACAAGTTAAATTTCTATTACTGGAGAACCATAAATAAACGTTTAAAAAATGAATTTGCTTATTTGATACCTTTTTGCGGACTCTAACAGTATTAGTAACTTGTTCCTCCTGATTTCCATCACTATCGCCATCACCAAAATCAGGAAAATAATCGGCATCTCTCGCTTTACTCGCATTGCTGACCAACTGTTTCTCTTTCCTTTTCTGCTCCTTTTTACTTTCAGCCAAACTTATCAAAGACTTGGCGATGTTTTTAATTCCCATATCTCGTAATCTTGCTTGGTTCTCTTGAACCCTCAGCATTCTACTCTTCTCATAATCATTCATGTGTGGTTGTGCACTCGGATCCAGCTTGCTTTTTTCCCCCATCAATGACCTGCTAATAGTAAAATCAACAGGATCAGATTAAAGATCATTACAATATAAGTAGTACCTTAAAGATATTGTTTAAATAACATATAAGCAAATTTATAATAACATAAAACAATGTTCGAGTACATAAAAATTCAGCAACATATTGCTTATAATACAACGATCGAAGCCCATATATTATAAACGAAAATTAAGAGAATAGAGCATTAACAGACTCATGTACATTTACAACCACATAAATCTTATGAGGTATCAACGTCATCTTCATCTGCTGACATCAAATCCCATAATGTATCATCCTTGTCAGAATTGTCACTCTCACTGGTAACTTCCTCTACATCATCTAAACTTTTATTTGCATCAACCCAGAAGTTTGCTATTATATATAATAAGTGAAAGTCAGACAGGTACAAGCATAAACTAAGATATATGTTATACTTCAGATATAGAGATTAAAGAAGATTGAAACTTTGAACAAAAACACCCACGAGTTTTTTTAGTTTAACATTGGTAAATTTATGATTTGCTAAAACTCTTATGAGAACTAGATTCGAATACGGCTTTTCTGGTTAAAGCTTAAACCAAATGAACTTCATTATTGGTTAAGTTGGCTCATACTGACCTGAGTTTGATATAATATTTATACTGCATTACTCGAAGAAATTAAAAAAAAAAATCTAAAAATCTCGAAACAACAAGCACCTCTAAAGTTAGCCACTACTTAGAAAATTTTATGTCCTCTTATTGTTTAGCTACTTTAGGTCAGAAAATATAAGCATCTTGATATTAAATGACAAACTATTATTTAGATGAATTAAGAATTGGAATTCAAAATCCAATTTAGTCCCTTGGCTAATGGTAAAAATCATAGCATATAATCTATATAAAAGAATGAAAGCCCATACCGGTGATTCCAACAACTAATTCA
This sequence comes from Helichrysum umbraculigerum, assembly GCA_949592205.1. Lineage (NCBI taxonomy): Eukaryota > Viridiplantae > Streptophyta > Magnoliopsida > Asterales > Asteraceae > Helichrysum > Helichrysum umbraculigerum. The sequence continues at coordinate 90,481,248 of CATIUR010000002.1, read as the reverse complement.
CATTAATAGGAAGAAGCAATACGACACCATCTAATTCAGACTAAACACAAATAATTACTTCAAAATATACAATTAAACAAATTCCAAACAATTTAAGGTATATATCCATCAACAAAACGAATTCCATATTACCCAAATCTGAAACATACTCGAGAGACAAAAGAAATTTTGATAATTTACCTGTGATGCAAACAACTGAATTTCTCGGGCCGGAGGTCTTCTAGTGCGAATGTGGATAGAAAAGATGGGATTAAGTTGGCAGTTACATTCTTTATACATACGGTTGACAGATTAAACTCTCAAAAGAGCATGGCGGGAGCGGGAATTTGGGAAGAATTTTACAATTTGGGTGATTAAGAAAGACACAGAGCACGAACAGTTATGCTTATGCCTTTCTTTTAGGTTATTTATTACTCCGTTTTACTGTATTTATCTATCTACTTACAGTACTTTATTATATGCATTTTCAAATATTTGGCAATATATAACTCTACATATTTTAAATACTATCGATTTTTTATTTGTTTCCGGATCAGAGGAGAATGGGCTTTTATGAGGAAACGGAGGGCAAGCCCATATTGATCGTACGATATAGTTATCTACGGCCGTTATTTTTTTAGGGGTAATAATAATAAAAATATTATTTATTTTTATGTGTGTAAGCGCTTTTAAATGGATGGGGGTACTTTCGTCATTTTGCGTGTGACGCCATCAGTCATATCGGGCAGCTTTTTTCATAATAGATGACCGTGTTTTTGTAAACCGCCATATTACACACATTACACACACTTTTTCACACACTTTCTCTCTCACTATTTCACTGTTTTCCCCATTTTTAAAACCCTAATTTTGTTTTTGAGTAAAATGGACGACGGAGGTAAAGCTCCTAAAGGAGCCTGCAAAGCGACTCCGGCTAAGAAGCGTAAAAAGACGGTCGTATCTCGTAAGTTACTAAATACGTTTTCATTGTTTTTAAGTTTTTTTTTTTTTTTAATTTTTTTTTTTTTGTAGATCAACCGGATAATCGTCTTCGTTTGTGTATTATAGTGTCGATGTTATTATTTTATTTTTTTCATAGTTTTTTTTACTGATTTTTGTTGTTGTTGTTGTTATAGCCACTAGAAGAAGTTCTCGAAAAACTCGGTACAGATCTGTTGTTCGTGATGAAGATAATGAGAATCCTATCAATGTTAGCGATTATGAAGGCGATGAGGGCGAAGTCAGTAGTTTGATGAAAGGTATTTTTTAATTTTTTCCTTGCATGTTCATTTTTGTGTGGTTTGTTTGATGTAACTTAGTAGTTATATGAGTTTTTTCCCTTAAAAAAATGTTTGTATGTATATGTTGATGATTTTTTTTTTTTTTGGCGATTTAATTTTTACTGCATCTTATTTTATTATTATTTTTTTTATGTGTGTTTTTATGGATGTGTGAAATGAACTATTTGTTTTTAGGTGTGATACATGTCAGTGTTATATGTTTTTTTATATAATAAGTGTTGTATGTATATGTTGCTACATCATTTTTTGTTAGTGTTGTATGTATATGTTGTTGCATTTTTTTTTTTTGTGTTGTATGTAAATTTTTTTTATATAACTGCATCTTGAATTTTTTTTTTTAAAAAAAATATGATGCAATTGTTTTTTAAAAGATGATGCAGTTGGTTTTTAAAATTTTGTGTGTTATTGGTTTTACTGCATCTTTGATTTTTTTACAAAAAAATGTTTCCCCTTGTTTTTTTTTTTTTTTTTTTTTTGGTATGTTGCATATTTTTATGTTGCAATTTTATACATGTGTTTTTTTCCCATCTTATGTATCTTATTTATGTATATAGTACATTTTGTAGATTCATCTATGGTAGAATATGATGATAAGAAGTCCACTAAGTTGACTTCTGTGAAGATGGAGCTTCAAGGTATGAAAGCTGGTAAGAAAACGACGAAGGGAGTGTCTGTGCGTAAACAATTGCCATCCATTGAGGCTCGATGCTCTCCGCAGTGGGTGATGAACACTGTAGTTGCGTTGCATTCTGTACAACGGGAGGCTGTTAGAGAAATGGGTTTTGGTAGTTTGCTTGATGGGTCTTTTGATTATGAAAGCATGCCGGTTAAGCTAGGGTTGTTTGTTGTTAAGATGTTTGATCCTAAGACTTGTAAGTTTAGGTTTCCTAATGGGCGTACTATTAAGATTACAAAGGAATTGATACATGATATCACTGGATTTCCTGTTGGTGGTAAACTTATTAGGCCAAAGGCGAAGTCATCTGTTAAAGATCCGGGTGTGATGGAGTTTAGAAATCAGTTTCCTAATCCAAATGCTGAGAGGTTTTATTGTAATATCGTTATGGATAAAATAGTGGGCACGTTTCGTGCTGATAGACTGTTTTGCTTGAATTTTTTGGTTCTTGTTACATCTGGGTTAATAGAGAGCACAAAGATGGGTACTGTTCTTCAAACAATTCTAGATTGTATACCCGAGAGTAATGAAGAAATCAAAGGTCTGGATTGGTGTGAGTATATATTGGATTCTATGATTAGGAATACTTTGAGTTTCAAGACCAGCTTCAATGGACCTTTGCTTATAATGATGGTTAGTATTTTTTTTTTTGTTATAACATGTTTACCTTTTTTATTTTCATTTTTTTTGTGTGTTTTTGCGGTACTAATTTCTTATATATATATTTATATATTTTAATATATAATGTAATATGTACATTTTTTGGCAGCTTATCTATGTGAACTCTACAAAGTTTGTTGATGAAGTTGCTTTGAGAGTGTATCCTGCGTTTAGTTCTTGGAATTCATCTAAGCTTAAGGATCGACAGATTTATGAGATTAGTTTTGGGGGTTTTGGTCTGGAGAATATTATGATTGTAAATGGTTTGGAAGAGGTTGTTGAACAAAAGTTGCCTAGTACCCAGAAAAAGAGAAAAGTATCGTCTGATAAAGTAAATGCAAGGTTGATTGAAGATGACGACGATCCAAATGATGTTTTTATTGTTGGTGATGAAGCTCTTAGGGTATGTTTTTTTCTTTTTTTGTTACAACTGTATCTTTTTTTTTTTTGTGTGTCTTACAACTGTATCTTTATAAAAATGATACTAATACTTATTTTTATCTACCAGATTGAGAAGAAGAGGATAAAGAAAAACCTTAGGCATGTCGATAAGCTGAAGGTTGATATTGATAGTAGTTTGTCCAATGTTCTTTCATTCAGTCCTGCTGATTTTGAGCTATTTATGCTTAAGGAACACAGGAACAAGTTGTTTGGACTTGGTAGTAGTTCTGCTAGGGTGTCTGATGATCATTCTAATTTTGGTGTTAACGCGAGTGATATGGTGAATGTTTCTGAAATTAATGTGCTCCCGTTGGTTCAGTATTCTGGTTCATCTGAGCATACAATGTCAGAGTTGCATAACAAAGTTGTTGAGTACTGTGATAAAAAGGGTGGCGAAGGTGTAGGCAAGAAACCTGTTGATGCTGTAGGTGGTAAGAAAACAGTTGATTTCTTAGTTGGTAAGAAGTCGTTTGATGATATGATTGGTAAGAAACATGTCGATGCTGTAGGTGGCAAGAAAGCAGTTGATGATTTAGTTGGTAAGAAGCCGTTTGAGGTTCTGGTTGGTAAGAAAGATGTCGATGTTGTAGTTGGCAAGAAAGCATTTGATGATGTAGTTGGTAAGAAGCCGTTTGATGATGTGGTTGGTAAGAAGCCGTTTGATGATGTGGTTGGTAAAAAACCTGTGGGTGCTGTGGTTGGTAAGAAACCTGTCGATGATGTTGTTGGAAAGAAACCACTTGATGCTGTCGGTGTTGATAGTCCCTTACTCGTGGGATCTGATCGGATCGTATAAACAATGAATAACAAACGATAATGATTCACGAACACACAAACGATTCTCTATAATCTTGTATATATTAACAATTGATAATATAACGATTACAGATACAAACTCAAACTCGTTTCTCTGTCTCTCTCTCACCAAAAACGGCTCTCTCTGTTTCTCTAGACGTCCAACCCTAAATCTGAAGTATAACTCGCTATTTATATCAAACCTACTAGGCCCTGCGACGTTAGGCCCAACGTCGCAGGCCCAACCCAATGCGACGAAGCCCATGTCGCCATGTATATTCTATATAATTACATTTCGTTGACACGCTAAACACTATACATACGCAGAGTAATTGACTTTGACAATTACAATAGTTTGACCAACTGACTGACACACTAAATGCACCAACAAACTCCCCCTTGTCAGCAGCTTGGTCAAAGAAGTCTTCAATTAGTCTTCATCAACAAACTATTTCATGTCTTCAACAATCACAAGCTCCCCCTTTGAGATAGCATGGTCTTCCAAGAAATCTTGATGTCCAAATTCATGTGACTGGCACAAATTTATCATACAATAAGATCTTCAAACTATGTGACCATCTCTCAATCATCAGCAGCTTCTCCAATAGAATTCATCTTCACAGTCTTTGGAGAATAGCTGACATCCTTTGCATCTTCAAAAATTGACTTTAACAAGATATGTGATGTTTGAAGAAAATAACATAGAAATAAAATCTTTTTGTATTTTTCTTTATAAATGAAAAGTAAAGAACGAAGATTAAAATAACATTGGGGATAGGATTGTTTTAAGTCTGCTTAGGGATCATATCAGGCTAACATGCAATTATTAGGGAATAGTAAGTGTTATTTCGATCATCAGTATATTTGTCCACTTTAAATTTACTTGACATATTTAAAGCACCTTTTATAAAAATTAGTTCAAGACGATCATCGGTATTGTTTGTCCACTTAAACATATTACATCCGTATCTGTGAGCTAACCTTTATTGTTAGTATGAATATTAATTTTGAGAAACCTATTATATGATATACTGATAAACTTCAGTAAAACAAACACTGCATATTCACACAAGGTAGAGATTACAAGACCAAGTTTATCTCGGTTTTCTCGTAACATACACTTGATATTTATATTTAGGCATACATCAAACCGACTATGAATATACTAGTGGCCCCAGATCTGTACAAAGTACAACAGAGGGTCCCTTAGTATGAACATAACAAGTTTGAGACTATTTGCATAACTAATGGATTCAGGTCTGTACGTGAGTACAACAATAGTCACCATTAGTTAGGCGAATAATCATATTATCACTATATGCCCATTTTACATTTACATAATTATGACAGTGTATGATAGTACTTCCATTTATCAATTAAGACTTATGTCATACATCATATAACATTTTTCTCAAAGTAATAGACAAGTTTTATTATTACTTCTTACTCACTCACAAACCGGTGTGTACCATGCCTACCAATACATCATATGATGAAGCTAATGTTTATAAATGATGTGTTAAATATACCAGATAAACCTACTGACACATCAAACATAAACCTTAAAATTTCCATTTTTATGCATATCACCCGATGTACTATCATATCCCAAGTTGTTTTACAGACACACAATCCAACATCTTTTCAAGACTTAAGAATCTTGCTATTCACATTTCTGAATTAAATAATCAGAATTTTTAATATTCAGAATTACTCCCCCTGAACAGCAAATTTTTATATCCAATCCAAAAAATACTCCCCTTAAACATTAAACATATTTTTGTATTTTTTTAATTGAATAAATTTCGCAACATTGCATTTCTTTAATACTAAAAAGTATAAAGAATGGCTGTTGCATTATAACAAATAAAAAATAGAAAATTATCAAAATCACATATCAAGTCAAATCAAATGCCTGTTATCACTTTTACCACCTCATAACATCGAAAATCTCATCCAATCACAATTCATCATCGCATTCTTCCAACAATATCCACATCCATGCAGTCACTAAAAATGTTAGCTTTCAATAACCTGACTGCACCACCACAAACAATTAAACGTTAGTACTTATGGGACACCCAAGCCTTGATAGACTTGGGTTGTCCATGGTCATCCATAACCATCACATCAATGAGTTTATGATATTTTAAAAACTCAGAAGATTTCATTGATGCGTTGTCTGTGGATTTGGGTTTCCAAACCTTTGTAGGTTCAGATGAGTTGTTTTCAACAATGTTGTGCTGTTGAACTTGAGGTTTACTAGGCACAACTTTGTTTACTCTAGCCACGGGTTTTGGAGAAGAGGATGCATATCTTGATATAGGCGAATACGAAGCACGCCTAGAAAATGATTTTGAATAAGAATTCCTAAAGGAGGAAGTTCTTGGCATCCCTCTACCAAACCTATCTAGGGATAATAATCGACAATCCCTAATTATATGTCCTTGTTGTCCACAATGGAAACAAGAACGTCGTTCAATGTACGACCTATTCCAATGATTACCCACAAAAGGTTGAGGTGGAGAATGAACTGTAGGAAGCTTAGAATATGAGGCATTTACAGGACGTGAACACTTATGTGTACACGTTGATGTAGAAGCCTCAGAAGTTGAACAAGTTGATGTTGAAGGTTGTTCACTTTTAGATTTTATATTTGAATCCTTCATTTGATGTTGAACTCTTTTGGATTCATTTTCAACCTTGTTTTTACCCTTTGTATTTGAAACCTTTACAGTTTCATTGGTAAGTATATGATTTTCTGGCTTTACATTAACTTTTTCAACTTTGATTTCAGCCTCTTCCGGTAGATCCTCTATCTCAACACCCTCCTCTACACTAACTGGAGGTGTACTATCAGACTTAACAAAAGTAGGCAAGGGATACTCTGTCCGTTTAGTTTTCTCCTTTGCCTGCCTTTTGGGATTGGATATAGCTTCTTTAGACTTTGTAGCTGGCCATGATGAGTAGTCAGCCACAAGTTCTTCGGTGCCTTCCTTAACAGGCCGAGGATAGTGATTAGTAGGAGGTGGAACTGAGTTATACCCTATTCCAGCCTTACTACTTGTATTTGTCCTCTGCTTGTCAACAATTTCATCGAAGATTTTATGAGAGTTTGAGAAACTTGTGATTCCTTTTTTAAAAGAGTCAGACTCAGACTTTAGCTCAGAAAGTTCTTTATTTAACAACTCAATTTCTGTTAAATAGCTGTTAATGGCATCTTGTTGACTGAAAACTTTAGCTTTATATTTCTCAGTGTCAAACTTATGAGCCTCAACTTCCTTTTGATAAAGTATTTCATTAGCTTTTAGAAACTTATTTGACTCAGTGAGTTTCTCGACCTTTTCTCTCAAGTCTACATAGTCTATTTGAAAACATTTTAAAGAAGCTTCCAATTTAATACAGGATATGCAAGTAAAAGGTTTTTCAGATTCTGTTTCTACCTCATGTATCTTTGCCAAGAGCGCACTGTGTTGAACCTCTCCTTGAAGTGCACTAAAATCAAACACTCCTTGAGAATACACCGTCATAGCCTGTGATGTTGTGTTTTTCTCTGGAGTCGTTGGAGCTGTAGGAGTAGTGAATCCAGATGAAGGATATTTTACTTTCTCACACTCCTTAGCAAAGTGCCCATGAATCTGACAGTTCTTGCATATCACTTTGCTTTTATTAAAATCAAGACCTGTATCACCGTCATCATCCAGGTCTTTTCTACCCGTTCTTTGAAGAAACTTCTTGGTTCTTTGGGTTATCATGGCCATACTCCATTTGATGTCCATATACTCCAAATCATCAGAATCGATCTGTTCAAAGTCTTCCTCAGTGAGCTGCAAAGTACTAGCCTTCTTGGAAAGAAAGTTCTCATAAGAGTTGAGGAAAGCTGCAAAGATTTTAGCATGGTCCTCAGTAGCCTTTAAAGGAGCTGTATGAGCAGTATGAGCAGTATGAGCAGTATGAGAAGTATCAGAAGCAAATGAAGTGCTAGTAGAAATAGATGCTGCTGAGTTGGAAGTAGATCTGGAAGTATCATTTAGACTAGGAACTTGAATATTAGCCTCTGACTTCTTTTCCTTTTGATCGTAAGCCACTATAAGAGCATCCCATAATCCTATAGAAGTTGCTTGATCTTTAAATTTATTAATCACAACTTCTGGCAAGCACTTGGTAATCATCTCATACAAGCTATTGTCTTTATCAAACTCTGCTCGTTCCTTGACTGACATTTGTGCTCTTGACTTAAGCACCCCATCGAGTCTTGGTTGCTCATATCGATCAATGGTGTTAAACCAATTGAACAGATTTGGATCTTTGTATTCAATGAAATTGCATAACTTAATCTTCCAACTCGCAAAATCACTATAGAACAAAGATGTAGAAGGAGGCACTTTGTTACCAAAAGCCATATCCGAATTTTCCCTCCAAAATCGGATTTGAAAATTTCAAAAAATATCCGAGTACAGCAAAACTTTTCCGACACTAAAATGAAGCTATTCTAAGCCTAAAAACAAAATTTGAAATTACAAAATTTTCGCGTTTTTCCCGCCAAAATTTCGTCCGAAAACGTCAAAAACTGGCCGGGTAAAATGAAACTTTTTCCAGACTAAAATTGAACAGTTTTAAGCCTATGGAAAAATTTTGAAAACGCAAAAAATTTTTAGGGATTTCCCGGCAAAAAACTTTTTTTTTTTTTTTTTTTTTTTTTTTTTTTTTTTTTTTTTTTTTTTTTTTTTACGAAACTAGAACGAGGTTAATGTCGCAGAAAAAATAGCAACGTCGCAGCGGTACGTCGCAGAAGTCCGATGACTCAATTAAGAATCGAAAATGCGACGTTCAGAGTTACGTCGCAGAGGACGTCGCAGAATCACACTATGCGACGTTGAGAGGTACGTCGCAGATGACGTCGCAGAGTACGTCGCACAGACTAATTAAAGTCCAAATTACTAAGTCGCACGCGACGTCGCAGCTGACGTCGCAGGTAACGTCGCAAAACTTAGCGACGTCGCAGGTGACGTCGCACAATCGGGCTGCAGCGGCCAAAACCCCAAAAAATCGAAAATTTTCGAAACCCTAACGAAATTTCGAAAACCAAACGTCGATCTAACCCAAAAACACTTCCAGAAATCGATATAATCAACCAAAACAACTCAGAAACGATTAATAACAATTAATACCTTCGCGAATCAATCGAGAACGCCCAAAATAACGATCCGAAACCGACGAATCCTTGATTCTACGGCTCTGATACCGGTTGATAGTCCCTTACTCGTGGGATCTGATCGGATCGTATAAACAATGAATAACAAACGATAATGATTCACGAACACACAAACGATTCTCTATAATCTTGTATATATTAACAATTGATAATATAACGATTACAGATACAAACTCAAACTCGTTTCTCTGTCTCTCTCTCACCAAAAACGGCTCTCTCTGTTTCTCTAGACGTCCAACCCTAAATCTGAAGTATAACTCGCTATTTATATCAAACCTACTGGGCCCTGCGACGTTAGGCCCAACGTCGCAGGCCCAACCCAATGCGACGAAGCCCATGTCGCCATGTATATTCTATATAATTACATTTCGTTGACACGCTAAACACTATACATACGCAGAGTAATTGACTTTGACAATTACAATAGTTTGACCAACTGACTGACACACTAAATGCACCAACAGGTGTGAAGAAACCTGTTGTTAAGTTACTTAAGAAAGCCAAAGGTACCGATGATGTGTTTAAAGGTGTAGGTGAGAATGTAATAAAAGATGTGCCTGATAAGGTTGTCAAAGATGGGCCAATGAGCTTGTCAAAGATGTTGATGGTGGTATTGGGAGTGGGGATATGAAGGTTGATACTGATAATGTTGAAGAAGAATCAATTGAAATGTTTGTTTCTCTTGAAAATTTGGATGTCAGCGTTCCAAATGCTGAGGGTAAAGAAAATATTGTCCGTGTGCTGAAACAACGGAAGCTGGATGATTATCCTTCTTTTGACTTGGGAATTTCTCCAGATACAGTTGATGGTAATCAAGTTGGTGTTAATATGACAAATGAGGGTCGTGTATCTGTTGCTGATCAAGAGGGTAGAGGCGATGATGAAGAAGCAATAGACAAACTTAAGTTCGTTGACAGTTTGTTGATTGACAACCCATTTTAAATCCTAGTGAAGGTAACAGTGAAGGTGAAAAACAGTCTGAATCAGCTATTTCTGATGTATCTACCAGAGTTCCAAATGTGTTGTTTTCAGATGAGATTCACACAACTCTAACAGAAGATGATATAGCTTTATGTGATCTTGCAGTTGCTAATGCTAAAAAACAAGCTGAGGAGAGGAGCAGGTTGGAAGATGATATTGGGGATAAAGAACGTGAGGCTGCATCTACTTTGTCCAATGTGCAACAAAATATAATTTCTACAGAAGTTGAAAAGTCTGAGTTTGAGGGTGCAGTCATGAGGCAGAGTGGTATTGAGAGGAATCAAGAAGATTTTGCGGTTGAAGCATTGGCAGGTGCTGCAATAGCTTCAAAAAAGATGAATCTTAAGGTGACGGTTTCGAAAAAACCTCTTGATTATGGGACGTTGGCTACACCGAAGCAACTAACGAAGAAACCTGTTTTAAAAAGACTAACTCAACAAATTGCATCAACTAATGATGTTTTGAAACATGTTTCATTTGTTTTACCTGTGCAGCAAGAATTGCCTCATATAGCACAAAGAGTTAAAGATTCGTTTGATGATGTTAAAGCCGAGTATAATGTTGAGAGTGTTGATGGTTTTGTTCTTGATTCTGAAACAACAGTTGTTGAGTATGAAGATTATAAGGTGTCTGTTAATGTTTCTGATCATCTTTCTTCACCACATGGTGCCAAACCTGTAAATCTTCAGGCTAGAAGAACTGTCGAGGAGGAAAGGGTTTCTAGATTTGTTTTTAGTGCATCAAAACCTGTTGAGTAAGTGTTTCATCTGTTACTTTATTTATGTTCATTCAAAAAATGTTTTTAATTTTTAATTGCATCTTCTTATATATTTACTGCATCATTACTGTTTTACAGATCAGTCTACTTCAAGGTAAATGATTTCAATGTTCAGCTTTGTCTTTTGGAAAGTTTGTTTCCTGGTATGCCAATAGCATCTGGGATCCTAGATATTTGGGCTCAGATTCTAAATTTTGAGGAAACGAAACGGGATGTGGCGAAGGGTTTTCGACGTGTTTGTTGTAACACTGAAACTCTGGTTAGTTTTTTATCCTACATTTGAAATAATTAAACATTTTAATTTTTTTAATTTTTTTTTTCATTTTTTATGGTTTTTTCGCAGGCTTACTATGCTATTGATCCAAGCAGAGATCAATCCAACATATACTCTAATTTTGAACACGGTGTTAACATAAGTCTCATGCAAACTCCTTATGCGAATTTCAATGATGTGAAGTTGGTATGTTTTATATCTACTTCAATGGTTTATATGATTTGTTTCATGTAGGTTTAATGGTTTTTGAATTCAATGAAGTGAAGTTTTCTGATGTTTTTAGCAAATTTTGTTTTCTTATGTGTATAGGTTTTTTTCCCAATTCTTAAGCCTTCTATCAACAACAAAGCATCATCAAATCATTACTATTTGATTTGTTTCAACCTTAAAGAGTCAAAGATCGACATCATTGACAACGTGAAGTATGATGATAAAGATATTCATAACAGAGTTTTTGCGAGATATGGGAATCTGCCTAATGCATTGGTAAGAAAATAAATCAACAGATTTTTTTAACTGCATCTTTTATGTTTTTTTAACCGCATCATGTATTTTTGGTTACTGCATAATTAATATTTTTTTATCCCTTTATTTAGGATGTAATTAAAATGTGTTTGTATATAATCTAGTGGGGTTGTATCACATGTGATTTTGTTTTATTTTTGTATAATAACTTGTATGTTTTTCATTTTTTCGTTTTGCAGAAACAGAATTTTGTCCAGTATCTTGTGAAGGTTGATAAACACCCGAATGTTGTAAACTTATTTTCTGCAGGTATCGACATAGTTGATATTAGTTGGGAGACCTCAGAAAACACAGTTGATTGTGGTGTTTTTGTAATGCGCCATATGGAATGTTTCTATGGTAATGGTTTAAATGATTTCAATTCGGGATTTGATGTCGAGGGTACACATCAGAAAAGGCAGCTTGATGATCTGAGGAAGAAATATGTTGCAAAAATTGTGCTGTCTGAGTTGAATGATGTTGCTGAATTCGTGCGTGGTGAAGTGAAGGCGTATGATCGACTGACTGAGAAAGCTAGGACAAAGTATAAGAGGGGAGCGAAGGCGGAATCATGAATCGTCTTGAACAGACACTTGGTGGTTGATCTTTTTTTTTTAAGTATGGGTTTGAATTTGTTTCCTTTTGGTATTATGATATCTTTTGTCATCTAGAACAATTGATCGTTTTAAACAATGTTTAAGCATACACTTAAGTATGGGTTTGACTTTTGTTTTTCTTTTATGGTAATATGTGTATGGTGTAGGATTTATAAACTTTTTAAAGTTAACTTTTTTATAATAGTTTTTTGGTGGTAATCTTCTTATGTTTCAGCAATTATCAAAAACAGAGTATTGGATGTCTTTTTTAAAATTTTGATATGGATGATCATGTTAAATTTGATATGCATTATAAGGTTTCATATACACATATTTTTGTTGAATCATGGAAAGTATACACTTGAGTATACAGATATTACAGGTGAAACATATATTCTTTCACAAAATGCAAACACATATTTTAACTGCATCATTGTACACATATTGCTGCATCATGCGAAAAGTTAATGCTGTATCATGCTAATTTTTGTATATTATAAAAATCAACAAACACCATGTTTTTTTATGTATCGTATTAAAATAAACAAACACCATGTCTAATGTATCTTATAAAAAAGTAACAAAGTACGTAAATATGTAAAAAATAAGTAATTTTATAAACTCTACGATGCAGCTGGTGTATTATCAAGTGGTGTTCCTGCAATTGGTGTATCAGCTGCTGCAGATCCTGCTGGTGGATTGTTGCAAGTCCTGCTGTTATGACCATATTCTTTACATTTTTGGCACTGTTTTCCTTTTTTCTTGGCTTTGTCATAAGCTTCATCACCCTTTGATTATTTTCTCTTACGACCTTTTGTTCTAACGTCTTTTGGATTCTTGATGTAGAGCTCAGCTGGTTTTTTTACTCCATAAAATGAACATATTGCTTCTTCTTTATTCATTGGTGTTGCAATTGGGAACTCAGCAATTGTTTCTTGAAGTATCTGATTCAGTTTTTCCCTATATTGAGCAAATTTTTCAGTGTTGTGCACCAATCTATTTGTTGTTTCCTCTACGATGCGCATCATTTCTCTTATACCATCAACTGGATTCTTTGCCTCATCAGTTTCTTTTAGCACTTGATCTTCTTTTGCTGGCATTGCTTCTATTGACCATCGTTTTAGCACATACTTCTTTGGGAAATCTTCCACATTATGCATACGAAACACATAAAATATATGGCGACACAATAAGCCATACAAATCAAATTTTTTGCATGAACAAGCTGCTGTTGTCTCTGATGAAATATAATCAACCTGTTTTTAAAAGCAACATAAGATATTTGTAGTTTATAAGATGCAGCGGTTTTAAGATGAGTAGTGAAAATGAAGATGTAGTTAAACACAAGATGCAGTGATATATATTTTTATGTATCCAGTAAGATGCAGTAAAAATAAGATGTTGTTTACATACCTGATAAACTTTGCCGTTACATTCTCTATCTCTTATCATATACGTATGGTTATTTTCATTTGTTGTATGTGTTATTGATCCACACTCCGTGTAGCTTGCAACCAACTCGTCTTGTACATCAAAAAATATTGAGCGAGTGTATAGCATAGATGCAGTCTGTTCTAGTTTCAAATCTGTTTTAAAGTCAGGAGTTGTGTTCCTTGTGAAATGGTCATTTTGCTGTTGAACGTACCTTTGATACTCCATGGCAGTGTCATGATGTTGCATAAACTCTACCAAAGTTAAATACTGATGAGTGAATTTTGAGAAAAAATGGTTCTCACTTTCTGATCTTGACGACGTACGCATTAAACCAGCCAATGGTTCATCTAAAAGGTACGCTAGTATCCATCTTTTTCTGATACCATAGATTTCATTTAGCCACTCATGATTTAACAGCCCGTATTCATCTAGTATTCTTTTCCACCGTCTCTCAAATGTCTCAGGGGAGATTTTATCAGTCCACACAATGCCACATATTTTCTTTTTAAAGTCAGTGTTATTACACAATGCGGCACCAACCTACATTTTTTTGACAAAAAATCATGATGCAGTAAAAAAACAAAAGATGCAGTAGTTAATAATTATAGATGCAATTTTAAAAACATATATATTAAAACATACTTATACTAACAAAAAGTAATATCATAATGCAATAATCAGTGAGTATGCAGAAACAGTTTGTTGGGGGTGTTATACCTTTGTTGTTATTTTACGCATGATGTGCCACATACACAAACGATGACGTGTGTTTTTAAAAGTTCTCTTTATAGCCGCAAACATTGATGAATCCTGATCGGTGACAACAACAAGTGGATCCTTCTTAAAAGTGTTTTGGAAAGTTTCTAGAAGCCAAACATAATAGTCTTCCGTTTCTCGGGTAAGTAGAGCGGATGCAAATGTTACACATCTGTTGTGATTGTCAATACCAGTGAATGGTACGAAGACCATGCCATATCTGTTTATTTTAGTATGAAAATTAGTATTACCATATATTTTGATATACCAGCTAAGCATACTAAAAATTTTACTGCATGTTAATAAATAGTTGTTGCATCATAGATGTTTTTTTTTTCCATACCTGTTTGATTTGAATGTAGAATCAAACGAGACAACATCTCCGTAATAGGAGTAATTCCTGTTTGCATCAGGATCAGCCCAAAATACTCCACCCAATGTGCCATCAGGTGCACAAAAGTAGTTGACATAGAAATCCTTGATGAACTGCATCCTGCCTAAAAGTTTTTCAACGGCCATTTGTGCATCCGAAGCTCCTACAAAAACATTAACATCTCTTCGAAAGTTCTTGCAATCTACTTCTGTAACACCCGTTTCATCAAAACCCCCATAAAGTTCTTTGAGCAATTTAAAACCCCTTACCGGACCGATGTTTACACTTGATACTTGAAATAAAAATTGTTCTTTCATGAATCCCAAATTTGAAGTTGATCTAACAAATTTCATGTCTGTTTGATCCACTAGATAATGATTATGACCTTCTTCAAATGTAATAACTTTGTATGTACCATCATCAAGCCTTCTAAGTCCTACTTTTGCATTACAACCTGTTCTAAAACTACAAGTTCTTCTTTGTTTTGTTTTTTTCTTAATTTTTCTTGTAATTCCAGTTGCATCTTTACCTCCATTAGCAAGTGCATTTTTTTTTGCAATTGCATTTGCTACTGCAACTGCATTTGCTTTAGCAACTTCAATTATCTGTGAAGATGGCTTCACATATTTTCTCCCTTCTTTATTACACCTGAAGTACTTATTTTTTGGATTTGTTGATTTCCCTGGGTTATTGGATGAACTTTTCTTACATGCAAATCCTGATTTTCTTGAGTATTCCTTGTAAACCATAAAAGCTTCATCCAATGTTTTGTATACGGTACCAACAACTGGTTTATCCTCCACATCTGGATACCATGTCCTTGTTCCTTGTGGACTGTAAAATGGTGGGAAAGTTTTATTTTTTTCAACTTCAAGTGCATTTGCATTAGTAGTTTCTGCATTAGGAGTGCCTGCAAGTGTATACAAAACAATTTTTTCAGCTGCATCATAGTACAGTAAAAATTTTACTAACACGATGATAGTATTAACACGTTGATAGTTAAATAATTTATAATCCATAGTTTACACTGTATCAATATACAAATTCTAATGCAACATGCAAATCTTTACAGTACATTAATATACACATATTACACCTGATTCAGATTTTGTTACAACTGCATCATAATACAAATAATATATTTTATAGCCACATTTTAAACGTATTACTGCATCATGCAAATCTTTTTACATTACATCAATGTACACATATTACTCTTCATTCAGATTTTTTGTCAACTGCATCATAATACACAAAAAATTATATAGAGACACAGTTTATACTGCATCAATATACACATAATACTGCATCATGCGAATTTTACACTACATTAATATACACCTATTACAGCTGGTTTTTAAAAAAAAATTTCAACTGCATTATAATACAAACAATTTATTTTGTAGCCACAGTTTACACATGTTACTGCATTATGCGAATTTTGTACAGAGCATCAATGTACACATATTACTATTTATTCATATTTTTTGTCAACTGCATCTTAATACAAAAAAAATTATCTATAGACATAGTTTATAATTCATCAATACACACACAGTACTGCATCATGCATTTTTTTTACGATGTAATCAATATGCATATATTACTATTTGATTCAGATATTTTTTCAACTGCGTCATAATACAAATAAATTCATTTTATTATAGACAGAGTTTTACACTGTATTAATAAACACATATTGCTGCATCATGCGAAATTTACATCGTATAAGAGTTTTTAATTTTTCCTGTTTTCATTATATGTTTGATTTTTGAGAAAGTGATATACATATACATACATTAGAGACATATACTAAACGAAGAACGTTAGTTTCATGATAAGTAGAGTTTAACAGAGTTTTATATCCATTAGTTCAGTTTATATATATATATATATATATATATACACACACACACACATATATATATACATGTATGTGTGTTCGATATCAGGAAGCTTACACTCGATTTGCAAGTCGTCATTTGCTGTTGCGTGTTCTTCAAGTTGGTTTGAAACCGTATAATCGTGTTCTTCAATTCTAGTGGATTCCGTCGTCTTTTCAATTACGCCAGAATTTGACGTCGTTTCGATGAACATTGTGCTCGGTTTTGTTACGTGATTTTGAATACTCGTATTTGATGTGCATACGATTTCGAAGAGATACGAACGAGTTAGGGTTTTTTTTTTTCAATTTTGATTTTTTATAGCAGCTGTTTACGAAGGAGGGATACGAACGAACGATTTTTTGTGGTGGTTCTGTTTTTTTTGTCAGTTAGGTCAGATTGTTAATGGTAGGAAGATTACAAAAATGCCCTCTGCTTTTTTGACATGTGGCGCACAGTGAATGGTTGGATGGTTTGCTTTTTTGTCTCTTGCGTATGGGGTGTTCCTCTCTGATCCGCACCCTTTTTATTTTGGTATTTCAAAGTTATAAAAGGCACGTAGGACACAGTTGTATCCCATAATTTTCATTGCATATTCTTTAAAATACTTTATGAGTTGCTAATTAGATGATGTGTTAACGGGTTTGTAAGACTAAGATTCTATAATTCATAACATTTTTTAACTAATTATTATTATATTATTAACAAGATATAAAAATAGTCCTTTTATTTTATTTTCCCCTAAAAATGTTATGACTATTTCGTTCAACTATCAGAGAAAGGATTTATAATAAAAATGGGCTTAATGTGCAGAAATGTATTAAACTATGGTCTAACATCCATGTTATGTAGCGAACTACTCGAGCTTCCATTGTATGTAACGAACTTGTAATTCTTTTATATTGTATGTATTTTGTTGGTACATATTAGTGTGTCAGTCAGTTGGTCAAGAGTCTGTAATCATTTAGTGTATGAAAGTTAGTTAATTGATGTGAAATTTGTCTAAGTTACAAGGCGACACTTAGCCAGTGTCGCTAGGCTGGTGTCGCAAGTGGCGGCAAGCTAGTGTCGCGAAGGTGCAGATTGAAACGTATAAATAGACGTGTTAGGGTTCATTGTAAGGGTTGACGAAACCCTAGAGAGATGTGCGAATATTGTGAGAGTATTCTATAAAAACCTTATACGAAATTAATTAATATAAGGAAAGGTTTTGATATTTGATTGTGTTTGTGTTTACGTTTACGTTCAAGACTTGATTATTTGGATTTCGCACTTATAATCGAGTAACGATTCGATAGATCCTGACCTAAAGGACCTACATATTAACAGTTGTAAGGGACGTCACGTAGAAGCTTATATAGTCTACACGTGAACAAAGTACTACAAATTACATATATACAATGTAAGGAAATTACAAGTTCATTACATACAATAAAAGCCCGAGTAGTTCGCTATATAACATGAATTTCAGACCATAGTTTGATACATTTTCAAGCACTAAACCCTATAAAATTTTTACTTATCTTCTTATAAAGTATATATAAGAAACTCAATAATGATGTTATCATTTAATTAAAAATTTTAATTGAACAATATAATCCTTCTATTTGACTCAAGTTAAAAAAAAACATAATTTTAAAATAATAATAATAATAATAATAATAATAATAATTTGTAAATGGCAAATACAATAAGGGTGAACTAAACTGTTAGTTGTAATTTGTCATAATTAATTTAAAATTTCAAAATAGTAAACCTATCATAACTCATAAGTAATAAACGGCATGATAAAACTCTTTCGAGATAGGATGGTTATAACTTATTAGAATACCATTTAAAGATTAAATCTCTAACTAGTTATAGTTTAAAGTAATTTTTAAACTATACCTAAATTAAATACGAAAGGGGCCTTTTTTATTACTTATTACTCTGTTCATCTCACTATTCGAATTAAATATAAATGTATCTATTTTTAATTTATCGTTGGAGAATTATTACTTAGAGATTAGGATTAAAATCGTATTTATAAAAAACAATTACAAATCAACATGATGTGTGTACACACGAGTTTAAGTACTAGTATACTAATGTATAAATTGTTATTAGCTAGTAGTATTGAATTGATGTTATAGCTAGTGTTTAAACTATAAAAATCAAATTAATGTAATGCATTTGGTCTTTTAAATGTATTATAACACACATGAGAATATAGTATGTAATAAGATTTTAAGATCTCGATTCGATTTATGATCCCGAAGGTAAAATCCTGATCTTAACAACCTTGCACTAAAGTATTACATACTATTTATTTCTAATATTGTGTGTTTTTTTGTTTAATGGATGGTAATTTTTGGCGATTTTTGTAAATGTTATGATTATGTAGTCATCATATATACATGAGCAAAATGCAAAATTGCAGGAATAGTCGATTTAATTAATTACAACTAATGTGTTGTCATAAGTGTTTGTTTGTTTTTTTTTTTCTGTCTATATTAACTATCTTAACATTAACTCACGTACAACAAAGTTGTTTGCTATTTGAATATTTGATACACAAAAGCAATTGTATTCATAATTGATAATCCTTAACTATATCATTTTGGAGTCAGGTAAAAACATGGAGTACTTCCTAAGACCCCAACAAAACCTTCGGATAACGATCTTCCAGCTTCTATTGCAGCTGCTTCTATTGTAGCCCTTTCTTCTGTGGATCAATAATAAAGAGAAGCACCAAAGGAAAACATTAGTAGAGGAACCTAAAAGAATCATGAACACTATAACAAGTTAGAACTGCACAATTCAGCACATGAAGCACATAATAACCAAGCTGATTATATAAATTTAGCGTTAAATAATCAATCAACTAAGCTGAATACATGAATCCATACGTGCAATTTCGGAAGGAAACGGATGAGTATAAACTCAAAAACTGATTATGAAATTGGTCAACACCACCATCTAATGGAATCATCATCTCGGATTTGGAGACAGCTTATGCAATTTATTATAATTCAGCAACTCATAGTATTAGTACACGTAAACTGGCTCATGAAATCAGCAACACAGTTTATACACTATTAAAAAGTTATTAGCATTCCAAAACTGACCCATGAGATCGAGTAACAACTCAAGACAATTATTAGTACAAAGAAACAGACCTGCGAGAGCAACAATTAAAGACACTTTACAATCTGCATATAAAAACAAATATTGGCATACCCAGACTAACCCACAAGAGTAACAACTCAAACAATTATGAGCAGACCTATACCCAAATTGACTCGTTAAAAGATATAAAGATTGGATCACAATCGACTGTTTCTTTTTCAATCCACATGCGGGTCGGTTTGCTTGCGCTAATAATTGACTCATGAGATCAGAAACTAACACTATTAGCACATGTAAAACTAGCTTTTGATATCAGCAACTCACAATCTTTAGACACTAACAACTCGCCCCAAATATTTATACATGCAAACCGACCCACGAGAGCCGTAACAAAAACTCCTTACAAGCTGCACAAAAGACAATTATTAGCATACCCAGACAAGCAACTATTCTCTACTGTCCGCACTTAAAAACACTTACTAGCATACCCAGAACCACCCACAAGAGTAACAAATTAAAAAGTCATGAGCACAAGTAAAAAGAAATAATGAACCATCTAAATAGTATTAGCATTACCCATCTGTGTTATAACTCTGACACTTATTAGGACTCGCATGCCGACCCCCGAGGTCAAAAACTAAAAAGGACCACATAAAAATGATCCTGGACTCACCTCTGACAATAACTGATGACCAGAGATAATAGTTTGATAACATGAAAAACGCATAGGAGTGCAAATATATAAAAATAGAGACTTTTTATAAAGAAAACTAGCCTTTTTTGCACAAATTAGTCCGTCAAGCATAAATAAAAAATATATTTTTCAATAATAATTAACATTTCTGAATGAAATGATCCAAAATACTTATGCATAAATGTACACTTTGGGCGACTTTCGACCTGTGAGACCCATTTGACCTATTTCCTTTGCAAGCTAAAACTGTATATTTTACCCATCAAAGATTGAATATTGCCTGAATCCATCCATCCATTCCTAAAAAGGTTCCAACTTCCTCACTTATAGACAACCTAATAATCACCATTTTGTTACTCCTCTATACGCAAATACAACTATCATATTTCTACAAAAGATAAGAGGCACTCACGTTGACACCATAAAACAGGGGCAGACCGTTGTGCTTCAATACAGTCACCTGGGCCCATCAATACCTAAGTTGGCACTTGAGTGTATGATAGAAGATCCCTGGGAAAGCCAAAGGGTGGTCAGTCATAAGAAAACATACCATAATACTATCGACACAAAGACACAAACAGTCTTGTGAAAACCTTGAGAACAATAATATTGCTAGCCTTAAGAAACGAATTATGCACATTGTGTCACCATCAACATCGATAAGCAATTAAGCATTCAAAAACTTCATTTTTACAGTCATGT
Organism: Helichrysum umbraculigerum; assembly: GCA_949592205.1. NCBI lineage: Eukaryota > Viridiplantae > Streptophyta > Magnoliopsida > Asterales > Asteraceae > Helichrysum > Helichrysum umbraculigerum. The sequence continues at coordinate 90,460,098 of CATIUR010000002.1, read as the reverse complement.
GCAGAGCACCATACAACTGAAAACACCAAACTTCATGTCTTCATTTACAAACAAGAGATGTTACAGTAACATAAGTATTCGATATGCTTGCAAGTTACTCCTACTCTTGTTTTAGTTGCAAAGTTTGTAGACATTACTAGTCATTGAGTGATAACAAAGATTAGAGGATGGAAAAATGTCCAACAAACTAATCCAACAAATACTCATACAGATGTATACTTTTCTGCAAATTCTGCGACTTGAAGCTAACAAGATATGTTTGGGTTTTGATGAAATGTCAAGGGGTACACTATGCACATATGCAAAGCAATGCACAGTGCTCTAGAAATGGTTAGACAAAGTATGGCAGTCAAATGATTCTCTAACGCTTAATCACCTAAGGATAAGTAGATGCTATGTCAGAACAAGAAGAAGTTCGTTTAAATGGATAGAATGGATTATTATTAGCCTATGTAACCTAGTTAGGTATAAGATATGTGAGTAAATTAATGAAACCTTATCAGGTGCGATGATGAACCTGAACTGTGCATAAAGGTTGACATAGAATTTCAAGAACACAAAAATTGAAATCCCTTAATCTGCAAAAACAAAATTAAGAAATAGTCAAACTTATATACACAATGATCAAACAAGAAAACACAAATATTGACAAGATAATAGTAACAATAGACTATACCAAGTCCTTGAAATTAATTGTGAAAAGGTAGAGACTAAATCATTACAATTTAGTAGTCTGCACTTCTATGTGACATTTTATCAAACACATGGCGGGGGAATATATTTCAAAAACTAGCAATATATCCAATATATCAAGCAAGATTTCATGTTTTAGCAACATTCATATTAAGAGGTAAACTAGGTGTCGGATTTGGTAAACAAAGTGAAGCAAAATGCAAAATCCAACATCTCCTATTAGGCTAAAAACAAAAGTTTTGACCTACCAGTTTCGATTTGATCAGTTACCTTTATATCACACCAGGAGAAAATTAAGCCAAAAGTACGTACAAATGTGTGTGTGTGTGTGTGTGTGTGTGTGTGTGTGGAAGAGAAGTTTCTGCTGGTAAGCAATAGTGGAACTGAAAGTGAAAGCGGTAAGAGATCGAAGTGGGAAATTAAGAAACGGAAGACACGAAAAAAGGCGAGAAACAATTTCTAAGTCATCCATGATGGTTCAATTCTTTGGCACGTTTATACTTATATTCATTCATTTTTTGTTAATTAGGTTTTTAAAATAGCAAGATAACCCCCTAAAAAAGTTTAATTTCTTAAAAAGTAACACATAAATAATTCATATTCATATTCAACACACAACATTTGAAAAAAAAATTGAGTGTTTTAAATGACAAAGATCGTAACCACATTTAACACACAATTCTTTGAAAAAAAATTCTAACTTGTTTATGATACATACAACATCAGTGTTATATTTAGCAACAATTTTTAAACATGTTGCATTATCCCATAAAATTTGTAACACTTATACAAAGTGTTACCTTTAACCTTTACCAAATGCAACATTTTTAAAAAAAAGTTGCATTTGTCTCTTAAATATGTAACACTCTCACAAAGTGTTGCCTTAAACCTTTACCAAATGCAACACTTCTTCAAAATGTTGCATTTACTTAATAAAACTTGCGACGCTTATAAAAATATGTTGCATTAGACATGTTTATGCAACACTTATTTCTTAATGTTGCCTTCTAACAAAAACTGATAAAAAAGCAACATTTTTTAAAAATGTTGCTTCTAAAGTGTTGCATTAAACCCATTTTCTGAAAGGTGTGGCACCGGGTACGTAAAGTTGCGTAAAGGTGTGGCACCAGGTACGTACAAGGACAATAAAGCGCGAAATAGACGGGGGAGTGGCGGCCGGTGCCGCCCACCAGGTGGCCGACAGCGGCTGGCTGGTGGCCAGCGGCGGCTGGCTGGTGGCCGGCGGCGGCTGGCAGCCACCCGCCCCGATTCGTCGTCTTTTGCTTCGTTTCTTGATTCGTGCGTGTTTTCTTCGTTATGTGTCAGTTTGCGACAATTCTTTTTGTGTTGGATTCGTAATTCAAAAAAGAAGATTTTTATATAAAGAAATCCCTGAGATGTGTTTTATATCTTCAGATATTGCGTACGAATCATTTGAATCTTCCAGTATGTGTAGAATCTTCATTCTTTATCCGTTTTTGTTGATTCTTCTTTTGTTAGACTCATATTTTGAAAACAAATATCTTGGATAAGATAGATGTTGATGATGGGCACTTTTGTCTTTAAATCTTGTTTTGATGCCTTGAATCTTCAAACGTGCGTGGAATCTTCGATTTTCATCCTTTTTGCTTAATTTTTATCGTGCAACCTGGTTTTGACCATCTTGGCATAATATCATTGATTTGAACCGTATTTGAGTTCAAATGCCAAGAATCATTCCAGAATGAGAGAGAAATCGGTAGTAAAAACGTGACTTTTTACGCGATATCAAGTATCCTACACTTAGAACTTTGCTTGTCCTCAAGCAAACTCATTCATGAAAGGCTTTTGGAATGATTCTAATTGCACTTATTTTAGAAAGACTATTTCTAAAGAGTATAAAGTTACAGTTATGAAAGAGTTCTTACGGAAAACTAAGGGTTTATAGAATTTGATACCTTCTTCGAGCAGTTTAGATGATAGTCATGACTAGGTAATCCTCACAGTGGGTCACTCAAATCACTCAGGTGTTTAGGGTTGTCGCGGTCCCAGCGGTCGGTCGGGTTTTAGAATCCGGGTCGTTGCACCGACGGCTACCGAGACGCGCGAACGGTTTTAAAAATTTATATTTGCTGGGCTCAAACTATGCAAGCTACCTACCTTGTGGGTAAGGCGGCAAGTATAACTCGAGTGTCGTCCAAAATCGGAACGAATTGAATTGAATTGGAACCTACCAAAGACAATTTGACAATAGGATGGGTTTAAAACAAGGTAGGTATGGGTTTTGGTTTTATCTAATCTAATCTAAAGACAGAAATTAAAGTGCAGGAAAGTAAACGAGAATATAAGCAGCAGGTAGAGAGTGATTGCTGAAACTTCGAAGATTAGGGTTTCGGGATGATATTATATAGATGACAGGTGCTTATTCTGGTTAAGAATCTTCTAAACAGTTGGTGTAAACACTAGGACCCTACGTCTAGGTGTAACCCTAAAGCATATGTCACTGAATCCTAGGTTATCCTGATTCTGATCAGATGGGACTGTCTTCAGACCCACCTCACCGTCTCTTTCGGAGACCAAGCGACCCTCTGAATGGGGTTAAGGAATAAGGCGACAGTCCACAACACTGACTTTTCTTAACACCTATGTCTATCCAATTTTAACAGAGTAATACTGGTTGTATGCTGAATAAGTTAAACTATCGGTTAAGTAGAGTTTAGGGGTTTTAAGCATCTGGGAACACAGCCGGCATCCTTGCTTTCATTTCCTAACTCATGTTTTATCTGTTTAATTTCTTAATACTTCCGTCATGGATTAGACCCTCCTTTGCTATCGGTCGTTCATCCCTAGGTATGCGTACAGTGTATAGTGTCCTTATTTTCCACAGTACTCTAACCCTAGGTATATCTACGGTGTTTTAAAGACCTATTGTATCTTTACACAGCTTTATAACCAGAGGTAGTTTAACGGTGTACTATAGCATTTTCACGGCTTAACAAGACCTAGACCCGTGTCTGGAAGTGTTGCTTCCAAGTAATCCACGGTGAGATAGGCCACCGGCATTTCCTTGGCTTCCACGTATTTGTACTCTACCAGTGGTATTTCCAACGCTATACCAAGTATTCTGACGTGTTATGGCGATCTCACAGTTTCATACAAACAGGAGATAACTGTGTATTCGTAGTTAGGGTTGATCAGATCCTATCCTAAGGCAACAGTCACGTGAGAGACCAGAAAGGGTGATTAATTAAGTCTACATCTAGGATAAGTCTAAACATGTATACAGCATAACAACTACCAATCATATATAAGATATATTAATTAAACATCATCCCTAATCCTAACATCTACATTCCAACAATCACATATTAATCTAGCTAATCAGCATGGCAACAATCATAAATCGTACTGAAATAATATGCAAAGTAAACATTATAACAGTAAGAAAGTAAGATAATATCACCGGATTAGAAGAGTAATACTGAGGATTACAACAGTCTGACTTGAATAACCTTGCTACAGCTTGAGTACCCAATTACAACTTTCCTCTAGCTCTAACCGCTAACTTATATCTCTCTAGTTCTCCTCTAACTCCTAAGAGTAGTGCTAGAGAGAGAACTAACTACAAGAACAATTCTCCTCTAACTCCTAAGAGTAGTGCTAGAGAGAGAATTCTAGAGAGAGAAAAAGAAGTATGTGAAATGAAAGGTGTAAGGTGTGAGGTGTGTGGTGAAATGAGTGTGGTATTTATAGGAGAATGAGATGAAGCTTGGTACAAGTCACAAAGCATGAAGAACAAGCACCAAAGCGCATACGGGGGGTACCAGACCAAGGGGGCAAACGGCACCTCACAAGCCACCAGGCCCCGTATACGGCACCCCAAGGGCCGTATACAGCACCTAGGGTACCGTATACGGTACCTAGGTGGGCAGGGGGGGTTGGTGCTTGGTTTGGCCTCCGCTTGTTTCTCGGTTGCTTGGTTCGTTCGTATCTTCTTCGTTTGGGCTCCGATTTGCTTGATTCTTGCGCCGTTGGCTTCGTTTTTCCGTTACGCTTCTAATGACACTGAGTTTGCCAAATTTGGAAGTGTTTGACTTTTGTGTGTTCTGGATGACGATCGGCGGGCTTCTAGACTGCATATCTTCCTCGTTCTTCACTTGTTTCTCTTGATTCTTTCACCACCGATCTTGGATTTTCCTATTGAATGATAAAATATGCATTAAGATCTACTTTGATAGGATAATCAAGAATGGAATATTTAAGGTGATAGTTTTTGCCTCGGTTTGTGTGCAAAATGGATGCTTTTACTGATTTTTGTAGCAACGCCCGTATTTAGACTACCTTGGTGATTTATGATGATAGATGATTGTTTTGAAATGTTTTCACCAAAGAATAGTCCAAAAAGTGCGGAACTAAGTACTTAAAAACATGACTTTTTGGGTCACATCAAGTATCCCACACTTAAGCGTTGCTTGTCCTCAAGCAACACTCAGTTGTGTCCCTGTGAAAACATTTTATAGATTTTAGGTGAGTTAGAGCACCTCCAAAAAGTTACCACTTTGTCATATGGGAAATTTATTTAGAGAACATAGGGAAAGCTAAGATGATCCTTTCAGAAGTAAGTATTGACTTTCCCAGGCATACTTTCCAAATCTCGTGATCGTGGAGTATACATGACTAGGCGATCTCACTAAAGGTGGTCACTCAATTCACTCAGAGTGTATCGGGTTTCCTATCAATCTAGCACAATTGAAATCGCTCAAATAGCCAGTCATGCAGCACTCATCATCATAAGCTTAGTCGAGAATCGGATCTCCACCACTTAGGAAGAGGACGGCGCTAATTATCCCAAGACATTCAAGTGGGTTGTAATGTTTGTGAGGGTTAAGGGGTATGGATAGTGGTGATTTTTGGTTTAAGGGGTTGCTTATCATGGGCATTCTAAGAATCATGAAAAACTTATTGTAGAACGGAGAAGATAGCTACTCACATTTCATTGAATCTTTCTTTGAAAGATTGATACTCTGAAGCACTTTAGCCTATATTTTCTTTTCTTTTTCTTTTCTTTTTCTGCTTTTTATTTTCTTTTCTTTCTTCAGAACTTCTTTGCCAGAGAACTTCCAAGGATATTTTTAATTTTCTATCGGAAATCTCTTCTTTCTTATCACGGACTTCTTCGAGTCTTTTCTTCTGGTGCCAATTTTTCGCACTTTTGATTTTCTAATTTTGGTGAACACGGAGGAGTAGATCAATTCAGAAAGAGATTCTTCAAGATGTTTTTCATAACCTTAGAAATTCCAAGATAAGTTGTTGGGAATTTGGGGAAAGTAGTTAAAGATATAGGGTTTTGAAGAAACGAAAGGTTTAGGCTCAAAGGGTTTTTCTAGGTGGATCATCGATACTAAAAATGAGTATCGGAAGGGTTTTGGGCTTGAAAAGGTATGTAAGAATGGGTTTAGTCCTAAGGAATGTCAAGATCATCTAATTGCACCTATACCGCGTACGGTACTTTCCAATGTGGTCTCGAAACGTATGTCAGGAACAAGTTCTAATTTAGAGATACTAGCATCGGCACACACAAGAAATGAACAATGTAGCATTTAAAATGAATGCTTTTAAGGCTCAAAACCTCACTGCAAATTTGGGTTTGTATGTGCCTACCCATGCTCCTTAGATTGTTAATACTAATTTAAGAAATTTCTACCTTAATTTCCCTAATATTCTTGAATAACTAACTCATATTAGAAATGGTTCCTTTTTGAAAGAAATCGTAACTCAAAAATAGTAGAGCTAGTAAGATGATTTGGCTCATACTTTATTATTTTTGTTTAAAAAGTTTTGAAAATTTTGAAAATTTGAGGAACATTTTCTGAGTAAAGTTATTTGGACATTAAAATCTGTAAAACATCTAATTCAAGGTATTCTATACCTGCTATCCCACACTTAGAGGAACATTGTCCCTAATGTTCTCTTGAGTTGAGATTATATTTGAAAATATAATCCCACACTTAGAGTTTGAACATATAGAAAATGTTTCTTCAAGTGTTTGGTTTGGGTTGGAATCCCACACTTAGTGATAAGTTTAGGATATAGTATAGATTACTTTGCATTCCTAAGCTAACAAAATGAATCAATGTATGAAAACGAGGTGAAAGGTAAGAAACTCCCCAGATGACGATTAGACATTTAGAGGCGAAAGCTGAGAATTCGAAGATCTTCATTAAGAGTGATTCAGCTCCGCATGTCCTTATCTGGTGCACAGCGCTTTCTCATTCATGCTTAGCCAAGAGTCGACCCATAATGTAAGTGGAAATTCTTATTAGTAAATTTCACACTTTTGTGATTTAAGATTTGGAGACGATTCTAGCTAAGATGTCTTAGAGTGTGGGTTGAAATCCCACACTTAGATCTTTGAAGAGTCTGCGGTACGTGTGCGAGTTTCAGAAGAAGATAGACCAAAGCTCCTCTCCTGAGATGTGTGTAAGTTCCGTGGTCTGCAGTTGTGAATTCCTTGGTTGTCTGCCTTTTGACATCACGGTTCTTTCTTGAACGCTCGTCATCTCATGTGGTCTCGTGCTCATTCATCACACATTCAATCACTTATTCTAAATAAAGAAACAAACATAATAAGTAAATACGATAAACGAAATATAATAATAAAGTTTCAACCATAAAGGTCGAAAAATATCCCAAAAGTTTAACCAAGTGCAAGATAGAGATCACTGTAATCAATACAATACGAAAGTCAGTGATATAAATATGAATCATAAGATAAGTAGTCTAGAATGGAGGGTCCTCTGCTGGTATGTCATCAGGCTGAGCTGGAGGTCCTGCAACTGACTGCTGTCCGCTAGATACCCTCTGCTCATCTGGAGGTAGTAGTCCTCTCTGAATCAATATCTGCCTGAGAGTCATCGCTGGAAGCGCCATCATATCATCATAACCCTGTGCGAGCATGTCCGCAGTGGTAACACCTGCCGTCTGTAACATATCAAGGTAGAGCTGCCTGAGAGTGCTCTCAGTAGGAACCTGATCTGAGAAGATGGGGCCCAAATCCAAGTAAGGGCCGATGCTACCAGTGAACAATGCATCGGTACCAATGTAGAGCAGATCTGGTCTGTATGATGCGCTAGCCTCTGGATGCTGGTCATGGGTCGGAATGGGTACAGTCGGACGAGGCAATGATGCCTGCTGACGGGCTGGTGATGGTATGTGTACTGAGTAGACTCTGGCTATATCAGATGTGGATCTGTGAGTGGGTAATGGTGCGGAGTAGGTGGTAGGTGTGCGTGGGCGTCTATATGGATGTGGTGGCTGAGTGGAGGTATGTGGATGTGGTGGAGGAAATGTGGTGTATGGGTGAGTGGCGGTATGGGTAGTGGGTGGAGGTGGCGGTCCACATCTATATAAGAAGTGATCAGGCTCAGGAGTACCATGTGTCCTAGCTGTCAGAACCTGCTGATCACGGATAACCTGTAAAGCATGTAATAGATAGTACTGAGTAAGAGGAGTGACCGGATCCGTGTGATGCACAACGGCCTGTGTAGGCAGTACTGATGTGTCTGCTCCTCGTGATGTCTCAGGTATCTCTGTTGCAACTGGTCTCTGTGGCTGGGGACCAACATCTCTATCCTCTGTAGTCACGCGCTTCCTGGTCATGAAGCATCCAGGATTGGGCTGCCGAGTCTGATACCATAAGCACTGTCTCTCAGGTCCCTCATCAATGATCCTGATCAACTTACAATACTCTAGATCAAACGGCTGCGAGCTAGCGTGATGGGTGTAATCCTCACGGTGACGGTCAGTGAGAATCTGTGACACCCCCAAATTTAAAGATTTGCGGAAGCTTGATTTGGGTGTTACTAATCAATAACAAAGCACAAAGATAAATAGCAAACGACTCTATATGCGTCGTTTTAACAAAATATATTGATAACTGAAATGTTTACAACGTTTAAAGCTTTACATAGCTCGAGTTAAATAAAATGAGATTTCAGTACATAAGTACTTATACAAAATATACTAATGCAAGAAAATCTCAATCGTCTGTATGCTGACTCGAGCTAAATCCTGAAGCAGAAACATCCTACTGCTGGGTACCTGCGATATATGCTAAAAGGTCAGCTATAAAGCTGGTGAGCTCACAGGTTTGAAATCAAGTAATATTGTATGAACCGCAAGATTTAAATAATGAATTGCATCCAGCAATTAAATGATAATCATCGTGTATACAACCATGAGCACATAGTTGAGCTTAACTCGAGGGCCGGGTCCCCTATAGAGAATTCCGGGCGAGGTGCCTCCACGAATGCCTAATCCACATTCGTCTTCCCAAATATTAGTACGTCCGTTTACCCGGTTAGTGCTTGCTAACCCGGACGAGGAGGGTCAATCCTATATGGTACCATATACTAATATTCACGCTACAACGTATTAACAACTATGCTGACGGAGGACTTTAAAATGATTAGTTTCGAAAAACTCATGTAGTATATGAAAAGTTGGTACTTGCGTTCACATGTTAAAAGTTGAGCAGTATATCACACCCCTGAGTAAAACAGTAAAAAGAGGGGCTATGAGACTCACCTGAGTCGTTGAGTTTATGAAAATGAACTGAGAATGATTAGCCGAGAATCGAAGTCCAAAGACTTGCAACCTGAGGGTGTCCACGACACGCGATGGTTATAAACATGATTGGGTATCTCAACAGATCACCCTTGTAGTTGTTCGTCCAACTATAATGTCCAAATTTCCACTATTTGGTTGATAAGTTTAAGTATTTGAAAAGTGTACGGCCCGTTGGTGACGGATTTGTAATAATAATCTCAACAATTATTATTTTGATTTCGTGTCGTTTTTCTTGAAAAAATGTGTTTTGATTGTGTTTTAGAAGCCGTTACGGAGTCTAAGTACGGGGGTCCGGGGGCAGCGCCCCTGGTAGCGGGGTCCAAGGGGCGGCAGCCCCTGGCTGGGGTCGAGCTGCCAGGTTAGCTTGGAAAATTTTTATTTCTACTATATTGCTTTGACGAAAAACGCATCTGGGATCTGAATTTGGGTTAATCGAGTGATAAATTTCGAGTCTCGACACTTAGTAAAAATCTATGTTTTTGAGGTTCTGATTTGTGCGACGTTGGGTGCGACGTCGCAGGTAGGATTGCGACGTTGAGCATGACGTCGCTAAAGGCGACGTTTCGCAATTTAATGCGACGTAGGGTGCTGCGTCGCTAATGCGACGTAGGTGATTTCTGCGACGTAGGGGCTTACGTCGCTAAATGCGACGTAGTGAGGTATTGGCGACGTTAAGGCTGACGTCGCTATATGCGACGTCGCAATTTAATTCGACGTTGTGACTGACGTCGCACCATGCGACGTCACGAGGGGTTTTGCGACGTCGCAGCTGACGTCGCATAAATCTGGGTCCAAAAGCGACGTAGCGTTCTGTTGGCCGGAAAATGTGTCGAAAACGAGTTTTTCGGTTTCCGTTCGGTCTAAAACTTTTACCCAAACCTTATAGGGACATTATAAGTTGTTACAAACTACTAGAAAGTGAAAACACTTAAAAACGAGAGATTTCGGGATTTGTCGGAAACTTACAAAATGTCGGATGAGAAATCCGAAAAGGTAGGTTGATAGATCGTGATGCGGTGGTCGTTTTCTTCCAAAGAGATGATGAGATCCAAGGTCGTTTGGTACGTTTATTTTGCGATTTAGTGAAGTTTTTGGGTTTTGGTTGGTTGGTAGATTAGAGAGAAAAGAGAGGAGAAAGAGAAAGAGAAATGAGAAAGTGGAAGAAGAGAGTGGGAAAAATGGGAGGTTAAGCCCCCATTTTTCGCCCCGCATTCCCGCTCCGTGCGGTGTTCGTTTGCTCCGTCGTTTAATCGTAAATAATTATTTTAAATATTAAAGGTACGTTTTAAAATACAATTTATTACGCGATATTTTATTTAAATATTTTACTAATCACTTTGTATTTGAATTATAAAAAGGTAAGTTAATTTGTTTGCGCGTTTTACATTTTAAATTATGTAAGTCTTGGGTTGTACGATACGAATGAATACGAAATATTATTATAATAATATTTTTGACATAACAACGTTATTTAATAAAATTTGTCACCAACGTCCATATTAATTAGAATCGAAATACATTCGATTTAAATTGCGTACGATTTAATCAAATCGCATATTCGTATATATTCAACAATATATATAATTCGATACATTAATTAGCCTAACAAGGAACTAATTACATGTATTAACATATGATTAGGCACTAATTACTAGTCCTAATTTGGCGGGTGTTACATTCTCCCCCTGTTAGAAGAATTTCGTCCCGAAATTTAGTTCGAGGTCGGGTTTGATGTGGAATCAGTGAAGAGTTGAGGATATTTGAGTCGCATTTGGTCTTCCAGTTCCCAGGTGAATTCCGGACCACGCCGCGAATTCCATCTGACCTTGACGATGGGAATACGACTTTGTTTCAGTTGTTTGACCTCACGGTCCATAATTTCAGCGGGTTCCTCAACGAAATGAAGTTTATCGTCAACACGAATTTCATCTAATGGAATGATAAGTGTCTCATCAGATAGACACTTCTTCAGATTTGAAATATGAAAAGTAGGGTGCACGCTGCTGAGTTCGGATGGCAGCTGCAATCGATAAGCTACGGGGCCAATCCGTTCGAGGATCTCAAAAGGCCCGATGTACCGGGGATTCAACTTCCCGCGTTTGCCAAAACGGATGACGCCTTTCCAAGGCGATACTTTTAAGAGTACTCGATCCCTAACTTGGAACTCGAGTGGTTTGCGTCTCACGTCAGCATAACTTTTCTGACGATCACGTGCGGCTTTGAGTCTGTTTTGGATTTCCACAATTTTCTCAGTGGTGGCGTGAATGAGTTCAGGACCAGTGAGTTGACTATCTCCCACTTCAGTCCAACAGATCGGTGATCGGCACTTACGACCGTACAGTGCCTCAAAAGGTGCAGCCTTAATGCTGGCGTGATAGCTGTTATTGTACGAGAATTCGCACAACGGTAGATGTTTTTCCCAGTTTGTACCGAAATCAACTACGCAGGCGCGTAGCATATCTTCCAGGGTTTGAATGGTTCGTTCACTTTGGCCATCGGTTTGAGGATGGTACGCGGTACTCATATCGAGACGGGTACCCAAAGCTTTTTGAAGTGATTGCCAAAAGTGAGAAGTGAAACGGGCATCTCTATCAGAGATGATCGAGATTGGAACACCGTGATGAGAAACGATTTCCTTGATGTAGATTTGTGTAAGGCGTTCCATTTTATCGCTTTCCTTGATTGCCAGGAAATGAGCTGATTTAGTGAGGCGGTCAACGATCACCCAAATGGTATCGCAACCGTTCGATGACTTGGGTAGTTTGGTTATGAAATCCATGGCAATTTGATCCCATTTCCATTCAGGGATTTCAGGTTGTTGGAGTAAACCAGGAGGTTTCTGATGTTCGGTTTTGACTTTCGAGCAAGTAAGACACTTGCTGACATAAGTGGCGATTTCGGCTTTCATGTTTGGCCACCAATAAAATTCCTTAATACCGTGGTACATCTTATCGGATCCCGGATGAATAGAATATTTAGACTTGTGAGCCTCGTCCATCACCAAGTCTCTTAGGTTCCCAAAACTGGGCAACCAGATTCGGTTTGAGAAATACCTAATCCCGTTAGGTCTGATTTCGAATTGTTTGTCAATGCCCCGCAAGGCTTCATTTTTGATGTTTTCAGATTTCAGGGCTTCGATCTGAGCGGTATGAATTTGAATGGTAAGATCGTTATGAATGGTCATACTGAGGGCTCGGACTCGAAGTGGTTTAGGTCGTTCCTTTCGACTGAGGGCATCAGCTACAACATTAGCCTTCCCTGGATGGTACTTGATCTCGCAATCGTAATCGGTAAGCAACTCGACCCATCGACGTTGCCTCATATTGAGATCCTTCTGATCGAAGATATGTTGGAGACTTTTGTGATCGGTAAAGATAGTGCACTTAGTGCCGTAGAGATAATGTCTCCAGATTTTGAGAGCAAAAACGACAGCTCCGAGTTCGAGGTCATGAGTGGTGTAGTTCTTTTCGTGAATTTTTAGCTGTCGTGAGGCATAGGCAATAACTTTGTCTCGTTGCATCAGCACGCAACCAAGACCTTGGTGAGAAGCATCGCAGTATACCACGAAGTCATCGGTGCCTTCGGGTAAGGATAGAATTGGAGCACTGCAAAGCTTTTGTTTCAAAAGTTGAAACGCTGACTCTTGTTTATCGGTCCAATCGAACCTTTTGTCCTTCTGAGTCAGTACCGTGAGTGGTTGAGCTATTTTGGAGAAATTTTCGATAAATCGCCGATAATACCCAGCAAGACCCAAGAATTGCCGTACTTCAGTTGCAGAGGTGGGTGCTTGCCAGTCTTTGATAGCCTCGATTTTTGATGGGTCAACGTGAATTCCCTGACTGTCGATCACGTGACCAAGGAATTGAACAGTTTGGATCCAGAACTCACACTTAGAGAATTTTGCATACAGCTCCTCGTGTCGAAGTAGTTCAAGGATGGTTTTGAGGTTTTGCGCATGTTCTTGCTCGTTGCGCGAGTAAATGAGTATGTCATCGATAAAAACAATGACAAACTTGTCGAGGTAGGGTTTGCACACCCGATTCATAAGGTCCATGAATACAGCCGGTGCGTTTGTTAGACCAAAGGGCATCACTTGGAATTCGTAGTGCCCGTAACGAGTTCTGAAAGCAGTTTTTGGAATATCGGTGTCGCGAACTCGTAACTGATGATAACCTGATCGCAGGTCAATTTTTGAGTAGAAACTTGAACCCTGAAGTTGGTCGAATAGATCATCAATGCGAGGAAGTGGATAACGGTTCTTGACGGTCAATTTGTTCAGCTCTCGGTAGTCGATGCACATTCGGAATGAACCGTCCTTCTTTTTGACAAATAAGACCGGAGCTCCCCAAGGTGAAGAACTCGGTCTAATGAATCCTCGATCCAGAAGTTCCTGTAACTGAGAGGACAACTCCTGAAGTTCAGATGGGGCTAAACGGTATGGGGCGCGGGCCACCGGTGCGGCACCCGGCACGAGATCGATTGAGAACTCAACCTGTCTAGGCGGAGGTAGACCAGGTAGTTCTTCCGGAAAGACTTCGGGAAAGTCTCTAACAATCGGCACATCCTCAAGTCGCTTCTCCTCCAACTTCTTCTCGGTAATGTGTGCGAGTATGGCAGGGTAACCCTTTCTCAGAAATTTTCGGGTTTTTAAGCAGGAGATTATATTGAGTCCCGTCCCACCGGTCTCCCCCTGTATGATCAAGGTTCCACCATCGGCGAGTGGGATACGAACGATTTTATCATGACACACGATTTCAGCTCGATGCTTGGACAACCAGTCCATCCCAATAATGACGTCGAAACTTCCGATTTCAATGGGTATAAGGTCGATCGAAAAGGTTTCGTCAGCTAGGTTTAAAGTGCAATTAGATATCACACTGGTGGTTTCTACAAGTTTTCCATTTGCTAGCTCTACAGTGTACTTAACATCTAAGGCAACAGGAGTGATGTCAAGTAATGGGCAAAAATCATCGGAGATAAAGCTTCTATCAGCACCAGTATCAAATAGAACAGAAGCATTTAAGTTGTTGAGGAGGAACATACCCGAGACCACATTCGGGTCTTGGCGGGCGTCCCCAGATTTGATGACGAAAGCTCTGCTGCGAGTGTTGCTGTTGTTGTTGCTGTTGTTGCGGTTGTTGTTGTTGTTGTTCTTCAGTTTTGGGCACGAATCTCTGAAATGCCCAGGTTTTCCACACTCAAAGCATACTTTGGGTGGTCTGGTGTTGTTGTTGGAATTGTTGTTGGTAGGAGAGCGGCAATCTTTTGTGAGGTGGCCATACCTCTTGCAGTTGTTGCAAAAGGGACCACAGGAGCCTTCATGGTGGCGACTGCACTTGGAACAATAGGGTTTGCTCCCAGTGTAGCCCCGGACGATGTCAGTGGTGGTGTTGTAAGCTTTGATGGTGTCGGGTTTCTTGTTTTGTTGGTTTGAGTGGTTGTTGTGGTAGTCAGACCACTTGCGTTTGTTGGTGTGAGAGGATGAAGTGGGTGGTTCAGAATCTTGGCTCATTGACATCAAGTCTTGGGCCAATAGGATTGCACCGTCAATGGTGGTTGGTTTTGAAGAGATGACATGTCCCCGAACAGGATCAGGGAGACCAAGGGTGTACTTCCTGATTTTATCAGGTTCAGTGCTAACCATAGCTGGGCGGAGGGCAGCTAGTTGTTGAAACCTGGTGGTATAACCATCGATATCACCACCCTGAACCTTTAAGTTCCAGAACTCCTCATCCAGCTTTTGGAGTTTGGCGATAGAGCAGTATTTGGCAGTGAGTTTTGCCTTCAATTCCTCCCAAGTGAGTTGGTAGGCAATGTCAGCACCCACTGATTGGGTATATGAATTCCACCAAGAGTGGGCATCATCTTCAAGAGAGCAGGTGGCGAAGTTTACTTTGTCGTTCTCCGCGCATTTACTAACACGGAAAATAGTTTCCATTTTCTCGAACCATCTGATCAGTCCGATGGCTCCTTCAGAACCCTTGAAGCTCGAGGGTTTGCAGCTTTGGAAGTCCTTGTAAGAACAAGGTTTGACGGCAGAGGTTCCAGCGGTATCGCTGTTTCTTGTGGAGTTGGGTGGGGTATTCCGAGCCAAGGCTTCAGTAACAGCCTGGGTTATGAGTGACGTGATCTGAGCATCTGTGTAAGGTCTGGTCTTTGGCGGCATGATTCTTCAATAAAAGAAATGAAGATACATGAGATTTTGCAAGAAAGTTGTATTTATCTCAGATGTGCATGTATAAAAGTAGTAATACATAACATCAACAGGAATAATGGCAATTAATATGAGTCGAAAACAGCAAGGAATATTTAATAGATAGTACGAGTTCAAAGGTTACATCCTACAGATGTATTACAAAAGATGTCGGGAATTGTTACATCCGACTGAATTATAGAGTAGATTACAAGGCAAAGACTACACTAGTCTTAACGTAGATTAATTTGTTCCATCATCGTGACAAGACGGTCCACAGTGTTTGCAAGCCTGCTAGCTTGTCGGGCGTTGTCTTCTGCTAGCGCAAGTCGTTGTGTTAGTCCGCGCGCATACTCTTCTGCTTCATGTGAGCGTTGCTCACATTCTTCCATCCTTTGTTGTATAAGGGCATTTTTATAACACCCCTCATTTATACTAATTTAAATAAAGTTAATCGGAAGCGTAAGTCCAAATAGATAATGATAATTTACATCGTTTTATCAACTTATAAAATTCAACCTTTTCAAAACTATAATTTCTTCAACCGAGGTGTTATATAAAACATTTTAAAACATTATATTATACAAATCCATTATCAGAGTAATGTCTCGTGATCAAACATTCCTTCTAATCCAGCTTCTTGCCCACCCAAATTATATGCAAAACCTGCAAGAAGGGATAATGTGGGGGATTAGCATAACGCTAAGTGAGCAGATAACTAATCAACATCATAACTTAGCTCAACAACCTTGTGTACAACACTTAACACTAAAACCAGCAAGTACACAATACAACTCATCAACTAATCAACAACACCATAATGAGGATCGGCGGCTCTGGGGATAACCATAAACCCGGGTGGCTCCCCAAGAACACTTATCCAACCTAACCGTATGGCCATACGGACGAGACCGATAGCTAGTGATTATCTTCAACTAACACAGGAGGTGTGTTAAACTTTAGATAACCAACTAGCCCAACCAACAGTTCAACAACTCGTTGCCTCATTAACAACTGATGCCCGAAGGCCAACAACAAGTCGAGTGATCACATAATCAACAAATCACATATTCAACTAGTCAACATATCAACAGTATTATTACTATCAACATAATCATCAATGCAACTAATAAAGTAATAATACGTTACTTGTTGTAACCAAACTTGTTACAACCAAGTTACGCTGAGGATTAGAGATCCACTCACCGACCACCTCAGGCATCCACTCAGTAGTCTAATATCACTGAGCCTTCTGCACATCTGACAATATAATTAAACAAAATGAGTCAGTAACTCATTCATAATAATTAACTCATGTTAGAGTCATACAACATGATTCATAATCTCTATTTCATTGAATTATTACTCATTTCGTTAATCACTTAAATTGTATCATTTCAAGATTATGAATAATCACTTTAATCATCTCAATTCGCAATCACTTAATAAACTATGATCATCTTTCAACATCAAATCAAGTAAGTTTCCAAGATTATGAATAGCCATTATAAACATCAATATTCATAATCAATTACCAAATTATGATCATTAATATCACCTTCTCACCTTTATCCATCCTAATCATGGTTAACTAATATAATTAACCCATTAACAAGATCAATAACATCTAACATCAACAATTAATCAAACCCCTCATAATCATCTTCATGAATCAATCATAATCACCATGAACACTTAATCAACTTTACACAATTTAGTTCGAACACAACTAATCATCATCATGTATCAACTCTAACATGATCACTAACAACAATTATCAAACATACACTAATTACACAAGTTTTGATCATATCATAATCAACTAAACCCTTTAACTTTATTAATGATCATATATCCAATTCACCATTTTTAAACTAGGTTTAGATTATAATCCACATATAATCATCAACTAACAACTATATGATCATTACAAGCTTCAATTCCATCATTTACACCAAAACCCAATTTCTAAGTTAACATAAAATTCAAGAATTATCACATACAACATGTTTATAATGATGATGGAATGATTAACCATGTTATAAAAGCATAACTAACATCAATTCAACCATTGGAAACCCTAATTTCTAATTAAAGTCAAGAACACCCAAAAACCCCCAAATTCTAGGGTTCATCTATAAGAATTAGAAGCTTACTAGTTGATTAGGAGGATTACAAGATGATAATCCTTGCTCTTGAAGCTTGAATTCGAGTTTACCACCTTCACTTTGATATAGAGGAGGAATTTGATCTAGGGTTTTCAAGTTATGTATGTATGTATATGATCGTACGTATGTATATGTGTATATAGATATGTTTAAAACAAACACCGACTCAAATATGGAGTGTACCATATAATTGGTTAATTTTCATTCCCCGTACTTATCATAGTCTGGAACTTAAAAACCATTTGCGGGGAAACATTATTTTATTTTACCGTCAACTAAATAAAATTAAAACACTCAATAATTTATTAGTCACAATAAATTATTCGACTATTATCACTATTTATTTCAAATAATACAACACACCTATTTTCTGACACACTTAATAATAATTCACAGTCAGAAAATATTAAATACTACTAGACCCAAATACTGGGTGTTACAAATCTCCCCTCCTTAAAGAGATTTCGTCCTCGAAATCTGATCACACTTATATAATCTAAGAACACAACCACTTATTACTCCCATTCCTCATGTGAGATTTAACTCACATTTTATTTCTAATTTGCTAATATTTATCCTTTCATATTACACTAATTATATACTACTCATTAATATATGCATCCAATTTAATTCACTAATGCATATAACCATCATGCATATCAGTAATCACACAACCCCCGAATCAACTTGCATATATTTAACCACTAAACACAAAATGTATATACATATTATCAACTTACACACCACCAGTAAGTTGTGTTTTACCTCTATTTAATTTATTGACACAAAATGTTATTTTCAGCACCCAATGTAGCATCATCAACTGTTTAATTACAACATATACACCCATCATGTATTATTCCCTTTGAGTAACTCATAATATTTATACACTTGTTTTCAATTCTTTCCACATGCACATATCCAAATGTACATGATCTCTGCACCAATACTGTGCCTATACCCTGCCTCTAATGAGTTAAATCAACCACTTACATAGTCAAGTAAAGTATCATATTTATCACAACAGCAACTATAGCAGCAAGTCCAACTATAACGACAACGACAACCACAATAACAACAAGTGGTACTGAACACTACTACATGCATCTTAGCAACAAGTTGTAACTCGATCCGTCACTAGCAATTTAACTAATAATTATATACTTCTTTAGTTATCACTTTGCTAGATTTTCAAATTTTTTGCAACTCATTAATTACTACTTTACAACTTGTAATTATAAACACAACTGGATTATATGAAATCCTTTTCTCAACAGGAATTCCACAATCATATAATCATCAACATATAAGAATAACTAATAAACCTTATGTAGAGGTCTTATTCTATAGTTAAAATTATTATCATGTAATCAACTAGCATCACGTCACACCAATTTGGATGCTAAACAACACCTGTTAATACCATGTATCATCATCAATGGTATTTCAACAACACCAGGTGTAGTCATTAATCATCTTTTTAATTCATGCTATTAGCAATACATCACCTATACATATCACTTGTACCATACAACATTAACAACAACAACAACAACAACAACAACAACAACAACAACAACAACAACAACAACAACAACAACAACAACAACAACAACAACAACAACAACAACAACAACAACAACAACAACTTAGTGGATTACCACTCTTTCATTTTAGTCTATCATTGACTATTTATCAATTACATGTCAACATATCTTATCTGTGATTTTAAAACCACTTAACTTTATATGGTACTTAGTAACCTCAACAACTCCATGTGAAATGGCATAATATAAATACGTTGGCCAGACGTCGTCATATTATGTCAGTCACACTTTATTCTCAGGTCACTTCATACCATTCATCTCCTAAGTAATTATCTTTACTCTCACATATTTCTCAATAGTAATATCAACAATTTACACAATTATAACAACCTGTAATGGTAAGTATATTCCCAATTATTAACATAGGCACAATGTCTAATACACATATCATAGAGTTTACATAAGCAACACAGACATTCAACACCTCTTTTTATTATATCATTAACCCAAGTGTAATGTCTAACACTATTATTACAATCAACTTCTTTATTACCTGATTCAAGGTCGTTTACTAATTACATCACTTAACATTAATAGTACATCTGGTACTAAACACTTCATCCATACTACGTGTAATATTCAACATGTTCTCTCTAATCTTTACCTCTTTAGTTGTATTATAAATAAACATATCATATCAAACATACACATTATAACTCTATTGACAAATGCCAAATAAGTATAAACTCACACACTTCTTTTCAAACTCTAAGAATACTTATTTTAACCATTTCCAATATTTTAGATGACTCATTTACTTTATCCTATTTCACTTAGTCCATATAACTCAAGAACTTAAATCACCACCCACAACAGTTGGCCACTATTTGACAATACGACGAATACACAGCTTGAAAATAACTCATACTCAATAAAACTTAAGGACCTCTTAAAACAAGTTATAACGTCATATATAGTCATAGGAATGATCCCAGGGCTCAAAGAAACAAAAGCCCAATACAAAACGTAAGCTAAAAGTTCAAAATAAGGTCCGAAAAACAATAAAATGCGATTTTCGGCCCCCAAACGACCCCGAAGTGCCGAAAACTGACAGGGCTCAAAGCAAAGCTATGAGCTTTGACCGTTGGGCCGTTTTTGAGTGGACTTGTAAATTTCGTCTTGATCTGACACCGAAATTTCCTTACGGAAATTCTACGTCAAACGTTACGTCGAACGTCGAAAAAATTTTATTTTCACTTACTAACGCGATCCGGGGAACAGGTTCAGGATCGCGTTCCCTAGTTAAAATTGTTCTGTTACCAAATTAGTCATACCAACGCGATCCGGAGAACTGGGCGGGATCGCGTTCCCAAGAACGAAATCTGATAATCACGAAATACACATGCAAACGCGATCCGAGAAAACTCGGCTGGGATCGCGTTCATTAAGCCAAAATATTCTGTAACCGAAATCAACATGCTAACGCGATCCAGATCCCATGCCAGGATCGCGTTCCCAATGCATTTTTCAGACCTGAAATTTTAATGCAATTTTTCGAAATTCAAACGCACATATCTCCTAAACCGTAAAGAATTTGAGTCTGAAATTTTGCAAGCAACTTCATATAATCAAAATGCAACTTTCCATTTTCACACTTTTTCAAAATCTACGTTTATCGAGAAAACGGACGTATAACTCATTTTTGACCATTTTCGACCATTTTGGTTGACACGCCATATTCCAAATGGCTAAGTTTCTGGTTTCAACCCTTTGCCAACATACTTATACATATATTTGTGACGTGTGGGCACTTTCATCACACTCATATACTTATTCTATCATATTTTAACTAGTCGACCCGTTTAAGGGTCCAAATGGGCATTCTTAACAAAACAACCACATTGATTACCCAAAACACTTTCAACACATAAACCGACTATATGTAGGACTTAAAGTCACTCTTACATTGGTTATAACCAATCCTCTACTCATTTTAACCGTTTAACCATCAAGTGATCCATTTGGGCACTTTAACAACCCATTTGGGTTTCAACCCATATAACTACCATTTCATATCCCATTAAATTTACTATATGGAATCTTATCAACAAATCTATCATGTATCAAATAATTTCTTAGCAAGAATTCATACTCACACCTTGCATTTATCAAATCATAATCACTCAATGATTTATACTTTATTTTCACATTGTAGACACACTTAAATCCAATTAATTCAACTATTACACTTTATACAACAAGGTGTCTACAAAATCCATTTCTAGTTCATTTTGAACTACTCATGATGCTAAACATCTCAATTAACATTCCTAGCATCACATTAACAAGTAATAATCACCAAGGACTCACAACTGGGGATTCATATCAGTCTGACTCAATTTACTTTACTATTCATCATACCATAGCAAAGTAAACACTTCAAGCTTATTTAAATTCAACAAGCTTATCGAAAAGTACCTGATACACTTTTGCCGACGAATATCGAGGAATCAATGAGAATACCCTTAGGTTCCTCATGTTCCTCCGTCTCTGCAACCAAAACACAACTTCGAAACTTGTTATGGGTTAGTACATATTCAATAACCACATTTTCATACAATCACTAATCCCACACCCACTGGAATGTTTGACTTGACATATCTTATAGAGTTGGGATTGAACATAACCAATGTCCAATTCACCCAAACTTATGCTCTGATACCAACTTATAACACCCCTCATTTATACTAATTTAAATAAAGTTAATCGGAAGCGTAAGTCCAAATAGATAATGATAATTTACATCGTTTTATCAACTTATAAAATTCAACCTTTTCAAAACTATAATTTCTTCAACCGAGGTGTTATATAAAACATTTTAAAACATTATATTATACAAATCCATTATCAGAGTAATGTCTCGTGATCAAACATTCCTTCTAATCCAGCTTCTTGCCCACCCAAATTATATGCAAAACCTGCAAGAAGGGATAATGTGGGGGATTAGCATAACGCTAAGTGAGCAGATAACTAATCAACATCATAACTTAGCTCAACAACCTTGTGTACAACACTTAACACTAAAACCAGCAAGTACACAATACAACTCATCAACTAATCAACAACACCATAATGAGGATCGGCGGCTCTGGGGATAACCATAAACCCGGGTGGCTCCCCAAGAACACTTATCCAACCTAACCGTATGGCCATACGGACGAGACCGATAGCTAGTGATTATCTTCAACTAACACAGGAGGTGTGTTAAACTTTAGATAACCAACTAGCCCAACCAACAGTTCAACAACTCGTTGCCTCATTAACAACTGATGCCCGAAGGCCAACAACAAGTCGAGTGATCACATAATCAACAAATCACATATTCAACTAGTCAACATATCAACAGTATTATTACTATCAACATAATCATCAATGCAACTAATAAAGTAATAATACGTTACTTGTTGTAACCAAACTTGTTACAACCAAGTTACGCTGAGGATTAGAGATCCACTCACCGACCACCTCAGGCATCCACTCAGTAGTCTAATATCACTGAGCCTTCTGCACATCTGACAATATAATTAAACAAAATGAGTCAGTAACTCATTCATAATAATTAACTCATGTTAGAGTCATACAACATGATTCATAATCTCTATTTCATTGAATTATTACTCATTTCGTTAATCACTTAAATTGTATCATTTCAAGATTATGAATAATCACTTTAATCATCTCAATTCGCAATCACTTAATAAACTATGATCATCTTTCAACATCAAATCAAGTAAGTTTCCAAGATTATGAATAGCCATTATAAACATCAATATTCATAATCAATTACCAAATTATGATCATTAATATCACCTTCTCACCTTTATCCATCCTAATCATGGTTAACTAATATAATTAACCCATTAACAAGATCAATAACATCTAACATCAACAATTAATCAAACCCCTCATAATCATCTTCATGAATCAATCATAATCACCATGAACACTTAATCAACTTTACACAATTTAGTTCGAACACAACTAATCATCATCATGTATCAACTCTAACATGATCACTAACAACAATTATCAAACATACACTAATTACACAAGTTTTGATCATATCATAATCAACTAAACCCTTTAACTTTATTAATGATCATATATCCAATTCACCATTTTTAAACTAGGTTTAGATTATAATCCACATATAATCATCAACTAACAACTATATGATCATTACAAGCTTCAATTCCATCATTTACACCAAAACCCAATTTCTAAGTTAACATAAAATTCAAGAATTATCACATACAACATGTTTATAATGATGATGGAATGATTAACCATGTTATAAAAGCATAACTAACATCAATTCAACCATTGGAAACCCTAATTTCTAATTAAAGTCAAGAACACCCAAAAACCCCCAAATTCTAGGGTTCATCTATAAGAATTAGAAGCTTACTAGTTGATTAGGAGGATTACAAGATGATAATCCTTGCTCTTGAAGCTTGAATTCGAGTTTACCACCTTCACTTTGATATAGAGGAGGAATTTGATCTAGGGTTTTCAAGTTATGTATGTATGTATATGATCGTACGTATGTATATGTGTATATAGATATGTTTAAAACAAACACCGACTCAAATATGGAGTGTACCATATAATTGGTTAATTTTCATTCCCCGTACTTATCATAGTCTGGAACTTAAAAACCATTTGCGGGGAAACATTATTTTATTTTACCGTCAACTAAATAAAATTAAAACACTCAATAATTTATTAGTCACAATAAATTATTCGACTATTATCACTATTTATTTCAAATAATACAACACACCTATTTTCTGACACACTTAATAATAATTCACAGTCAGAAAATATTAAATACTACTAGACCCAAATACTGGGTGTTACAATTTTCCACCCTTATTTCTATAATTTGGTTGCGAAGGACATCCATGTTGTTGTTTGTGGTTTCGAGGTCGTCGGAGACCTGTTCTATGCGTTCAAGAGACGTAAGTCGCCAGTTTTCATTTGTTTCCTGCAACACGACATCCATGGTGCGAAGTCGCTGCTCGTGTTGATTTACCCTAGCAGCTAAAGCCGGTAAGGCGATGTGAGTGGGATACGGGCCAGCTCGAGGCAACCTGGAGTTCCTCCTTGCTACCCTTGGGTTCTGCGACCCGGATTGAGAACGAGATGAATTTGATGGAATGGTTGCCATTTCTGAGACAAAGCGTTAGTAAGATTGAGGCCTATATTCATATAGCTCCTATATAATATAGCCTATTGAGTGTCTAGCATAAACATGTTTGAGTCTCGGTTCTCTCGAGGTCAGAGTCTTCTATTGTATCCTGTTCAGCCATAACTACTTTCAGATCTTACATCATCTTTGCTTAATTGTACATAGTTGATCAGGCTATGTTAAATTAAACTCGTATGATGTAATCACTGAACCAGTTATACCTAATAAGGAATACGGCCTAATGGTCATAGTCTAGGCTCACTATATGCAACCTAGTTCACTATAACCTTAGGCTCTGATACCAATCTGTGACACCCCCAAATTTAAAGATTTGCGGAAGCTTGATTTGGGTGTTACTAATCAATAACAAAGCACAAAGATAAATAGCAAACGACTCTATATGCGTCGTTTTAACAAAATATATTGATAACTGAAATGTTTACAACGTTTAAAGCTTTACATAGCTCGAGTTAAATAAAATGAGATTTCAGTACATAA
The DNA here is from genome assembly GCA_949592205.1 of Helichrysum umbraculigerum. Classification (NCBI taxonomy): domain Eukaryota; kingdom Viridiplantae; phylum Streptophyta; class Magnoliopsida; order Asterales; family Asteraceae; genus Helichrysum; species Helichrysum umbraculigerum. The sequence continues at coordinate 90,435,141 of CATIUR010000002.1, read as the reverse complement.
GTACTTATACAAAATATACTAATGCAAGAAAATCTCAATCGTCTGTATGCTGACTCGAGATAAATCCTGAAGCAGAAACATCCTACTGCTGGGTACCTGCGATATATGCTAAAAGGTCAGCTATAAAGCTGGTGAGCTCACAGGTTTGAAATCAAGTAATATTGTATGAACCGCAAGATTTAAATAATGAATTGCATCCAGCAATTAAATAATGAATTGCATCCAGCAATTAAATAATGAATTGCATCCAGCAATTAAATGATAATCATCGTGTATACAACCATGAGCACATAGTTGAGCTTAACTCGAGGGCCGGGTCCCCTATAGAGAATTCCGGGCGAGGTGCCTCCACGAATGCCTAATCCACATTCGTCTTCCCAAATATTAGTACGTCCGTTTACCCGGTTAGTGCTTGCTAACCCGGACGAGGAGGGTCAATCCTATATGGTACCATATACTAATATTCACGCTACAACGTATTAACAACTATGCTGACGGAGGACTTTAAAATGATTAGTTTCGAAAAACTCATGTAGTATATGAAAAGTTGGTACTTGCGTTCACATGTTAAAAGTTGAGCAGTATGTCACACCCCTGAGTAAAACAGTAAAAAGAGGGGCTATGAGACTCACCTGAGTCGTTGAGTTTATGAAAATGAACTGAGAATGATTAGCCGAGAATCGAAGTCCAAAGACTTGCAACCTGAGGGTGTCCACGACACGCGATGGTTATAAACATGATTGGGTATCTCAACAGATCACCCTTGTAGTTGTTCGTCCAACTATAATGTCCAAATTTCCACTATTTGGTTGATAAGTTTAAGTATTTGAAAAGTGTACGGCCCGTTGGTGACGGATTTGTAATAATAATCTCAACAATTATTATTTTGATTTCGTGTCGTTTTTCTTGAAAAAATGTGTTTTGATTGTGTTTTAGAAGCCGTTACGGAGTCTAAGTACGGGGGTCCGGGGGCAGCGCCCCTGGTAGCGGGGTCCAAGGGGCGGCAGCCCCTGGCTGGGGTCGAGCTGCCAGGTTAGCTTGGAAAATTTTTATTTCTACTATATTGCTTTGACGAAAAACGCATCTGGGATCTGAATTTGGGTTAATCGAGTGATAAATTTCGAGTCTCGACACTTAGTAAAAATCTATGTTTTTGAGGTTCTGATTTGTGCGACGTTGGGTGCGACGTCGTAGGTAGGATTGCGACGTTGAGCATGACGTCGCTAAAGGCGACGTTTCGCAATTTAATGCGACGTAGGGTGCTGCGTCGCTAATGCGACGTAGGTGATTTCTGCGACGTAGGGGCTTACGTCGCTAAATGCGACGTAGTGAGGTATTGGCGACGTTAAGGCTGACGTCGCTATATGCGACGTCGCAATTTAATGCGACGTTGTGACTGACGTCGCACCATGCGACGTCACGAGGGGTTTTGCGACGTCGCAGCTGACGTCGCATAAATCTGGGTCCAAAAGCGACGTAGCGTTCTGTTGGCCGGAAAATGTGTCGAAAACGAGTTTTTCGGTTTCCGTTCGGTCTAAAACTTTTACCCAACCCTTATAGGGACATTATAAGTTGTTACAAACTACTAGAAAGTGAAAACACTTAAAAACGAGAGATTTCGGGATTTGTCGGAAACTTACAAAATGTCGGATGAGAAATCCGAAAAGGTAGGTTGATAGATCGTGATGCGGTGGTCGTTTTCTTCCAAAGAGATGATGAGATCCAAGGTCGTTTGGTACGTTTATTTTGCGATTTAGTGAAGTTTTTGGGTTTTGGTTGGTTGGTAGATTAGAGAGAAAAGAGAGGAGAAAGAGAAAGAGAAATGAGAAAGTGGAAGAAGAGAGTGGGAAAAATGGGAGGTTAAGCCCCCATTTTTCGCCCCGCATTCCCGCTCCGTGCGGTGTTCGTTTGCTCCGTCGTTTAATCGTAAATAATTATTTTAAATATTAAAGGTACGTTTTAAAATACAATTTATTACGCGATATTTTATTTAAATATTTTACTAATCACTTTGTATTTGAATTATAAAAAGGTAAGTTAATTTGTTTGCGCGTTTTACATTTTAAATTATGTAAGTCTTGGGTTGTACGATACGAATGAATACGAAATATTATTATAATAATATTTTTGACATAACAACGTTATTTAATAAAATTTGTCACCAACGTCCATATTAATTAGAATCGAAATACATTCGATTTAAATTGCGTACGATTTAATCAAATCGCATATTCGTATATATTCAACAATATATATAATTCGATACATTAATTAGCCTAACAAGGAACTAATTACATGTATTAACATATGATTAGGCACTAATTACTAGTCCTAATTTGGCGGGTGTTACAGAATCCCCATGCCGACTAACAATCTCGTGATAATGGCTCCCATGAATACGTGGCGTCTATCCTCCCTCTTCTCCTTCCACAATCTATCTGCTATGATGTATGCGACATTCAGGTTCTGCTTCCTTATGATCGCATCCATGAACTTAAGCTCTTCTGATGTAGCAGGTCCAGCATCTCTCTTCCCAAAGATAGTACAGCACAGGAGCTTGTGAAGAATGTGATGAACTGGTCGGGTCATGAGTGAAGCTTTCACTCCACTCCTGAAGGTTGTCCCCGTCAATCCTCTCCATATCTCCTTGTGATCCCGTGATGGTAAACTGGAGATAGACTGGAAACTGTTGGTGAACCAATCAGAACTGGCCTGAGACTGTGTGTAAAGGCCAAGGTATACCCCGAAATCTCCAACTGTCATATGATATTTCTTCCCATGATACCAAAAAGTGATCTTCTTCTTATCAGTGATCTCCAATCTCTCTCGGAACTCGTAAGTCATCATAAATTCAGTGACGACCTCTCGGTATATAGCCTCATCTATGGAGAAAAGATGGAAAAACGCAGCATGTTCCTCGCCATCTTTATCATACTTAATCAAATCTTCCAACTCATCCCTAATACCCATGCGTCTCATGTCCTGCCATATGATGACTCTGTTTGACCCTAGGTATCGTCCCATCCATTTCTCAATATCGTCCATATTCTCGGGGGATGAAGCGAGCTTCCTCAACGAAGGGTTTGATAGATCCATCTGTGACAAGAAAATGAGATGCATAAGTAATAACAAATTGCTAAGTACATTTCCAAATTTTAAACAAAAATTGGAAATGTAGGCTTTAAAATATGAATAAACCCGCAATTTATTTTAAACTAAACCTAGGCCTAACCAATCCTCAATCCACAATTTTCGCAACCATAAGTGTCTAACCTATTCCAAGGGTATTAAAGCAACAATAATACTAGCGTTTAATCCAAGTAAACTCGTCATTTCAAACAACTAGCAAATATTTTTACTTTCATTTATGGCAACTTATTCTAAGTGAGCTTAACCATGTAATTACCTCAAATACATCAAGTGAACCAAAAAGAACATAAACTAATTTATTTATGCAAATACCATATGGTTAAAGACACGTGTCAACTTATTCGGTTAATAACTTTGCAAGATTTAAAGATTTTGATAAATGAATGACGGTAGCTTACGTGTGATGGTCATATTAAAAATATTCAACACTTTATTAATTAAGGTGGTGAATAATTAAAATAATCAAGGACCAAAAGCTAGCTAATGATTTATTGAAAATCTAAGAAACTTGCCATGATTTAATTAACACAAGTACTATTTAAAAATTGAATATTTAAAATAAAGTATGATACTTAGTTAATTTTTAATCACAACGTGCTTACTTTAACTTTCAATAATCCTAGAGATCATTCAAAATAAACTAGCAATCATGTAAACATGTTTATCAAATCATACTAAGCATGAATTAATCAAAACAAGTCAAAACAAGCTACTAGTTACCAAAAGTCAACAAATCTAGCAACTTTGACAACTTAAAGTCAACACTTGAAGATCAAAGTCACAAATTATCAAGTAATCTACTCAATCAAGCATGTAATCATGTTAAGCAACTATGCAAGAACACTTTTGAACCATAAAACACAAGATTACACCATGGATTTTATAGATCAAAAGTTGAAAACCTAACTTTTTAAAAGTTAATGAAATTTAAAGATTTGAGTTAGGAATTACCTTGCAAGTGATGAAATGATGTTATGTATGCAAGAGATGATAAAATGAAGAACTTGAAGCTTTAAATCATCAAAAATGGTGGAAAAATGAGGGTTTGGTGATGGTGATGGGGAAGGCCGACGGTTTGGAGGAAGGGGAAGGAAGAAAACTTTTGACTTTTTGTTTGTAGTGGATCCCTTCCTCTTGGTTTAAATACGTTTTGATTTAAAACGCGAAAGATACGACACGTACGATTGGTTTTCGAAAGGTTTTAAGATTTTTAATAAAGTAACCAAAAGTAAATACGAATCTTTATAAAAAGTTTTCGCGAATTAAAATTGTGTTTTAAATTGCGCGCGAAAAGTTCTTTGCGTTTAAACTGAAACGAGTTTATTTAAAAACGAAACAATATTTTTGTGTACTTTAATCTTTAAAAACAAATCATAATTAATTTACAAAAATTTTAAAACTAAAACTTTGTTAAATTTTTTTCTGAAAAGTTCGAGCTTACGCAAATTGCACGAGTTTAAAGTTTAAAGGACGTTTTCTTGATTTTTAAACGAAAGCTTTAAATTAAAAATTAATTTAAACTAAAATTAATACTAACTAATATTAATTAACCTAGATTGGCTTGGGATGCCTCCCAAGGGCGCTTTGTTAAAGACGAAAGCTCGTCCATATCAGACTTACTGTTTTACCGGATAGTGTCCGAGATGACACTGTTGGGTACAGTTGATGCTTTGGATAGAGACAAGGTATAGCGGGAAATAAACGTACCTCGGAGAGCTCGGATGACATAGTAAACTAAATCAGCAGGATTTATGAAATACCGTTTAAATTCTGTTAAGAATTCTCGTTCTTCCTGACTGAGTTGTAACAATGCATCGACAAAACGATTAAATTCCCGTTTCACCTTTTTCTGGTTTGAAATGACATCCCTAAATCCTGTATCTAAATAAGACAGATCATAGAGCAGTTTTGAAAGTAAATCCACAAATTCCGTTTCCTCATAAGAATCGGGATTTCCGTAAGTAGTGTGAACTGCTTGCGAAAGCTCTTCGATATAAATCTTCTGTTGGTTAGTAAACGGGAATTTGGTTTTTTTGAAATAACTGGATTAGCTGGATATGGATCTGTTTCCTTTTTGCAAAGAAAGCAACGTCCATAGCTTCCTCAGTTGATTTGGGAAAAATAGCTCTAAGCTCATTAATTAAATAAGTAGCAGGATCAACAAAGAATGGAATATCTGCAAGAATCATGTCAGATTTGATAGGGCTTCTTTCTATCCAAAATTCAAGCTCGTCAATCAGGAACGCAACATAACGATTAATCCTAGGTTGTGAATCAGAGGGATAATCGGTGCTGGCAAGTAAATCCATTAAAAGATCTAATTCTGATTTTAACAATAGCTCGTCTTTTCTACTGTGTTTAGCACGAAGAAGTCTAATTATTCTATCAATCTCAACAAAGGTCTTTCTCTGCTCAAATGTAAATGGAAAATCAGATATCTTAAGATATTTCAGAAAGTTGGCATGGATATCTATCCTCCTATTGGGCTTTTGAGAATTTCCTAAGTGATGGTCTGTTTCTGATTCTGGTAGATTATTCCTAGATTCAGTGTTTAATCGGGTTGGTGTTTCTATCCTAAGTTCATTCTCAACCTGATACTGGAGACACTCTTCCTCAACAACACTTGAATAAAGTGTAGTGGGGTGGGCTCGCAAAATATCTGGGAGATCGTACTCAAAGTATTCATCTAAACAATGAAGACGTTCATTCAAATCCATCCAAGGCATGGGTGGATAGAAGAACACTTCGATTCCAAATGGTTCATCATCAGGTAAACTAGCAGGTCTAATATAGTGTGGATACCTAGACAAGATTGACAGAATCACAGGGTCAAGTGTGGGTTGACCACTTAAAGCAATAGTATCAGAAGCTGGAATCTTCTGCTGAGATTCATCAAAACCTAAGTCTAAGCTCGATATTTTTGGGTTCTCAATTTCATGGTTAACACAGATCTCTCTAACGTCAGAGGAGTTTGACTCATACTCTGGACAGTCAAAGAATTCCGCATCTACCAAAGCCGTCATCTCATCCGTCATCATTTGATTGAGAGGAGAGATGGGGTTTGAAGGAGAATTAGGGTTTTTCATTTTCTAATTTTTATGTATTTTCTAGGTTTTAAGAACTAAGTTATCTAACTAATAAAGCAATTAACTTCCTAAGTAATGATAATCTTAGGGAAGGATCTCCTAAAGTTAATTATCTAAGGCAGAATTCAATTCTTGACGAAACCGATCCCCGGCAGCGGCGCCAAAAACTTGTCGCGGTCCCAGCGGTCGGTCGGGTTTTAGAATCCGGGTCGTTGCACCGAAGGCTACCGAGACGCGCGAACGATTTTAAAAATTTATATTTGCTGGGCTCAAACTATGCAAGCTACCTACCTTGTGGGTAAGGCGGCAAGTATAACTCGAGTGTCGTCCAAAATCGGAACGAATTGAATTGAATTGGAACCTACCAAAGATAATTTGACAATAGGATGGGTTTAAAACAAGGTAGGTATGGGTTTTGGTTTTATCTAATCTAATCTAAAGACAGAAATTAAAGTGCAGGAAAGTAAACGAGAATATAAGCAGCAGGTAGAGAGTGATTGCTGAAACTTCGACGATTAGGGTTTCGGGATGATATTATATAGATGACAGGTGCTTATTCTGGTTAAGAATCTTCTAAACAGTTGGTGTAAACACTAGGACCCTACGTCTAGGTGTAACCCTAAAGCATATGTCACTGAATCCTAGGTTATCCTGATTCTGATCAGATGGGACTGTCTTCGGAGACCAAGCGACCCTCTGAATGGGGTTAAGGAATAAGGTGACAGTCCACAACACTGACTTTTCTTAACACCTATGTCTATCCAATTTTAACAGAGTAATACTGGTTGTATGTTGAATAAGTTAAACTATCGGTTAAGTAGAGTTTAGGGGTTTTAAGCATCTGGGAACACAGCCGGCAACCTTGCTTTCATTTCCTAACTCATGTTTTATCTGTTTAATTTCTTAATACTTCCGTCATGGATTAGACCCTCCTTTGCCATCGGTCGTTCATCCCTAGGTATGCGTACAGTGTATAGTGTCCTTATTTTCCACAGTACTCTAACCCTAGGTATATCTACGGTGTTTTAAAGACCTATTGTATCTTTACACAGCTTTATAACCAGAGGTAGTTTAACGGTGTACTATAGCATTTTCACGGCTTAACAAGACCTAGACCCGTGTCTGGAAGTGTTGCTTCCAGGTAATCCACGGTGAGATAGGCCACCGGCATTTCCTTGGCTTCCACGTATTTGTACTCTACCAGTGGTATTTCCAACGCTATACCAAGTATTCTGACGTGTTATGGCGATCTCACAGTTTCATACAAACAGGAGATAACTGTGTATTCGTTGTTAGGGTTGATCAGATCCTATCCTAAGGCAACTGTCACGTGAGAGACCAGAAAGGGTAATTAATTAAGTCTACATCTAGGATAAGTCTAAACATGTATACAGCATAACAACTACCAATCATATATAAGATATATTAATTAAACATCATCCCTAATCCTAACATCTACATTCCAACAATCACATATTAATCTAGCTAATCAGCATGGCAACAATCATAAATCGTACTGAAATAATATGCAAAGTAAACATTATAACAGTAAGAAAGTAAGATAATATTACCGGATTAGATGAGTAATACTGAGGATTACAACAGTCTGACTTGAATAACCTTGCTACAGCTTGATTACCCAATTACAACTTTCCTCTAGCTCTAACCGCTAACTTATATCTCTCTAGTTCTCCTCTAACTCCTAAGAGTAGTGCTAGAGAGAGAAACTAGAGAGAGAACTAACTACAAGAACAATTCTCCTCTAACTCCTAAGAGTAGTGCTAGAGAGAGAATTCTAGAGAGAGAAAGAGAAGTATGTGAAATGAAAGGTGTAAGGTGTGAGGTGTGTGGTGAAATGAGTGTGGTATTTATAGGAGAATGAGATGAAGCTTGGTACAAGTCACAAAGCATGAAGAACAAGCACCAAAGCGCATACGGGGGGTACCGGACCAAGGGGGCAAACGGCACCTCACAAGCCACCAGGCCCCGTATACGGCACCGCAAGGGCCGTATACGGCACCTAGGGTACCGTATACGGTACCTAGGTGGGCGGGGGGGGGGGGGGGGGGGGGTTGGTGCTTGGTTTGGCCTCCGCTTGTTTCTCGGTTGCTTTGTTCGTTCGTATCTTCTTCGTTTGGGCTCCGATTTGCTTGATTCTTGCACCATTGGCTTCGTTTTTCCGTTACGCTTCTAATGACACTGAGTTTGCCAAATTTGGTAGTGTTTGACTTTTGCGTGTTCCGGATGACGATCGGCGGGCTTCTAGACTGCATATCTTCTTCGTTCTTCACACGTTTCTCTTGATTCTTTCACCACCGATCTTGGATTTTCCTATTGAATCATAAAATATGCATTAAGATCTACTTTGATAGGATAATCAAGAATGGAATATTTAAGGTGATAGTTTTTGCCTCGGTTTGCTGCAAAATGGATGCTTTTATTGATTTTTGTAGCAACGCCCTTATTTAGACTACCTTGGTGATTTATGATGATAAATGATTGTTTTGAAATGTTTTCACCAAAGAATAGTCCAAAAAGTGCGGAAATAAGTACTTAAAAACATGACTTTTTGGGTCACATCAAGGGTTTCCTACTTGTTAGTGTCAATCACTCAGATAGCCAGTCATGCAGCATTCTCGTCATAGGCTTGATCAAGAATCAAATCTCCATCACTTTGGATGAGAATGACACTAATCTTTCAAGATATCTTAGAAAGGAATCGGGTGCTTGGTTTTGAAGAAGGTGTGTGAGGAGGGGTGTGATGGGTTTTCCTTGTATTTCCTCGAAACTTGGGTGCTTTTCCTGAGAGAGTCTGTTTTAAAATTTCTCAGATTTTATAAAGACTTGGTAGCGTAACCCTTCTTGGATTTTTAATTTCCTTTTCCGGCCTTTTCTTGGTAGTGCCAGCATATATGATTTTTGTTTTCTTTCTTTTCTATTTTCCTTTTCTAACTTTTTATTATGCCGACCTTACCTCTGGATATATATATTTTATGGCCCGAAAGGTTTCTTATGGTATTGGGTTGTGATGGCTTTTCTTACGAAAGTCTTGAGAAATTCAGAGTGTCTCTGAAAATTTTTCGAAGGTGTAACTTCCGTGGGTTCGAAATGAATAAACAGAGGTTTTGATTGGGTGCGAATAGTAGGAAGAGTGAGTGGATGTTTGGTGGTAAGAGGGTGTAGGGATTCCTTAGAAGTTATCAATATAGATTGTACCTATGCCACGTATGGCACTCATTGGTGTGATCTCGAAATGTATTACAAGAGCAAGTTCTAATTCAAATGCATACATCGGCGCACACATGAAACGAAAAGTGAAGCATTTTAAAGATAAATGCTAGTTATGGGCTCAAACCTCACGAATCGAATGTTTTTGGTCAATGTGTGCCTAGCTATGTGTTGCCCTTTTCGTCGGTATCTTATTCTAAGTAAACAGTTTTGTTTCTTTGTTAAAAATCATTTCTTGCTGTAATTTACATTTTTGGAAAATAGAGGTTCTAAAAAATGTTGCTTTTGAATCCAAAGAAATTTGAAAATTTCTCCGTTTTTAGCCCTTTTAATGAAAATATTGTTTGTTTTACGGACAAAAGGTTAAACTTGCGGTTGCAGACCGTATATCCCACACTTAGAGGAACATTGTCCCTAATGTTCGAATCTATGTATTGAACACCTCTTGTCGAAGTATCCCACACTTAGAATTTCTACTAATTACAGAAAATATCTCTTAGTATTTTTTGGATTCCAAGGATCCTACACTTAGTCTTTGGAATGGGATATAGGTCGATATAATCTTGCAAAAATGGATAAATAAACTAGAGAAAGGAAAGCAGAACTCCCCTATCGTCTATACGACTGTGAGCTGAGGATCTAAGTGGTAGACCGTGTTGGCTCCAATGTTTGCTGAACTTTGTTGGCATCAGCCTTCATGTATTGAACTCGATCTCCAGCAGTATAACCTTTCTTCAATACCTCAACTAGTTTTCTCTCAAAAATAACTAAGAACTAAATGATAGATTGCAAAAAATGAAGGGATAGCTTTCTCAGGATGTAGGAGAGTCATTTCGGTTGCAACTTCACCAATTGACTGGTGTCTTTGATATGAGCTTTATCGGATAACATTTTCAATTCCGTTGCAAAACCCGATATACTTCTTTGTATCCTATTAGTCTATCATTTCCCTTGATGTTCGATTTGATCCTAGATCTAATGAACTATGGTGCTCCCATTCTCCGTTTCACCATTGTAAAGACTTTCCATCTATAGTTGTGAGTTCCTGTCTTTTAGGCATTCATACAAGTAATGGGTGAATGTGATCAAAAAGACTGATGATTATTCTCTAAATCATAGACTCACTTTCAAAAGTATTTTGAAAATAAATCGGTGTATGACTTGGAGTCTAATCATATACTTTCGCAAAACAAACAGTATATATGAAAATATTAGCATTAACAGATCAGTAGCCAAGTATAGACCTATCTAAAGCACACATTTATCAATGAGTTTGAGCATGATTCACATATTGACATACAGACTATGTTACCAGATAAAGCATTAAAAGGTCTCATGTATGTTCACATAAATATATGCAAATACCCCAAAGCTCATTATACGTGAGTGTGGGTGCAAGATATCCTAGGTACCTATTGTGTTGCTAGTATGGTGAAGCTCAAACAAGTGGGAGAAGGAAGATTTTAAGGCTTTAGCAAAAGACTTCAATGGATATGAGAATTTAAATTTCAAGTCATGTTAAAAACCATCATTTTTCTATCATAAAAATCTGAGAAACTTTAAACATTTATTCTAGGACTTCATTTCTACTTATGGGGGTTAGTTCACTACTTTAACTACTACGGATAATCCTATGTTAGACATGGGTTGCCTTCTGAGAAGCGCTTGTTTTTGTTCAAGTCACTAGCTTGACTCCAAACCTATTTCTTAGGAAATCTAGGGGGCTCCCTTGCATCCCTTAGTAGACACAATCGGAAGTATTGGTACATACCGAGGGGATTAAGGTGGACTATGGTCAGGGTATGCCCAATCAGTGGAAGAGGCATGGTAAAGTGAGTGATTTGTTTTACTTGAGGTAAAATAAAGCTCTCGACTTTTTCTACCTCTTGAGTTTTGGGTTGTTTGGGTTGGTCAAAGAGGTCCTCATCACTCCACGACGTGTACGTCATTATATAATGGAGAGATGGTTTATAGGGTGTTCTTGATGCAAAACCCATCTTGCTTCCTAAAGCCTTTGGTTTGATGATAATGTTGTACTCTGGGCATGGAGGTGGGACAATGTCCATTAGTGTCTCCAATCTTGTTGCAACGTTATCATCAAATACTTGGGTGTTTGTCTCCTCTAAGGTACAAGTAAAGTCTATTAGATCAGGAAGTGAATCAATCAAAGGGATTTTTAGGATACAGTCAACCACAACTGGTTGTGGGACGTGTTCAACCAAATCAGTTTGAATGAGTTCACTACTTAGAGTCGGTATGTACTCCTCCAGTCCATGTGAAGTTGAGTCTTCTATGTAAATCTCCAAATTCGGGCTTTCCATCTCGATCTCTACTTCATCATCCTCGTCACTTCGGCCAGAAGTTTTGAGTTGCAGTGGTTCGGAAAGTTCTTCTAGAACAAACCCTCCGTCGGTCTTTGACGTTGATAGGTCGGGAATAGGTGAATGTGAAGGTTTAGAAGATTGGGTTGGTGTGGGAGTTGAAGGGATATTACAACCAAACTCATGAGAATGTAAGTCTTTGTCGGGTGTAATTGTGACACCCGGTCAAAAATGACCCAAATTTCAGTCCAAATTTAAACTTTTATTACAAAGTATTATACAACCCGAAACGATTATTTAATAATCATATGTACACAAATCTGGTAGAACGCAGAAACCCAAAATGGAATTGGGCGAAAAACATTTTTCAATGAAGTATTATTATTGAGGATAATAATAATTTACTCCGAAAATTATTTAAATACAATTTGGATACAGAAAACTATCCGTACATTTTAAGTAAAACAAAGTTACAATTCTATTCACCTGTAAAAACATTTTTATAAAATATTTCAATTAAAAACTTATACGAATATATTTTTAGAAAATTATCATTTCAAAAGATTATACTACTTTTCGATCGGGTACGAGAGCACGGGTGTTTTGTACTACGAATAGGGGCCAACCACCTCCAATAATTGGAGATGGCCGGCCTATTCTTTCCCTCCCTTCAATTACTTCACACACACAAATACGTATCTATCTATCTCATCTCTCGGTCTCTCCCTTTCTCTTTCAAAATCATCATCATCTTCAAGAACAACAACAACAGCAGCATCATAATCATCATCATCTTTTTCGTCTTTGTTCATCATCATCATCAAGCTCGTCATCATCATCATCCACGCTCCCATTTTTATTACGTAAGAATCGCTCACCTTTTTCTTTAAATTCGTGTTTAATATACATATAACATCATGTATTAGTGTTCTATTAAGTTGTTTATGTCCAAAAATGAAATCAAAACTCGTTTTATATGTAATCTGCACGAACAGGCCCTGTTTTTGGTCATAACCCGATCGGGTTGCTCACTAACCTGGGTGGGTTGATTTTTCTTACCCGGATGGGTTGGTATCTAACCCGGGTGGGTTGATCTTTCTAACCCGGGTGGGTTGATCTTCCTAACCCGGATGGGTTGATCCCAACCCGGATGGGTTGGTTCCAACCCGGACGGGTGTGTACGATTTCAGAATTTTGTAATATTACTTTTGTGATTTGAATACAAAACACAAACTAAAATGATTACGGATACTTTTTAAATAACGACTTATACAAACAAAACAAGTGTTTACATACGACGAACCAAATTGTAAACGTATACGTACACTCTTACAAACTACAAACATAAACGGATTCAATAATACATCAATGGATAAATCAAACATTAAACGGACAAATGGACACGAAACGGTAATGATCTATATAGACGTTCACTTATATATGACCTTATATGCTTAGGGCGTTAGGAGGATTCGGACTGTCCATTCTACATCGGATAATTAATTGCTAGGTGACTCAGGTGAGTCTCGCAGCCCCTTTTTACTGTTTTACTGTTTTGGAGGAGATGCATTACTTGTTTTACTTGAATACATGTATGAATGTATTTATTACTTGCTTGTACTTACTGTGTTACAAATTTACAAACAAATTACTTTACGGATTTTCAAACTTGCTGATTTCAACGATACTGCGTTACGAACTTACTACTTTACGGAGTTACTACTCCACAAACTTACTACTTCACATATGAACTATTTTACTACTGTACAAACTTAGTGACTCACTTTTTACTATGATACTTATACTTTGCTACATTACAAACGAAGTGAGTTACTGTTTTACTACGATACCGATTTACTACTTTGCCATTTTACGAACTTGGCAACTCACTGTTTTTACTACGATACTGATTTACTACTTTGCTATGGTACAAAAATAACAACTCACAGTTTACTACGCTACTGAATTACTACTTACCGGTATATCGAATTGCATGAGTTTCTGTTTAATCCAATGAAGGCCTCTGAAGTCATAGTTGTTAATTATTAGATAAGCGCGAGTTTTAGTATATGGATCCATATGGGACTGACAATCCCCGCCCAGGGTGATAGCGACACCACGAACCGTTACTCGTATAAACGGGCGTTTTCTACTCGTTTTACATATGAGTGTTTTTGGATTAGCACTCACGAGAGGCAAAATCAATGATGTTAAGCTCAACTATGATGGCTCATGGCATGATACACCGACTTCATTACCAGTGGCGGAACTTGACAACTTTAATTAGGGGGGCGAAAATTATTATCACATATACATATAGTTGTTCTTTAAATATAAAAAGAATTTACAATTTTTAACATATTAAATAAGGCACAAAATGTACTTCCCTACTAGTAAAACGGAAGCATCAATCAATGCATAAAAGCAATCAAAACTCATAAGAAATTTATAACTCTAGCAATAAAAACTCATAACAATAAAAACTTGAGGCAAAATTGCCAGAAAATACCTTACTACCTTGTAGAGTTTGAGCAATTTATTGTGGTATTTTCTTTCGTTTTCTATTTTGAGTAACTATTTTGAACGAATAGACAACACAACATAGTGTTGGTTTACTTAATTGGGTTTAAATAACCTTGGCACTAGGCTAAATGATGTCACTTTATATTTAATCTCGATTGAATTATGAGTTGCAAAATGAAAGTGTTATATTGACTACTACTTCCAGCATATAAAAAAAATATTACATTATAGTTCCCATAACTAAATTATGGTTCGTTAAAATATAAAAATGCTTTAATATATCTACAGTATATATTTACGTTAATTATTATGAAGAATGGTTTAAGATAAGTCTACATGTGTATTCACTACTCAGTTAGTTGTTGTGTACTTTACTTCATCAATTTATTTATTTTTATGTACATTTGATGATAATAATAAAAAAAAATTATGTGCAAGTAAAGAAACCAATAGAAAGTAATTTACGTGGCACACTTAAAGCCATATGTTTATTTCTTTCTTAGACTATATACATGGCATACTTAAAGCCATATGTTTATCTCTTTCTTAGACTACCTCTCTTCTTCTTCTCCGATGAAAAAAACCGCAAATCCGGCGATGGAAAGCTTCTCATGGTCAGCTTTTAAATGTTTTAGGGGGGCCACGATACACAAACACTTGTGTATAATTAACCAAATGAGTTTGCGTAATTATAACTAATTACATACGCGTATATATATAATATACGAAATGTCACAGTTATTTAGCTTAATATGAAACTAAATACAAGAATTAGCGTTACCGACTTAGGGTAATAACTACCCTTAAGTACGGGTTGTCACAAAATATGTAATACTTTTTGTACCAAAGTATTGGGCTTGCTAGACTTATCTCAAGTCATTAGTGATGTTAACTTTTTTGCAAGGAATCAACGTAAAATGCACGTGTTTAATGTACTTAATTTACTCAAATTTACGGAGTGTCACAGTAACTATGTGTACCAGAGGCAGGGGGATCTTCCATATGTTGAAATGTGAGTATACTATCTAGGCTATTATCAAATGTTAAATATTTCCTTATAAATAAATTACCAAGTTTAATTGGGTCTTCTTTCAAAATCGTGAAACTGTGAACATTTTGTTGGGCCCAACTCATTTATCATATGTAGTGTTTTGGAGCATGGCATTTTAAGTTTGTTAACTGCACTGTAAAATGGACCATGTCTTACATAAATTATCTTATCTAACCCACAATTGTGCAGTAGAAACATGTGATAAATCAGTTTTTCCAAATACATTTACATTATATACAACATTTAACTTATCACTAGAGGTTGTAACTTTAACCCCGATGAACTTACAATGTTGTTTCTTATCTTAACTTTGTTTCTTATCTTATAATTTGGTTCGGGTCCTCTATGAACTTTTCACACATCATACAATTGTATCCTGCAGATATCAGTTATGGAATTGATTGTGATTAATTCTCAGTTCACTTGAAGTAGGATACTTTAAACCTAGAGTTAGATGCATGCATATGTTGGTGATCTAGCTAATGCTTAACTACTTTTATTAATGTATGTGTGCACTTTTTGTGTGGGTTAGATTGAATATAAGTCTACATTTGAAGTCATTACATATGGAATAATACAGCAAAAAAAATTATCCGTACGTTTAGGATGGTTTCTAGGTATGTAGAACTGTCAAATGCAGGAATTGCAGTGTAGACTTTATTTGGCTTATTGTTATATGTATTTATTAAATAAACTAATACGGGCAGTCATGTTTTGTGTTTCAGATATGTTGTTTACTAATCCAACTGTTTCGTAGGCAATGTCAAGATGTAATCAACCTATACCTTGCAGCAGCTTCAATAATGATGGCTCCATATATGCTTATGCGGATTAATGTGAAACATTGGGTACAAGAAAGTGGTTATATGAAGATGATTTAGAAATACATTGGCTAGGGATACTTATAAGTTTTTCCTTTTACTTTCCATATTATCACGATCTTTGCGGTTTTTTTTGTCTGGTGACTGATCAAGTTAGATAACTTGTTCAAAGCGTATAACTGCATGTAGCATATTTTTTTGTTGTGTCAATGATTATGGTGTTTTTTTTACCGTGTTAGGTGTCTTATAGCTGCAACATAAAGAGTGGAGTGTATCTCAAACACTTAGCTGCAGGTGTTTGCTTCCAATATTCAGTTTGGTATGCGTTGGATTAAGGAAATACTTCTGTTTATGAAGTTAAAATGGAGGTGCTGATCTTTGAAGTCAAGTTCAACTTGGTTTAAGAATGGGTTAGAAGGATCAGAGGATTGGCAAAATGGGTGTGGTAGTAATGTCTATTATACATACAGGTGCAAGTGTATTTGTTGTATTTCTGGAATGATGAAATTGTCGTATGTGTTGACTTTTTGGTGAAGCAACAAATTAGGACAATGACATTAGCGACAGATTTGGAAAAAATAATTAATAATATATGAACACATAAGTTTATCTCGATTATCTTGATATAATGTGAAGAGTACAACATATTATTTGGGGCAGATTTGTATATAGGGTCTTGCATAAATGGTGCATTTTAACCTTTATTTGTCATCCTTTTTAATTATAATCATTAATGTTATCAACTACTAACACGGTAAATTAATTTCTTTACATACATCTTTAAAGATATGCTAAAATTAATATTATAGTTTTTCATATTTCAATCTCAAAGTACTTTTTATAACAAAAATACTAATTAAAATCATATATTTTCTAACAAAATCCTGTGTTTTCAAGGGTTCATTAAAATCTATTTAGAGGATAATTTGACTCCTAAAAGTCGAATTGTAATTTAAATTATAGCACCAAATATTGTACATGTGTGTCGAGTGATTCAAAGTAGAGGCTTTTTTAGGTGTTTTCATGTAGTAGTACTATTTTGTAAGTATGGCTAAGTTTTTCTAAAGACGTGTGTTACTTTTTGTTATTAGACGATTATGAAAATAATAATTATTAGAAGTAGCATACAAAAAGTAATAAGGAGTAATATAGGGGGTATATTTGTAATATGATGAATTTTATATACGTGAGATGTATATATATTCCATCTATCTATTCTATCTCTACGAATAAAAAGAAATCATCATCAAAATCAAATTGGGGCAAACGGAAGAAAAAGAAAACCCTAACATGGCGTTGTCTGAAATTAAAGAAAACCCTAACTACATGGCGTTGTTTGAAATTGACAATTCATCTTCAACCGGCGAGGTATCTTGTTCATCGATTTTTTTTATTTTATTTCCGGTATCATTAATTAATATGAAACTAATTTTGGCAGGCTATAATGATCTGTGTTGACACCAGTAAATTGATGGTTAGGCGCGAATCATCTCAGTTTCACCTGCAAGTTGAGGCTATTCGTCTCTATTGTACCGAAAAATTTAAGGTATTTTCTTTTCCTTTTAATTCGACATTTAATATTTAATTTGATGATTGATTTGATAACTAATTAATTTTAGCACGGCTGTTGTTGCTGCTTCTGTTGTTGATTGAACATTTTATTTTTATTTTTATTTTTTTGATACAAAAGTCTCATCCAGAGACTGTCGTGGGCCTATGCGGAATGGGTGAGCGTGATGTTAAAATTATGCTATACCCTACCAGAAAACTTAATCACATCATGACTCGCATTTTTGGTTAGCTTCTTCTTCTTCTTCTTCTTCTTCTTCTTCTTCTTCTTCTTCTTCTTCTTCTTCTTCTTCATTAATTAATTTAATTGGTATTTGTATGTATGTATGTATGTATGTATGTATAATGATCAAGTTTATTGTTGTTACTCAGATGTAGTAGTACGCGGTTGTTTGATGGTATCACGGGCGATCGCTTTTGCTTCTAGTGCTTGGCTAGGTTGCTTTCAAAAAGACCTAGGCGTACATCTGCCTAAAAGGATTGCCGTGTTTGCTGGAGGGTATGTCTGTCTGTTTATATTGGTATTATTATTATTATTATTATTATTATTATTATTATTATTATTATTATTATTATTATTATTATTATTTTGGGTAAGGATCAGAGGAGCAGCTCCTCTTAGAGGAGCAGCTCCTCTTAGAGGAGCAGGAGGAGCAGGAAAAATTTATTGCATTTTAAAAACAAATTTGAAGGTGTCATAATGCAGTGTAGCTAAAATGCAGTAAAATGTCACTAAAATGCAGTAAAAATATCGCTAAAATGCAGTAAATCGTCGTTAAATCGCTAAAATGCAGTAAATCGTCGTTAAAATGCAGTAAAATATTATAAGTGTAAAATGCAGTAATTACTCCGTTGGTAAAATGCAGTGAATTTTGAGCGAATTTTTGCCCTAAAATGCAGTGAATTTTTCCTGCTCCTCTAAGAGGAGCTGCTCCTCTGATCCAAATCTTATTATTTTTAGTATTATTATTATCATTATCTTTATTATCATTATTATCGTTATTATCATTAACTTATGCAACTCTATTTAATCTAAAATTTATATGGCTTTCAGTCCTCTCGTTGACTACACGAGTGACATGCTCATAACAGGAAAAGCTTTGAAAGAATGGGATTTCGCTTGTGATGTTATCAACTTTGGTCCCACATCCAAAAGGAAGGACGAACTTCTCAAAAACTTGATTGCTGCTGCAGATAACAATGGCAACTGCAACCTTCTTCATGTTCCACCTAATTCTTCCCTCTGTCATGCCCTCTCCATGTATATTATAATCCCTTTTACCTAATCAGACACTCATAATATTTTTTCATTTTGGCTTATCATACATCTTGTAAACATTTGCTATCAGGTCTCAACTCCTCCGTCGTGTTGGCGGAAGCTGTCGGGCACCACTTTCGGCGAAAAAGGCCTCTGCAAGTTATGCTGAAAATGATGATCAACCCAATAAATTTCCGTCAAAGCAAGTTTTGTCCAAACAATCTGCTTCTCTAAGTAAACAACGAGTTGTAAATCATAATAGAGATAAGCATATGGACAAATTTAATGTTCTTAGGGATGTTATTACCTCCAATCCGTACGCTGCTTTAAACAACAATGTAGCAGACATGGAAGAGTAAGAGGTGGAATCTGATGAAGAGGATTGGGATTGTGGATCTATCGAATGTAAAGCCAAACTTGCAGCGACTGACACTTGAAATCATCGATTGTGCTGAAGAATAATCAACTTGCCTGCTGAATTGTTTATGTATGTCCACTTGTTGCTCAGTGTTTGATGTCTTATCTCTTGCTGGTTTCCATTGTTATCTGCGTCTTTCCACTGCTCAACTGTTGTAGTTTGTCCCCGAATGTTTGTCTTTTTATCTTTTATTTTTGAATAAAGATTGACCATCGTAAACTTTTCTATTTCTCTGTACTAATCAGAGAGTATTTTATTCCCATCTCTTAAACACTCTAAAAAGGCTAGAAAGTTGCCTGATATTATAACACTGCAGGAGTGCTATCAAGGACCATAACCAATACTAGTAGTTATATAAATACACCGATGCATCACTTATTACATCGTTTTCTATTGTGTGTTATGTTTGTTGTATAGATAACACCACCACATTGATACAATGATAGCAGAAAATGCAAGAAGCTACTGTTTGCTGGTTTTCGAGTGATATATTGTGACACTCCTCCAAATTAGGTATATAATTATACTTAATTACATGCATTTCTTACGCTAATTCCCTGCATTTGTTTTAAACTAAACCTATGATGTGATATGAGTCTAGCGAGCCCAATACGATAATACAAAAATTATTACATTATACGTAGTATTTATAAATTACGTACGAACGTATCGGAACGAAGCCGACAAAAATAATTAACCAGATTTGGTAACACGAAATAATTAATAATTCGATTATTAATTACGAGAAATTATATATCTATAACATATAGATAAAATGATTCAATTATACGTTTAACATATAACGTATTATATAACGAACAGAAACAATTCTAAAACGTACCAAAAAGGTCAAAATATGAAAAATGTTATTTTTCTAGTACGTTTTCAAGTATTTAGAACATTACTTCGAATTATGAATTCGAAACTCAACCGAAATTTGGCTCTTATTTGGACGCACGCAGTAAAATGTACAAATATATACAACAACTAAAAATAATGATAACTTCATTATTCTGAAAATATATTACGAACCAGGAGAGCATCTACAAAATAAAAATATAAAATGTTAAATTTTATATTGCTATAATTATACCCGTACTCGAAATTGAGGTACCAAAAATGGCACATAACATCAATAATGCAGGCGACAGATTGGTTTTTAAACCATACTCCCTCCCTCTCTGTGATCATTCATTCAACATACACACAAACACAAATAATTCACCAAAATTCCATTTCCTTTTTCACAAAAGTTTAACAAGATCAGTAGCAGCAGCAGATAGTAGAAGTGGAGCAAAACCAGATCATCTTCTTCATCATCATCACTCACGGTCATCATCACCACCTTCAAATCTTTGTAAGAAAATCTAAAATCTTTGATTTCCATGCTTAAATTCGTATATATATCATGTCTAAACATCATAATCTAGCTATATAACATACAAAATCTAAGATTTGAAGCTTTGATCTTGAAAATGAGCTTGAGAAACCAAAACCATAAAACAAAAATCGATTGGTGAAAACTTGTTAACATGTTATATTATGAGTTAAAACGTGTTATGGTACGAGTGTGAATCTTTTGGGACGTATTAAAGCCGAACTATAAGCGATTGAAGTGAAAAAGACCAAAGTTTGTGCAGCTCTGTTCTGCGTCTGATGCTTCTGTGCAGAAGCACATGACGCTATCGCGTCACTTTCATGAACAAAACCCGCTAAAACCTTTTATTACTTCACGCGATCGCGTGAAACAAAAACTTCAGAAATCTTCGAAACTTAGAATGACGCGATCGCGTGGTTTTCAACCACGATCGCGTGAACCTTTTCGTACCAACCGATCGCGTGATTACTTAAACCGATCGCGTGAACCACTTTGTACCACGCGATCGCGTGATCATGTAAACCGATCGCGTGAACTTCATCTGAAGTCAAAACCTGTTGTGACTCAACTACGATGACCGAGTAATAGACAACCCAAATGATTACGATGAACTAGTAATAGACAAACCATGTGTTACGATGAACTAGTAATGGACAAGTCATGTGATTACGATGAATTAGTAAATGACAACCCAAATGTTTTCGACGAACGAGTAACATACTTACAAACATATACAAACTTAAATACATACATTTATCGAGTGGGATTATAAATGATTGAGACGTATTTATAGATGAACATTATGCGGGACAATTTGGACTTGTGTTTTGTAAACCTAAATGTCGAACAATGTTTATATATATACGAGATATATATTAAAGAAACAACGAATAATAATATATATATATATACAAGAATATATATATATTCAACTATATAAGTATATATATGGATATGTACTTACACATTTCGGACAATTCGACAAACGAACAATACTTGGATAATATTATATATTTCCAACAACAATCATCAACGAAATACACAAACCTAAGAAATTGATAATTTCTTCAAACGAACGAATTATTAACATAAGTAAACAAAGTACTTATAGTTAATACATTGTTGTGTATAGGTTGACTATGTTTGGGCTTCGTTATATTATCTCGCTAGCATTCACATCCGAGCACTCACTGTGAGTTCACAAACCCCTTTTCAATGTTTTAATGTTTTAAAACTCGGGGTGGAAAACATAGAAATCGTATGTATAACCGCATGCGACAACTGCTTTAAATACTGTATGTATTTGCTTGAACTGTTTATGAAGGGGTACTTCATACTTGAACTGTTTGTGAAAGGGTATTTCACACAACTATTTGAACTGTGTTTTATGAAAGGTTTTTCATAACTATTTTGGGAATTTAGGCAACGAATCTTGGTACAAATCTAGGCTGAACGATGTAGTGCATAAAAGACCTTATGGCTACAGACTATAACCATTAGCTAGGTGACTCTAGCCACTGAGTATACGGATAGTACTATCGCCGTGACGACCCTCCTACGGATTTGGGAGCGTATACTTAAATGTCCTACTTGGCACAACAACAACAGATTAGGGTCGTGGTTTGGTTATAGGGTTAGATCGGGTTACCTTACTTGACAGGTTTAGCTCACCTTTCAAGGGATCATCGTCTAAATATTCCCACTAAACTATTGATTAGGAAAGGATTTCCTACGTACACTGATTTGGAAATGTTAATCTTTATTTAGGTTAACTTGTGTTTCCTACTGATAACTGATTTAGGAAATGTTATTTATTAATAACTTGTGTTTCCTACTTAATAAACAACACTTATTTGGAAATGTTATTCTTAAATGATTAACTTGTGTTTCCTACATAACAAACAAACTTGTGAATTCACTCAACAATTTTGTTGACGTTTTACTCTATGTTTTTCAGGGAATTAGCAGCGTAAGTAAGATCTGCATGCATATCAGGACGGACTACCCTGGACTTGTTAGGATGCCACTACTTTTGGGACACTTGGATTTCCTCTGTATAACTGCAACTACTGCAGTCATACCTATGAAATCTACTTTTGATATTATGTATTTTATGAAATACTGATTTCAACTACTACTATTACTGTTACCACTTTTCAAGTGGTAATCTTTTGTAAAACTTTAATTAATGGCATCTTAATCTATTTCGTTCTGCAATAACCATAAGCTCTGAGTATGTATGTATATGTTGGTTGTTTTACTGCTCGCACCCCCGCCACGTCACTAAGCTTCCGCAAACCACTCTATATAATGGTAATTACCGTTTGGCGGGGTGTGACAGACTTGGTATCAGAGCCATTGGTTATAGCGAACTAGCAGTCTTTAAGTGACTTGGAACCTTAGAGACCTAGACTATAGCCTTGGCTAGAACATTTGTGCATTCATGCATACATACTTTGCATACAACTAACATACGACTGACATGTCACACACGATTCTTTTGTCTCAGCATGTCGAGATGCACACCGATCTATATCACTGATTCCGATTCTGAGGAGGAGCCCATGGAGGCCTCCTACTTTAGCGTAGCGAGTACTGGAGTGACCACACACCGTGGACCATCTGCTTACATCACTCCTATCTCTGCGCCAGCCATCGCGAGTACATCTCGTGTGCCTGTACCTAGGATGACAGCTAGGATTAGTGTTCGGGATTTTCCCAGGGGATCACTCGCGCCGCGCGATAAGGCGCTAGTGACTGAGTCTGAGGTTCCAGTTGTCGAGCCGCCACAGAAGAGGCTTCGACCTTCTCATCTAGACTGGATGCCTAGTGTATTGAGAGAGTGGAGATCACTAGAGGGTTTTCCCTCGACCTTTGAGATTGGAGAGTCCTCCCATTCACCACCACATGCACCTTTCACAGGTGAGCCTCTGGAGCTCACTGTACCTACCCTTGTGGCTGTGATCTACTCTGTGATTAGGAGATATGCTAGTCAGAGCAGAGACGTGATGGAGTTACTGAGTGATGCCTCCCGCACTAACATGGATATGACTATGCTCCATCAGAGGATGGATTTTGTGGAGACTCACCGTCAGACAGACTGGCAGAGTCTAGCATCCACCCGTGCACGCGTTGCAGCTTTAGAGAGGCGTGCTAGGGTGTCAGAGATTGTAGCTAGTGTTTGTGTGATGACTGCAGCAGTGATGGTTGCGGTTAGGATGTATTTACCATGGTTCCGTTAGGCCTGTGTATGGCGGTTGTGCCTACACCATTATAGACTATTACTTTTGGGGAAACTATATGTATGTACTAGTTATGGACTAGCTGGATGTGAATGGAACTTGTTAGTAGAATGGGTATATGTATAGGAAACCCATCATCTTTTGTATAACGCTAACCATCAATGGGTATATTAGAAATCTCATCTCGTTTTGTACTAAACTCATGTAACAGCGTTATGACCTTTAATATATAATGTATGTTTGGTTTACATCCCGTGTTCATTATGCTTATTATCAACCATATTATTTCCTCTTACAACTGTCGACTGGTGATTAAAACTATACGTTATCGATAACTATGTGATCAATTCTTGTAAACCCTGAAACATATTACATCTTGATGATTGATTATTCTTGAGAACCTTTGAAATTAACGGTGTTAAACGACAATGAAAAGAAATATGTATTGGACATTATATAATGACGCCTGGCCAACGTGATTATATTATGCTAGATACATGTGGGTGTTTCAAAGTTGTATGGCACGTGTTGTAAAACCCTATTCATTCATCTCTTCATGTCATTCATTTCTATCAAATGTGAATCTTTGATCTATTCACATTCAATATCTCAACATTAACACTCTGCATTTTATTCATCGCAGAGCTGAATCATGCCTCCCAAACGACGAGCCACTAGAAACAGTCAAAAGACAACTACGCCTCCACCACCACCCACTGAAACCACCGAACAAATGATCGCACGAAGAATAGCTGAAGGTATTGCTGAATATGAGGCAAGCCGTAATCGCGAACCCGTAGTTAACAACAGTGGATCTACCCCTGTTAATACTGAGACACCCGTGAATGCTAGCCGAGGGTGTTCATACAAAACATTTCAGGCTTGTAAGCCGATTTCTTTCCGTGGCACCGAGGGTGCAATTGGTATGATTCATTGGATAGAGAAAACTGAATCGGTATTGGACATTAGTGACTGTTCACCTGACTGTATGGTGA
The DNA here is from genome assembly GCA_949592205.1 of Helichrysum umbraculigerum. Taxonomy (NCBI): domain Eukaryota; kingdom Viridiplantae; phylum Streptophyta; class Magnoliopsida; order Asterales; family Asteraceae; genus Helichrysum; species Helichrysum umbraculigerum. The sequence goes on along the minus strand of CATIUR010000002.1, from coordinate 90,410,101 downwards.
AGTATGCTACTTGCACTTTGGCGGACAAAGCGCTTACTTGGTGGAACAGTCAGATCCAATCACTTGGTCGACCAGCTGCTTATTCAATGTCATGGGGGACATTTAAAAGTTTGATGTTGGAGGAATTCTGTCCTCGCAGTGAGATGCAGAAAATAGAAACAGAGTTGTGGAACATCACCATGATTGGTGCTGATATTACTGGGTACACCACTAAGTTTCAGGAACTTGCACGTCTAGTGCCACATATGGTGACACCCGAGTATAAGCGTATTGAGCGCTACATATTCGGTCTAGTACCACAAATCCGTAGTCTGGTGACGTCATCTAAACCGGACACTTTCAGGAGTGCCGTTACTCTAGCACAAAGTTTGACCGATGAGGCAGTCAGGATGGGAAATCTGACTAAGAAAGCTGTGTCGGGAAAAAGTGAACCGAACAGTACTGATGTTAGTAGTTCTGGTGGTGCAAAGCGAAAGTGGAACGGTAGTGGTGCTGATCGCCAGGGTCAACAAAACAAGAAACATTCTGGAAATGCGAAAGCATATGTTGCCACCACTACTGAATCGAAACCATACCTGGGTAACAAACCCAAGTGTGATAAGTGCAACCGACACCACGAAGGCGGGTGTGGGTATTGTGGAAACTGTAGGGCATGGGGACATAGAACCCGAGAATGCAAAACTTACCCTCCCCCACGGGCAAACACTGAGCGTCAAAATCAGGGATGTTTTGAATGTGGTGAGCAAGGGCACTACCGCAACCGATGCCCTAAGCTCAACAACAACAACCAAAACCGCAACAACAACAACAACCGCGGTAACAACAATAACCGAGCCAACAACATCAACAATCAACCGGCTCAAGGAAGGGCATTTGTGATCGGAGCACAAGAGGCACGCCATGACCCTAACACCGTCACTGGTACGTTTCTTGTAAACAACCATTATGCCTCTGTGTTAATTGATTCGGGTGCTGATTTAAGTTTTGTGTCTACTGAGTTTAGACCACTATTAGAACTTGAATCCCGTAAATTAGACAACAAGTATACCATAGAATTAGCCGATGGTGAGTTGATCGAATCAGGAGAAATAGTACCGGGATGTACCTTGGAGTTAGAAGGTCATTTCTTCGAAATAGACTTACTACCGGTTAAGTTGGGAAGTTTTGACGTTGTAGTCGGTATGGATTGGTTATCTAAGAACCGCGCTGAGATCATATGTTATGATAAACTGGTACGATTACCACTGTCAACAGGAGAAACACTTGTGGTTCAAGGTGAGAAACGAAAAAGTTCTACAAAGATGATTTCATGTTTGAAAGCCAGTAAATATCTCCGAAAGGGGTACCAAGCATTTCTGGCACACGTTGTAGAAAAGAAAACCGAGGAGCGACGTATAGACGATGTACCCATTGTACGCGACTATCCAGGAGTGTTCCCTGATGAGTTGCCGGGATTGCCACCCCCACGACAAGTCGAGTTTCACATTGACCTGGTGCCAGGAGCCGCACCTATCGCACGAGCACCTTATCGTCTAGCTCCCTCGGAAATGCAAGAGCTATCCACACAATTGCAAGAACTTCTAGACTTGGGATTCATCCGACCGAGCTTTTCCCCTTGGGGAGCTCCGGTTTTGTTTGTTAAGAAAAATGATGGATCTATGCGGATGTGCATCGATTATCGGGAACTAAACAAGGTAACTATCAAGAACCGATACCCGTTACCACGCATTGATGATCTGTTTGATCAACTGCAAGGATCGAGTCATTATTCAAAAATTGACTTGCGATCTGGTTACCACCAACTCAAGGTACGAGAAGAGGATGTACCGAAAACTGCGTTTAGGACTCGTTACGGTCATTACGAGTTCCTAGTCATGCCTTTTGGACTGACCAACGCACCAGCAGTATTCATGGACTTGATGAATAGAGTATGCAAACCCTATCTAGATAAATTCGTCATTGTGTTTATTGACGACATTTTGGTATACTCACGATCGAAAGAGGATCACGAGCAACATTTGAAGCTTATCCTCGAACTACTACAAAAAGAGAAGCTTTACGCAAAGTTCTCTAAGTGCGAATTTTGGATTCGAGAGGTTCAATTCCTTGGTCATGTGATAAATGACAAGGGAATTCACGTGGACCCATCCAAAATTTAGGCAATCAACAACTGGGAAGCACCGAAAACCCCAACTGAAGTACGACAATTTCTTGGTCTAGCTGGCTATTACAGGCGATTCATCGCAAACTTTTCAAAGATAGCCCAGCCACTTACCACATTAACTCAAAAAGACAAGAAATTTGAGTGGAATGAGAAACAAGAGAATGCATTCCAACTATTGAAGCAGAAACTGAGCAGCGCACCCATATTATCACTACCCGAAGGAGTAGATAACTTTGTTGTTTACTGTGATGCATCGCATCAGGGATTGGGTTGCGTACTGATGCAAAATGAAAGGGTCATTGCTTATGCATCACGACAACTAAAAGTGCATGAGAAAAACTATACGACTCATGATTTGGAATTGGGAGCCGTTGTTTTTGCACTGAAGATCTGGAGACACTACCTATACGGTACAAAGTGTACGATCTTCACTGATCATAAGAGCCTACAACATATATTCGACCAGAAAGAACTTAACATGAGACAACGACGTTGGGTCGAATTACTTAACGATTACGACTGTGAAATAAAGTATCACCCGGGTAAAGCTAACGTAGTAGCAGATGCCTTGAGTCGTAAGGAACGAATCAAACCTCGAAGAGTTCGAGCCTTGGGATTAACAATCCACTCTAATCTTATTACTCAAATTCGTGAAGCTCAAGAAATTGATTTCACTTCTGAACGCCTTAAGGATGAATCCTTGAAAGGGATGGAAAAACAACTCGAGAAAAAGGACAACGGAGTGTTGTACTTCATGAACCGAATTTGGGTACCATGCGTAGATGAGTTACGCAAGCTGATTTTGGACGAGGCACACAAGTCCAACTACTCGATACATCCTGGTGCGGACAAGATGTACCAGGACTTGAAAGGCTTTTACTGGTGGCCTGGAATGAAACGTGACATTGCCACCTACGTTAGCAAATGCTTAACTTGCTCGAAGGTAAAGGTGGAATACCAAAAGCCGTCTGGGCTTTTGCAACAGCCTGAGTTGCCCAAATTGAAATGGGAACAAATAACAATGGACTTCATTACGAAGTTACCTAGAACGGCATCGGGAGCAAATGCCATATGGGTGATTGTCGATCGATTGACGAAATCAGCCCACTTTCTCGCTATTAAGGAAACGGATGGAATGGAGAAACTAGCTAAAATCTATATTAAAGAGATTGTTTCTTGGCATGGTGTGCCACTATCCATCATCTCTGATAGAGATGCACGATTCACTTCTCGCTTTTGGCAAACATTACAACAGGCAATGGGTACTCGACTTGATATGAGTACTGCCTACCACCCGCAGACTGACGGTCAAAGTGAACGAACGATACAGACGCTCGAAGACTTGTGTGATAGACTTTGGAGGTAACTGGGATACCCACCTACCTCTAGCTGAATTCTCTTACAACAATAGTTATCACACGAGTATACAGATGGCACCATTTGAGGCGTTATATGGACGCAAGTGCCGATCACCACTCTGTTGGGCAGAGTTGGACGACAGACAACTATCTGGACCCGAACTTGTCCAGGAAACCACTGACAAAATAACTCAAGTATTGAGTCGACTGAAAGCGGCACGAGATCGACAAAAGAGTTACGCTGATAACCGCCGTAAACCTCTTGAGTTTCAAGTAGGAGACAAGGTCCTACTCAAAGTATCGCCCTGGAAGGGAGTAGCACGATTTGGCAAACGAGGAAAGCTGAACCCACGATACATCGGACCGTTTGAAATCCTTGCTAGGGTTGGTCCTGTCGCTTATAAGCTCAAACTACCGCAAGAGCTTAGTAGCATTCACGATACTTTCCACGTTAGCAACCTCAAAAAGTGTCTTTCTGACGAAACACTTATCCTTCCTCCTGACGAAGTCTTCATTGACTCAAAACTTAACTTTGTGGAGGAACCTGTTGAAGTTATGGATTATAAAACTCAGAAACTTCGACACAAACGAATCAAACTGGTTAAAGTTCGTTGGAACTCGAAACATGGCCCAGAGTTTACCGGGGAACGAGAGGATGAAATGCGAAAGAAATACCCCAACCTATTTGAGAGCGTGACCGAGACTCACGGCTCGACTTAAATCTCGGGACGAGATTTCACTAACGGGGGGAGAATGTGACACTCCTCCAAATTAGGTATATAATTATACTTAATTACATGCATTTCTTACGCTAATTCCCTGCATTTGTTTTAAACTAAACCTATGATGTGATATGAGTCTAGCGAGCCCAATACGATAATACAAAAAGTATTACATTATACGTAGTATTTATCAATTACGTACGAACGTATCAGAACGAAGCCGACAAAAATAATTAACCAGATTTGGTAACACGAAATAATTAATAATTCGATTATTAATTACGAGAAATTATATATCTATAACATATAGATAAAATGATTCAATTATACGTTTAACATATAACGTATTATATAACGAACAGAAACAATTCTAAAACGTACCAAAAAGGTCAAAATATGAAAAATGTTATTTTTCTAGTACGTTTTCAAGTATTTAGAACATTACTTCGAATTATGAATTCGAAACTCAACCGAAATTTGGCGCTTATTTGGACACGCGCAGTAAAATGTACAAATATATACAACAACTAAAAATAATGATAACTTCATTATTCTGAAAATATATTACGAACCAGGAGAGCATCTACAAAATAAAAATATAAAATGTTAAATTTTATATTGCTATAATTATACCCGTACTCGAAATTGAGGTACCAAAAATGGCACCTAACATCAATAATGCAGGCGACAGATTGGTTTTTAAACCATACTCCCTCCCTCTCTGGGATCATTCATTCGACATACACACAAACACAAATAATTCACCAAAATTCCATTTCCTTTTTCACAAAAGTTTAACAAGATCAGTAGCAGCAACAGATAGTAGAAGTGGAGCAAAACCAGATCATCTTCTTCATCATCATCACTCACGGTCATCATCACCACCTTCAAATCTTTGTAAGAAAATCTAAAATCTTTGATTTCCATGCTTAAATTCGTATATATATCATGTCTAAACATCATAATCTAGCTATATAACATACAAAATCTAAGATTTGAAGCTTTGATCTTGAAAATGAGCTTGAGAAACCAAAACCATAAAACAAAAATCGATTGGTGAAAACTTGTTAAAATGTTATATTATGAGTTAAAACGTGTTATGGTACGAGTGTGAATCTTTTGGGACGTATTAAAGCTGAACTATAAGCGATTGAAGTGAAAAAGACCAAAGTTTGTGCAGCTCTGTTCTGCGTCTGATGCTTCTGTGCAGAAGCACATGACGCGATCGCGTCACTTTCATGAACAAAACCCGCTAAAACCTTTTATTACTTCACGCGATCGCGTGAAACAAAAACTTCAGAAATCTTCGAAACTTAGAACGACGCGATCGCGTGGTTTTCAACCACGATCGCGTGAACCTTTTCGTACCAACCGATCGCGTGATTACTTAAACCGATCGCGTGAACCACTTTGTACCACGCGATCGCGTGATCATGTAAACCGATCGCGTGAACTTCATCTGAAGTCAAAACCTGTAGTGACTCAACTACGATGACCGAGTAATAGACAACCCAAATGATTACGATGAACTAGTAATAGACAAACCATGTGTTACGATGAACTAGTAATGGACAAGTCATGTGATTACGATGAATTAGTAAATGACAACCCAAATGTTTTCGACGAACGAGTAACATACTTACAAACATATACAAACTTAAATACATACATTTATCGAGTGGGATTATAAATGATTGAGACGTATTTATAGATGAACATTATGCGGGACAATTTGGACTTGTGTTTTGTAAACCTAAATGTCGAACAATGTTTATATATATACGAGATATATATTAAAGAAACAACGAATAATAATATATATATATACAAGAATATATATATATTCAACTATATAAGTATATATATGGATATGTACTTACACATTTCGGACAATTCGACAAACGAACAATACTTGGATAATATTATATATTTCCAACAACAATCATCAACGAAATACACAAACCTAAGAAATTGATAATTTCTTCAAACGAACGAATTATTAACATAAGTAAACAAAGTACTTATAGTTAATACATTGTTGTGTATAGGTTGACTACGTTTGGGCTTCGTTATATTATCTCGCTAGCATTCACATCCGAGCACTCACTGTGAGTTCACAAACCCCTTTTCAATGTTTTAATGTTTTAAAACTCGGGGTGGAAAACATAGAAATCGTATGTATAACCGCATGCGACAACTGCTTTAAATACTGTATGTATTTGCTTGAACTGTTTATGAAGGGGTACTTCATACTTGAACTGTTTGTGAAAGGGTATTTCACACAACTATTTGAACTGTGTTTTATGAAAGGTTTTTCATAACTATTTTGGGAATTTAGGCAACGAATCTTGGTACAAATCTAGGCTGAACGATGTAGTGCATAAAAGACCTTATGGCTACAGACTATAACCATTAGCTAGGTGACTCTAGCCACTGAGTATACGGATAGTACTATCGCCGTGACGACCCTCCTACGGATTTGGGAGCGTATACTTAAATGTCCTACTTGGCACAACAACAACAGATTAGGGTCGTGGTTTGGTTATAGGGTTAGATCGGGTTACCTTACTTGACAGGTTTAGCTCACCTTTCAAGGGATCATCGTCTAAATATTCCCACTAAACTATTGATTAGGAAAGGATTTCCTACGTACACTGATTTGGAAATGTTAATCTTTATTTAGGTTAACTTGTGTTTCCTACTGATAACTGATTTAGGAAATGTTATTTATTAATAACTTGTGTTTCCTACTTGATAAACAACACTTATTTGGAAATGTTATTCTTAAATGATTAACTTGTGTTTCCTACATAACAAACAAACTTGTGAATTCACTCAACAATTTTGTTGACGTTTTACTCTATGTTTTTCAGGGAATTAGCAGCGTAAGTAAGATCTGCATGCATATCAAGATGGACTACCCTGGACTTGTTAGGATGCCACTACTTTTGGGACACTTGGATTTCCTCTGTATAACTGCAACTACTGCAGTCATACCTATGAAATCTACTTTTGATATTATGTATTTTATGAAATACTGATTTCAACTACTACTATTACTGTTACCACTTTTCAAGTGGTAATCTTTTGTAAAACTTTAATTAATGGCATCTTAATCTATTTCGTTCTGCAATAACCATAAGCTCTGAGTATGTATGTATCTGTTGGTTGTTTTACTGCTCGCACCCCCGCCACGTCACTAAGCTTCCGCAAACCACTCTATATAATGGTAATTACCGTTTGGCGGGGTGTGACATATATGCACTTCGATAACTTGGTATCTGCTTTTCATTTTTATGATAGTACTTAGATTCTCTCTTTGTGGACTTGGTTGCTGTTGACTGAAGTGTGTGTCTTCATAATAATAACGCGAACGCATCCCCATTAGGGAATTCCTTTCCAGTTGTGAGGTTTTTACAATAAAGTCAACTCACTGTTTGTTCAAGATCTATTGTGGATTACTGTTAATATTGAATGAGAAAATTAGGCATGCTATTGGTCAAAACGGCTCAGGTATAATTTCAATTTTGATAGTCAAAGACTATTATTTGGTACCAACACTTACATGGACTTTTATTTAAAGTTATAAGTAAATCATCTATCTATATGTATATACAGATTTAAAAGAAAACCCCTGGACAAATCTCCCCCCTTGATTAGGAGCTAATCCTTTATTAAGCCACCATAAGATAAAACAATGACATCATTAGACCCATTAATTATGTAGTAAAATACTAAGATGCCCCTTATTCAAATTTAATCACCATCATCTGTGTGATGTACGTGTGAAGCTTCCTTCAAGCCTGTCTCTGCATTTGTCCATCGTATGTAACTTCCTAAATTGAGGGGGATTTTTTGCTTTATTAATTCCGATTTGTTTATATCATCAACGCCAGGTATCCTACACCAGGTATGCTAAGTTGCTTTATTTTGATTTCTAAAATTAGGGTTTATAGAAATAAATCTGATAGTGATTTTCACTCTATAGACGATCTGTATGGATGTTCTAAATATGATACGGCTTGAATGAATAATTCCTCATCGATTATGATTTGTCGCTTTCATCAATTTCGTTTTGTTCATCATCAAAACAAGGTATGCGATTTTGCTTAATTCTGATTTCTGAAATTAGGATTTCTAGGATGAATTGTGATAGTGTTTCTGATTTTGTATACGATCTTTGTTGATGTTCTAAAGATGATATGGCTTGAATGAATGACATACGTAACATCAATCCGTCAAATTAAGCTATTTGGTGAACAATCAATGTGTCTATGAAATTTATGTTCAAATCACTTTTGTTTGACAAAGCAGGTGTTTCTCAAGGCCATGGCAGAGACCTGTCAAGTTAAGCTTATTGGTGAACACTCAATCTTGCCAGGAACTGCTTTATATAGAGCTATGAATCATTCATGTAAAAAAGAAAGGTATAACTGAAATCTTCCTGTATTTAGCTTTTTCCACGAGTCTATAAAAATGGTGTAAATTATTGTGAAGTCAACATGCAGGAATGCATGGTCTTTCATCGAAGGCAGATTATACAAATGTGTACCCAAGAATACTTACAATGACTTTACATCCTAAAAAATCAAATTTGTAAAAAGAAAGATATTTAGTGTATCTCTTGTAAGCGTTTTATATTATATAACGTCACAAAGTGGTTGGCGTTTTATATAGGCTGCAGACTGAATATAAATGGATACGGTTAGAAGTACCAAATGTCCAATAGCATATTGCGTAGATGGGTTAAAGCATGGAAAAAACACAACGCGTGAAGCTGTTAAAAAGAATTATCAGGGGAGTGGTGAAGATGAGACCACTCAACTAAGAAAAATATTTTTGTTTCGAACTGCTTAGGAATTTTGAGTAATGATGGGTACTGATCATCGTATTCCTAGAGGTGGCAATTTCAACCCATTTTCTTATGGATGGGTAAGTGTGTTATGTTTTAGCTTAAATGTTTTTAAACGCGTTAAACCTGGATAATTAACAGGAAACGGGTCAAGATATTTATTATTATGTATTATTTTGGATCAATCAGAGAGCTTTTAAATTCTCACAATAATAATCAGTGTATATTCCTCCTTTCCGATTCTTGGTATATTCTGCTACTTATTACTTTTACTATACTTCTGGGCATTAATCAAAGTTTAAATTTTTGATTAATAAATAAAACATGCAAATAGGTGCTGTAGTTTGGACCTTAGAGATATACAGGACCTGTTAGAGAATCAGCGGGCTGTAGATCAACTAAAGCGATCAATCTGTTCTTGGTATTGGGATCAAGCCATTTCTCAACCTTCTTCCATCAAAGTAAGCATTGCTTTAATATGATCTTATGTTATATATATATATATATATATATATATATATATATATATATATATATATATCAAAGAAGAACCCAGATATAAGTAAGAATAAGAGATGTTCTTAATTGGCAGCTTTGGTTTGAACCACTTCTAATATGTTGTGATTTTGTTATATGCATTAAGTTGCTTCTTTATTTCAGTTAACAAAAAAGTCGTAGGCTAACCGCCGCCTAAACTTAACAGATGAAATACTAACATGTTTTGGGTATCTGGAACGATGATAACAGTTTTTGTATGTGATTTTAGGAAAGTTTATGTATCTGTACTTTTTGAATATGTTTGTTTAATTCAATGTCACAACATAGCAGCTTTTAAATTCTCACAATAATAATCAGTGTATATTCCTCCTTTCCGATTCTGGTTATATTCTGCAACTCAGTACTTTTACTATACTTCTGGGCATTAATCAAAGTTTCAATTTTTGATTAATAAATAAAACACGTATGTATTTTGGTCACATATAGGTGCAACACATCAAAAGAGTTCCATTGTTGGTAGCAATATCACTATTGCATTGATTATTGAGGCTTACCAAACATGTACATATTACTTACATCAATTTCAACTAATCAAATTGTGATGAACACTATAGTTTTTGTAACAGAGGCAATAGGCACGTTACTCCCATTAGTTTTAGTTGTTTTGTAAGCTACTTGTCTTCTGGGAAATACACACACATATGTGTTAACATGTGTATCAAAAAAATAAATATATTATATATCGGGTTACATTTCATTCATGGCGGTATGTTGTTCTACTGCTGTTAAGACTGGTGCTGCCAATTTCAACCTGATTACTTATGAATGGGTCAATCTGGGGTTGTTTTAAATCCGAACAGGTCAGTTGGCCAAGATTGTTGGTATAAAAGACAGAGGGGTACTCCAAGACAAAATAGCATACATTTCTTAATATCTAATTTAAATACTAGCATTCATTCAAAACTTGTAACCACTGTATGAATTTTGAGATTTTGAGAGCTTTTTAATTATTTGATTCAGGTGAAACAATTTGGGTATGTTACAAAAGACTTAGACACAGTGAGAATGTTTGGATAGTACAAAACTAACCGGATATGTAAAGATGGATAGTTTTCAGAAGACGAGGTTTGTGTATAATGCATTGGTTTCCATTGTTGTCTTTTTTACTGTTTTTATTTAAGACATCAGTCTCGGAACATGGCTGTTAGACAGTTAATTGTAGTTAGTTGGATTATGCTATTGAAAGAAAGCGTTGTTGTAGAGGTGGCAGTTTCAATCAATTTACTTATAAATGGATCGACGCGTGTTGCAAGTTGTTCAAAATGTCATCTTATTCAAAATTTTAGTCATATTTGAAAAGTGATCTGAATAAGTAACTTTTGGGTAAAAAGTGTGTTCTGCCCCACCTCGAACAACAATGATACATGGTTTTAATGTTAGTGGTCTTATTGATGGTATAATCGTTTTTGGTGTTGAGAATCCAGTGGTGTTAGCTGGTGGGCTCACCTTCTTGTCAGTCCCATTCATTTTGTCTCAGGTGTTCAGAATAAGTAGTAAGCCATGGGGTGTGAAGTCTGCGAGAATTCTTTATGCGAAATTGGGTGATGATGCAATTGTTCAATCGCTTGATATTAGTCCTACCTCTGAGATAAGGTCAATGGGAGATCGTACTCAAAGTATTCATCTAAACAATGAAGACGTTCATTCAAATCCATCCAAGGCATGGGTGGATAGAAGAACACTTCGATTCCAAATGGTTCATCATCAGGTAAAGTAGCAGGTCTAATATAGTATGGATACCTAGACAAGATTGACAGAATCACAGGGTCAAGTGTGGGTTGACCACTTAAAGCAATAGTAACAGAAGCTGGAATCTTCTGCTGAGATTCATCAAAACCTAAGTCTAAGCTCGATAGTTCTCAATTTCATGGTTAACACAGATCTCTCTAACGTCAGAGGAGTTTGACTCATACTCTGGACAGTCAAAGAATTCCGCATCTACCAAAGCCGTCATCTCATCCGTCATCATTTGATTGAGAGGAGAGATGGGGTTTGAAGGAGAATTAGGGTTTTTCATTTTCTAATTTTTATGTATTTTCTAGGTTTTAAGAACTAAGTTATCTAACTAATAAAGCAATTAACTTCCTAAGTAATGATAATCTTAGGGAAGGATCTCCTAAAGTTAATTATCTAAGGCAGAATTCAATTCTTGACGAAACCGATCCCCGGCAGCGGCGCCAAAAACTTGTCGCGGTCCCAACAGTCGGTCGGGTTTTAGAATCTGGGTCGTTGCACCGACGGCTACCGAGACGCGCGAACGGTTTAAAAAATTTATATTTGCTGGGCTCAAACTATGCAAGCTACCTACCTTGTGGGTAAGGCGGCAAGTATAACTCGAGTGTCGTCCAAAATCGGAACGAATTGAATTGAATTGGAACCTACCAAAGATAATTTGACAATAGGATGGGTTTAAAACAAGGTAGGTATGGGTTTTGGTTTTATCTAATCTAATCTAAAGACAGAAATTAAAGTGCAGGAAAGTAAACGAGAATATAAGCAGCAGGTAGAGAGTGATTGCTGAAACTTCGACGATTAGGGTTTCGGGATGATATTATATAGATGACAGGTGCTTATTCTGGTTAAGAATCTTCTAAACAGTTGGTGTAAACACTAGGACCCTACGTCTAGGTGTAACCCTAAAGCATATGTCACTGAATCCTAGGTTATCCTGATTCTGATCAGATGGGACTGTCTTCAGACCCACCTCACCGTCTCTTTCGGAGACCAAGCGACCCTCTGAATGGGGTTAAGGAATAAGGTGACAGTCCACAACACTGACTTTTCTTAACACCTATGTCTATCCAATTTTAACAGAGTAATACTGGTTGTATGCTGAATAAGTTAAACTATCGGTTAAGTAGAGTTTAGGGGTTTTAAGCATCTGGGAACACAGCCGGCATCCTTGCTTTCATTTCCTAACTCATGTTTTATCTGTTTAAGTTCTTAATACTTCCGTCATGGATTAGACCCTCCTTTTCCATCGGTCGTTCATCCCTAGGTATGCGTACAGTGTATAGTGTCCTTATTTTCCATAGTACTCTAACCCTAGGTATATCTACGGTGTTTTAAAGACCTATTGTATCTTTACACAGCTTTATAACCAGAGGTAGTTTAACGGTGTACTATAGCATTTTCACGGCTTAACAAGACCTAGACCCGTGTCTGGAAGTGTTGCTTCCAGGTAATCCACGGTGAGATAGGCCACCGGCATTTCCTTGGCTTCCACGTATTTGTACTCTACCAGTGGTATTTCCAACGCTATACCAAGTATTCTGACGTGTTATGGCGATCTCACAGTTTCATACAAACAGGAGATAACTGTGTATTCGTAGTTAGGGTTGATCAGATCCTATCCTAAGGCAACAGTCACGTGAGAGACCAGAAAGGGTGATTAATTAAGTCTACATCTAGGATAAGTCTAAACATGTATACAGCATAACAACTACCAATCATATATAAGATATATTAATTAAACATCATCCCTAATCCTAACATCTACATTCCAACAATCACATATTAATCTAGCTAATCAGCATGGCAGCAATCATAAATCGTACTGAAATAATATGCAAAGTAAACATTATAACAGTAAGAAAGTAAGATAATATCACCGGATTAGAAGAGTAATACTGAGGATTACAACAGTCTGACTTGAATAACCTTGCTACAGCTTGATTACCCAATTACAACTTTCCTCTAGCTCTAACCGCTAACTTATATCTCTCTAGTTCTCCTCTAACTCCTAAGAGTAGTGCTAGAGAGAGAAACTAGAGAGAGAACTAACTACAAGAACAATTCTCCTCTAACTCCTAAGAGTAGTGCTAGAGAGAGAATTCTAGAGAGAGAAAGAGAAGTATGTGAAATGAAAGGTGTAAGGTGTGAGGTGTGTGGTGAAATGAGTGTGGTATTTATAGGAGAATGAGATGAAGCTTGGTACAAGTCACAAAGCATGAATAACAAGCACCAAAGCGCATACGGGGGGTACCGGATCAAGGGGGCAAACGGCACCTCACAAGCCACCAGGCCCCGTATACGGCACCCCAAGGGCCGTATACGGCACCTAGGGTACCGTATACGGTACCTAGGTGGGCAGGGGGGGTTGGTGCTTGGTTTGGCCTCCGCTTGTTTCTCGGTTGCTTGGTTCGTTCGTATCTTCTTCGTTTGGGCTCCGATTTGCTTGATTCTTGCGCCGTTGGCTTCGTTTTTCCGTTACGCTTCTAATGACACCGAGTTTGCCAAATTTGGAAGTGTTTGACTTTTGCGTGTTCCGGATGACGATCGGCGGGCTTCTAGACTGCATATCTTCTTCGTTCTTCACTTGTTTCTCTTGATTCTTTCACCACCGATCTTGGATTTTCCTATTGAATCATAAAATATGCATTAAGATCTACTTTGATAGGATAATCAAGAATGGAATATTTAAGGTGATAGTTTTTGCCTCGGTTTACGTGCAAAATGGATGCTTTTACTGATTTTTGTAGCAACGCCCGTATTTAGACTACCTTGGTGATTTATGATGATAAATGATTGTTTTGAAATGTTTTCACCAAAGAATAGTTCAAAAAGTGCGGAAATAAGTACTTAAAAACATGACTTTTTGGGTCACATCAAGTATCCCACACTTAAGTGTTGTTTGTCCTCAATCAACACTCAGTTGTGTCCCTGTGAAAACATTTTATAGATTTTAGGTGAGTTAGAGCACCTCCAAAAAGTTACCACTTTGTCATATGGTAAATTTATTTAGAGAACATAGGGAAAGCTAAGATGATCCTTTCAGAAATAAGTATTGACTTTCCCAGGCATACTTTCCAAATCTCGTGATCTTGGAGTATACATGACTAGGCGATCTCACTAAAGGTGGTCACTCAATTCACTCAGAGTGTATCGGGTTTCCTATCAATCTAGCACAATTGAAATCGCTCAAATAGCCAGTCATGCAGCACTCATCATCATAAGCTTGGTCGAGAATCGGATCTCCACCACTTAGGAAGAGGACGGCGCTAATTATCCCAAGACATTCAAGTGGGTTGTAATGTTTGTGAGTGTTAAGGGGTATGGATAGTGGTGATTTTTGGTTTAAGGGGTTGCTTATCATGGGCATTCTAAGAATCATGAAATCCTTATTGTAGAACGGAGAAGATAGCTACTCGCATTTCATTGAATCTTTCTTTGAAAGATTGATACTCTGAAGCACTTTAGCCTTATTTTCTTTTCTTTTTCTTTTCTTTTTCTGCTTTTTATTTTCTTTTCTTTCTTCATAACTTCTTTGCCAGAGAACTTCCAAGGATATTTTTAATTTTCTTTCGGAAATCTCTTCTTTCTTATCACGGACTTCTTCGAGTCTTTTCTTCTGGTGCCAATTTTTCGCACTTTTGATTTTCTAATTTTGGTGAACACGGAGGAGTAGATCAATTCAGAAAGAGATTCTTCAAGATGTTTTTCATAACCTTAGAAATTCCAAGATAAGTTGTTGGGAATTTGGGGAAAGTGGTTAAAGATATAGGGTTTTGAAGAAACGAAAGGTTTAGGCTCAAAGGGTTTTTCTAGGTGGATCATCGATACTAAAAATGAGTATCGGAAGGGTTTTGGGCTTGAAAAGGTATGTAAGAATGAGTTTAGTCCTAAGGAATGTCAAGATCATCTAATTGCACCTATACCGCGTACGGTACTTTCCAATGTGGTCTCGAAACGTATGTCAGGAACAAGTTCTAATTTAGAGATACTAGCATCGGCACACACAAGAAATGAACAATGTAGCATTTAAAATGAATGCTTTTAAGGCTCAAAACCTCACTGCAAATTTGGGTTTGTATGTGCCTAGCCATGCTCCTTAGATTGTTAATACTAATTTAAGAAATTTCTACCTTAATTTCCCTAATATTCTTGAATAACTAACTCATATTAGAAATGGTTCCTTTTTGAAAGAAATCGTAACTCAAAAATAGTAGAGCTAGTCAGATGATTTGGCTCATACTTTATTATTTTTGTTTAAAAAGTTTTGAAAATTTGAGGAACATTTTCTGAGTAAAGCTATTTGGACATTAAAATCTGTAAAACATCTAATTCAAGGTATTCTATACCTGCTATCCCACACTTAGAGGAACATTGTCCCTAATGTTCTCTTGAGTTGAGATTATATTTGAAAATATAATCCCACACTTAGAGTTTGAACATATAGAAAATGTTTCTTCAAGTGTTCGGTTTGGGTTGGAATCCCACACTTAGTGATAAGTTTAGGATAGAGTATAGATTACTTTGCATTCCTAAGCTAACAAAATGAATCAGTGTATGAAAACGAGGTGAAAGGTAAGAAACTCCCCAGATGACGATTAGACGTTTAGAGGCGAAAGCTGAGAATTCGAAGATCTTCATTAAGAGTGATTCTGCTCCGCATGTCCTTATCTGGTGCACAGCGCTTTCTCATTCATGCTTAGCCAAGAGTCGACCCATAATGTAAGTGGAAATTCTTATTAGTAAATTTCACACTTTTGTGATTTAAGATTTGGAGACGATTCTAGCTAAGATGTCTTGGAGTGTGGGTTGAAATCCCACACTTAGATCTTTGAAGAGTCTGCGGTGCGTGTGCGAGTTTCAGAAGAAGATAGACCAAAGCTCCTCTCCTGAGATGTGTGTAAGTTCCGTGGTCTGCAGTTGTGAATTCCTTGGTTGTCTGCCTTTTGACATCACGGTTCTTTCTTGAACGCTCGTCATCTCATGTGGTCTCGTGCTCATTCATCACACATTCAATCACTTATTCTAAATAAAGAAACAAACATAATAAGTAAATACGATAAACGAAATATAATAATAAAGTTTCAACCATAAAGGTCGAAAAATATCCCAAAAGTTTAACCAAGTGCAAGATAGAGATCACTGTAATCAATACAATACGAAAGCCAGTGATATAAATAAGAATCATAAGATAAGTAGTCTAGAATGGAGGGTCCTCTGCTGGTATGTCATCAGGCTGAGCTGGAGGTCCTGCAACTGACTGCTGTCCGCTAGATACCCTCTGCTCATCTGGAGGTAGTAGTCCTCTCTGAATCAATATCTGCCTGAGAGTCATCGCTGGAAGCGCCATCATATCATCAAAACCCTGTGCGAGCATGTCCGCAGTGGTAACACCTGCCGTCTGTAACATATCAAGGTAGAGCTGCCTGAGAGTGCTCTCAGTAGGAACCTGATCTGAGAAGATGGGGCCCAAATCCAAGTAAGGGCCGATGCTACCAGTGAACAATGCATCGGTACCAATGTAGAGCAGATCTGGTCTGTATGATGCGCTAGCCTCTGGATGCTGGTCATGGGTCGGAATGGGTACAGTCGGACGAGGCAATGATGCCTGCTGACGGGCTGGTGATGGTATGTGTACTGAGTAGACTCTGGCTATATCAGATGTGGATCTGTGAGTGGGTAATGGTGCGGAGTAGGTGGTAGGTGTGCGTGGGCGTCTATATGGATGTGGTGGCTGAGTGGAGGTATGTGGATGTGGTGGAGGAAATGTGGTGTATGGGTGAGTGGCGGTATGGGTAGTGGGTGGAGGTGGCGGTCCACATCTATATAAGAAGTGATCAGGCTCAGGAGTACCATGTGTCCTAGCTGTCAGAACCTGCTGATCACGGATAACCTGTAAAGCATGTAATAGATAGTACTGAGTAAGAGGAGTGACCGGATCCGTGTGATGCACAACGGCCTGTGTAGGCAGTACTGATGTGTCTGCTCCTCGTGATGTCTCAGGTATCTCTGCTGCAACTGGTCTCTGTGGCTGGGGACCAACATCTCTATCCTCTGTAGTCACGCGCTTCCTGGTCATGAAGCATCCAGGAATGGGCTGCCGAGTCTGATACCATAAGCACTGTCTCTCAGGTCCCTCATCAATGATCCTGATCAACTTACAATACTCTAGATCAAACGGCTGCGAGCTAGCATGATGTGTGTAATCCTCACGGTGACGGTCAGTGAGAATCCCCATGCCGACTAACAATCTCGTGATAATGGCTCCCATGAATACGTGGCGTCTATCCTCCCTCTTCTCCTTCCACAATCTATCTGCTATGATGTATGCGACATTCAGGTTCTGCTTCCTTATGATCGCATCCATGAACTTAAGCTCTTCTGATGTAGCAGGTCCAGCATCTCTCTTCCCAAAGATAGTACAGCACAGGAGCTTGTGAAGAATGTGATGAACTGGTCGGGTCATGAGTGAAGCTTTCACTCCACTCCTGAAGGTTGTCCCCGTCAATCCTCTCCATATCTCCTTGTGATCCCGTGATGGTAAACTGGAGATAGACTGGAAACTGTTGGTGAACCAATCAGAACTGGCCTGAGACTGTGTGTAAAGGCCAAGGTATACCCCGAAATCTCCAACTGTCATATGATATTTCTTCCCACGATACCAAAAAGTGATCTTCTTCTTATCAGTGATCTCCAATCTCTCTCGGAACTCGTAAGTCATCATAAATTCAGTGACGACCTCTCGGTATATAGCCTCATCAATGGAGAAAAGATGGAAAAACGCAGCATGTTCATCGCCATCTTTATCATACTTAATCAAATCTTCCAACTCATCCCTAATACCCATGCGTCTCATGTCCTGCCATATGATGACTCTGTTTGACCCTAGGTATCGTCCCATCCATTTCTCAATATCGTCCATATTCTCGGGGGATGAAGCGAGCTTCCTCAACGAAGGGTTTGATAGATCCATCTGTGACAAGAAAATGAGATGCATAAGTAATAACAAATTGCTAAGTACATTTCCAAATTTTAAACAAAAATTGGAAATGTAGGCTTTAAAATATGAATAAATCCGCAATTTATTTTAAACTAAACCTAGGCCTAACCAATCCTCAATCCGCAATTTTCGCAACCATAAGTGTCTAACCTATTCCAAGGGTATTAAAGCAACAATAATACTAGCGTTTAATCCAAGTAAACTCGTCATTTCAAACAACTAGCAAATATTTTTACTTTCATTCATGGCAACTTATTCTAAGTGAGCTTAACCATGTAATTACCTCAAATACATCAAGTGAACCAAAAAGAACATAAACTAATTTATTTATGCAAATACCATATGGTTAAAGACACGTGTCAACTTATTCGGTTAATAACTTTGCAAGATTTAAAGATTTTGATAAATGAATGACGGTAGCTTACGTGTGATGGTCATATTAAAAATATTCAACACTTTATTAATTAAGGTGGTGAATAATTAAAATAATCAAGGACCAAAAGCTAACTAATGATTTATTGAAAATCTAAGAAACTTGCCATGATTTAATTAACACAAGTACTATTTAAAAATTGAATATTTAAAATAAAGTATGATACTTAGTTAATTTTTAATCACAACGTGCTTACTTTAACTTTCAATAATCCTAGAGATCATTCAAAATAAACTAGCAATCATGTAAACATGTTTATCAAATCATACTAAGCATGAATTAATCAAAACAAGTCAAAACAAGCTACTAGTTACCAAAAGTCAACAAATCTAGCAACTTTGACAACTTAAAGTCAACACTTGAAGATCAAAGTCACAAATTATCAAGTAATCTACTCAATCAAGCATGTAATCATGTTAAGCAACTATGCAAGAACACTTTTGAACCATAAAACACAAGATTACACCATGGATTTTATAGATCAAAAGTTGAAAACCTAACTTTTTAAAAGTTAATGAAATTTAAAGATTTGAGTTAGGAATTACCTTGCAAGTGATGAAATGATGTTATGTATGCAAGAGAGATGATAAAATGAAGAACTTGAAGCTTTAAATCATCAAAAATGGTGGAAAAATGAGGGTTTGGTGATGGTGATGGGGAAGGCCGACGGTTTGGAGGAAGGGGAAGGAAGAAAACTTTTGACTTTTTGTTTGTAGTGGATCCCTTCCTCTTGGTTTAAATACGTTTTGATTTAAAACGCGAAAGATACGACACGTACGATTGGTTTTCGAAAGGTTTTAAGATTTTTAATAAAGTAACCAAAAGTAAATACGAATCTTTATAAAAAGTTTTCGCGAATTAAAATTGTGTTTTAAATTGCGCGCGAAAAGTTCTTTGCGTTTAAACTGAAACGAGTTTATTTAAAAACGAAACAATATTTTTGTGTACTTTAATCTTTAAAAACAAATCATAATTAATTTACCAAAATTTTAAAACTAAAACTTTGTTAAATTTTTTTCTGAAAAGTTCGAGCTTACGCAAATTGCACGAGTTTAAAGTTTAAAGGACGTTTTCTTGATTTTTAAACGAAAGCTTTAAATTAAAAATTAATTTAAACTAAAATTAATACTAACTAATATTAATTAACCTAGATAGGCTTGGGATGCCTCCCAAGGGCGCTTTGTTAAAGACGAAAGCTCGTCCATATCAGACTTACTGTTTTACCGGATAGTGTCCGAGATGACACTGTTGGGTACAGTTGATGCTTTGGATAGAGACAAGGTATAGCGGGAAATAAACGTACCTCGGAGAGCTCGGATGACATAGTAAACTAAATCAGCAGGATTTATGAAATACCGTTTAAATTCTGTTAAGAATTCTCGTTCTTCCTGACTGAGTTGTAACAATGCATCGACAAAACGATTAAATTCCCGTTTCACCTTTTTCTGGTTTGAAATGCCATCCCTAAATCCTGTATCTAAATAAGACAGATCATAGAGCAGTTTTGAAAGTAAATCCACAAATTCCGTTTCCTCAGAAGAATCGGGATTTCCGTAAGTAGTGTGAACTGCTTGCGAAACCTCTTCGATATAAATCTTCTGTTGGTTAGTAAACGGGAATTTGGTTTTTTTGAAATAACTGGATTAGCTGGATATGGATCTGTTTCCTTTTTGCAAAGAAAGCAACGTCCATAGCTTCCTCAGTTGATTTGGGAAAAATAGCTCTAAGCTCATTAATTAAATAAGTAGCAGGATCAACAAAGAATGGAATATCTGCAAGAATCATGTCAGATTTGATAGGGCTTCTTTCTATCCAAAATTCAAGCTCGTCAATCAGGAACGCAACATAACGATTAATCCTAGGTTGTGAATCAGAGGGATAATCGGTGCTGGCAAGTAAATCCATTAAAAGATCTAATTCTGATTTTAACAATAGCTCGTCTTTTCTACTGTGTTTAGCACGAAGAAGTCTAATTATTCTATCAATCTCAACAAAGGTCTTTCTCTGCTCAAATGTAAATGGAAAATCAGATATCTTAAGATATTTCAGAAAGTTGGCATGGATATCTATCCTCCTATTGGGCTTTTGAGAATTTCCTAAGTGATGGTCTGTTTCTGATTCTGGTAGATTATTCCTAGATTCAGTGTTTAATCGGGTTGGTGTTTCTATCCTAAGTTCATTCTCAACCTGATACTGGAGACACTCTTCCTCAACAACACTTGAATAAAGTGTAGTGGGGTGGGCTCGCAAAATATCTGGGAGATCGTACTCAAAGTATTCATCTAAACAATGAAGACGTTCATTCAAATCCATCCAAGGCATGGGTGGATAGAAGAACACTTCGATTCCAAATGGTTCATCATCAGGTAAAGTAGCAGGTCTAATATAGTATGGATACCTAGACAAGATTGACAGAATCACAGGGTCAAGTGTGGGTTGACCACTTAAAGCAATAGTAACAGAAGCTGGAATCTTCTGCTGAGATTCATCAAAACCTAAGTCTAAGCTCGATAGTTCTCAATTTCATGGTTAACACAGATCTCTCTAACGTCAGAGGAGTTTGACTCATACTCTGGACAGTCAAAGAATTCCGCATCTACCAAAGCCGTCATCTCATCCGTCATCATTTGATTGAGAGGAGAGATGGGGTTTGAAGGAGAATTAGGGTTTTTCATTTTCTAATTTTTATGTATTTTCTAGGTTTTAAGAACTAAGTTATCTAACTAATAAAGCAATTAACTTCCTAAGTAATGATAATCTTAGGGAAGGATCTCCTAAAGTTAATTATCTAAGGCAGAATTCAATTCTTGACGAAACCGATCCCCGGCAGCGGCGCCAAAAACTTGTCGCGGTCCCAGCGGTCGGTCGGGTTTTAGAATCCGGGTCGTTGCACCGAAGGCTACCGAGACGCGCGAACGGTTTAAAAAATTTATATTTGCTGGGCTCAAACTATGCAAGCTACCTACCTTGTGGGTAAGGCGGCAAGTATAACTCGAGTGTCGTCCAAAATCGGAACGAATTGAATTGAATTGGAACCTACCAAAGATAATTTGACAATAGGATGGGTTTAAAACAAGGTAGGTATGGGTTTTGGTTTTATCTAATCTAATCTAAAGACAGAAATTAAAGTGCAGGAAAGTAAACGAGAATATAAGCAGCAGGTAGAGAGTGATTGCTGAAACTTCGACGATTAAGGTTTCGGGATGATATTATATAGATGACAGGTGCTTATTCTGGTTAAGAATCTTCTAAACAGTTGGTGTAAACACTAGGACCCTACGTCTAGGTGTAACCCTAAAGCATATGTCACTGAATCCTAGGTTATCCTGATTCTGATCAGATGGGACTGTCTTCGGAGACCAAGCGACCCTCTGAATGGGGTTAAGGAATAAGGTGACAGTCCACAACACTGACTTTTCTTAACACCTATGTCTATCCAATTTTAACAGAGTAATACTGGTTGTATGTTGAATAAGTTAAACTATCGGTTAAGTAGAGTTTAGGGGTTTTAAGCATCTGGGAACACAGCCGGCAACCTTGCTTTCATTTCCTAACTCATGTTTTATCTGTTTAATTTCTTAATACTTCCGTCATGGATTAGACCCTCCTTTGCCATCGGTCGTTCATCCCTAGGTATGCGTACAGTGTATAGTGTCCTTATTTTCCACAGTACTCTAACCCTAGGTATATCTACGGTGTTTTAAAGACCTATTGTATCTTTACACAGCTTTATAACCAGAGGTAGTTTAACGGTGTACTATAGCATTTTCACGGCTTAACAAGACCTAGACCCGTGTCTGGAAGTGTTGCTTCCAGGTAATCCACGGTGAGATAGGCCACCGGCATTTCCTTGGCTTCCACGTATTTGTACTCTACCAGTGGTATTTCCAACGCTATACCAAGTATTCTGACGTGTTATGGCGATCTCACAGTTTCATACAAACAGGAGATAACTGTGTATTCGTTGTTAGGGTTGATCAGATCCTATCCTAAGGCAACTGTCACGTGAGAGACCAGAAAGGGTAATTAATTAAGTCTACATCTAGGATAAGTCTAAACATGTATACAGCATAACAACTACCAATCATATATAAGATATATTAATTAAACATCATCCCTAATCCTAACATCTACATTCCAACAATCACATATTAATCTAGCTAATCAGCATGGCAACAATCATAAATCGTACTGAAATAATATGCAAAGTAAACATTATAACAGTAAGAAAGTAAGATAATATTACCGGATTAGATGAGTAATACTGAGGATTACAACAGTCTGACTTGAATAACCTTGCTACAGCTTGATTACCCAATTACAACTTTCCTCTAGCTCTAACCGCTAACTTATATCTCTCTAGTTCTCCTCTAACTCCTAAGAGTAGTGCTAGAGAGAGAAACTAGAGAGAGAACTAACTACAAGAACAATTCTCCTCTAACTCCTAAGAGTAGTGCTAGAGAGAGAATTCTAGATAGAGAAAGAGAAGTATGTGAAATGAAAGGTGTAAGGTGTGAGGTGTATGGTGAAATGAGTGTTGTATTTATAGGAGAATGAGATGAAGCTTGGTACAAGTCACAAAGCATGAAGAACAAGCACCAAAGCGCATACGGGGTGTACCGGACCAAGGGGGCAAACGGCACCTCACAAGCCACCAGGCCCCGTATACGGCACCGCAAGGGCCGTATACGGCACCTAGGGTACCGTATACGGTACCTAGGTGGGCGGGGGGGGGGGGGGGGGGGGGGGGGGTTGGTGCTTGGTTTGGCCTCCGCTTGTTTCTCGGTTGCTTTGTTCGTTCGTATCTTCTTCATTTGGGCTCCGATTTGCTTGATTCTTGCACCATTGGCTTCGTTTTTCCGTTACGCTTCTAATGACACTGAGTTTGCCAAATTTGGTAGTGTTTGACTTTTGCGTGTTCCGGATGACGATCGGCGGGCTTCTAGACTGCATATCTTCTTCGTTCTTCACTCGTTTCTCTTGATTCTTTCACCACCGATCTTGGATTTTCCTATTGAATCATAAAATATGCATTAAGATCTACTTTGATAGGATAATCAAGAATGGAATATTTAAGGTGATAGTTTTTGCCTCGGTTTGCTGCAAAATGGATGCTTTTATTGATTTTTGTAGCAACGCCCGTATTTAGACTACCTTGGTGATTTATGATGATAAATGATTGTTTTGAAATGTTTTCACCAAAGAATAGTCCAAAAAGTGCGGAAATAAGTACTTAAAAACATGACTTTTTGGGTCACATCAAGGGTTTCCTACTTGTTAGTGTCAATCACTCAGATAGCCAGTCATGCAGCATTCTCGTCATAGGCTTGATCAAGAATCAAATCTCCATCACTTTGGATGAGAATGACACTAATCTTTCAAGATATCTTAGAAAGGAATCGGGTGCTTGGTTTTGAAGAAGGTGTGTGAGGAGGGGTGTGATGGGTTTTCCTTGTATTTCCTCGAAACTTGGGTGCTTTTCCTGAGAGAGTCTGTTTTAAAATTTCTCAGATTTTATAAAGACTTGGTAGCGTAACCCTTCTTGGATTTTTAATTTCCTTTTCCGGCCTTTTCTTGGTAGTGCCAGCATATATGATTTTTGTTTTCTTTCTTTTCTATTTTCCTTTTCTAACTTTTTATTATTCCGACCTTACCTCTGGATATATATATTTTATGGCCCGAAAGGTTTCTTATGGTATTGGGTTGTGATGGCTTTTCTTACGAAAGTCTTGAGAAATTCAGAGTGTCTCTGAAAATTTTTCGAAGGTGTAACTTCCGTGGGTTCGAAATGAATAAACAGAGGTTTTGATTGGGTGCGAATTGTAGGAAGAGTGAGTGGATGTTTGGTGGTAAGAGGGTGTAGGGATTCCTTAGAAGTTATCAATATAGATTGTACCTATGCCACGTATGGCACTCATTGGTGTGATCTCGAAATGTATTGCAAGAGCAAGTTCTAATTCAAATGCATACATCGGCGCACACATGAAACGAAAAGTGAAGCATTTTAAAGATAAATGCTAGTTATGGGCTCAAACCTCACGAATCGAATGTTTTTAGTCAATGTGTGCCTAGCTATGTGTTGCCCTTTTCGTCTGTATCTTATTCTAAGTAAACAGTTTTGTTTCTTTGTTAAAAATCATTTCTTGCTGTAATTTACATTTTTGGAAAATAGAGGTTCTAAAAAATGTTGCTTTTGAATCCAAAGAAATTTGAAAATTTCTCCGTTTTTAGCCCTTTTAATGAAAATATTGTTTGTTTTACGGACAAAAGGTTAAACTTGCGGTTGCAGACCGTATATCCCACACTTAGAGGAACATTGTCCCTAATGTTCGAATCTATGTATTGAACACCTCTTGTCGAAGTATCCCACACTTAGAATTTCTACTAATTACAGAAAATATCTCTTAGTATTTTTTGGATTCCAAGGATCCCACACTTAGTCTTTGGAATGGGATATAGGTCGATATAATCTTGCAAAAATGGATAAATAAACTAGAGAAAGGAAAGCAGAACTCCCCTATCGTCTATACGACTGTGAGCTGAGGATCTAAGTGGTAGACCGTGTTGGCTCCAATGTTTGCTGAACTTTGTTGGCATCAGCCTTCATGTATTGAACTCGATCTCCAGCAGTATAACCTTTCTTCAATACCTCAACTAGTTTTCTCTCAAAAATAACTAAGAACTAAATGATAGATTGCAAAAAATGAAGGGATAGCTTTCTCAGGATGTAGGAGAGTCATTTCGGTTGCAACTTCACCAATTGACTGGTGTCTTTGATATGAGCTTTATCGGATAACATTTTCAATTCCGTTGCAAAACCCGATATACTTCTTTGTATCCTATTAGTCTATCATTTCCCTTGATGTTCGATTTGATCCTAGATCTAATGAACTATGGTGCTCCCATTCTCCGTTTCACCATTGTAAAGACTTTCCATCTATAGGTGTGAGTTCCTGTCTTTTAGGCATTCATACAAGTAATGGGTGAATGTGATCAAAAAGACTGATGATTATTCTCTAAATCATAGACTCACTTTCAAAAGTATTTTGAAAATAAATCGGTGTATGACTTGGAGTCTAATCATATACTTTCGCAAAACAAACAGTATATATGAAAATATTAGCATTAACAGATCAGTAGCCAAGTATAGACCTATCTAAAGCACACATTTATCAATGAGTTTGAGCATGATTCACATATTGACATACAGACTATGTTACCAGATAAAGCATTAAAAGGTCTCATGTATGTTCACATAAATATATGCAAATACCCCAAAGCTCATTATACGTGAGTGTGGGTGCAAGATATCCTAGGTACCTATTGTGTTGCTAGTATGGTGAAGCTCAAACAAGTGGGAGAAGGAAGATTTTAAGGCTTTAGCAAAAGACTTCAATGGATATGAGAATTTAAATTTCAAGTCATGTTAAAAACCATCATTTTTCTATCATAAAAATCTGAGAAACTTTAAACATTTATTCTAGGACTTCATTTCTACTTATGGGGGTTAGTTCACTACTTTAACTACTACGGATAATCCTATGTTAGACATGGGTTGCCTTCTGAGAAGCGCTTGTTTTTGTTCAAGTCACTAGCTTGACTCCAAACCTATTTCTTAGGAAATCTAGGGGGCTCCCTTGCATCCCTTAGTAGACACAATCGGAAGTATTGGTACATACCGAGGGGATTAAGGTGGACTATGGTCAGGGTATGCCCAATCAGTGGAAGAGGCATGGTAAAGTGAGTGATTTGTTTTACTTGAGGTAAAATAAAGCTCTCGACTTTTTCTACCTCTTGAGTTTTGGGTTGTTTGGGTTGGTCAAAGAGGTCCTCATCACTCCACGACGTGTACGTCATTATATAATGGAGAGATGGTTTATAGGGTGTTCTTGATGCAAAACCCATCTTGCTTCCTAAAGCCTTTGGTTTGATGATAATGTTGTACTCTGGGCATGGAGGTGGGACAATGTCCATTAGTGTCTCCAATCTTGTTGCAACGTTATCATCAAATACTTGGGTGTTTGTCTCCTCTAAGGTACAAGTAAAGTCTATTAGATCAGGAAGTGAATCAATCAAAGGGATTTTTAGGATACAGTCAACCACAACTGGTTGTGGGACGTGTTCAACCAAATCAGTTTTAATGAGTTCACTACTTAGAGTCGGTATGTACTCCTCCAGTCCATGTGAAGTTGAGTCTTCTATGTAAATCTCCAAATTCGGGCTTTCCATCTCGATCTCTACTTCATCATCCTCGTCACTTCGGCCAGAAGTTTTGAGTTGCAGTGGTTCGGAAAGTTCTTCTAGAACAAACCCTCCGTCGGTCTTTGACGTTGATAGGTCGGGAATAGGTGAATGTGAAGGTTTAGAAGATTGGGTTGGTGTGGGAGTTGAAGGGATATTACAACCAAACTCATGAGAATGTAAGTCTTTGTCGGGTGTAATTGTGACACCCGGTCAAAAATGACCCAAATTTCAGTCCAAATTTAAACTTTTATTACAAAGTATTATACAACCCGAAACGATTATTTAATAATCATATGTACACAAATCTGGTAGAACGCAGAAACCCAAAATGGAATTGGGCGAAAAACATTTTTCAATGAAGTATTATTATTGAGGATAATAATAATTTACTCCGAAAATTATTTAAATACAATTTGGATACAGAAAACTATCCGTACATTTTAAGTAAAACAAAGTTACAATTCTATTCACCTGTAAAAACATTTTTATAAAATATTTCAATTAAAAACTTATACGAATATATTTTTAGAAAATTATCATTTCAAAAGATTATACTACTTTTCGATCGGGTACGAGAGCACGGGTGTTTTGTACTACGAATAGGGGCCAACCACCTCCAATAATTGGAGATGGCCGGCCTATTCTTTCCCTCCCTTCAATTACTTCACACACACAAATACGTATCTATCTATCTCATCTCTCGGTCTCTCTCTTTCTCTTTCAAAATCATCATCATCTTCAAGAACAACAACAACAGCAGCATCATAATCATCATCATCTTCTTCGTCTTTGTTCATCATCATCATCAAGCTCGTCATCATCATCATCCACGCTCCCATTTTTATTACGTAAGAATCGCTCACCTTTTTCTTTAAATTCGTGTTTAATATACATATAACATCATGTATTAGTGTTCTATTAAGTTGTTTATGTCCAAAAATGAAATCAAAACTCGTTTTATATGTAATCTGCACGAACAGGCCCTGTTTTTGGTCATAACCCGATCGGGTTGCTCACTAACCTGGGTGGGTTGATTTTTCTTACCCGGATGGGTTGGTATCTAACCCGGGTGGGTTGATCTTTCTAACCCGGGTGGGTTGATCTTCCTAACCCGGATGGGTTGATCCCAACCCGGATGGGTTGGTTCCAACCCGGACGGGTGTGTACGATTTCAGAATTTTGTAATATTACTTTTGTGATTTGAATACAAAACACAAACTAAAATGATTACGGATACTTTTTAAATAACGACTTATACAAACAAAACAAGTGTTTACATACGACGAACCAAATTGTAAACGTATACGTACACTCTTACAAACTACAAACATAAACGGATTCAATAATACATCAATGGATAAATCAAACATTAAACGGACAAATGGACACGAAACGGTAGTGATCTATATAGACGTTCACTTATATATGACCTTATATGCTTAGGGCGTTAGGAGGATTCGGACTGTCCATTCTACATCGGATAATTAATTGCTAGGTGACTCAGGTGAGTCTCGCAGCCCCTTTTTACTGTTTTACTGTTTTGGAGGAGATGCATTACTTGTTTTACTTGAATACATGTATGAATGTATTTATTACTTGCTTGTACTTACTGTGTTACAAATTTACAAACAAATTACTTTACGGATTTTCAAACTTGCTGATTTCAACGATACTGCGTTACGAACTTACTACTTTACGGAGTTACTACTCCACAAACTTACTACTTCACATATGAACTATTTTACTACTGTACAAACTTAGTGACTCACTTTTTACTATGATACTTATACTTTGCTACATTACAAACGAAGTGAGTTACTGTTTTACTACGATACCGATTTACTACTTTGCCATTTTACGAACTTGGCAACTCACTGTTTTTACTACGATACTGATTTACTACTTTGCTATGGTACAAAAATAACAACTCACAGTTTACTACGCTACTGAATTACTACTTACCGGTATATCGAATTGCATGAGTTTCTGTTTAATCCAATGAAGGCCTCTGAAGTCATAGTTGTTAATTATTAGATAAGCGCGAGTTTTAGTATATGGATCCATATGGGACTGACAATCCCCGCCCAGGGTGATAGCGACACCACGAACCGTTACTCGTATAAACGGGCGTTTTCTACTCGTTTTACATATGAGTGTTTTTGGATTAGCACTCACGAGAGGCAAAATCAATGATGTTAAGCTCAACTATGATGGCTCATGGCATGATACACCGACTTCATTACCAGTGGCGGAACTTGACAACTTTAATTAGGGGGGCGAAAATTATTATCACATATACATATAGTTGTTCTTTAAATATAAAAAGAATTTACAATTTTTAACATATTAAATAAGGCACAAAATGTACTTCCCTACTAGTAAAACGGAAGCATCAATCAATGCATAAAAGCAATCAAAACTCATAAGAAATTTATAACTCTAGCAATAAAAACTCATAACAATAAAAACTTGAGGCAAAATTGCCAGAAAATACCTTACTACCTTGTAGAGTTTGAGCAATTTATTGTGGTATTTTCTTTCGTTTTCTATTTTGAGTAACTATTTTGAACGAATAGACAACACAACATAGTGTTGGTTTACTTAATTGGGTTTAAATAACCTTGGCACTAGGCTAAATGATGTCACTTTATATTTAATCTCGATTGAATTATGAGTTGCAAAATGAAAGTGTTATATTGACTACTACTTCCAGCATATAAAAAAAATATTACATTATAGTTCCCATAACTAAATTATGGTTCGTTAAAATATAAAAATGCTTTAATATATCTACAGTATATATTTACGTTAATTATTATGAAGAATGGTTTAAGATAAGTCTACGTGTGTATTCACTACTCAGTTAGTTGTTGTGTACTTTACTTCATCAATTTATTTATTTTTATGTACATTTGATGATAATAATAAAAAAAAATTATGTGCAAGTAAAGAAACCAATAGAAAGTAATTTACGTGGCACACTTAAAGCCATATGTTTATTTCTTTCTTAGACTATATACATGGCATACTTAAAGCCATATGTTTATCTCTTTCTTAGACTACCTCTCTTCTTCTTCTCCGATGAAAAAAACTGCAAATCCGGCGATGGAAAGCTTCTCATGGTCAGCTTTTAAATGTTTTAGGGGGGCCACGATACACAAACACTTTATTTTCTATATTTTTATATAGAAAATGCTAACTACAACCAAATTTCTAGGAGGGGCGACCACCCCCTCCTGCCCTAAAGAAGCTCCGCCCCTGTTCATTACGAGAGAGAATTACTTACTTACTTAATTACCTGTGTATAATTAACACTGCTTACTTAATTACTTGTGTGTAATTAACACTGTTTACTAAATTACCTAAGTGTAATTATTACGTACTTACTAAATTTCTTGGATGAAATTTATACATACTTACTGAATTACTTGTACGAAATTGTTCTTTACTTACTGATGTTGTATCAAACTTTCTATTACTACTTACTACAAACCTGTGAAATTCACCAACCTTTTGGTTGACACTTTTAGTGATGCATTCTCAGGTACACAGCGTCAGTAGGGATGGCCCGCAGGATATGCTAAGCTAGTACGAGTCGCATGCATACATACTAATGAAGATTTTACTTGCATTATCTTTTGTACTTTGATTATGTATTTAAAATCTTTAGAATCATTTTGCGAACTCGCTAATGATGAATACTTATAACTTAAAACCCTGTACTACTTTTGTAATGTAATGTATTTTCTAAAACGTCTCATTTAGAGTCGTTTGCTATAAATCTTGGTGTTTGATATTTGATTAGTGGCACCCAAAACTCGATTTCGCAAAGCATTAAAATTGGGGGTGTCACAGTAATAGATGTGGTGTGTGTGCATCTCTCAACTTTCTGTACCCTATGGTTGGTTCTAGCTTGATTCCTACTCTCCTCACTACTATCTTGGGTGTGGATTGATAGTTTAGAAAAGATTTTAGACACATTATAAGTAAAACTTCTAAGTATGTCTTCTTGTTCTTTAATCATTTCTTAAAGTGATTCAGAAGGAGGTGAGAAAGCAGCATTACTACTGAGATAGGCTAAGGGTGTATCTCTCAAGTCAGGGTTCTCATAGGGTTATGGTATACTTACAGGGTGAGGTGAGTGTGGGCAGATTTCGAGTGGTTGGGGATGAAAAGGTTGGCATGGATGTGGTTGGAAAGTTTTAGGGTCATTTTGATACAGTGTTTGAGGATCTAAGTACCCTAGGTTATCCGAATACATCATACTATGGCTTTGGCATTCTCCATCTACGTGGGTATTATCGCACAAGATACATCTATTTTGGATTGAATCCACAAGACTTTGCATTTGATCTAATCGTTCCCATTGATTTAACATTTCCCAAGGGTCCATAAGAGATGGCATAGGGAGAAGGTTTCAAAATTAAAATTGGGGGTGAGAAGGGAACTTAATCTAAACTAAACTATGCTAAGGTAATCCTAACTACGCTAAACTAAGTGCAAAAGGTAACTTTTGATAAGGATGGTGAGTCCCAGTCAAAAGAATCTCTTAAAAACTAACTTATCTAAACAGGCTCCAAATCGTACTACCGTCCCCGGCAGCGGCGCCAAAAACTTGATACGACCCCCAGCCATCAGTGTCGTTGGTGTTGTTGTAACGACTGAGGGGGCGATCAGGGGTTTTATAATTTATTTTGCTCGGGGCCTAAACCTCCGAACTACCTACCGGTGTAGGCACAAGTACCTGATACTAGTACATGGTAAGGATGATCAGGGTCGTCTCCAGACGGTCGAATTTGAAGTGGAGCTCGTTTGGATAATTCAGCCTTCAAGATGAGGTTTAGATAGTTGGTTTTGTTTGGGTTTTTATCTAATTTAAACTACTAAAGCAATAAACCTAAAATGAACTAGCTAGCATATAATGAACAACTAAGGATAGGGAAGACGTGGTTTGCCATGACTTGGGATAGTATAATATCGGGATGGTGTTTATGATGGAGACACTTTCAGATTAGTGGATTGACAGACTTTGGTGTAAACACTAGAACCCTACCAATTAATTTTTCCACTGGCATGTCACTAGGAACTAGGTTATCGTGATTCCGATCGAAGTAATACGCTAAACTTCCAATACTTACCTAGTTGAAAGATAAGCAACCTATCTTGGTGAATACCGAGGTACATGAATAAAGCAGCGTATCATCTCATGGGTCCGACCGTTCTTAACACCTAAGCTTATCTCTCGTTCTTCTAATAGTGTAACTAATCATTAACTTGTTATGTTTAAATAATCAAATATGTAAGATCTACGGGGTTGATATACCTTAGTAACTTGGACTTTCCTTTCTAGACCTTGTTAATACCTTTCTTAAGTTCTAATTACTTTGATTTATGACCTAGACCTCTCCTTTTCAAGCAGTTATACATCCCTGGATTATTCACAGTTTGTCAAAAGGTGTTTCATATGCAGACCATACCTTTCTGTAATAACCAGTGTACTTTATGGAATAGTTTCATGGCTTCTTACATCCAACATATGGTCAAGGGTAATTGACGGTGAGAATGACACTAAATTAAAAGCAGTGTAGAAATGTAAACCTAATATGTGCAACGAGTGGTCTCACTGTGTCTTACTTATTGCATGCTATGGGTACAGATAACTACTTACCACAATTAAGGTTCATGACTCCCTAATATCTAAGTTGTAGTCACGTGGATAACTGGAAAGGGTACTCCATAAATTAGGTCTGGTGTCATATATTTAAACAATAACAAAGTATAATAATTCCCATTCATATAACTTTCTCTCTATAAATTTAAACTACGTTAGAATGAGTTGTTTTTACGATCCTATCAACTAACTAACGTAGAGTTGTCCGCAATCAGATAGAAGATATGTCACATGGATAGTAAATACAAACAATTACAATACACCGGAAGTTCTCCCAAATGTACTGAAAGCATCGGCCAACGACTACCCTCGAATCCTATTCCCCAATCTCGGTCGTCAGAGATGTCCGTATCATGGCATGGTCTATTGAATAAATAGTCGCATAAACAGG
This sequence comes from Helichrysum umbraculigerum, assembly GCA_949592205.1. Classification (NCBI taxonomy): domain Eukaryota; kingdom Viridiplantae; phylum Streptophyta; class Magnoliopsida; order Asterales; family Asteraceae; genus Helichrysum; species Helichrysum umbraculigerum. Next base: position 90,376,977 of record CATIUR010000002.1, on the reverse strand, counting down.
TTTTACCCTACCGGAATAAGTTGGGGTAGTCTGGTCATAAGCGGTTGGCCAAACATGCCATCATTCGTTTATAATTAAACTATAAACAGAAATTCATTTAGCACATTTATAATATTGATCCGTAGTATAATTATCTTCGGTCGTTCTCAGACTTCCGTACGTTTGTACTCCGCATAAGCGTTTCCAGCACTATATCCAAGGACAGTCGAATAGGGGCCGTCATATTACTTCACAATATAATATCATCCTATTATAACTATCTAAATCATGACAAATACATAAGCAACTACTCCAATATCATGGCAATAGACATTTCTAATGTTAATAAATCATAAACATCAAACAAGAACATTACAATTAATTAATAAAAGAAAGGATAGATATTACCCGTAGTTATTGCGAGCAAAACGATGCTAATATTACTTCTGAATATTCCAAAGCGTTACATTGCTAAGCTAGCTACTACTAACTACTACATAATTAATCTCCTACTTATCTCTCACCAAATTAATTAACTTAAAGAGAGAAAGTAGAGAGAAAAAAAGAAACTAAAAGCTAGAGAGAAGTAAGAAATATATGGGAGGTGTGTAGGTGTGAAAGGTGTATCTTGAAATGAACCATGGAGGCCTCTATTTATAGTTGAATTTCGGCTCACGTTAGCATCTTGAGGAGCACTTTAGCAAAAGGTGGAAAAGGTGGTGCACCGGGTACGTCAATCGAGTAAAGGTGTGGCACCGGATACGTAAAGTTGCGTAAAGGTGTGGCACCAGGTACATACAAGGACAATAAAGCGCGAAATAGACAAGGGAGTGGCGGCCGGCGCCGCCCACCAGGTGGCCGATGGCGGCTGGCAGCCACCCACCCCGGTTCGCCGTCTTTTGCTTCGTTTCTTGATTCGTGCGTGTTTTCTTCGTTATGCATCCGTTTGCGACAATTCTTTTTGCGTTGGATTTGTAATTCAAAAACGAAGATTTTGATATAAAGAAATCCCTGAGATGTGTTTCCTATCTTCAGATATTGCATACGAATCATTTGAATCTTCCGGCATGTGTAGAATCTTCATTCTTTATCCGTTTTTGTTGATTCTTCTTTTGTTAGACTCGTATTTTGAAAAAAAATATCTCGGATAAGATGGATGTTGATGATGGGCACTTTTTTCTTTAAATCTTGTTTTGATGCCTTGAATCTTCAATCGTGCGTGGAATCTTCGCTTTTCATCCTTTTTGCTTGATTTTTTTCGTGCAACCTTGTTTTGACCATCTTGGCATAATATCATTGATTTGAACCGTATTTGAGTTTAAATGCCAAGAATCATTCCAGAATGAGAGAGATATCGGTAGTAAAAACGTACTTTTTACGCGATATCAGGTTCGTTCTGATAAGTTTGTACGTAATTATAATTAATAACGAAATATGTCACACCCCCAAATTCGGGTTTCGGAAGCGATCGGGTCGGGGCGCGACTAATCAATAACCAAAGCATAAAGATATAGCGAACGACCTCTAAATGAGACGTTTGAAAATAGTTGTTACATTTCCAAAATAAATGTTTACATCGTTGCGAATTCGCGAAAGTAATTTCCAATACATAAATTATAGTACAAAAGTTATGCAAGGAAAATCCGAGTGTTTGAAATCATGCGACTCGAGCTACCATATCTTGTAGCAATTCTAATCCTGCTGGGCACCTGAGAACACATGCTAAAACAGGTCAGCTATAAAGTTGGTGAGTTCATAGGATTGTTAGTTGAAAACATAAAGTATAAACCTTGTATGTTTTTGAAGAGTAGTTCAAAATCTACGATTTTGATATGTATTGTATTAAGGTTGTAACACCAATGTGTATACATCTATCGAGGTATCTCATACCTAAGTAAAGGTGGTGTGTACCTAAGTACATAAAGAAAGAGGCATTCCATGCCTGGATACCTATCAGGTATAAATAATTCTACAATCGTGAGGCACTACATGCCTAAGTATAATCGAGTAAGTGTATGACCACGTCATATCTAGGATGTGACAATCCATGCCTAGATACCTATCAGGTGTGAGTAAAACAATCAATGTGAGGTAATACTTGCCTGAGTATGAATCGAGTAACTGTATGACCACGTCATATGATAACAAGTAATAACTGATATGCCACCTGACATAGTGTGTTGCCTCCAGCAACATGAATGTGTAGTCCCGCAGAACAATGATTGAGTATTTAGCCAAATACTGAGTTAACGATCTCGAGTGTCAGCTCGACGATCCGTTAATGAGTGCAAGTATCAACTCGTATGTTTATGATTTGTATCACCAACTGTGATATGGATTTGTATCACCAACTGTGATAGGGATTTGTATCACCAACCGTGATATGGATTTGTATTGCATCACAGCAATATCGAGTTGTATCGCTTTACCACGATATCGTTTTGAATCACTTTACCGTGATCTCGTTTTGTGCCCACGTTACCGTGGCATCGTTTTGTGCCCACTTTACCGTGGCATCGTATAACATTGCTCGCAAGCAATGTATATGAGAGCTGGCAGTTCTACGACAAGCCCGACTAGAGTAATTGAGCCGGTAGTACTACGACATGCCCGACTTGAGTAATTGAGCCGGCAGTACTATGACATGCCCGGCTTGAGTAATTGTATTTGTATAAGTGTATGTATATCAATATACATAAGTATGTTGTAGGTAGCACTAGGTGCTCGAGATGGTGTACGAGTATGTATATATATATATATATATATATATATATATATATATATATATATATATAAGTCAAATCAACAAACACGTTTAGCTGAGTATCATGTAACACATGAAGGTGGATTAGTGTATCTAAGCATGTATATACAATACTTAGATATTAGGTGTAGCACAATAAGCCTGGGTATGAACAATCATCACCTAGTTGTTTTGTATTAGTATGAAGACAATACTAACGTAGTTTACTATCATATACTCCTAGCCTCAGCCTAGCAAGTACATTGAGGTCTGTGGTTACTGTTTACTTAAGTACAATTCCATTCTAACAATCATGGGGTGTATCAGCAGTCTTAGTTCCTAAAAGGAAGACTAATCCCGTAACAAATCTAATTATTGTCCAGCGTAGGTAGAACTAACCGGTTCTAGTATATCCGATAGTATTGCCCCACGACAATATGACCAATGTTTTAGTGATAACTTAAGCAAGTTATGAAATGGTAATAGTTTTTCAACAATCTAACCATGTACAATTGTAACCTATCTAGGTTAAGTCGTGACATTGTTCTATAGCAATAGGATGGGTGTAATTCCTAAGTATTACACATTTCGTATTACATACCAGTGATATAGTTAAGTGCGAATTATAAACGTTTATCATTATAATTCGAAAACAGTAATTGTGCATGCGTCTCACCCCGAAAACAGTAAAACAGTTGAAAGAGTGGGGCTATGAACTCACCTGAGTCTAGTAAGCAAGCTACATTTGAAATCAAACGAGTATCCAAAAGTAAATCAACTAGTAGGCTCTCCGAACCCGCAACCTTCTAATGCCCACGAATGGGCTGGTCTAAACCGAAACGAGTGAAGAAGTGAACTGCTGCATTTTTCTTGCCTCTTCTTGCTAAATCGACTTGGGGAAATGGTATGGTGTGCTAGATCTTGTGAAAACTTCAGCCCTTTTATTTCTAGAGAGAGAGAACTTCGTTCTAGAGAGAGAGGGCAGAGAAAACTTGGTCTTGTGTGTGTTTTATGGTGAGTGGAATGAGGGAAATCAAGGGAATGACATGTATATATGTGGGGTGTGTTTGGGCTGTTTTGCTTGGGCCTCTTTGGCCGATTTTAAGGCCCCCTTTGGGCTGAGGCTCGGGCCTGGCCCATAGTGGGTTGGGCTCGGGTCTCGGTCCTTGAATTCGCGTTACGTTTGTGAGTCGTTTAAATGTTAAACCGAGCATTAAACGTATAGTTTTAAACATTAAGTTTTCTCGCATTGATTTTCGGTATATAAGTGATGTCAAAAGTTAACGAAGTATTTTAAAATACTAAGTTTTGAGTTATCAAAAACAAATTTTTTGACTCGTTCGGTTGTCGGGTTCGAATCACGCGTTTTCTCGCTTATGTTACGTTTTACATAAAACGCTATTGTTTTTCGTTAATATTATTATAAAATAATATTTCAAGGTAAATAACGACTATTTTATGATGAAAATAGGTTTATGTTATTTATGGAATGTTTCACCAACGGCCGGTGTGTCGGAATCCATCCGATGAGTTTGCGTAATTATAACTAATTACATACGCGTATATATATAATATACGAAATGTCACAGTTATTTAGCTTAATATGAAACTAAATACAAGAATTAGCGTTACCGACTTAGGGTAATAACTACCCTTAAGTACGGGTTGTCACAAAATATGTAATACTTTTTGTACCAAAGTATTGGGCTTGCTAGACTTATCTCAAGTCATTAGTGATGTTAACTTTTTTGCAAGGAATCAACGTAAAATGCACGTGTTTAATGTACTTAATTTACTCAAATTTGCGGAGTGTCACATTAACTATGTGTACCAGAGGCAGGGGGATCTTCCATATGTTGAAATGTGAGTATACTATCTAGGCTATTATCAAATGTTAAATATTTCCTTATAAATAAATTACCAAGTTGAATTGGGTCTTCTTTCAAAATCGTGAAACTGTGAACATTTTGTTGGGCCCAACTCATTTATCATATGTAGTGTTTTGGAGCATGGCATTTTAAGTTTGTTAACTGCACTGTAAAATGGACCATGTCTTACATAAATTATCTTATCTAACCCACAATTGTGCAGTAGAAACATGTGATAAATCAGTTTTTCCAAATACATTTACATTATATACAACATTTAACTTATCACTAGAGGTTGTAACTTTAACCCCGATGAACTTACAATGTTGTTTCTTATCTTAACTTTGTTTCTTATCTTATAATTTGGTTCGGGTCCTCTATGAACTTTTCACACATCATACAATTGTATCCTGCAGATATCAGTTATGGAATTGATTGTGATTCATTCTCAGTTCACTTGAAGTAGGATACTTTAAACCTAGAGTTAGATGCATGCATATGTTGGTGATCTAGCTAATGCTTAACTACTTTTATTAATGTATGTGTGCACTTTTTGTGTGGGTTAGATTGAATATAAGTCTACATTTGAAGTCATTACATATGGAATAATACAGCAAAAAAAATTTATCTGTACGTTTAGGATGGTTTCTAGGTATGTAGAACTGTCAAATGCAGGAATTGCAGTGTAGACTTTATTTGGCTTATTGTTATATGTATTTATTAAATAAACTAATACGGGCAGTCATGTTTTGTGTTTCAGATATGTTGTTTACTAATCCAACTGTTTCGTAGGCAATGTCAAGATGTAATCAACCTATACCTTGCAGCAGCTTCAATAATGATGGCTCCATATATGCTTATGCGGATTAATGTGAAACATTGGGTACAAGAAAGTGGTTATATGAAGATGATTTAGAAATACATTGGCTAGGGATACTTATAAGTTTTTCCTTTTACTTTCCATATTATCACGATCTTTGCGGTTTTTTTTGTCTGGTGACTGATCAAGTTAGATAATTTGTTCAAAGCGTATAACTGCATGTAGCATATTTTTTTGTTGTGTCAATGATTATGGTGTTTTTTTTACCGTGTTAGGTGTCTTATAGCTGCAACATAAAGAGTGGAGTGTATCTCAAACACTTAGCTGCAGGTGTTTGCTTCCAATATTCAGTTTGGTATGCGTTGGATTAAGGAAATACTTATGTTTATGAAGTTAAAATGGAGGTGCTGATCTTTGAAGTCAAGTTCAACTTGGTTTAAGAATGGGTTAGAAGGATCAGAGGATTGGCAAAATGGGTGTGGTAGTAATGTCTATTATACATACAGGTGCAAGTGTATTTGTTGTAATTCTGGAATGATGAAATTGTCGTATGTGTTGACTTTTTGGTGAAGCAACAAATTAGGACAATGACATTAGCGACAGATTTGGAAAAAATAATTAATAATATATGAACACATAAGTTTATCTCAATTATCTTGATATAATGTGAAGAGTACAACATATTATTTGGGGCAGATTTGTATATAGGGTCTTGCATAAATGGTGCATTTTAACCTTTATTTGTCATCCTTTTTAATTATAATCATTAATGTTATCAACTACTAACATGGTAAATTAATTTCTTTACATACATCTTTAAAGATATGCTAAAATTAATATTATAGTTTTTCATATTTCAATCTCAAAGTACTTTTTATAACAAAAATACTAATTAAAATCATATATTTTCTAACAAAATCCCGTGTTTTCAAGGGTTCATTAAAATCTATTTAGAGGATAATTTGACTCCTAAAAGTCGAATTGTAATTTAAATTATAGCACCAAATATTGTACATGTGTGTCGAGTGATTCAAAGTAGAGGCTTTTTTAGGTGTTTTCATGTAGTAGTACTATTTTGTAAGTATGGCTAAGTTTTTCTAAAGACGTGTGTTACTTTTTGTTATTAGACGATTATGAAAATAATAATTATTAGAAGTAGCATACAAAAAGTAATAAGGAGTAATATAGGGGGTATATTTGTAATATGATGAATTTTATATACGTGAGATGTATATATATTCCATCTATCTATTCTATCTCTATGAATAAAAAGAAATCATCATCAAAATCAAATTGGGGCAAACGGAAGAAAAAGAAAACCCTAACATGGCGTTGTCTGAAATTAAAGAAAACCCTAACTACATGGCGTTGTCTGAAATTGACAATTCATCTTCAACCGGCGAGGTATCTTGTTCATCGATTTTTTTTATTTTATTTCCGGTATCATTAATTAATATGAAACTAATTTTGGCAGGCTATAATGATCTGTGTTGACACCAGTAAATTGATGGTTAGGCGCGAATCATCTCAGTTTCACCTGCAAGTTGAGGCTATTCGTCTCTATTGTACCGAAAAATTTAAGGTATTTTCTTTTCCTTTTAATTCGACATTTAATATTTAATTTGATGATTGATTTGATAACTAATTAATTTTAGCACGGCTGTTGTTGCTGCTTCTGTTGTTGATTGAACATTTTATTTTTATTTTTATTTTTCGATACAAAAGTCTCATCCAGAGACTGTCGTGGGCCTATGCGGAATGGGTGAGCGTGATGTTAAAATTATGCTATACCCTACCAGAAAACTTAATCACATCATGACTCGCATTTTTGGTTAGCTTCTTCTTCTTCTTCTTCTTCTTCTTCTTCTTCTTCTTCTTCTTCTTCTTCTTCTTCTTCTTCTTCTTCATCATCATCATCATTAATTAATTTAATTGGTATTGGTATGTATGTATGTATAATGATCAAGTTTATTGTTGTTACTCAGATGTAGTAGTACGCGGTTGTTTGATGGTATCACGGGCGATCACTTTTGCTTCTAGTGCTTGGCTAGGTTGCTTTCAAAAAGACCTAGGCGTACATCTGCCTAAAAGGATTGCCGTGTTTGCTGGAGGGTATGTCTGTCTGTTTATATTGGTATTATTATTATTATTATTATTATTATTATTATTATTATTATTATTATTATTATTATTATTATTATTATTATTATTATTTTGGGTAAGGATCAGAGGAGCAGCTCCTCTTAGAGGAGCAGGAGGAGCAGGAAAAAATTACTGCATTTTAAAAACAAATTTGAAGGTGTCATAATGCAGTGTCGCTAAAATGCAGTAAAATGTCACTAAAATGCAGTAAAAATATCGCTAAAATGCAGTAAATCTTCGTTAAATCGCTAAAATGCAGTAAATCGTCGTTAAAATGCAGTAAAATATTATAAGTGTAAAATGCAGTAATTACTCCGTTGGTAAAATGCAGTGAATTTTGAGCGAATTTTTGCCCTAAAATGCAGTGAATTTTTCCTGCTCCTCTAAGAGGAGCTGCTCCTCTGATCCAAATCTTATTATTTTTAGTATTATTATTATTATCATTATCTTTATTATCATTATTATCGTTATTATCATTAACTTATGCAACTCTATTTAATCTAAAATTTATATGGCTTTCAGTCCTCTCGTTGACTACACGAGTGACATGCTCATAACAGGAAAAGCTTTGAAAGAATGGGATTTCGCTTGTGATGTTATCAACTTTGGTCCCACATCCAAAAGGAAGGACGAACTTCTCAAAACCTTGATTGCTGCTGCAGATAACAATGGCAACTGCAACCTTCTTCATGTTCCACCTAATTCTTCCCTCTGTCATGCCCTCTCCATGTATATTATAATCCCTTTTACCTAATCAGACACTCATAATATTTTTTCATTTTGGCTTATCATACATCTTGTAAACATTTGCTATCAGGTCTCAACTCCTCCGTCGTGTTGGCGGAAGCTGTCGGGCACCACTTTCGGCGAAAAAGGCCTCTGCAAGTTATGCTGAAAATGATGATCAACCCAATAAATTTCCGTCAAAGCAAGTTTTGTCCAAACAATCTGCTTCTCTAAGTAAACAACGAGTTGTAAATCATAATAGAGATAAGCATATGGACAAATTTAATGTTCTTAGGGATGTTATTACCTCCAATCCGTACGCTGCTTTAAACAACAATGTAGCAGACATGGAAGAGTAAGAGGTGGAATCTGATGAAGAGGATTGGGATTGTGGATCTATCGAATGTAAAGCCAAACTTGCAGCGACTGACACTTGAAATCATCGATTGTGCTGAAGAATAATCAACTTGCCTGCTGAATTGTTTATGTATGTCCACTTGTTGCTCAGTGTTTGATGTCTTATCTCTTGCTGGTTTCCATTGTCATCTGCGTCTTTCCACTGCTCAACTGTTGTAGTTTGTCCCCGAATGTTTGTCTTTTTATCTTTTATTTTTGAATAAAGATTGACCATCGTAAACTTTTCTATTTCTCTGTACTAATCAGAGAGTATTTTATTCCCATCTCTTAAACACTCTAAAAAGGCTAGAAAGTTGCCTGATATTATAACACTGCAGGAGTGCTATCAAGGACCATAACCAATACTAGTAGTTATATAAATACACCGATGCATCACTTATTACATCGTTTGCTATTGTGTGTTATGTTTGTTGTATAGATAACACCACCACATTGATACAATGATAGCAGAAAATGCAAGAAGCTACTGTTTGCTGGTTTTCGAGTGATGTATGCACTTCGATAACTTGGTATCTGCTTTTCATTTTTATGATAGTACTTAGATTCTCTCTTTGTGGACTTGGTTGCTGTTGACTGAAGTGTGTGTCTTCATAATAATAACGCGAACGCATCCCCATTAGGGAATTCCTTTCCAGTTGTGAGGTTTTTACAATAAAGTCAAATCGCTGTTTGTTCAAGATCTATTGTGGATTACTGTTAATATTGAATGAGAAAATTGGGCATGCTATTGGTCAAAACGGCTCAGGTATAATTTCAATTTTGATAGTCAAAGACTATTATTTGGTACCAACACTTACATGGACTTTTATTTAAAGTTATAAGTAAATCATCTATCTATATCTATATATCTATCTATATATAGATTTAAAAGAAAACCCCTGGACAAATCTCCCCCCTTGATTAGGAGCTAATCCTTTATTAAGCCACCATAAGATAAAACAATGACATCATTAGACCCATTAATTATGTAGTAAAATACTAAGATGCCCCTTATTCAAATTTAATCACCATCATCTGTGTGATGTACGTGCGAAGCTTCCTTCAAGCCTGTCTCTGCATTTGTCCATCGTATGTAACTTCCTAAATTGAGGGGGATTTTTTGCTTTATCAATTCCGATTTGTTTATATCATCAACGCCAGGTATCCTACACCAGGTATGCTAAATTGCTTTATTTTGATTTCTAAAATTAGGGTTTATAGAAATAAATCTGATAGTGATTTTCACTCTATAGACGATCTGTATGGATGTTCTAAATATGATACGGCTTGAATGAATAATTCCTCATCGATTATGATTTGTCGCTTTCATCAATTTCGTTTTGTTCATCATCAAAACAAGGTATGCGATTTTGCTTAATTCTGATTTCTGAAATTAGGATTTCTAGGATGAATTGTGATAGTGTTTCTGATTTTGTATACGATCTTTGTTGATGTTCTAAAGATGATATGGCTTGAATGAATGACATACGTAACATCAATCCGTCAAATTAAGCTATTTGGTGAACAATCAATGTGTCTATGAAATTTATGTTCAAATCACTTTTGTTTGACAAAGCAGGTGTTTCTCAAGGCCATGGCAGAGACCTGTCAAGTTAAGCTTATTGGTGAACACTCAATCTTGCCAGGAACTGCTTTATATAGAGCTATGAATCATTCATGTAAAAAAGAAAGGTATAACTGAAATCTTCCTGTATTTAGCTTTTTCCACGAGTCTATAAAAATGGTGTAAATTATTGTGAAGTCAACATGTAGGAATGCATGGTCTTTCATCGAAGGCAGATTATACAAATGTGTACCCAAGAATACTTACAATGACTTTACATCCTAAAAAATCAAATTTGTAAAAAGAAAGATATTTAGTGTATCTCTTGTAAGCGTTTTATATTATATAACGTCACAAAGTGGTTGGCGTTTTATATAGGCTGCAGACTGAATATAAATGGATACGGTTAGAAGTACCAAATGTCCAATAGCATATGCGTAGATGGGTTAAAGCATGGAAAAAACACAACGCGTGAAGCTGTTAAAAAGAATTATCAGGGGAGTGGTGAAGATGAGACCACTCAACTAAGAAAAATATTTTTGTTTCGAACTGCTTAGGAATTTTGAGTAATGATGGGTACTGATCATCGTATTCCTAGAGGTGGCAATTTCAACCCATTTTCTTATGGATGGGTAAGTGTGTTATGTTTTAGCTTAAATGTTTTTAAACGCGTTAAACCTGGATAATTAACAGGAAACGGGTCAAGATATTTATTATTATGTATTATTTTGGATCAATCAGAGAGCTTTTAAATTCTCACAATAATAATCAGTGTATATTCCTCCTTTCCGATTCTTGGTATATTCTGCTACTTATTACTTTTACTATACTTCTGGGCATTAATCAAAGTTTGAATTTTTGATTAATAAATAAAACATGCAAATAGGTGCTGTAGTTTGGACCTTAGAGATATACAGGACCTGTTAGAGAATCAGCGGGCTGTAGATCAACTAAAGCGATCAATCTGTTCTTGGTATTGGGATCAAGCCATTTCTCAACCTTCTTCCATCAAAGTAAGCATTGCTTTAATATGATCTTATGTTATATATATATATATATATATATATATATATATATATATATATATCAAAGAAGAACCCAGATATAAGTAAGAATAAGAGATGTTCTTAATTGGCAGCTTCGGTTTGAACCACTTCTAATATGTTGTGATTTTGTTATATGCATTAAGTTGCTTCTTTATTTCAGTTAACAAAAAAGTTGTAGGCTAACCGCCGCCTAAACTTAACAGATGAAATACTAACATGTTTTGGGTATCTGGAACGATGATAACAGTTTTCGTATGTGATTTTAGGAAAGTTTATGTATCTGTACTTTTTGAATATGTTTGTTTAAATCAATGTCACAACATAGCAGCTTTTAAATTCTCACAATAATAATCAGTGTATATTCCTCCTTTCCGATTCTGGTTATATTCTGCAACTCAGTACTTTTACTATACTTCTGGGCATTAATCAAAGTTTCAATTTTTGATTAATAAATAAAACACGTATGTATTTTGGTCACATATAGGTGCAACACATCAAAAGAGTTCCATTGTTGGTAGCAATATCACTATTGCATTGATTATTGAGGCTTACCAAACATGTACATATTACTTACATCAATTTCAACTAATCAAATTGTGATGAACACTATAGTTTTTGTAACAGAGGCAATAGGCACGTTACTCCCATTAGTTTTAGTTGTTTTGTAAGCTACTTGTCTTCTGGGAAATACACACACATATGTGTTAACATGTGTATCAAAAAAATAAATATATTATATATCGGGTAACATTTCATTCATGGCGGTATGTTGTTCTACTGCTGTTAAGACTGGTGCTGCCAATTTCAACCTGATTACTTATGAATGGGTCAATCTGGGGTTGTTTTAAATCCGAACAGGTCAGTTGGCCAAGATTGTTGGTATAAAAGACAGAGGGGTACTCCAAGACAAAATAGCATACATTTCTTAATATCTAATTTAAATACTAGCATTCATTCAAAACTTGTAACCACTGTATGAATTTTGAGATTTTGAGAGCTTTTTAATTATTTGATTAAGGTGAAACAATTTGGGTATGTTACAAAAGACTTAGACACAGTGAGAATGTTTGGATAGTACAAAACTAACCGGATATGTAAAGCTGGATAGTTTTCAGAAGACGAGGTTTGTGTATAATGTATTGGTTTCCATTGTTGTCTTTTTTACTGTTTTTATTTAAGGCATCAGTCTCGGAACATGGCTGTTAGACAGTTAATTGTAGTTAGTTGGATTATGCTATTGAAAGAAAGCGTTGTTGTAGAGGTGGCAGTTTCAATCAATTTACTTATAAATGGATCGACGCGTGTTGCAAGTTGTTCAAAATGTCATCTTATTCAAAATTTTAGTCATATTTGAAAAGTGATCTGAATAAGTAACTTTTGGGTAAAAAGTGTGTTCTGCCCCACCTCGAACAACAATGATACATGGTTTTAATGTTAGTGGTCTTATTGATGGTATAATCGTTTTTGGTGTTGAGAATCCAGTGGTGTTAGCTGGTGGGCTCACCTTCTTGTCAGTCCCATTCATTTTGTCTCAGGTGTTCAGAATAAGTAGTAAGCCATGGGGTGTGAAGTCTGCGAGAATTCTTTATGCGAAATTGGGTGATGATGCAATTGTTCAATCGCTTGATATTAGTCCTACCTCTGAGATAAGGTCAATGGGTAGTCCGGATATTTACGGTTTGAGAAAGAAGCCAATTACAGTTGGTTATAATGGTGATGATCAATAAGGCTTTTTCAAGAATCAAGTAAGATTAATACTTTGTTTGGGACATTCAATTTACTAGTGGGAAATACGACGATTAATTTAGTTGGTCATAGATGGATAAACTTATTTACGACTTAAAAAACATGAAATAATATTGATGACAGGATTGACATTCTTGAAATATTTTTCACATTACATGTAATAATTGTTACTTGCATGATAATATTTCAGGTTTCTACTGAAAGTTATGGAAGTAATGTGCAGGGTGGCATTAGGGACGAAACCAAGTTCAGTTTATACGGTTCCTCATGTTGGTGAATTTGCTTGTAAGGTACGTTTTAATCGAAGGTATTGCTTGGAGTTGTCAATTGTGACCCATTTACCTATAAATGGGTCAATTTTGGGCTATCTAAAAGCTTCAACTAAATTGGAAGGGTATAAACTGAACTTGGCTTTAACCTTTATTTACCCATAGCTTTAGTAATATTTGAATATGTTGTTTGCTATACGTATTTACTTATCTAAATGCTTATCTAATTATAGCTGTGTGATTGCCTACCTAGGCAATGGGAGAATATGTACTTGAATGCGGCGGTCTTTCCTCTCTGCCCACTATTGCCTTCACCATTGGTAGTGTAAAGCGTGAGCTAACTGCTAACCTCATAACAGGTGATATTAGCACCACCTTCGTTTCCTTAAGCATTGTTACTGTTCAAATATCACTATTTATGTGAATTAGTAGTCGTGGAAATCTCATAACAGGTGATATTAGCACCACCTTCGTTTCCTTGAGCATTGTTACTGTTCAAATATCACTATCTATGTGAATTAGTAGTCGTGGAAATTTCAAAACCCTTTTAGATTTAAATGGGTCGATTCGTGCTGTATTTTTACGTTGTAGGTCAAATGAGTTAACCTTTACAGTTAAGCTTAAAATTTCCGGAGTGGAAGTGTATATTTTTAGTGCATAAAAACTTTAGACCTTATGAATTAGTATAAAAAAAAATTTGGTTCTTACTGGAATTTTAAATAGTTTTTGAAGCATTATTATATAGCTTTGTCATTTATTACTCGCTAATAATAAAAAGCTGAAAGTTTTGAAGAAAAGTGTTTTTGGTCGACCCAACCCAAGGTGTGACATGTAATAAAAACATCCATTAGCCGGTACGTGTTTTTTGCCATCTACCTGATTTTGGTAGACTTCTTTAATTTATACTTGTCTTTGAAACCAACTATGTTAGAAAAAGGATCATGTTTGCACAATACCACATGGTCCCAAAGGAAGAATACGAACCAGATCAATGGCTGGTAACAATATTATTGGAGTTTTTGGATTATGTAACTGATTAGTGTGATTCGAAGTCCCTGGATAATTATATAATACATCTGTTGAAATGCTTTAAGTACTATTAATACACTTTGGGACATGGGAACTTTCTATATGCTTGATAAGCTTTCCTTTTTGCTACTATCTTTGATTTAATCCTTTTTATCAACCGTTTGACTTTAATTTCTGACTTCAACTACAGTTTTACGACTTCCTTAAATGTTGATATTACTATAATTGAATGAATGTTGTAGTTCAAGCACAACAAAGGATCAGCGTTGATGGATCTCAACAAGGATCTATACACATTAGTTTATAAGGTGCACAGAAATTTTTTAGGTGAATTTGAGTAATTATAAGTATCCAAACATGGCCTGAAGTTTAGGATGCAATACGTTACAGTAGTAATATAGATCAGTTTTTTACACGCATTAGATCAGTTTTTAGACGCAAGTTTGATGATTCATTCTATAAATGTAACTACAAGATATACTTTTCATAATCTTATTTAGTTTGCAGGAAGTAAGATGGCCTGGCCGGGCTAGAAGCTGTTGTAGTTGGGATTGTTGCAGCTGGGATTGTTGCAGCTGGGATTCTGAAGACAATCAATAATGACATTCTGGTAGTTGCATTATTGTAAATAATATTTATTATCTGAATTTGCTATATTAGTTTGTGTGCTCATGAAATAAGCATGTCATGAACATGACACATCAATATCCAGTATTTTGCTTTCAAATTAGCATTATTAACCTTTTATGAAATTGACAATTTAAGAAAATGTCTTAAATCTGTTACTAAGAATTGAAAAAGAAGTTTCCACTAACAGATGAGTGTAAGTGGTGCTACACAACCTCCTTGTGGTCAATATTTAGTTTATTCATAGACCTATCTCGCAATTAGTGAATTGTTTGTAACATGAATATATGTAGGTGTTTCTGGTACTATGTATGACCAATCATCAAAAGAGTAAAAGAGCAAAAGAGTGGGAACACACCCTTCTCTAAGAGTATGGTCTGAAGGAGGTACAAAAGTTAGTTTTTGTATTTTCAGTGCATTTATTGGCCGAGTTTATATTTTTTTGGCAACCCTGATAATCTATTTGTACAATTAGATCACAAAAAGTAATTTAAATTTATTAATATTTACCCAAATTGTGCAGTCGGAGCTGAAACTCGAAACTTTTAGGTGGGTGTGATGGAAAAAGACTAAAATTTCCTTACACTGGTTTTGATTTGTTTGATTAAAATGTCTTCCTATAAACGGATCTTCCTCATCGCTACTCGACTTCTTTTCAATTGGTAACTTATGTTTCCATAATTTAATTGTTCTCAAATATACTTTACTACTTTGTCTTAATAATTGTTATGTTATATTCTATAACAATTATTGGGGTGTTCAGTTTGGGGATTAAATTCATTTGTCAATTTCTTTCATTATTGTATTTAGGAGTCTGTTAATACTCTATGTAACTATCTATATGTATAGTCAGTTGATTGAAGGAAATTTAGTGAGTTTGTTATGAATGATATTCAATAGGTGGTATTATTTGTTGGCAATTTGAAACATATTTGGAGTATTTTTGAGCAAGTTTACCGGAAGAAAATGGATGTGTAGTAAGCAAATGCTTATTCCTCGACACAGAACCTCACTATATATGACGTGTAAAGTTTACTGATGTTCTCATGTCTGCTATCTTTGAAAAACTGAACATCATTCAACGATTACATTGTTGTGCAAGTATTTAAAGATACATGGTCATGCTAACAGTGCACAGGTTCTTGAGAAGGCAAATAAATTCATTCCAAAGCAAATGTGTACTAATAATGCACAGTATATTTTGATACGCAAATCTACTATACAGTTGCAGGCTTGCTGGCAAGGTACCTTTTTCTCTTGGTAACAATTATTTATAACATAATTGTTTAATGATATTAGTGTTTTATTAGAGTTTGAATATTTCCTAATGCTCTAATCAAATTTATCAGCTTGCCGGAGAATTTAGTATCAGTAGTCAAGATTTAAAAGGACTACTGGTGGTTTGTTTATATCAAATCGTATCTAACAGGGAGCAACAGTGGCAGCTGATGAACTCTGACAATGCAATAGGGCGTGAAGCTGATGCTGATATGGTGCTCGATAGCGTGGTGGACAAGAGGGAGTATAATGTCAGCCATGCTAAGATTCAGATAGAGTGAATAAATGTAACTATGTAAGTTTAGGCTGTTGATGCTTTTTGTGTTGTCAAGTACGATAGTTTGGTTTGGATCTGGCTGGCAAGTTCTTTTAGACATGTGATTCTTTTTAGCATTTATGGCCAGATTTTGGGTGATTTAGGACTGCTAATCTGTTATTGACGCCTACATATACATATGGTGAGTAAAACCTTTGATACTTTACTATTGCTATCCTTTTATAAAACAAGATTGACTATACGAGTACTTAAGTTTAATAAAGGATTGGTCATGTGATACTTTACTATTGTTATCCTTTTATGACAAGAATTTCTAGGCTTTCCAATAGTTTGATTGATGCACGTGTAGTTGACATGTCATTCATATCCGTTGGGTATGAAGTTGAAGTAGTATCTTTTTCCGTTATATATATATAATGCGACAGAAATGTAGAAAATATTTATTATGTTACATGTCATCAATGGCAAACATGTTAGGTTTTCTCGTTGACGGTTTAGCAAAAGATACAACTATAGGTTAGTTCTGATTCATATAATGTTATTTAATAATTTATTGAGATTGTTATGTATGTGTTTGCTAATTTTTATGTTTTAATGTATAGATATGACAAGTTTGATTATGGGTTAGCTGTCTGAAAATGTTACGAACTTTACCCAACCATATGTTGTATGCATCTAACTTTGCTATGGTATTTATGTGATGAAATTAGTATTATTGTGCTGACTTGGCAGCCATCTAAGTCGTTCTTGTATTTAATAGGTATGTGGAGGCTGGTTATGAAAATGGGTTAGACTCTCCATTATCAGGAACACCTATTTCTGCTAGACTTGAGATTCCGTACCAGATGGGTTGTCTGATAGGAAAACATAGTTGGATAATGTCGAATATGAGAAAATTAACTGGCGCTTATATAACGATAGTTGGTGTGTGCTTCAGAGACCGATCAAGTAGTCTTGGTGAGATCTTTATGCTTTCAGTCTCACGTTCAACTTATCTATCTGTTATTGATCTAATTGTTTATTTATTTATTTAGGTGAAAGAAGGGTGTGTACATGTACGTGATGCCTTGTACAGTGTCACTGGCAAGCTTCGAAACTACCTCTTCTCCACTACAATGTCGAGTGGCCCATATATGAACGGTCAACCCTTTTGTGTGGTTCATCCTTCAATTGCCACTCCTCATCGTAATCAGCATACAAGTTTAGCGGAGAGTATGCATAATCTTAGACTCGGCAATAATGTAGATCATCCTTCGTCATATGGGCCACGACTCAAGTAATGTAATTTTTTTTTATGTTTTGTAATTCTTCTGTTTTATGTTTCTGTGTGTTATATATTGTGTATTATTTTCAGGGGGAGATGGAGATCAAATGAACCATTTTAAAGTTGGCATTGAACTTGGAAGGTTTGCGCCTTGATGTTTATAGACATTTGTTTTAGGTTAAAGTGCACCCATATTTATAGTTTTAAAAACTTTTTTCAGGGAAGTAGATCTGCTATTATAACAAACACAACTGTGGAAATTATGATTCCTAGAAATGTCATCGGATCCATTTATGGGGAGAATGGAAGCAGTTTGGCTCGTCTAAGACAGGTAGCTAAATTTGTTCTATTTGTTGTAGTTATATCAGTACGATAATCAGTGTTTGGCAAATTTTAATTATTTAATAGATGAAATGACCAAGGACATTGTTTTCAAAAAAGAGACATATTTTAAATAGGGAGTAAAAGTCTAAGAAATTACATAAATAGGAAATTTAGTTTCAAATAAGATCTCCAGTTTTGGAAGACCTGGCCCATAAGTAATTAAATCAATGAAAGCTTAATATGCTTATCGAAACTGTAACACTGATTCTCGCAATAACCAGGTAATCAGTCCCGAAATGCAAATCCAAACCAGATTTGAAAATTATAGTGTTGTTAAACATGCCCATAAAATGCCTAAAAGACTTTTAACGCCACATGATAGAAGTATATTGTCAAGAGTTACATGTCGAGAAGACCCTTCTACATTGATCAATATGCTACACTCAATATCATCATACAGCTCCTAATATCTTTTGTTCTAGTTCATTTGGAACAATTTCAACGTACAAATTAAACATGTTTGACTTTTAAAAGTCAAAGGCAATCTAATATATTACCTGTTAAGATTGTCTAGCTTCATTATAAAAGATTATGTGTTCTCATATATCGTCATCTAATCTCGTCCCAGAACTTCACTTTTCTGGTGTATGAAACCAGATTTCAGGTGCAAAGGTTGTCATGCATGAAACGGGTCAGGATTGGCCGACCACATTGTTGTCATATCTGGTACTCCTGATCAAACCCAGTCAGCTCAAAGCCTCCTACACGCATTCATACTCGCAAACCAACATTGATGAAGTAAACAAGTTGTTTGGGTGAACATTAATTGGTTCAGAATATTCCAAATATCTATTTTGGTATATTATATTGGAACTTTATTTTGGTGGTGGTAAGTTATTTCAGATTAATGTTGGATCTTTAATTTCTATGTTATGTTAGATCATGATTTGTCTTTATTGGTTTGTCATTTTTAATTAATGGTTAAATGTTTTTATCGATTAAAGGTGCATAGACATGTTACTCATTTTCAAGTAATCATGTTTTATATGGTTTGATAGTGGCAAATTGTGGACACTACTTATTTTCTATTTTTGTGATTTGTTTACATGTCATAAACAATAACTAAAATTAATAAATATAACAAAATTTAAAACACAATAATAATAAAAAAAATATCTGTGTTGTTGCGGGTTACTCACTTAATACTATATTGGAAGGCAATCTAGCTTACGAATGTGCCAAAACAAAACATTCCCCATATTTGAACCTACACCCTTCTTACTATTATTGTCAAAAAAGGTGGCGAAAACTACCAGGCTAAATACGCTTTTATTATTGGCACATATACACAGTATTAAATTTATTTTCGAATAATACTAATGTATATATTGGGCAATGGCTGGGGATCAATTGCCACTCTATGAATGTTTTTCCTATTTATATATTTCCTGTACTAGTTAAAGTGTTCACTTTAATCTTGCACACAGTTTTTAGATTCTTCACTAACTACTTTTTAAACCAGTCAAATAACATATCCACCAACTAAATTTTTTTCGATCGGTTGAAACATGAAAGTGAACTTATTTGGGATAATTCAAATTAGTAATGTAGACACTTGTGGTGGGACAGATGGATTAATACTTTTCTTTGCATATGTATAATGAATAATGATGATTTTCTTTTATCTTCGATTTTCTATAGGGGTTAGACACTTGTGGTGGGACAGATTATCTACCATGTCAATTACGTGAAGGGATAGTATCATATGCATAATATCCTCGCAACACACACAATTAGCGTCTGCACTTGTTGCAATAAATGATTTCTTCTGCAGGCCGGATGCAATGAGTAGTCACTGGCTAGCTCGACCAAAGGAGTGACATATCAATATACGCATTGCAATGAGTAGTCGTTGGAAACGCATTTCCAATATGTAAATCGTTAGAAGACCCACAGGTGTTCTAATGTATAAATTGTTACAGTGCATTAGAAAAACCCGAAGTTGATCTAATGTAAAATCGTAGTCGTTTGAAAACCCGCAGGAAATCAAATGTATAATCGTTAGAAAACATAGTTTGTAATCCAAAATGTAGTTTGCCGGAAAACACAATCGCTGATCCCCCAAAGGCTAGCTAGGCCTTACGAGTTAAAGTCACGCAACCTAACCCTATAACCAAGCCACGACAAGAGTTTTTGCCTTAGGAAATTTTAAATATACGCTCCCATAAAGTCGGTGGTCAATGGCCAACTAAATGTTGAGGGATGTCAACTCGATAGTACTATCCGTATATTCAGTGGCTAGCGTCACCTAGTTAATGGTTAAAGTTTGCAAGCATGAGGACTTCTATGCACTACAATTGTTAGTCTTGGTCCGTACTAGGATACGTTGCTTTGTTCCCAAAATAAGTTACGAAAATAGTGTAAACAAGTTAGTCTTGGTCCGTACTAGGATACGTTGCTTTGTTCCCAAAATAAGTTACGAAAATAGTGTAAACAAGTTTTCAATCCTAGTTTGAAAAGCAATTTATAAGTAAACAGTTTTCAATCAAAACAGTTGATATGTTTTTCACCCCTAGTTTTGAAAGCAGTAAAACAGTAAAAGAGGGGCTGTGAACTCACCTCGTGAGCTTATGAGAGCTAGCGTTGGTATAATAAAGTAGTTGCCCAGTAAAAGTCTCATAGCACCCTAAATGCAAGGGATTCGTTTGTACTTTTTTACTATGCAATTTTTATTTTATTTTAAAGCTACCAACATAATTACATAAATATAAAATTTAAAGTGATAAATAACTATAAACACTTTTAAAACAGTGTATGCTAACTTTGACTTTCAATTGTAAATGTTAATGTATATCTTTATGACTACAATAAACTTGAACATTATTTTTTTAAATTACATTATATATGCTTTCGCCGTTTGATCACATGCCGGCTATTATTATCGTTA
Organism: Helichrysum umbraculigerum; assembly: GCA_949592205.1. Taxonomy (NCBI): domain Eukaryota; kingdom Viridiplantae; phylum Streptophyta; class Magnoliopsida; order Asterales; family Asteraceae; genus Helichrysum; species Helichrysum umbraculigerum. The sequence goes on along the minus strand of CATIUR010000002.1, from coordinate 90,355,932 downwards.
TCATAAAAAAAAACATCAGTTTATAAATTTGGTACCGCCGCATCGCGCGGGTAATCTGCTAGTATCCAATAAATTGTACCTACTCTCACCTATCATTACTATAATTCATTTATTCTTTCAATCTTTCCCAAGAATTAAAAATAATTATCATTTCTCTTTAAAAAAATTTTCTTTATCACTCAAAACTTTAAAGACGACAACATTTTTTGCGGCAACAAGACCGCCGACCACCACTGCGCCACTACTACTGTGCCACCAGCACTGTGCCGTCACCAGTACCGTGCCACCGCCACTGTGCCACCACCAGCACCGTGTCGCCACCAGCAAAAACATTGTCGACGCCAGTTACTCCGGCGACTTGCCCGGAAAAAAATGTCAGATGAAGATCATGAAACCAAACTAAAATCGTTTTCTTCTTGTTTTCTTTTCCTTTCTTTCAATCGTTTACTTTAATGGTCATGAAAATTGTAACAGAAAAGAGTCCACGCCGGTTTTTAGCGGCTCCGGTTCCGACTGAACTCCGGTCCGACCGTAAAAACCGACGGTTCGAGCAAACTTGTTATTTTGCAAAAAACCGGTTTCATTAGAGCCGTAAACCTTTCCGATCCCGGTTTAACCGGTTTGATCGGCCGGTTTGAACCAGTTTTAAAACATTGCTTAAAAAGATGGTCTAGTATTACATGTCAACCATCTTTCTTTTAACCGTTTATAAGGGATGCAATTTCTAAATCTATCTTAAATGATTGACACGTGACATTAGAGGTCCAGTTTTTAGCCTCATGATTTGATCTTAGGATCACAAATTTGGAATTAATTAAGTTGTTTTAGCCAAGTTATCTTACAAATTTATAGATTTAAGATCGTTTGTTTTTATGCCTCTGCATTATTTGTAATTTTTATATTTTATGTGTAAATATTAAATTGTTATAAGTAATAAGAAAAGTCTTGAACACGAATACTTTAACCCACAGTTAACAACACATTCACCACCTCTATTATCAAACAAATGAACATCTCTGCATTGAAGAACATATTGTAACAAAAACATCAATTTCATGATTGAGATTGTTTCTTCATGATTTGCAAGTTTTGATTAGATACCAGACCCCATTAATAGTTAATTAAAAACTTCATACACCGAGCATATAGATAAAGATAGATAGATATCTAAAACTTCACACATACTGCGACGTGACTTAGCCTTATATTTGCAGTCGTTCCCTATTCTCACGAAGAAAATCCCAATATTTGTTTAGCATATGATCTGAGGGTATAATGCGGTTCCAGTGCCCTGTAACAAATATCGCATATGCATCCGCTGCGTACCTAGATGCCAACCCTTACGTAATTAGTCTAGTTATTACGAAGTATTTTACCAAAAAAAGAAAAAAGGCCAACTTACTTGCCAACACCATGAAGTTGAGTGATGTGTGTCCAGTCATCCCGTAGAAAGCCTTTAGAAACCTCGCAAACAGCCTTTGTCTTTATCCGTTGAAATCCAAGTGGTTGTATAAGCCTTGTAATCATATCAGGTGGAACCTTTGAAGCGGTCTCAGCATTTGGGCATAGCTCAAAGAAATCCGAGATCACCTTTTTCACCTACATACACATAATGTTGCTTTCACAATTTTCACATTAAATTGAGATAAACAGAACAGGCATATTTACAAGGCTCTGGACTGGAAATTATACACCTTGAGATTGGGTATTCGATAATGAGAATTCTAAGCTATAAAATAAATAAGGTTTTCAAAAAATATGCACGTATTAAAACTCCATAATGACAATTTTAAGCGTATGGCAATGTTTAAATGTATTGATGAAGTTATGTTCACCAAAATGTAGAGGAGGTGGATTCAGAAAATGTACAACTGAAGTAGAAAGGGTTGCACTAACCTGCAAACCCTGGGTCATATTTAGAAGAATACAGATACACACAATCCTCCAAGGATCATGAATATGATCCTCCTGGATAAGATGATGATACGATGGCGGAGGCTTCCATGTGTTATCTGGAGTCTTCTTTTTGTAAGCCACGTCTCGCTTTTGGGCTGCACTAAAGTATTCTTTCTTTTCAGGCGTCTTCTTTTTCTTACCTTTCTTTTGACCATTTCCTTTCTTAGCTTTCTTTGGATCGTTTTCTTTTTTAGCTTTCATTTTCACTATTTTTGATTTAACTTCGCTTTCATTAGAAAGCCCAACAGATACTTCTTTTTTTGTCACGGTTGATGACTTCTGATCACAAACATCACCTTCTGTTTCCTTTTCAGATGAGATGTTTTGAATGCCAACAGAGCTTATTGTATTGTGGAAGTAAGGTGATAGAATTTGCTCCTTGGAAGCAACCATACTAGAGTTTGAAGGACAAGGTGTACCCACAGTGTAGAAGTTTTTGGAACCTTTGTACTCGTATTCAGAAAACGGGTTAACATCTTTAGACATGTTGCCAACTGGAATCTTGTTTTTAAAAACTTTATCTTCCTCATTGCCTTTACAGCCAAAAGCACCCAACTTTTTGTTTGGATGCGAGCCCTGATGCAAAGGAGCAGTGATCTCATTGGGCAGATGATCCTGTTTTGGGGAGTTAGGTTGGAGTACTCTTTTGTGTTTCTTGTGATTGTCACTCTCACGAACCTGAAAATTTGTCTGATTGACCTCTAAATCACCCTTTCTCTTTTTGGTTTTCTGGTCGTCGTTGGGAGGAACTTGTTTCTCATTACTAAAATGATCATCTGAGGAAGTGTTACGAGTTACCAGATGATGGGCCTCCTCTTCCTCCTTTCTGCTGTCAAGTTGCTCTTGTGTCATCTTTTTCTTTTTCTTCCTCCTTTTGTTGTTGTCAATATGAGTTTCACAACCCTGAAGTATAGAGGTAGTAGTAGTTGTAGTTGTCTGATTCATTGTCAAAATTTCCATCTTATCAACTCCGTTGTTTGCAATATCAAGAAGATGAGAAGTGTTTTGAGTTCCTAGAGACCCTTTCTCCGTCTCCTCCTGCTATTTTATAAGATCAGTTTATAGTGAATTTTGTTGTTTTATGATGATCAATGGCAATAAAGTTCTGAACTAATTGATGCATAAGTTTCAGCTGCTGTCTGCTGATCAAAATGGATCGAACTTTAAACACATAGATACAATATTCTACATACTAACTAAACCTCAATTAGGATACTTACATGTTGGAAGGCAAATACATACTAATTTATAGTTTGATGGCATATAAGGCTCTTTGAGATGTTTAATGGAAAAATCACTCTTTTCATAACCTCTTGGAGGGGGTAAAGACTTATTATCTATTGACGCCTAGTCAGCATACCAAAAAAAAAAAACTCCAAAATAGCAAGGTGGAAAAGAAAGAATTTTTAAACTGTTATATTAATAATGATAATGAAGTCACTTACCCTGGTAATACTATAGTTGGGAGGAATTATTCCATCATTTTTCAGTGTAGTTTTGGTAGTGCTAACAACTGGTTGTAGTTGTTTCCTCTTCATCTTGTCATCATGACCATAACTCTCACCCTATTCAAAATTTGTTAAATTGATGACTAAGTAAACCACAACAAATAGCAAAATAAATATATAAAATTGATACAACCTGCTGCATTATGAGTGAAGGGTAATCTTTCATCTTCCATGATGTTGTCGTAATATGAGAACCACTGCTGCTTTTATTGATTGAATTTTGGTTGGCAGAAAGAGCAACAACACATCTTCGTTTTTCTGATACTCCTTTGAGGAAGTAGTGTGACAACATCCGATCACCAACACGGACGTAGGATGATCTCTTTTGATCCTTGAAAGCAAACATACTAGAGTTTAAATCACAAGGTGTTCCCACAGTGCAGAAGCTTTTGGAACCTTTGGGCTCAAATTCCGAAAACAGGTTATCATCTTTAGACATGTTTCCAACTTGGTCTAGACCCTTACTCTTGTTTTTATAAACTGTATCATCCTCATTGCCTTTACAACGAAAACCATCCAACTTTTTGTTGGCATGGGAGCCCTGATTCGAAGGAGCGGTGATCTCATTAGGCAAATGGTGTTTTGGGAAGGTAGGTTGGAGTACTGTTTTGTGTTTTTTGTGATTGTCAATATCATGAACCTGAAAATCTGTCTGATTGACTTCTATATCACCCTTTCGCTTTTTGGTTTTCTGGTTCTCGTTTGGAGGAACTTGTGTCTCATTTCTAAAATGATGTGAGGAAGCGTTATGAGTTACGAGATGATGCACCTCATTTTCCTTCTTTCTTCTGCCAACTTCTTGTTGTTGTGTCATCTTTTTCTTTTTCTTCTTCCTCTTGTTGTTGTCAATGTGACGGTCACAATCCTGAAGTAAAGAGGTAGTACCGGTAGTTGTCTGATTGATTGTGAATAAGTCCTTTTTATGAACTCCATTGTTGCTGTTGTTGTTGGCAATATCAAGAAGATGATGATTTGAAGTGTTCTGAGTCCCTAGAGACCCTTTCTCATTCTTCTCCTCCTGCAATTTTGTAAGATTAGCTTATAGTGAATCGCAGTTGTTTTTCAATATAATACTATCTACATCCAAAAATTAATGATATCGTATTATTGACTTAGAATGACCAATGACAAAAATTTTATTCAAAAAAAGTATCATCCAATTGTTAATTGACACACATCATGTTAAGGAAGTGGCACTAAGATTTCAATATGCACCCAACTTACTTCATTCACCAAACATCTGTTTCTCTTAATGATTGCTTTACTCACCAGCGAGACTTGTTTATCTAATCAACGAGATCTTTAGTGTTTCTCCATTAGTTGAGATATTATGTTTTGCACTCTTGCCATTACAACATTTATTAATTAAATTCTTTTGTTTACCCTTACATGGATCATTTATCCAATGCAGAAACATAACAAAATGAACATTCAACGGCTTGGATTGATCAATTGCAATGAAGTTCCCACATATTTAAAGCTAAAATTTTAGCTGCTGATCAAAATGGATCAACGTTAAATGCATACATACAATATTCTTCATACTAAACCTAAATTACAATATTTACATGTAGAACGGCATATTCATACTAAATTAAATTGTTTGATGAAAAATAAGGCCCTTCAAAATGTTAAATGGCAAAATCACTCTTTTTATAACCTTTTAGAGGGATAAAGACTTATTATCCATACAAGCCTAGTCAGCATACTAAACAGAAATTACACTAGTATATCAATATATTAGAGAATTATTTTGAGATATTAAAAAAATAGGAACGTACACAAGTAAGAATTTTTAAGAATTAATATAAGAAAAATAATGTCACTCACCCTGCTAATACTATTGTTGGGAAGAATTATCCCATCATTTTCCTGTTTAGTTTCGGTGGGGCTAACAACTGGTTGTAGTTGTTTCCCCTTCTTCTCCTTCTTGTCATCAAGATCACAACTCTCACCCTATCCAAAATTTATTTAATTAATCACAAAAAACAACAAAAATATCAAAGTATATAAATAAAGATGATACAACCTGCTGCAGAATAGGTGAAGGGTTATTTTTCTTCTTCCTAGATGTTGTTGTAACATGAGATCTGCTGCTACTTTTTATATTTAAATTTTGGTTGGCAGAAAGAGCAACAACACATCTTCGTTTTTCTACAACCTGCTGCAGAATAGGTGAAGGGTTATATTTCTTCTTCCTTGATGTTGTTGTAACATGAGATTTGCTGCTGCTTTTTTTATTTGAAGTTTGGTTAGCAGAAAGAGCAACAACACATCTTCGTTTTTCTGTGGGGAAGTAGGGTGATGTCTTCCGATCACCAACACAGCTTTGTTTTTCTAACACTCCCTTGTGGAAGTAGAGTGAACTCTTTTGATCCTTGAAAGCAATCATAGAGTTTGAATCGCTTAGTGTACCGACATTGCAGAAGCTTTTGGAACCCTTGTACTCAGATTCCGAAAACAGGTGATCATGTTTAGACATGTTGCCAACTGGGTCTAGACCCATATTCTTGTTTTTAGATAATTTATTATCCTCACAGCCTTCACAATCAAAATCGTCCAGCTTTTTGTTGGCATGGGATCCCTGATTCAGAGAAGATGTTATCTCATTGAGCAAATAGAGATCCTGTTTTGAGGAGCTAGGTTGGGATACTTTAAAAAAAAACAAAGAACTAGAGTATTACTAATAAGAGAATTAAAAAACTAGTATATTATGACTATCTATTTGGGTTGACTGAGCAAATTTGCCACTCAAAACATATCAACAGAAGAAATTTGCCATCCATCATTGTAAAAGCCATTATATGCAGCTAAATTACTAAAGAATATAATTGGTGGATATTTGCCAGTGATCATTAGCAAAAGTGTTTTACCATACTTGTTATTTTATAATATTACATATTCGAAGTTTCTACTCTGATCTTTTGCAAAAATTAGTATGATATACAAGTGAAATTGGCGTTTGATAACAATTCTGCAAAGTGTATGGTAACAGCTGAGCTGAATCTAATGTTCTTTACTGACGTAAATATTTAGCCAGCAGCTTATCATGTGATTTTTACTGAGGTCATTAGGTTTCGATGATGATTAATAACAACCGAGAGAGTCTACATCAGTTATTAAGCGTAAAACCAGACAGCAGTACTAACGTAATTACATATGGGTTGCTATGTAAACCATTTTATATATGATTAACATGTGGGGTAAGCTAAAAAAAACAGATGATAATGAATGCCTTGTAATAAGCATAGTATTTTATAGAGAGGGCAATTTTAAACTCATTGGTTATTTATGGGTCAAATTGGTTAATATTTATGAGAAGATGGGTTTGTTGTGTGTCATTATTTTTTTTTAGATGAATCAAAATGAATATCTAATATAAACTCCAATTGTGTAACAATTAACCAATGGGTCTAGCGGGTAGTTATTTTATTTTACCTTTTTTAACACCTCATTTCTTTTAATTCATTTTTCATTCAAATATAAAAAAAGTTGTACTGGAACCCGATGGATCGACCTAACTGAAGACTCATTTAACCCGGACTCGTTTAGACCCAACCTCATCGATAACCCATCTAAACCCGGACCCGTTTAGACCCAAAAACATCTAGAACCGTGACCCGACCCGACCCGACCCATTCATTTTGCCACTTATAGTATTTGATAATAGCAAAGCAAGCAGACAAGTAAAGACTTAATAATAAAGGAATTATATGAAAACAAGAAAGGTAGTTACCATGTTAGTAGTATTGTTGGGAACAAGTATTGTTGTATCCTTGTTTTTTATCTTGTTGTTAATGTCATCATCATGATCACAACTCCCAGCCTGTTGAACAATTAATTTAATTATCTATTCAGCTATTTCTATTTAATGTCATAATAAAAATAAAAAATAAAAAAACGCAGAAGAATTATACAACCTGTTGCTGCGGAATGAGTGACGGATTGTTTGATGTTGGAAGATTAATAGAAGAATTGTGGTTAGCAGCAGGAAGAGCAACGACATAGTCGAATGCTAACAATAATAAATCCTTTTTAATGTGTGTTTGGGTTTGGGTGTGAGTCTCAGAGGTGAAGCTCATGATCGATTCATTCGAAAACCAAATGAAACGAATCGTACTTTACTAAATACTACTCCGTAATAAAACCCTAATCGGAAATTCCCCTAACTTTGCCCGCGTCTTTTCTTCTCCAAAAACTTAAATATCCCTCCAACTATTTTATTACTCCCTCCGTCCCATTTCTATTGTCCATTATTTTCATTTTGGGATGTACCAAATTAATTGTCCACTTCCATAAATAGAAAGTTTAAGGAAATAAAGTTCTTTTTTACCCCTAGTGTATATATATAAGACAAAAAAATAGGTAAAAAGTAGAGGGTAAAACTGTCATTTTATCAAAAAGTAAGAGAGAGATAGTTATATTTTCTTAAACTGGGTGTCTTTTTGTCTGGTGACAATAAAATTGGGACGGAGGGAGTATTATTATTATTATTATTATTATTAGATTTTAAATATTATTAGATTTTATTAAATATCCCACATCTATACCGTGTATTACACGGGGTTGGACGAAAACAAATAGATTTTAAAAGTTGTTGATATGAAGGATTAAATCTCATCAACTCATCATCAAATCAAATTGTGATATGATAATAGTCTTAATATATTACGAATACCTATTGTGATATGATAATAGTCCTAATGTATTACGAATACCTGTTTGGATAAAGTTATCATAATTATTTTTCTTTATATAATAAATAATTAATGATTTATGATGTCACTAAATCCTATAATTTAGCTAATTGGACAAAATTGAGTATTTCTATTGGTTGATTAGATTTTTAATGACATCATCAACTGTTTCTTATATATAATTTAAGATTATTAGATATATACCGACTATACATATCTTAAATTATATATAGGAAACATGGTTATGACATCATCAATTTAATTCAAACTTAATTAATCAATTAAGTCCCTCTATTTTAGTTAAATTAAAATTAAGACTTTTATTTTAATTAAACAATCAACATCCGTGTGTATACACGGGTTTGAGATCTAGTATAATAATATACTAGATGCAACCCCGTACGATACACGATAATTTTAATTATACAATCTATATATTATATATTTACGTTTAATGCATATTAGTTATTGGATTGGATGGATTATGGATACGATAGATTTCCTTATTATACTTGTATGTGCTAATTGTCGATGGTGACGTCCTAAAACCTACTTGCAAATACGTCCGTTTGCAGGGTTGTACTCGTATTCTTATTAATTGTCATAAGAAAACCAAATACCAACATGTAATATATAATCATATGCTAATAGAGGTGCAAAACTCTTCAATTTAATTTATAGTAGCACCTAATTAAAAAGTTGATTCAATTGGTGTCATACCCTCCTCCACGATCAATATGATCATCATAAATGTTGATATATTCATATTTAGGTTTATATATATATATCTCTGAATTCATATAAATATTATATTTTAATTTACGATATATATCATTTGCTAAATATTTTCTAAAAATCAAATATATAGTCACCGGCCCGTGTGTATACACGGGTTTCAAGGCTAGTAAATCATATAATGGTTGAGTCCTAAAACAATATGCATATTAGAAAAATTATATTAGATTTCCTAACTAAACAACGTTAAAGCATATCAATTATTTCAAGTGATAATACAGCTTAAAAAAAAATTAGAGCAATAACTGGATCGAAATCACCAACCTCATCTTGTCAAAATCAAAGCATTACATGAGAGCAATAATGAGCATAATCAAATTCAAAGCTAAAATTAATAATTAATCAATAACTCCAACTAAATTTACGTAAATTAACAAACTGAATAAATGAGTTAAGCAATACAATTGTAGACATAATAACACAAAAGTTACAAACCCCAATCTTATCTTATCTTATAAATTATATATAGAAAACGCCTTTATGATATCATCATTTTAATTAAGTTTCAATTTGTCAATTAAGTCCTTTAGTTTTAATAAAATCTAAAAGAAGATTTCTAACTTATTAAATTTTTTTTTTAATCAACTACTAACTTACATATAAAAAGAAATTTAATTCATTAATTAAAATATTATCCAATTCGATGTGTAATGTTTATATTATTAATTCAACGATTAGGAATAAAATTATTTGAAATGTTAATATAGATTTAAACTAATTAATTTTTTTTCATAAACTTGGTTTCAAAAACTTTTAATTTTTTAATATTTAGTTATATAAATCCATTTACATAAGGTAATATTATCATTAATCCAACTAAATGCTTAATATACATGAAAACGTACACATGTTATTATCAAAAACAAGAAGATACTAGATACGAAATTTTATTTTAAAAATCAACAGCACGTGTGTACACACGGGTTTAAAGTCTACTTATATAAATAATAAGAAACAAAGGGCAATCTTAGTTGCAACCTAATGTTTGAGGAGTTTTTCCATTGTTATATATATACACAGGTTAATTAGTATTTGAATATTCCTATGAGAATTATTTAAAGTAATTTAAACTATGTTTTTGAGTTTTAAGAGATTGCCACGTGTCATTGTTGCTTACATGGCAAATCCCGAAACCATCTTTACTACTCGCTTAATATATACATACATATATCTATATATATACACACACTTAGTTTTAAGACTCGTGAGATCACGAGTTTGACAAAGAATCAAGTAAAAAGATAATTTGACATTTTAATGTAACTATAAGAAATGTCAATATAAATTTAATAGAATATATGTTTTTGTATTATTATTACTAGTTTAGGACCCGCAAAATTTGCGAAAACGTCCATAATTAGTACTTAAGTAGGCATATTCATAGCCGTATAACCGGATATATATACAATATTTTTTATATATAATAAGATAATGTACATATCAACTGGTGAACCTTATACTATACGCTATTATATATATTTGAATTTTCATGATTATTACGTTTTAATTTTGTATGATATGAAAACATGAAATTGTTCGTTATGTTGAAGGTACCGAAACTTTGAATTAGTTAATTAAAAAGTTAAATTGTTAGCTTTAAGATTTGAAATCTTGAATATACTATAGTTTATAGTATTTTGATTTCATTTTTTTGTCGTGTTTCAAATTTGCGTCGTATTTTTGATAACTAATTTCTTTTGGTTTGATCAAAGTCACATACATGAGAATAATCGAAACCCGCAAATAAATATGAAAAATCGATGGGTAATACTGATTAGGTATCCAACGGGTATTGGGTACGAATATTTATAACGGTTATGAGAAGAGACACACTAAAACCCGTCGAAACCCGACCTGTTGGCATCCATAATCCAAACATTGTAAATTATAAATTGATATAAGAGTTCAAAAAGATGGTGGTATGGGTATAGATATACTAAAACCCACCGGAACCCGACCCGTTGGCATCCATAATTCAAGCATTGTAAATTAGAAATTGATATAAGAATTCAAAAAAGGCGGTAGTATGGATACAGATACATGACATCACTCATTTTGTATATGTTTATCTCTAGCGATATCATTGTTTTTGCATTTGTTTTAAGTTAATTTCGTGAACTTACGGTACTTATTTAGTTTGAAATTGATTTCGTGTGATAAGGTTAAAGATTGAGAAAGAAAAGATGAAAAGATGGAGGATTTTGCTGATTTTGCTATGCTGCACCGTTTTGGCCATATCTTCCTCATACGAACTCGGATTGAGGTGATTCAGGCGCCCAAACGTTCGTATTTCAGAGAGCTACAAATCTGCAAAATATGGTTTTCTGAAAATCAGGAGAAGCCGCCGGGTTCTATAGGAAAGCAGCCGGGTGAATTATAAAAATCGGTAACAGAAGGAATCCTTCATTTTAAGGCTTGAGGAGCAGCCGGGTAGGGGTGTGGAGCAGCCGGGTTGTGGTGTGGAGCAGCCGGGTTCTATGCCCAATATGGCTGATTCTCAAAGCTGGAGGAGCAGCCGGGTAATGGCAGCAAGCAGCCGGGTTCTAGTGTCGGCAGCAGACTTTTTGACTATTTAAACACCTTTTCTTCCTCATCTCTCACCTAACTTTTCTCTTCCGATTTGGGCAGGCCCCATGGGGGATTTTTAGGGTTTTTGAGCTATTTTTCATCATTTTGAAGATCTCTCATCATCCTAAATCATTTGGTTACGAAGAATCATCATCCAAACATTGTAATCACTCGGTTTGCATTTTTATTCAATATAACTATGTTTCCTTTGATTTCAATCATTATATGTGTTTGTTTTGATATGATTATAAGTAGCTAACCTCCCTATTACTTGCTTGGATGAAATAGCTAGAGATTAGGGGTGTATTGTCTTTTGAGTTTTTATGCTTGATGTTGGGACATGTTATTGTGACAACAGATCTAGCTTGTCAAAGGACTAGTGATTATCGTAATCAAGTTTGTACAATTGATTTGGATTTGTAAATGATATTTGTTTGGTATTAATATTCGTTAAATATATTAGTATGATAAAGTGTTAGACGAATATCGATTATGAATTACAAACTAAAGTTCTGCGAGATGAGATCTCAAGTCGCAGAGGCTAGTCCTGCGAAATGAGATCTGGGCTCGCAGAGCAGCGAAGCGAGATCAGCTTGCTGGACCAATATGGGCTGCGAGTTGAGTCAGTTCGCAGAGCCCACAAAGCTGCGAACTGAGACGAGCTGAAACATATAAATAGGTTATTAGGTCAAATCGTTTAAGGACTTTTGCATTCATAATTTCCAGAGCGTTTTATCACTTTCTAAGCAATCTAAAGGCTAGGTATTGATCGATTAACTCTGTTATAATCAATACAAAGCATATTAGTTAAATCACTCGCTATTATCTTGCGAAACAAACCGTTCACAATCCGTGAACCAAGTATTAAGGAATTCCGCGCCTTAATACCTAAGATAACCTCGTTATCGATCCACGTATTAGGGACTTACAATTGGTATCAAAGCTTTCGGGCTAAATACTTAGTTTGTTCGAGGTTATTTGGATAATAACGGTTGATTTAGGATTGTTGTTACGTGCAATATTCGTAAAAACGATCAAAATCAGTCTCTTGAAGTGTTTACGTTCGTTTTCGACCCAAATCTTAGGGTTTAGTCGATTAGAAACCTAAAATTTTCGTTTTAGGGTTTTTCAGCCGATTCTGCGAGCCGAGATCAAACTCAACGAACTGAGTTGAGTTTTACGAACCCAGTTCTCCTCTGCGAACTGAGTTTTGTTTCTGCGAACCGAGTTCAAACTCAACGAACCGAGTTGAGTTCTGCGAACTGAGTTCCTGTCTTGCGAGTCGAGTTTCTGCGAATTGAACTTTCTGATTTATTTGATTGTTGATTTCCGAAACTTTTAAAAAATGTCTGACATTAGCAAAATGATTGAGATGGAGCATGAGGTTGGAAAATCAAATACTCCACCTAAATTGTTACTTGTTGAAGACTACTACAGTTGGAGAGATAGATTTGAATCTTACTGTAGATTCCATGATCTCTCAATCTGGATGTGTATCAAGGGAGGATACACGGCACCTACCCAAACTGTTCAAAATGCTGTTATGGTTGTGTCATACAATCTGATGAGTGAGCAACAGAAGAAAGACTATGAGAATGAAAACAAAGCTCACTCATATATTAAGATGTGTCTCTCAAAGGAGATAAATCATCAACTCAAATCTTTTCATACTGCTAAAGCTCTCTGGGAAGCGCTTGAGAAAAGATGTGAGGGCAGTCCACAGGTAAAAGATAGCAAGAAGAAGCTTCTGAAAAAGCAGTTTACTTTGTTTAAAGCTTTTAAGGGAGAAACTCTTGATGCTTATGTTACACGTTTCTACCATCTACTGAGTGAAGTTGAAAACCATGAGATCACCATTGAGGAGGGTGATAAAACCGACAAATTTCTTGAGGGTTTACCTTCTAAGTGGGAGATGTATGGTGTGATGATTAGGGATAATGAAACAAGATTTGCAACCATGACTCTAGAGCAGGTCATTGACAAGCTCAAAGGATATGATTTCAACAAAAAGTCGAGAGATACTGATTCTGATCAGGTACAGGATCCGGGACTATATCATGGAAAGACGACTATCTCGACTGCTTCATCCAGTTCGACCACTTCATTGTTAGTTGGTGATATTGGTGAAGGTGGTGAAATGATCAATGAGGACATGTGTTTCCTTACATCATCAGGAAGTGAAGCTAAAGGGAAACCTTCTGAGAAGTCACCTCAAGAGCATCAAAAGATGCCTATGGGTGTGAAATCTGCTGAGCAGCAACTGTCTGTTCTTGCTTCATTTGTAGCTTCATATGAGAATTATATTGGTTGTAAAATCAACGATCCAATTCTCTTTGATGAAGATTATGATCAGGTAGATCCTGATTATCTTGAAGAAATTGATCTCCAGGATCAGCTTGCTATGCTCTCAAGGAGAGTTAAGAATTTCTTGAAGAGGATAGGACGAAAGGTTGTTGGCAACAGATCAGGGTTTGATAAAACCAAGATCAAGTTTTAACTGTCAAGGTTATGGACACTTTGCTCGTGAATGCCAAAGACCTAAGGTAGAAGCTGGCAATGGAAAACAAGGTTCAGGAAGTACTCTTACTTCCAAAGCCTTAGTGGTGAAACAGTTGGATGGTTCCTATGATTGGAAAGCTCAGTCTGAAGAAGCTATGATGGCTGAGATTGAAGATCAAGAGAAACCTGCTGAGTCTACTTCCTATATGCCTACAGATTCAGCATTTGAAGTGAAGGTGCCTGAGATTCCAGTTAAAGCTAGTGATAAGGATGTGCTCTATATGGATTCATCTGACATTGTGAATCCAGAAGACTTTGTGGCACGCATGGCTGAACTTGAAACAGATAAGAAAAGGGTATGTCTTGACTCTTTCTGATATTTGTTATTTAGTTACTGATTTACAGTCCCAAGTGAGTGTGTATACTGAATCCTATAAGTCTTTAACTGAAACTACTCTGTCATCTCAAATTAGCGAACTTACTAAATCCAGTGAGACTGTAGTATCAGAACTTGACTTGGCTAAACTAGACATACGTAGGTTAAGTGATGATAAACAGGCTTTAAAGGATAAGATTAAGGCATATTTAGCTTATAAAAGTGCTTTTAGAGATACCATAAATGAGAAATCTGTTATCATAGATGGTCTCTATATGAATATAAATGACTTAAATTGACCATTGCTAATAAGGATAAGGAGTTAGCTGAGTATAAGACAAAACTAGTAGCTCAGAATCGTAAGCTTGAGAGCTTTAGGTCATCCGAAATGGATAAAATGTTAGATGCTCAGCGAAGTGTAAAGGATTCGTCTGGATTAGGCTATAATGATATGCCGTACCCATTCAACTCAAATTACACAAATATTCCTGCGGATACTGAGATGACTGATGCTAATCCTGAGACGAAAGTAACTAAAAAGTCTGAAAAGTCAGAGGCACAGAAGGAAGTTATTAAGAATCCTTCATCTGATAATGGGAAGCAGGTTCAATTCACTAAATTTGTATCTAGTGGATCGACTGATGATACCAAGACAGATGTTGAGGTTAATAAGGAACAACCTAGTGATACTTTAGTGCCTAAGACTCCAAATGACAATGCAAAAGTAGTTAAATCACGTAAGCAGATGTCTTGTTTCAAGTGTCATCAAAAGGGACACGTAGCTTCTTGTTGTCCAAATAAGAAGTTGGAAACTTCACATAAG
This sequence comes from Helichrysum umbraculigerum, assembly GCA_949592205.1. Lineage (NCBI taxonomy): Eukaryota > Viridiplantae > Streptophyta > Magnoliopsida > Asterales > Asteraceae > Helichrysum > Helichrysum umbraculigerum. The sequence continues at coordinate 90,340,710 of CATIUR010000002.1, read as the reverse complement.
CTAGTGATAAATGAAAAGACACCGAGCAACTCTAGTTCAACTGTAGATAGGTTAGGCTCCACACTTGTTTCTGGTAGCAAACCTGTAAATATTCTGAACAGAGATGGTACTCACAGTGTCTCTCCACCTGAACCTAAACGGCCTTATTCTCAATCTGATAATTCTTTCAATAAACCAAGAGATAAGACACCGTCGAGATTTAGGACTCCAAGTAGACATCAAAGTCAGTTTGAAAGTGGTTCTACTTTGCGTACACAAGGAGTTCAGTATGTACCTAGGAGGTTTTCTACTCAATCTCCTCATAGGCAAAAGGCTATTGTTCATCAACAGCCTCAAACTCCTATAAAAGTTGCCAAGACTCCTGATGAGAATAGTTATGGTTATTTTAAGGAGGTTCAGATTGTTGATGATAAGGGACAAACCAAGACCGTAATGGCTTGGGTCCCTCTCGATAACTAATTGTGTATAACTTGTTATGTGCAGGAGCAGACTGTGAACAAGGATAGTTGGTGGTATGTAGACAGTGGATGCTCAAGACACATGATAGGAGAAAGAAGTCTACTGAAGGACTTCAAGGAAGGTCTGAAGCAAAATGTTAATTTTGCTGGAGACAAAGGAGGTGTAATAACCGGGAAAGGAAAAGTTTCAAATGGAACTTTGACACTAGAGGATGTGAATTACGTTGAAGAACTAACTCATAACCTAGTAAGTGTTTCCCAAGTCTGTGATAAAGGTCATCCAGTTCATTTCAATGAAAAGGAAGCCTTAGTCCTGAAGCCAGGATATAAAGTTCCTGATAATTGGATATTAATGAGGGCACCAAGGAAGAAGGACATCTATGCTATAAACATGGGTGTTTATGACTCTTCGATGGTGTCGACATGTTTATTATCCAAGGCTTCTGAAGCAGATGCTTTATTATGGCATAGGAGAATGGCACACCTAAACTGGAGAAAGATGAACTACATAACCAAAAATGGATTAGTTCTAGGTGTACCACAAAAACGTTTCGAGTCTGAATATAAGTGTGTTCCTTACATGAAAGGAAAGCAGCACAAGAAACCATACAGATCTAAGACTGAAAACTCAATCTCCTCGCCATTTGAATTGCTACACATGGATCACTTTGGCCCAATAAGCAAAAGAAGTCTAGGTGGCAAATGGTATTGTTTAGTTGTCACAGATGATTACTCTAGATTCTCGTGGGTATTTTTCTTAGGATCTAAAGATGAAACTCCAGGTATTTTGATAGAGTTTCTAGATCTAGTATAAAATGTATACAAAATGAGAGTTAAGCGTATTCGTAGTGATAATGGAACAGAATTCAATAATTCAACGTTGGATATCTATTGCTTAAGCAAAGGGATAATTCATCAATTCAGTGCACCTTATGAACCTCAACAAAATGGTGTTGCTGAAATGAAGAATAGGACGTTGATAGAAGCTGCTAGAACAATGCTTGCTGATTCAAAGCTTCCGGTCATCTTTTGGGCAGAAGCAGTGAATAGAGCGTGTCATGTTCTTAATAGAGTTCTTACGGTTAAAAAGCATAACAAGACTTGTTATGAGCTTCTTAACAATAAGAAACCTAATCTAAAGGGTTTTGAGCCCTTTGGAGTTTCATGCACTGATACGTGTGAAAGCGCGTCTTGTTTTATAATTTATAACTGAAAATACCGTATTAATAGTATCACACAACCATGCAAGAATACCTGATCAGAATAGTATAGCTATGGTAAGTCCAGGTCAATCTCAGGAACACAGGAATGGTGGTTTATTAATTAAAATAGAAAATACTAATTATCCTAGAAAACAGTAAACAAAGGGGGACGTTTTAGTTCCGTGCGAACATAAGATTGTAAATAATAATTAAAACTAAATAAAGACTTTAAATTAAAATAACAAATAGGTAACAATAGGAAGGAATAAGTAATTGTATAAATAATTCCACTCAGATTCATATATTCTAATTCATTGCACGTTAATTGTTTAATTGTGATTCTTGTATATCAACTTAATGCCAAATTCTTCAATGATATTAAATTGAATGTGAACTAGCCAACGTTTCGGGTCCAACTAATTCCTACAATCTAGGGTCCAACATGAAACATCGGTCCGACGTCACAAGATGATCAGTCAATTGTGTGCCTTTCCCTAAATCATGCATTAAATATTCACGATTGATTATAACTGATCCTTGCGGTATGACTCAACAATACCCAACAATTTCTTGTTGTCTTATTCATTTTAAAGCAGATAATTATCATTTACTCAACCTATCAAACTCAATCTATTTAGCAATGACCAAAACCCTAAAGTTATGACCATCAATAATTAATAACATTGAAGGAACTCAATCTCATCAATATTATTAATCACGTTGAGCAACAATAACTACTAGTTACCAATAAACAAGGATTCACGAGCAATATAATAGTTTTCAATTAAATTACTTAGTCAATACGCAATATTAATCATTCAATAATCATAATCAAAGTTTATTAATTACACAACTACTTTGGATATTCAACTCATCATAAGATATGTAAAACTCATATTAATCAATACTAAAATCATCAATAATATTGAAATAATAAAAGTAATAACAAACCACAAGACGAATCACGAAGAACTAGAATGAATATGTTTCGATCTTGATCCCTCGTGCCTCCAAAGTAACCCCAAAATTCGTAACATACAAACACTAAACGAAATATATAAAAACCCTAACCTAAAATGTGTTGAAAAAGTCGTATGCAGAATGGCCTCTATTTATACCCGTGGCTGCCGCGAATTTAGCCGCCGGCTAAAAAAGTTAGCCGCCGGTCAAATGTGAATTTCGTATTCTCCAAGTTTTACCTTCAAAGTTCCACCGCCTAACATTTAATGCTCTCCATTTCCTGGCTTTGACTTTGACCGAGGCAATTTAACTTGAATTTGACTTGGTTTGGATCGTATAAGCAGCTTAGGCTTCGCCAATCGTGATCCATTTCCGCGGCCCAACTCCTTTGATTTGATTTGGGCCGAGCCTTCACGTGGACTTGGCTTGGCTGCGCTATCACCGGCCCAACAACAATTTTAACTTCACGTTCCATTCTTGTTTCTACGTGATCTGTTTTTGCTCCACCGAATTTACTATGTTTTCTGCAAAGATCAAGACAATAATCATTAATTGTTACTAAGTTAATTATTATTATTTTACATTATTACAACTATTAGCACTAATGCTCATATGATTATTATTATTAGTTATTATTATAATACTTAACTTAATTATTTACTACTAATATTTAGCCTAACTAATTATTTAGTCCAACTCGTAAACTCTAATAAATATACAATCTAACTATTTTTACTCAACTCATTTAACTTTTCGAACTCAAATATTTACGAACTTTATTTATTTTTATCACTCTTTTAACCACTTTGTCCCAATCATATTTATGTACAATCAACTTTTATACAAAAATTACTTTATTTACTCTATTTTTATTCATTTTCTAATTTAAACTCTATTTTTACCTATTTTGTAAATATGAACGAAATACCTCTATTTTATCAAGTAAATGTAATAAAAGTATACAAAAACTAGGGAATATTAGTATATAAAAGTAGTACTATTTGATGTTATCATGCACCATATTGAAAACAAGTAATCAAGCTAAATTTTGGTGAGAAGGCTGACGAATGATTTTTCCTAGGTTATATGCCTAACTCCCCAAACAAAAGGGTTTTCAATAAAGTCACAGGACATCTGGAGGTAGTTTATAACATTGAAGTTACGAGCTACACACCTGATGTACATAAGGGCTTAGATTGGCAATTTGATTATTCTGATCTTTTTGCATCTTTTAAAGTTCCTTTAAGTGACTTTGTCAGTAATTCAGAGATACCTGAACATTTATTGTATGAAGATTCGGATAATGGTCCTACTTCAACATCGAATGTTTCTAATTCCGGAATTAACACAACTGATGATACTAGTAGGGCATCTACTAGTAAAACACCAGAATCACGGGTGGATAAACCTATAGAGATAGAAGATCCAGAAGTAATTACTCAAAGGATAGTTGATGATATAATTACTCCATTGAGACAATTACGGATATCTATTACTAATGATATCATCCCACCATTAGAAGAGATTGGTACTAACTTAGAAGATGATCTAGTAGTAGACCCAATTCTGGTGACTAGAACGAGTAAGAATCATCCCATTGAAAACATCATCGGAGATATTAATACTCCGGTTCAGACTAGAAATCAATCTAAAGCTAGTACATCTGAAAATCTCGAATACTCTAACTTGTATGCTGAAATGAATGAGACAGGGATTCCCAATCAATGTCTATATTCATGCTTTATCTCACAAGTTGAACCGAAAAATGTTCAAATGGCATTAAAGGAAAGCTCGTGGGTAGAAGCAATGCAAGAAGAACTTTCACAATTTGAAAAGTTAGGAGTATGGGAGTTGGTTGATCTACCTAAGGGAGAATATCCAATAGGAACTAGATGGGTTTTTAAGTGTAAGAGAGATGATCGTAGTATCATTACTTGCAATAAAGCTCGTTTAGTAGTACAGGGTTTTAACCAAGAGGAAGGTATAGATTACAACGAAGTGTTTGCACCTGTTGCTAGGCTAGAAGCAATTAGGTTATTCTTAGCATTTGCATCCTTTAAAGGAATAAAAGTGTATAAATTAGATGTTAAGAGTGCCTTCTTGTATAGCAAAGTGGAAGAATTGGTGTATGTTTCATGATGTCGTGTAAACGGGGTTTTAGTTTAAAATGGAAAATACCTAACTTACTACACGCAACACATGCAAGAATACCTGATCATATATAGTATAGCTCAGTAAGTCCGAGTCGAACACAAACACATGCAAGAATACCTGATCATATATAGTATAGCTCAGTAATTCTGAGTCGAACACAGGGAACGGATGTCAATATCAACAAATTGGAAATTGCTACAATTAATTAAAGCAGTAAAAAGTGGGGACGTTTTAGTTCCGATCGAACAATTGATAAACAATTATAAAAGAAATGATTTATTAAATAAAACTTAATTATAAAATAAAGAAATAATAAAATAATATAATTTAAATAAAAGATTAAATTCAAATGGTAAAAGAAATACAATTGCTTAGACTAGTTTTCTCAGAATCCGATTATCACTTTATTGAATTGCAGATATGTGGATCTTATTGTGACATGACAAATATACCAATTATTCTTACAAGATTAATTGATTAAACACAATCAAGAAAGATATGAAGTTGTTTTCAACCCGCTAACAGTTCAATTTAACGTTATCCACCGAATTGTGTTATGGATTAAAACTACACCGTTTATATGATTTACCCTTATAACTTGAATCAATAAAGTCTATAACTATTACAAGTTATCATATTCATTGCCAATTCTTAATGATAATCGATCCTAGCCTATCAAACTCAATCTATTTAGTGATAATCATCAATTAAAACCAACAACTATCAATAATGACCAATCAATAAAGAACTCAATCATAAATCAATGGATCACCACGCTAGGTTATCATCAAGATTTAACAATTAAACATGGATCTTCGAATAAACATATAAACATTCATAAAAACCAAAATAATCCGCAATTCAATAATCAAATCATCATCTGAGTATGATCATCTAAACAATTGTAAATAAAACTTAGCCAATCATAATTTCACAAACAATCAGATTCAATATCATATCCATAATCATAATCAAACGAAAGATATAAATGAAATCGAACCGAAAATGTCGAATAACAATTAAAAGAACAAAAGCCCTTGATTCCTTTAGCTTTAATCCCTCCAAATGCCTCTGGAAAATGGGGTTTTTGTTGAGAGAATCGTCTGGAAAGATGTGGTGAAGTGTTGTGCAAAATGAGAGCAAAACGGAGTTTTTAGGGTTTTTGCCGAGGCGATCCATACGCCGTATGGATTGCAAAGCCCATGGGTTTAACCCGCGTCTTCTGGCGGCCCGGCTCAGCTGATCCATACGCCGTGTGGATCGATTTTCTCAGCTTTTTTTCACCATCGACCAAATTCTTCACTTTTCCTCCTTTTAACTTCTTTTCTTCAATTCTCGCTCGTTTTCAGCTTCTTTTCCGATTCAAGCTCCAGAAAGTTACTAAATGCAAATATGAACGAAATGAGTATCGAATTCAAATCAAATACATAAGAAATTAATCAAACTAAGGGGTAATTAGTACTATAAAATAGCACATTTTGGCGTTCATCAAACATCCCCCACTTGAATCCTACTTGTCCTCAAGTAGACTAGTAACTCAAAAATTCAAACTTTAAATATGAACGGCAAACAATGCATAAAAGGACTTACAAACTACACAGCATTCGACAAACCAAATTTTTATCTTAAAATCGATTCTACCTTAAAACTCAGCAATCAAGAAACTCTACCTGGGAAGCCATTCTAACATATTATTATTACCCATAAAAGATAATTCACTCAGATTACCGATATTGTTGTCCACTTAAACAATCTAAATTTTAGAAATTGAGCTCAACTTATTATTATTCTAGCAGGCCTGACCCCTGATTTTCTATAGCAAAATACTCTCATATAGATAACGTATCACAATTCTCCAAATAATGAACATCCAAATAAATCAATCATTTTTCAAACCAAGACATTGGTGACAGGTCTGTACCTCAGTACAACAGAGCGACATAACTTGGCTTTGGTTTTTCAATTTATGAGTCTTTTGTACTCATTTATTTTTATTTATTTTGATTTCAAATATACTGACGGAAACCAGGTCTGTACTTTCGTACAACAGAGGAGACAACACCCAGTATATTCCCAAATGATGATTATTAGGATCCCAAAATTATGGATTATAACACGCTATCATACAAGAATTAAGACTAAGGTCATACCTTGCTAAAAGATCCTCATAGGATAAATCCCTACTTAATTCATTACATTTCTTACTAGCTCAATAACCTTCATATAGATTGCCTATCGATACATCATAAGATGAACTATCTAATATTTAAAATTAAATTTATTTCATTCTTTGCATTCCCAAACTGTGTTACAAGATTGCTAAACTTTTCATAGAAAACAACTTTAAAACAAAAATTTGGGCTGAAAAATGACTAACACGTAGAATGCCTCTTAACCTCAATATTTTTCAATAGCTACCATTCATAAATTAAGGACAATTAGACTTCTTTTAGACTTCTTTTCCCCCATCCCCCACTTAGAAACATGCAATGTCCTCTTTGCAGAACTAAATAAAAACAAAGGGAATAGAAAAGAAGTGAAACAGAAAACTCCCCTAATTTGAAGGCAATTTGCTTGAAGGACTTCATTCAGAAATAAAATACAACAGCACACTTCCGTAGGCAACACGATTGCATTTAGCACATGCAATAAGCCTTTAAACCCCTCGGTATCCCGAGTGGACGAGTTGTAGTCTCGTGAGGGTTTCCAGAGAACACACCCACAAAGTTCAAACCTAAAAACAAAAACGAAATACAAATTAACAAAATAACGGGTTGTCTCCCGAAAGCGCTTTTGTTTATCACGTCGGTAAGCTCGACATCTCACTTCACCACTTAATTCAAATCCATCTCCAAATCACGCTTGGAGTCTCTTATATCACCATAGTACTTCTTCACTCTACTTCCATTAACCTTGAAAGTTTTTCCAGAATATCCTTGCAAATCAACAGCTCCAAACGGATAAACCTTATCAACAACAAATGGGCCAGTCCAGCGTGTCTTTAACTTTCCTGGAAACAAATGTAATCTAGAACTATACAACAGAACTTTATCACCTTTCTCGAATGTATGGTTCGACTTATGATGTAACACCCCCAAATTTAACAGTTTGCGGAAGCGATGTTTTGGGTGTTACTAATCAATAATCACAAGCACAAAGGATACAGTGAACGACTCTAAATGAGACGTTCGAAAAGTTATTACATTAATACATAAGTAGTTTCAAAATACAAGCTCGAGTTCTAGTAAATTCCTAGAGATTCTAATACATAACAGTAAGTACAAAAGTAATGCAATAAAATCTCCAAGCTTGTATGCATGCGACTCGAGCTAAATACGCTTATCCTGCTGGGCATCCCTACTGATGCTGTGTACCTGAGAAGCATTACTAAAACGGTCAACCAAAAGGTTGGTGAATCTCACAGGTTTATAAGTAAGTAAACAGTTTGAACACACAAGTAGTATTTGTAAATCATAGCCAGCCAGTAAGTAATGATCACAGGTTATGCTCATCAATTACTTAAGTTTTAATAAGTGGGTGGTTGTAGGATATACAACCGTTTGATACAATCGCCATGAGCCCCCATAGTTGATGCTTAACGTACAGTAAATATCGGTACCCCCTCATGAATGTAATCCAAAACATTCATACGGAACGAGTAAGAAACGCCCGTTTCTACAGGAACGGTTCGTGGTAGTGCTTGCTACCCCGGGCGGGGATTGTCAGTCCCATATGGATCCATATACTAAAACTCGCGCTTATCACATAACTAACAACTATGGTTCAGGAGGATTTCATTGGATTAGTCGTAAACTCATGCAATTGGCGTATCGTTAATCTCGTACAGTAAGTAAATCATGGCAGCAAGTAAGTTTTGTGTGTTCATGTAAAACAGTAATGCATCTCACCCCTGAGTATAAAACAGTAAAGTAGGGGCTGTAAGACTCACCTGAGCCTAGCAGACAAAGTAGTAGGTAAGCAAGTAGTATCCCGAACTAGCAACCCTTAGCGTCCTAATACGCGCAAGGTTTAGTAAGTAAATGGAATACTTGTAAAGTATCCATGCTAGTTGTTCCCAAACTAGTTAATGTCCATTAGTTTGTTTATAAGTTTGTAATCGTTTGTAAATCGTAGTTTGTATAAAAGTTGTACGGTTCGTTTGTTATCGGTGTATAATAATAATTCCATCCATTATTATTATGTATTCATAGTAGTTGTACAGTTGTAAAGTATACTCGTATAATCGTTTGTTTGTATTACAACATGTATCGTTTGCGTAAGTTCCAATGGGCTTAAACCCCAAAGGGTACGAGTGAAACCTCGTAAGCATTCGTATGTAAGTTCGTATTAGTTAACATGTAACCCAGCACGTAACTAGTGAGTGAACTTGTAAGTTCGTATGACATAAGTATTTGAAGTTGTGTAAGTTCGACACTTAGTAAAAATCTGACTTTTCAAGGTTCTGGTTTGTGCGACGTAGCATGCGACGTAGCATGCGACGTAGGGTGCGACGTAGGGAGGTACGTCGCATGATACGACCTTCGCAAATCAATGCGACGTAGGTTCGGTTTGCGACGTAAAAGTCTACGTCGCTATGTGCGACGTCCGCAAGTTAATGCGACGTACAAGGCTGCGTCGCTAGTGCGACGTTGGGATTTTTGTGCGACGTAGGCCGTGACGTCGCTAAATGCGACGTTGGCCACAAAATGCGACGTTTTGAGGTCAAACGTTCGAGTCTTGACCCGAGGCTTTTACCTAAGTCATATTATGGCTAATAATCACTTTATCAACTGAGTTTTCGGTTCTAGAGGTCCTCGAGGTGTCGGTTTTTAGTTAATCTTTTCCAAAGTTTTGACACAATATATATATGTTTGTAAATTGATTTTTATAGCAAAACGAGGGCGTTTCTGGGCTAAACCTTCTTCACGAAAGTTGTAGCCGACGAAAAGACGAAGATTTTATGTTTAGAAAGTTTTCGCTAGTTTCAAACGTATGATTTTATAAAATTTCGAGAAGTGGACTGATCTCAGTTTAGTGGTTTCCTGTTTCAGATTCGTGACTCGGTTCCAACCCTCGATTTAACCCATTTGTAGTCCATTTCAAGCCTAACGAAAAATCACACATATTCTCATATATCTAAAGTTCATTTCTGCATTTTATGGTATTTTCTTATGTCCGTTTACTATTTTAAACAAAAATAAAAGTGAAGTGTGGTCAGATTTGGTTCCAAACAGAACTAAGTCCAAAGTTCTAGTATTAGCCGAAGATGGGTGTATTTCTGGGCAAAACGCCCTTCATGAAAGTCGTAGGCGACGAAGAGACGAAGATTTCTTATTTAGAAAGTTTTCGTTGATTTTGAACACACGATTTTATAAAAAATCCGGAAGTGGACTGTTTTCAGTGGTGGTTCTCGGTTTAAGTTTTCGAGTTCCAAAAACGAGTTTTAACGTATAATTTGGACATTATAAAGCTAGGGGAACAACATATATGTAAAATAATGATAATCGGAAAAGTTTACGAGTCGCCGGAAAAACTTACAAAGTTGGTGAATCGAGAAACCGAAAAGATGAGTTTGTAGCTCTCGTGATGGTGATCGACTTTCTCCAAACGAGCCTAGCGTTTTAAGGTGTTTTAGTGATGGTTTTTAGGGGTGTTTGGGCTGTCGAGTAGAGAGAGAGAGTGCAGATTTTAGAGAGAGAGATGAGAGGAGTGGGAGAATGATTGAGTGAAAGAGTGTGGATTTTGTTTGTGTGAGGGAGTGATCAAAGAGGCATGGGGGTGGGAACCCCATGTCTTGGCCGGTTTTTAGGTGGGGCCACAAGGTGTGGTCTCACCAATTTTTGCTCCTCTGTGTTTGCGCTCCGTGCGGTGTTCGTTTCCTCGGTCGTTTAAACGTTAAAATAGTTTTTATACGCGATTAATATACGTTTTAAAATATGAGTCGTTCCCCGGTATTTTTGTTGGAGTATTTAAATAAAATACTTGATTCTAAGTTATAAAATATAACTTCGTTTAGTTTTGTCGGTTAATCGAGTTTTCGTAGAGTTCGGTAACGTTTTAATCAAAACGTACGTTTTCCGTTATATTATAAACATAATATAAAGTAACAATCAAAGTAATTAAATAATTTCACATTATTTAATAATTGTTTTATCAGTGTACGCAAGTTTGTACGATTGTAGTTTTATACGATATTTGTACGAATCGTATACGCGTATATATACATATATTCCATCCATATATATATATATAGTAAGTAATGTATTTAATCCTATTTCATATTAAATACAAGTAATAAACAAGTAATTTAGGAAAATTTTAAATTGGCCCTAATTTCGGGGTTGTTACATTCTCCCCTTGTTATGAAAATTTCGTCCCGAAATTTGTTCGAAGTAGTAATCGATAGTAGGGTAGGTCCTACAGTGTTTGAAATCAAGTAGTTGTCAGGTGGTAACGTACCCCAATTTTTGTTGCCTGAAGGTAGTGGGCATTTGGCCTTGAGATGGCCAGCACTCCCACAGTTGAAGCAGAGTTTCACCTTAGGAGGGTTCGTACTCTTAGGGTAGGATTTGTATTGACCCGTGGGTATGGGACATGGGTTGTCATGATGCCGAGTGCATTGGGAACAGTATGGTTTATTTCCTAAGTAAACCTTCACCCTTTTTGCTGGAGGCGGGGTACAGTCAGTGTCGGTATCCTCTTCAGTAGGAGTACCATGTGAAGTTGGTGATGAGGTAGAGTTTTCTAAAGCTAACAAGCGTAGCTCGTACTCACGCATACGCAGGTCATTTTGGAAGGCAATTCGTCGTAGGTTATCAATGTCTTCCCGTGCTTCAGTCAGTTGTTTTCGCAGCGAATCAATAGTTTGGTTTAGGTGGCTGACTGATTCAGCAGTCAAGGTTACATCAACTGGTGCTTTTGCAACAGTTGGAGCAGCAGGAACAACAGGTGTCATTTCTGATTCAGCGGAGTGTTCTGTATCACACTCGAGTTCGAGGAGGTAAGGAAACATCTTCGGTTCCTCACTGAGCAGTTCATTTTGCAGTGTAGGGTTGTTGACGGAGTGAGTTGTCATTTCCTACGAAATAAGTGTTCTATTTAAGAATTTGCCTCAAGTAAGTGAAGTTATATTAATTTATCTGTTAAATGAACGAATAGCAGACGGGTTCCCGGTCTCAACCAGTGTGAGATAATTGGGAAGGGAGTTTGGTTACTTTATCTAAAGTATAAGGCAAATCGTGTTGTCGGAATTTAGGTAGTCGGTCGTTTCCTAATCCTATTGTGTACTTAGGATCAAAGAAAACACACAGAGTAAAACACAGTTGTATATAAATCATTAAACGAGAGATTTATGAGAAAACAGATTCGGGTAGTCAAAGAATGAGCGTACCCGGGTTGAGTAGATCGCAAAGTCTCGGGTTGTCATCCTCCCTAGCGTTAATTACATAAGCCCTACTTCTCGTATTGTTGTTGGTTCGGAGTTTCAGTTTTGGGCAGTCCTTCCTGAAGTGCCCGGTACCATTGCACTCATAGCAGGTCTTGGGTGCAGGAGTATCAGTAACAGTAAGATTGGTTTTACAGTCTTGGGTCAGGTGCCCGAATTTCTTGCATTTGGAACAGGGACAGGAGCCGTTATGATGACGACTACATTTGGAGCAGAAAGGCTTGCTCCCCTTGTAAGCCTTTGAGTCATTGGCATTGCCAGTGGCAGGCTTTTTGTCAGAGGTTGGGTTGGATGAGTGGGGAATCACTTCCCATTTACGTTTGTTATTCGCGGGTGGGGTTGAAGTCGAGCCACGACGAACAGAATTTGCCGTTAACTCGTGAGCCATACGAATGGCGCTCTGAATGGTTCCTGGTTTGGACGAAGTAACTAAGTCCTGTAGTCTCTCGGGGAGTCCATCAACGTACTTTTCGATCCTTTTGTATTCAGGATCAACCATGGATGGGCACAGAAGTGCCAGCTGATGAAAACGGTTGGTGTAACCGGTGATATCGTCACCTTGCATCTTGTGATTCCAGAATTCTAATTCTAACTGTTTCAGCTCGTCTCTTGGGCAGTACTCGCCCCTCAGCATATTCTTCAGTTCATTCCACGGTAATTTGTAAGCATCAGCAACGCTCACAGTTTGCGCGTAAGTGTTCCACCAGGTTAAGGCGATTTCAGAAAAGGTGCTAGCGGCAAATTTAACTTTATCCTCTTCCTTGCAGTTGCAGATGAGGAACACTGATTCGATTTTCTCGGTCCATCGAATCAGACCGATTGCTCCTTCAGTTCCTGCAAAGTTCAGCGGCTTGCAGTTATGGAAATCCTTGTAGGTGCAGGTTTTGGGTTGTGGTCCATTAGTAGCTGTATCTTCGCTACCAGGGTTTGATGTTCGGGTAGCTAGGGCTTGAGCCACGCTACGGGCAATAATACCCGCTACTTCGGCTTCAGTAAGCATGATTTGACGTCGAGGAGGCATGTTCCTTGAAACAATAATAAAGAACATGTGAGGATTTGAATAAGAATTATGGCGGTGATGATTTAGTACATTTAAAGAAATTTCGTCAACGGTTGAAATTGGTTCAAAGTTTGTGAATTATACATAAGTTTATACATTTTTGAAATTTGGAGTATTTTATAAAACATTTCGTAAGAAATTTAGTAATATTTTTGATAAAATGTACGTTTGTTATAAAATTTTTGATAGTAAGAATTGGTTGAAAAGTTTTGAAGTCTATCGGAGACTTGAGTTGAAAATCGTTTTATTAAGTTACACCTAATGATACGGTGAGGTACATTGTAGAATGTTTATAAACGTCGAGTTAGGTAAGGTTAGCGAATATAACAGAATCCTGGTCTTCACATCGAAGAGTGTTCGAGTAGCTATGGTTGTCAGTTATAACGGTGTAGAAGTCGTCAGGCGTATGAATTCGTAAAAGTTGAATGAAAATAGAATGACGAGAATCGAGTTATCGTTTGGTTAATGTAAGTCGAAAATAGATTTCGCAGCAGTCGAGAGAGAGCATCGTGTCGGGAAAGAGGCCTATGTACATATATATATATCACATAACCGCCTAGTTCGTATCTAGCACAATCACGTAAAAGTCCCGGTTCTCTCGAGGTCAGAGTCAGCTAACGCATTCCGGTTCAACATAACCCCTTTCAGAACTTACATCATCTTCATTTAATTGTACATAGTTGATCAGGCTATGTTAAATTAAATTTGTATGCTGTAATTCCTGAACCAGTTATATCTAATGAGGAATACTGCCTAACGGTCATAGTCTAGGCCCACTAAATGCAACCTAGTTCACTATAACCTTAGGCTCTGATACCAATCTGTAACACCCCCAAATTTAACAGTTTGCGGAAGCGATGTTTTGGGTGTTACTAATCAATAATCACAAGCACAAAGGATACAGTGAACGACTCTAAATGAGACGTTCGAAAAGTTATTACATTAATACATAAGTAGTTTCAAAATACAAGCTCGAGTTCTAGTAAATTCCTAGAGATTCTAATACATAACAGTAAGTACAAAAGTAATGCAATAAAATCTCCAAGCTTGTATGCATGCGACTCGAGCTAAATACGCTTATCCTGCTGGGCATCCCTACTGATGCTGTGTACCTGAGAAGCATTACTAAAACGGTCAACCAAAAGGTTGGTGAATCTCACAGGTTTATAAGTAAGTAAACAGTTTGAACACACAAGTAGTATTTGTAAATCATAGCCAGCCAGTAAGTAATGATCACAGGTTATGCTCATCAATTACTTAAGTTTTAATAAGTGGGTGGTTGTAGGATATACAACCGTTTGATACAATCGCCATGAGCCCCCATAGTTGATGCTTAACGTACAGTAAATATCGGTACCCCCTCATGAATGTAATCCAAAACATTCATACGGAACGAGTAAGAAACGCCCGTTTCTACAGGAACGGTTCGTGGTAGTGCTTGCTACCCCGGGCGGGGATTGTCAGTCCCATATGGATCCATATACTAAAACTCGCGCTTATCACATAACTAACAACTATGGTTCAGGAGGATTTCATTGGATTAGTCGTAAACTCATGCAATTGGCGTATCGTTAATCTCGTACAGTAAGTAAATCATGGCAGCAAGTAAGTTTTGTGTGTTCATGTAAAACAGTAATGCATCTCACCCCTGAGTATAAAACAGTAAAGTAGGGGCTGTAAGACTCACCTGAGCCTAGCAGACAAAGTAGTAGGTAAGCAAGTAGTATCCCGAACTAGCAACCCTTAGCGTCCTAATACGCGCAAGGTTTAGTAAGTAAATGGAATACTTGTAAAGTATCCATGCTAGTTGTTCCCAAACTAGTTAATGTCCATTAGTTTGTTTATAAGTTTGTAATCGTTTGTAAATCGTAGTTTGTATAAAAGTTGTACGGTTCGTTTGTTATCGGTGTATAATAATAATTCCATCCATTATTATTATGTATTCATAGTAGTTGTACAGTTGTAAAGTATACTCGTATAATCGTTTGTTTGTATTACAACATGTATCGTTTGCGTAAGTTCCAATGGGCTTAAACCCCAAAGGGTACGAGTGAAACCTCGTAAGCATTCGTATGTAAGTTCGTATTAGTTAACATGTAACCCAGCACGTAACTAGTGAGTGAACTTGTAAGTTCGTATGACATAAGTATTTGAAGTTGTGTAAGTTCGACACTTAGTAAAAATCTGACTTTTCAAGGTTCTGGTTTGTGCGACGTAGCATGCGACGTAGCATGCGACGTAGGGTGCGACGTAGGGAGGTACGTCGCATGATACGACCTTCGCAAATCAATGCGACGTAGGTTCGGTTTGCGACGTAAAAGTCTACGTCGCTATGTGCGACGTCCGCAAGTTAATGCGACGTACAAGGCTGCGTCGCTAGTGCGACGTTGGGATTTTTGTGCGACGTAGGCCGTGACGTCGCTAAATGCGACGTTGGCCACAAAATGCGACGTTTTGAGGTCAAACGTTCGAGTCTTGACCCGAGGCTTTTACCTAAGTCATATTATGGCTAATAATCACTTTATCAACTGAGTTTTCGGTTCTAGAGGTCCTCGAGGTGTCGGTTTTTAGTTAATCTTTTCCAAAGTTTTGACACAATATATATATGTTTGTAAATTGATTTTTATAGCAAAACGAGGGCGTTTCTGGGCTAAACCTTCTTCACGAAAGTTGTAGCCGACGAAAAGACGAAGATTTTATGTTTAGAAAGTTTTCGCTAGTTTCAAACGTATGATTTTATAAAATTTCGAGAAGTGGACTGATCTCAGTTTAGTGGTTTCCTGTTTCAGATTCGTGACTCGGTTCCAACCCTCGATTTAACCCATTTGTAGTCCATTTCAAGCCTAACGAAAAATCACACATATTCTCATATATCTAAAGTTCATTTCTGCATTTTATGGTATTTTCTTATGTCCGTTTACTATTTTAAACAAAAATAAAAGTGAAGTGTGGTCAGATTTGGTTCCAAACAGAACTAAGTCCAAAGTTCTAGTATTAGCCGAAGATGGGTGTATTTCTGGGCAAAACGCCCTTCATGAAAGTCGTAGGCGACGAAGAGACGAAGATTTCTTATTTAGAAAGTTTTCGTTGATTTTGAACACACGATTTTATAAAAAATCCGGAAGTGGACTGTTTTCAGTGGTGGTTCTCGGTTTAAGTTTTCGAGTTCCAAAAACGAGTTTTAACGTATAATTTGGACATTATAAAGCTAGGGGAACAACATATATGTAAAATAATGATAATCGGAAAAGTTTACGAGTCGCCGGAAAAACTTACAAAGTTGGT
The DNA here is from genome assembly GCA_949592205.1 of Helichrysum umbraculigerum. Classification (NCBI taxonomy): domain Eukaryota; kingdom Viridiplantae; phylum Streptophyta; class Magnoliopsida; order Asterales; family Asteraceae; genus Helichrysum; species Helichrysum umbraculigerum. Next base: position 90,324,147 of record CATIUR010000002.1, on the reverse strand, counting down.
GAATCGAGAAACCGAAAAGATGAGTTTGTAGCTCTCGTGATGGTGATCGACTTTCTCCAAACGAGCCTAGCGTTTTAAGGTGTTTTAGTGATGGTTTTTAGGGGTGTTTGGGCTGTCGAGTAGAGAGAGAGAGTGCAGATTTTAGAGAGAGAGATGAGAGGAGTGGGAGAATGATTGAGTGAAAGAGTGTGGATTTTGTTTGTGTGAGGGAGTGATCAAAGAGGCATGGGGGTGGGAACCCCATGTCTTGGCCGGTTTTTAGGTGGGGCCACAAGGTGTGGTCTCACCAATTTTTGCTCCTCTGTGTTTGCGCTCCGTGCGGTGTTCGTTTCCTCGGTCGTTTAAACGTTAAAATAGTTTTTATACGCGATTAATATACGTTTTAAAATATGAGTCGTTCCCCGGTATTTTTGTTGGAGTATTTAAATAAAATACTTGATTCTAAGTTATAAAATATAACTTCGTTTAGTTTTGTCGGTTAATCGAGTTTTCGTAGAGTTCGGTAACGTTTTAATCAAAACGTACGTTTTCCGTTATATTATAAACATAATATAAAGTAACAATCAAAGTAATTAAATAATTTCACATTATTTAATAATTGTTTTATCAGTGTACGCAAGTTTGTACGATTGTAGTTTTATACGATATTTGTACGAATCGTATACGCGTATATATACATATATTCCATCCATATATATATATATAGTAAGTAATGTATTTAATCCTATTTCATATTAAATACAAGTAATAAACAAGTAATTTAGGAAAATTTTAAATTGGCCCTAATTTCGGGGTTGTTACATATGACGAGCATCATGCCATTTCTTAGTTCGCTCCTTGAACAGTCTCGAATTGTCATAAGCATTTATTCTTAATTCATCCAACTCATTTAACTGTTCCATTCTTTCCTTTCCAGCTAACTTTTCATCAAGATTGCACTTCTGTAAAGCCCAATATGCTTTATGCTCTAACTCAAAAGGCAAATGACAAGCTTTTCCATAAACAAGGCGATAAGGCGTTGTTCCAACTGACGACTTAAATGTTGTTCGTGCTGCACATAATGCATCATCCAACTTGTATGACCAATTCTTAGGGTTTCCTTCAACTGAACGTTCTAAAATACGCTTAAACCCTCTATTAGTCACTTCCACTTGACCACTCGTCTGTGGATGATAAGCAGTTGAAAACTTATGCCTAACTCCGTATTTTCGCAGCACTTTTTCCAATTGCAGATTTGTGAAATGTGTCCCTCGATCACTAATTAAAGCATTTGGTGCTCCAAAGCGCGAAAATAACTGCTTAAGAAAATTTACCACAACGCGAGCATCATTCGTGGGTAATGCTTTTGCTTCGGCCCACTTAGAAACATAATCCACAGCCACAATGATGTATTTGTTTCCATTGCTAGGTGGAAACGGGCCCATAAAGTCTATACCCCAGACATCAAAAATCTCGCTTACCATAATTGGATTTTGCAACATTTCATCCTTCTTTGAGATTCTCCCAGTACGTTGGCAGGCATCGCATTCCTTCACATACTTAAATGCATCCTTATAAACTGTTGGCCAATAAAAACCTGCCTCAAACACTTTCCTTGCAGTGTAATTGGGACCATGATGTCCTCCAGCCGGACCATCATGACAGTGTTCTAAGATAATATCGCATTCCTCTCCAGCTACACATCGTCGGACAATTCCATCTGCACACTGTCTGAACAGATATGGGTCTTCCCAAAAGTAATAACGTAAAGATGAGAAAAACCTCCTTCTTTGGTTAAAATCTAATCCGGATGGAAGAGTCTTTGTAACTAGAAAGTTTGCAATATCAGCGAACCATGGAAATTCATTCAGAATTGCCTTCAACAAGCTTTCATCAGGAAACTTATCTCGAATTTCAGTTTCATCCAACTTATCCAATTCTGGATTTTCCAGTCTTGACAGATGATCTGCAGCCAGATTTTCCGCTCCCTTCTTATCACGAATCTCAATATCAAACTCCTGCAATAACAAAATCCATCGCAACAACCTTGGTTTTGCATCTTGTTTTCCAAACAAGTATCTTAATGCAGAGTGGTCGGTAAAAACAACAGTTTTTGACAGGACCAGGTAAGAGCGAAACTTATCAAACGCAAAAACAACAGCGAGCAATTCCTTCTCAGTCGTAGTGTAATTCTCCTGTGCACTCATCAAAGTCTTGTTTGCGTAATAAATAGGTTGAAACTTCTTATCAACCCTCTGACCTAAAACTGCTCCTACAGCGTAATCACCGGCGTCACACATCAATTCAAATGGAAGATCCCAATTCGGACTTATCATAATTGGTGCAGATACCAATTTCTCCTTTAAAATCTTGAACGCATCTTGGCACTCCTTTGAAAACTCGAACTTAGCTTCCTTTTCCAACAACTTGTTCATAGGACGTGCTATCTTTGAAAAATCCTTGATGAATCTTCTATAGAACCCAGCATGTCCTAAGAAACTTCGTATTCCTTTAACATTTGTTGGATGAGGTAGCTTTGCTATGGCCTCAATCTTCGCTTGATCAACTTCAATACCAGCTCTCAAAATTTTATGCCCCAACACAACTCCTTCTCGTACCATGAAATGACACTTTTCCCAATTTAAAACAAGATTTGAACTCTCACACCTTTGCAACATCCTCTTCAGATTCATCAGACATTTATCAAAGGAATCTCCAAACACAGAGAAGTCATCCACGAATATTTCCATGCTGTCTTCTACCATATCATGGAATATTGCCATCATGCACCGTTGAAATGTGGCGGGTGCGTTACATAGACCGAAAGGCATTCTCCGATAAGTGAAAGTTCCGAATGGGCAGGTGAAAGTAGTCTTATCTTGATCATTTGCATCAATTGGGATTTGGAAGTACCCGGAGAATCCGTCTAGAAAGCAATAATACTCTTTTTCAGCTAGACGTTCCAGCATCTGATCAATGAATGGCAAAGGAAAGTGATCCTTGCGTGTCGCATCATTCAGCTTTCTATAATCTATACAGACCCTCCATCCAGTAACAGTTCTTGTGGGAATCAACTCATTCTTCTCATTCGCAACCACTGTCATACCTCCTTTTTAGGCACAACATGAATGGGGCTGACCCATGGACTATCAGAAATCGGGTATATCAATCCAGAGTCAAGTAATTTAATGATTTCCTTCCTCACAACATCCATAACCTTAGGATTTAATCGTCTTAATGGTTGTACAACTGGTTTGAAATCAGACTCCATAAGGATCTTGTGCGTACAATATGATGGGCTAATTCCCTTGATGTCACCGATCGTCCATCCTATAGCATGCTTATGTTCCTTCAGAACTTTTAGCAGACTTTCTTTTTCGTTTGCTGATAGCTTGGATGAAATGATAACTGGCAAATCCGACTCTCCTTGTAGGTATGCATATTCCAAATGGGTCGGTAAATCTTTTAATTCTAACCTTGGTGGTTCTTCAAAAGAAGATTTACATGCCAACACCTCTTCTCGTGAGCAGGGAATCCCATGCATAGTGATGTGAGTCTCTTTCTTGACTAAAATACCATTAGTCTCGACCGATTCTTCATTCTCAGTCGGCTGATCACCTTCTACTTCCTCATCACTCTCGAATTCTAACTCCTCAAGCATTTTATCGAATTCTTCAATATCCCTAATTGCTTCTATGCTTCCCGTCCATCCTTCCAGAATCATTGGATCTAGATCTTCATCTTCCATGAGACTTTGAAGGAACTCTTCATCATCAGTCATTTCTCTGGCACTCACAAAGTAGCAAGTATCATCAACTGCAGCAGGATATCGCATTGATTTGTTGACATCAAACACTACTTCATTTTCTCCTAACCTCAGAGTGATTTTTCTATCATGAACATCAATCAATGCCCTTGCAGTGGCTAGAAAAGGTCTTCCCAAAATGATAGGTACCTTTTTATCTTCAACCATGTCCAGAATGATGAAATCACACGGAAAAACAAACCTATCCACCTTAACTAGCACATTCTCTACCATGCCCCTAGGATATTGAACTGAACGATCTACTAACTCAATGCACATTCTAATTGGCTTTGGTTCCCCCAACTTAAGTCTGGCATACATAGTATAAGTCATTATTGATATGCTTGCCCCCAAGTCAGCCAATGCATGAGTAAGGTCTAAACTTCCAATCAGACAAGGAAGGGTAATACTCCCAGGGTCTTTCATTTTCGGCGGAAGTTTTTTTTGCATAAGTGCTGAACATCTCTCGTTCATCGTCACCGTGGTTGCCTCCATCAGTTTTCTCTTATTAGTTAAAAGTTCCTTCAGATACTTTGCATACTTTGGCATTTGAGCAATGGCTTCCACGAATGGGATGTTAATGTGCAGCTGCTTCAGATTTTCTAGGAACTGGTGGTATTGAGCATCATCTTTCCCTCTTCTCAAAGCTGCTGGATAAGGTGGCGGCGGTGCATGATCCTTAGCATATTGCTTATCTCTTGCAATCTGTTCAGCCTCAGTGTCCACCTTGGGACTTTCCACAACTTCTACTTCCTTCTCTTTCTGCGGTAGGGGTTGAGAAACAGATTTCTTCTTTGGAATGGGGTCTTCAAAACCCCTTCCACTCCGGGTGATTACCGCCTTCGCCTGATCCCGTGGATTGGTCTCAGTGTATCCAGGTAAGGTACCAGGGAATCTCTCTTGAAGAACTTTGGCTATGTTGGAAACATCCCCTTCAATCTGCTTAATCGCAGCTCCTTGGTTTCTCAATGCAGCGTCGGTAGCATCCATTCTTTGTCCAGAGCTCGTAATGAATTTCTCATTGGAGATGAGAAACTTACCCATCATTTCTTCTAAATTAGCTTGCTTGTCTGAAGATGAGGCACCTGGCTGCTCCTTGGTGAAAAATCCAGGTTGAGTTTGGCGAAACGGTCGCCCTCCATCTTGATATGGCCTTCTGAAAAAGTTTCCACCGCCATGACGATATGGTGTGATGGGTGCCAAGAGGTCGGTTGCGATTTCACTCGCGTCGTTGCGGACCTTCCTCCGGGCACGGCCACCAGAGGGTTTTAAAAATTTGTTTTTTTTGCTGGGCCTAAGTATACTAAAGCTATGGGTGAGTATAGCGATAGGTATGACCTAGGGTCGTTCTTCAAACTACAACGGGCATGGGATCTAGGACTTCAGTTATCTATGTGGATTTAGCTGGGGTTTAAAAGAGATTTTTGGTTTGTTTTGGTTTTAACTAACTACTAATTATCTAAAATTAAATTAAAATAAAGTAAAGTGGAGGGGAGGTGGCAACGAGAACTTATAGGTGAAGCGAGTGTTTACTATGATAATTACTTATGCTATTTAGGGGTAGTTAATGGGATAAAGCCTTAGTTAAGATGACAGCTATATTTCCTAATGAGCCATAACTCCTAGCCTATTATCTATCTAACGTAGAGTTGTCCGCAATCAGATAAATAACATGTCACATGGATAACAGTTATGGAATGTAAACTACACCGGAAGTTGTCCCAAATGTAGCAACCAATTTAACCAACAACCATCCTCGAGTCTTGTTCCCCAATCTCGGACATTTGAGATATCCGAATCATGGCATGAATTGTTGAATAAACAAAAACATGAACAGGGGTTTCCTACCGGAACAAGTTGGGATGATCTGGTCTAACGGTCGATTAAATTGTTCATCATTATTTCATATAAATCATTTTAACTATTCTATGCATGTTAAACTGGTGTATGCAATTGATAAATATTCGAAAACCTAATCATGTAACTAATCAGCATAACAGATACTAGCATGCAAACCCTAAGCAACAATCAAACAAGAACATGCAGAAAGGCAGCATAGCAGGGATCAATTATGCAGAGTGACGGGGTACATGGTTAAGTCACAAGTGTCCCGAAATTTCTCTCAAAGACACTCGTTAAATGACTTGAATCTAATCTATCTCTAATCCTACGCTCCGTGTCTCCCTCCGGTAATATTTCAACCAGGAGAACACCGGCCATGTCGAGTTCAACGATCATCAGACACAGAATAATTAGCGGCATACAACTAGCAATTGGCCAAGCCTAGAAGGATGTTACTAACCACAGCATAAGTTGGATAGATAAACATTTGAGATTCAATTCATAGATTCAAATATATTTCAATAGCATACAGACAGAGTAACAGCATGATTTAAGTATAACTACCCTAGCATGGCAACTATCATAGCAAACACAGATTTGTCTAGCTAAGCATGACAATAATCCTAGCAAGTAATTCTAAACAAGCATAGCAACAGCACAACATTATTTAAAATAACAAGATAGAGATTGTAATAAAACCTGACAAAGCGTTATTACAAATCGTGCGACACCGCAGTCTCGGAGCACCTCCGTTACAAAAGAGCTTAAAGCTCGTACCCTACTAGATTAACTAAACTAACTACCAACTAATTTATTCTAGAGAGAGAAAGTGTGTGTGTGAGATGAGAAGTGTGAAAGAAAAGTGTGTTGAAATGTTGAAATGAAGCCTCTATATATAGAATTCGCACAACCGTATCCGTAGACCGTATCCAAATCTTCAAATGCACAACCGTATCGCAAACCCGAATAAAAACCTGATTTTTATCGCCCAAACGCACGATACGGTTGAGCTAGGGCAAATACGGGAGAACTGGAGTGTATACGGTTGAGCATAGGGTGAATACGGGAGAACACAGACTGTATACAGTTGTGCTAGGCCGTATACGGTCTAGCTAGGCCGTATACGGTCTGTGCTAGGCCGTATACGGTCTAGTTTGGCCGTATACGGTCTAGCTCTCCCGTATCTTGATTCTTCGGTTCTTCGTTTCTTCGTTCGGGCGTAACTTCTTCGTCTTTTATCCGTTTTGAGTGATTCTCGCGCTCACGGTTTCGTAATTTCCTAACGAAGAAAATGACATAAGTTAGAGGTCATAATTCCAAGTATAGCTTAATTTGTGCTTAAATGCGTGAACGGAAGATTCGTTAACCGTTTGTGCTCTATTTTACTCGTTTTTAGATCTTTTTTGGTTGAATCTTGAAACATCGTCTATATTTTAGCCCTAATGATGAAATGTGACATTTAAGTTCATATTTAAGTGTTTTCATTAATAATTGGGCTAAAATGGTGAGATAATGGCACACAAAAACATGACTTTTTGCGTGTTATCAAATATCCCACACTTAGACAATTGCTTGTCCTCAAGCAAACTTCCCTTCTTACCTGCCAAAAAATTTTCCATGCAAAAAGATTTTTGATTCTGACCCACAAAGAAGAATTCACACAGATTGAAAACAAGTATTCGCCTGTTAGATAAATAAGAGGTGTTCACGTGAAGTATCTAAAGGTTTTCAAGATGATTCTCTTAGGCAAACTTTCAATTCTCGAATTTGTGGAATATACACGACTGGGCGATCTCACTGGTGGTCACTCAATTCACTCAAAGTGTATCGGGGTTCCTATTATCCTAAGCCAAATGAAAAATCGCTCAAATACCAGACGTGCAGCACTCGTCGTCATAGGCTTTCCCGAGGATCAAATCTCCATCACTTAGACAGGAACGGTACTGATTATCCCAGGACATTCAAATGGGTTGTAGTGTTTGGTGTGGGTTTTTAAGGGGTATGGATAGATTGGGGGTATCTAGGTTTTAAGGGTGTTTACTTATCTTGGGACTTCTAAATTTTCGAAAAAAACTCTATCTAGATATCCTTTTTAATGAAAACGGAAATGGATAACACTTTTAGGGGATAAGATAGCTATTTTGACTTCTATCCTTTGAAAACACACGGAATGATATTTCTTTGAAGAATCGAGTTTTCGAGAGAGTAAAAGTATTTAGCTTTATTTTAGCTATTTTCTTTCTTTTTCTTTTGCTTTTCTATTTCTATTTTTTTTTTTTTTTTTTTGGGCTTTGATTTTTCTGGCCAGGAAACTTCTAAGGGATTTTCTTTTATTTCCCTTCTTGAGATCCCTTCTTATTTTCATTTTTTTCAATCCTTTGATGATTTATGAGTTTACTTTGGTGCCAATTTTTCGCACCACATGACTCTCGATTCTTTAGTATAGATCAATAAAACGCACACGAGAAGTTTTAGTAAACATTATTTGTGATTTTTGGAGTGAAAGCAAAAAGGAATAACTAAATATCGTTTTTCAAAAAGATTTAAAAATTCTAAGATAAGTTTTTGGTAGGTAAGGGAATAAATGGGTTTAATAATATGGGTTGAAAGAAATGAAAAGGCTAAGGCTCAACAGGGTTTTCTAAGCGGATCATCAACACTAAAATTGAGTGTTGGAAGGGTTTTGGGCTTGAAGAGATATGTGAAAAGGGGTTTAAATCCTAAGGAATGTCAAGGTCCTCTAATCGTACCTATGTCACATATGACACCTGTCAATGTGATCTCGAAATGTATACCGGGGGCAAGTTCTAATTCAGAAATGCGTGCACCGGTCACACACAACAAACGAACAGTGAAGCATTTAAAATGAATGCTTATAAGGCTCAAATTCCTCACTGCAAAAGAATGGGTTATATGTGTCCAGTCGTGCGATGCCCCTCTTAGATCCTCATCTTAAATTGTTTAGAATCCGACATGATTTCGACCTCATATTTACCAACTTTTGACATTCTTGTAAAAAAAATCTGTACTTCATCTTACTTTATGACTCAGAAAAGTTTAAAATTTTTGAAAATTTTGGCAAAATAAGGGTTGAAAATTTATTTAGAGGACTAGCATGTTTCTAGATCAACTTAAACGGATATTTTGACAGACGAGAGATATACCGCTATCCCACACTTAGAAATAAACATTGTCCCCAATGTTTCTACACTAAGTAGGGAGAAAATCCCACACTTAGGGTTTTGGTTTAGGAAAAATGTGAATTTAGAAGTTATAAGCGAGGGGGATCCCACACTTTGAGATTTAAGTGGTCAATAAGCATATCGAAGTTATATTAAAATAGGAAGAACGGGTTTAGGAAAGATACTTCCCTACGGACAGTGGGCACTGGATATCGGACCAGATTCGTGTAGGGTTGGTGTAAATAATTTGCTGGATTGTGAGGACCAGACTCTTTTCAAAGCTCATCCAATTCCTACGAAGATAAGGTCTGCAATATCATAAAATACCATCATAATCATCAGTTCAACAACACAACAGTTCTAATGATAAATAAAGATAACTAAAGATAAAATAAACTAGAGATCGTCTAGTAAATCATCCATGTCTGGATCAAATGCTACAAGTGCTTCAGGATCAGGATCTGAAGTGAGTGATAAGGCAGCAGTGCGATCAGACATCATGGATGCATCAACGGGAATCCGAGGTGTCCTAGAAGGAGCAACAGCAGTGGGAGGAACAGTCTGTGTTGGGGCAGCTGGGAAGAAGGACCAAGGTGGGAGAGCTGGCCCGGGACCCTGACCAAGCTGATACGGCTGGTCGGCGAGTCTTGGTAGTCCCATCACCTCTCTGATTTCGGACTGAGAGCTACGCTGAATCGAAAGCTCACTGAGCATCGCCCAAGTCACCCTTGGGTCTGAAGTGGTAACTCCAAAGTCAAAAAGTGGGGCTGATACAGGAGCAGTCGGAGCATGCTCATCAGTAGTGGTGGTCGTCTTCTTTCTTTTTCCTCTGCGGGTTCTCTTCCTCTGTTGTTTCTGAGTAGCTTGTCCTGAAGTCTCGGCTGAAGCGTCCATCCTGAAACATAAAGATAAACAGGTAATGCTATAGTTTTAAATGGGTATACAAATGCAAAATAATCAGATGACTTCAAGAAATGTTTGTTTTAAATGTTAAAGCTTTGTGAGGTCATCTGTTCATTCACATTTGTATACTATGAATAAAACTTATCTGATGTATATGTAGGAGTGTGGCATCGTCAGATATTTGGGTTATCCTGCATCATTAGTTTAGGGATGATAATACTAAAGCAAAAATAACTAAGAAATAAAATAAAATAAGATAGGCAATGGGGTGCCTCCCAAGAGCGCTTATTTAGAGAGTCTCTAGCTTGACTCTTTGTACCTAATAGTCGGCTCAAGGTGGTTCAAAGATATAGACTTCCTCACCAGAGGGGAAATCTTCGATGTAGTGCTTTAAGCGATGGCCATTGACCTTAAAATTACCGTCCGGGGCTTCTAGTTCGACTGCTCCGAAGGTATAGACTTTTGATACAACAAATGGTCCGCTCCACCTTGATCTGAATTTGTCGGAGAATTTCTTGAAGCGCGAATTGAAGAGAAGAACTTTGTCTCCAGGCTTGAACTTAGAATATTTGAGTTTAGCGTCGTGAGTATTCTTTGTTCGTTCTTTGAAGTGCAGAGAGCTATCGTATGCTTGGTCTCTTAATTCGGCTAGTTCATTCAGTTGCATTTTCCGATGTGATTCAATTGTAGAAGGGTCTAAATTACATTCTCTCAGCGCCCAGTGAGCTTTATACTCCAACTCTATCGGCAGATGACACGCTTTTCCGTAGACTAGTCTGTAGGGCGTGGTTCCTAGTGGTGATTTATATGCGGTTCTGAACGCCCACAGAGCATCGTCTAATTTTTCAGCCCATCTTTCCCTATGATTAACCACGGTTCGTTCTAAAATTCTCTTGAGCGCTCGATTCGTCACTTCAGCTTGCCCATTCGTCTGCGGGTGGTAAGCCGTAGAGGTCTTATGGGTGACACCATAATATTGTAATGTCCTCATAAACTGAGCATTACAGAAGTGCGTGCCCCGATCACTAATGATCGCTTATGGAGTATCGAAACGTGAGAAGAGCTGCTTTAAGAATTTCACCACTACTCGGGAATCATTTGTAGGAAATGCTTGAGCTTCAGCCCACCTGGAGACGTAGTCGACAGCAACTAGAATATACTCTTTCCCATATGATTTTGGGAATGGTCCCATAAAATCTAACCCCCATATATCAAAGATCTCGCAGGCCTGGATGTTAGTAAGTGGCATTTCACTCCTCCGTGAGATACTTCCAAACCTTTGGCAAGCATCACAACATTTTACCAAGTCGTGAGCGTCTCTGAATATGGATGGCCAATAGAATCCGGAATCGTATACCTTCCTTGCGGTCATATTCGCTCCATGATGTCCTCCAGTTGGTCCGTGATGACTTTGGTGAAGAATGTTCCTTGCCTCCCTCTCATCTGCGCATCTTCTGATGATTTGGTCCGGGCGTACTTTAAATAAGTATGGATCGTCCCAATAGTAGTTCTTTACGTCTTTAAAGAATTTGCGTCTTCTAGAGGTGGGCATTCCTTTTGGCACAATTCCTCCAACCAGATAATTAGCGTAGTCAGCATACCAAGGGTTATAAGTGAATTGAGATCCCTTTTGGTATCCTCCGATATTCATGAGTTGTTCTTCAGGAAACTGGTCTTGAATTTCTCTCTCATCAAGCTTCTCCATCGACAGATTTTCCAATCGACTAAGATGATCTGCTGCGACATTCTCGGCTCCCTTTTTATCCTTGATTTCAATGTCAAATTCTTGGAGGAGGAGAATCCATCTAAGCAGTCTCGGTTTAGCGTCTTGCTTTTTGAAGAGATACTTCAAGGCTGAGTGATCTGTATAGACAATAGTTTTGGACAATATTAAATAAGAACGAAATTTATCAAAAGCGAATACTACCGCAAGAAGCTCTTTCCCTGTCGTGGTGTAATTCTCTTGTGCATCAGTGAGTGTCTTGCTGGCGTAGTAGATTGGCTGAAACTGCTTCTCCTTCCTTTGCCCTAAGACAGCTCCAACAGCGAAGTCACTAGCATCGCACATGATCTCAAACGGAAGACTCCAATCGGGGGCGACCATGATCGGTGCATGTGTGAGCTGATCCTTCAAAATGTTGAAAGCTTTAAGACAGTCATCTGAAAAGACAAACGGAGTATCCTTCTCGAGAAGGTGTGTCATAGGTCGAGAGATCTTAGAGAAATCTTTAATAAAGCGACGGTAAAATCCGGCGTGACCTAGAAAACTGCGAATGGCTTTAACAGAAGTAGGTGGCGGAAGTTTGGCAATAGTCTCAACTTTGGCTTTGTCAACTTCGATTCCAGATTTTGATATTCGATGTCCAAGAACTATTCCTTCTTTCACCATAAAGTGGCACTTTTCCCAGTTTAAGACAAGATTTGATTCTTCGCATCGGGCTAGCATCCTTTCAAGGTTGGAAAGACAAGATGTGAAGGAATCACCGAAGACTGAGAAGTCATCCATGAATACCTCCATACATTGTTCAATCATGTCATGGAATATTGCCACCATACACCTTTGAAATGTTGCAGGCGCATTGCATAAACCGAATGGCATGCGGCGGTAGGCAAATGTACCATATGGACATGTGAATGTCGTCTTTTCTTGGTCCTTTGGATCGAGAGGAATCTGAAAATAGCCGGAGAAACCATCGAGGAAGCAATAATATTCATTCCCCGATAATCTTTCCAACATTTGATCGATGAATGGCAGAGGGAAGTGATCTTTCCGGGTGGCTTCATTTAATTTCCTGTAGTCGATACACACCCTCCAACCGGTGACGGTTCGTGTAGGAATTAGTTCATTATTTTCGTTAGCGATAACTGTCATTCCTCCTTTCTTTGGGACAACCTGAACTGGGCTGACCCATGGGGAATCTGAGATAGGATAGATCAAGCCAGCATCCAAGAGTTTGATAACCTCTTTCTTGACCACGTCTTGAATCTTCAGGTTTATTCTCCTCTGTCTCTGTATGGAAGGTTTGAAGTCGTTTTCCATGAGTATCTTGTGCGTGCAGTAATTTGGACTGATCCCTTGTATATCAGAGATCTTCCATGCAATCGCCTTTTTGTGTGACTTCAAGACCTGGATAAGTCTTGCTTTCTCTTTGGGTGAAAGACCTTTGGAGATTATGACAGGTAGATGTGAGGTTCCTTCGAGAAAAGCATATTCCAAGTGAGAGGGTAATTCCTTCAGCTCCAATTCTGGCGGTTCTTCGATAGAGGGTTTCATTCGAGCGATCTCGTCTCTTCGTAATTCTTCATACTCCTTTTGGAATTCTGATTCTTCTGGAGATGAGTCGGCTGTAGTGGCTGATGCTATTTCTACTAGTTCTGTCTCATTGGGAAGCGTGTTCTTCTTTAACTCGTATTTGCAGGTAGATGATGAAGAAGTTGCATTATCCTCAGTGATGATGACATCATTGTTGTCAGTGAGTGCGAACTTCTGAAATTGAGCTTTAGAAGAAGTACTTATGGTGATTTCTGGATTTGATTTTTCACAACCTTCAGATAGTTGTGGCAAAGTACCGGGATCCATCTCCTCGAAAGATTTGAGAATCTCAGCTACAGACGGAGACGATTCGGGTATCGAAAAAAACTGATTTCTTCTTAAAAGTGGAATAGGGATGCCTTCGCCTAAAGGAACAGCAACAACGGAGTTGTTCGTGGGAGAGTAGTTAGGCGGTGCTAAAGGATTCTTCATTTCGGGTAAGGGAAATAGCAGCTCTCCGGAAGGTGCTGGTTGGTCAGAGATAGCTGAGCAGAGTCCGATGTCGTCCTGGCAAAGTCTTCTTTTGGTGATGACAGTGCTGGAGAAAGGTTCGTTACTGCTGACTGCTAGAATCTCCTCCAAATGCTCGTCATATATTTCCTGCATGGCATCCACAAGACCAAGATCTTCTCCCATAGGATGCTTCATCAACTTATCGATATTAAAGGTGACTTCCTCCGCTCCGACCCTCAGTTTTAAAGATTTTTCGTTTACATCTATCACAGCCTTGGCAGTGTTTAGGAAAGGTCTACCAAGGATGAGGGGAACGTGGGCATCTTCCTCGATATCCATAATGACGAAGTCAACTGGGAAGATAAATTTACCGACTCGGACCATTATATCTTCAGCAATTCCTCGGGGGAGTTTAACTGATCTATCAGCTAATTGGATGGTCATTCGAGTGGGTAGCAGTTCACCTAATCCTAGTTTCTTATAGAGAGAGTAAGGCATAAGATTGACACTAGCACCTAGGTCAGCTAAGGCGTTACTAATTTGGACGTTTTGAAGAAAACAGGGAATAGTGAAACGGCCAGTATCTCCTAGTTTGGGTGGAAGGCCATGTAACATGATTGCTGAGCATTCAGCATCTAAGGGTAAACTAACTATTTGTCTTAATTTTTCTTTATTTGAAATGAGTTCTTTGAAAAACTTAGCACAAATAGGCATCTCTACTAAAGCGTCTAATAGTCTAACGTTTAAGTGCAAGCTTTTAAACATTTCCAGATATTTCCCAAATTGTGCTTCCTGCTTCTCTTTCTTAAGCCTACCAGGGAAGGGTATCCTGGTTCGTGGAATGATTTCTGAGGCTTTAGGTGATACTGGATCTGGTGCAGTGACAGGGGTGTCACTAGGCACTGGATCAGTGGTCGGTTCAGAGATAGGAAGTTGATTTGAAGAATTATCTGAGGATTTCTCATTTCTGGTCTCTTTACCTCCTCTAGTGATGACCATGATTCCTCCTTGGTTCTCAACTTTTAAAAATAGTTGTTTAAGACTATCTTCCAGGTTTTTGATCAAATCTTCTGATATTCTAAGTAAAGCATCAATTTTATCTTGAAAATCTATTACTTGTTTGTTTATGTTCATTTGTTCAACCATGAAATCAGTTAAAGTTTCATTATAGTGTTGTTGAGAATTCATGGGGGAATCTGACATATTAGAGGATAAAGGTTGCAGAAACTGAGTAGGTAGGTTATTGGTCGGCCGCTGAATGAAAGGTTTAGAATGAAAGTTCGATTCAGGGTTTTTAACGGTAGTGACCAAAATTTCTTCCGTAGAAGATTGAAGATCCTTGAAGACTCTGGAGAGATTGTCCACTTGGGCTTGCAGAGCTTCCAAGGATAGGCTTGAAGTACTAGTTACTTCCTTAGCCGGTTCACCAAACTCCTAGTCATGTTGATGCATTGCTATCGTCTCAACTAGCTCCCAGGCTTCTTCAGAAGTGTGTGACATGAAATTTCCTTGAGAAGCAGCATCGAGGGTTGACTTGTGCTGAGGAGTCAGACCATTGTAGAATATGCAGATTAGGTTCATCTTACCCATTTGATGATTCGGACATCTGTTAAGCATCTTCTTAAATCGTTCCCATGCTAGATATAATGATTCATTGGTTCCTTGTCGGAAACTAACGATGTCATCCTTGAGCTTGGTTTGCTTGGAAGGAGGAAAAACTTTGCCATAAACTTAGTAGCTAACTCCTCCCAAGTATGAATCGAATTGGGTTCGAGTTCATCAAACCAGGTTCGAGCACGCGAAGACAAAGAATAGGGAAAAAGATTTAGTCGGGAGACTTCTCTTGCAATCCCTGATTGCTCACAGGAATCAGAAAGATTGATGAATCTATCCAAATGTGAATTTGGATCATCGAGCGGAAAACCGTGAAATTGGCAGAAGGTTTTGAGTAACTTGATAACGCTAGGCTTAATTTCAAAGTTTTCGTCGGGCAGCATGATAGGTCCTCCTCTTCCCTCCAGTAATGGTGTGCAGGTCGAGGCGAGAGTAATACGATTCGTCATAGCTGAAGTTCGGGTTTGGTAGAAAAGAGAGTTTTGGAAAGGAAAGAACAGAAAAGGAACTTTCGGATGATATTGATCTTCCGAAAGGATCGCTAAATAACTAAGACAACTAAATTCCTAAATCGGTCGTTGTAGTCCCCGGCAGCGCCGCCAAAAGACTTGATGGGTGCCAAGAGGTCGGTTGCGATTTCACTCGCGTCGTTGCGGACCTTCCTCCGGGCACGGCCACCAGAGGGTTTTAAAAATTTGTTTTTTTTGCTGGGCCTAAGTATACTAAAGCTATGGGTGAGTATAGCGATAGGTATGACCTAGGGTCGTTCTTCAAACTACAACGGGCATGGGATCTAGGACTTCAGTTATCTATGTGGATTTAGCTGGGGTTTAAAAGAGATTTTTGGTTTGTTTTGGTTTTAACTAACTACTAATTATCTAAAATTAAATTAAAATAAAGTAAAGTGGAGGGGAGGTGGCAACGAGAACTTATAGGTGAAGCGAGTGTTTACTATGATAATTACTTATGCTATTTAGGGGTAGTTAATGGGATAAAGCCTTAGTTAAGATGACAGCTATATTTCCTAATGAGCCATAACTCCTAGCCTATTATCTATCTAACGTAGAGTTGTCCGCAATCAGATAAATAACATGTCACATGGATAACGGTTATGGAATGTAAACTACACCGGAAGTTGTCCCAAATGTAGCAACCAATTTAACCAACAACCATCCTCGAGTCTTGTTCCCCAATCTCGGACATTTGAGATATCCGAATCATGGCATGAATTGTTGAATAAACAAAAACATGAACAGGGGTTTCCTACCGGAACAAGTTGGGATGATCTGGTCTAACGGTCGATTAAATTGTTCATCATTATTTCATATAAATCATTTTAACTATTCTATGCATGTTAAACTGGTGTATGCAATTGATAAATATTCGAAAACCTAATCATATAACTAATCAACATAACAGATACTAGCATGCAAACCCTAAGCAACAATCAAACAAAAACATGCAGAAAGGCAGCATAGCAGGGATCAATTATGCAGAGTGACGGGGTACATGGTTAAGTCACAAGTGTCCCGAAAGTTCTCTCAAAGACACTCGTTAAATGACTTGAATCTAATCTATCTCTAATCCTACGCTCCGTGTCTCCCTCCGGTAATATTTCAACCAGGAGAACACCGGCCATGTCGAGTTCAACGATCATCAGACACAGAATAATTAGCGGCATACAACTAGCAATTGGCCAAGCCTAGAAGGATGTTACTAACCACAGCATAAGTTGGATAGATAAACATTTGAGATTCAATTCATAGATTCAAATATATTTCAATAGCATACAGACAGAGTAACAGCATGATTTAAGTATAACTACCCTAGCATGGCAACTATCATAGCAAACACAGATTTGTCTAGCTAAGCATGACAATAATCCTAGCAAGTAATTCTAAACAAGCATAGCAACAGCACAACATTATTTAAAATAACAAGATAGAGATTGTAATAAAACCTGACAAAGCGTTATTACAAATCGTGCGACACCGCAGTCTCGGAGCACCTCCGTTACAAAAGAGCTTAAAGCTCGTACCCTACTAGATTAACTAAACTAACTACCAACTAATTTATTCTAGAGAGAGAAAGTGTGTGTGTGAGATGAGAAGTGTGAAAGAAAAGTGTGTTGAAATGTTGAAATGAAGCCTCTATATATAGAATTCGCACAACCGTATCCATAGACCGTATCCAAATCTTCAAATGCACAACCGTATCGCAAACCCGAATAAAAACCTGATTTTTATCGCCCAAAGGCACGATACGGTTGAGCTAGGGCAAATACGGGAGAACTGGAGTGTATACGGTTGAGCATAGGGTGAATACGGGAGAACACAGACCGTATACGGTTGTGCTAGGCCGTATACGGTCTAGCTAGGCCGTATACGGTCTGTGCTAGGCCGTATACGGTCTAGTTTGGCCGTATACGGTCTAGCTCTCCCGTATCTTGATTCTTCGGTTCTTCGTTTCTTCGTTCGGGCGTAACTTCTTCGTCGTTTATCTGTTTTGAGTGATTCTCGCGCTCACGGTTTCGTAATTTCCTAACGAAGAAAATGACATAAGTTAGAGGTCATAATTCCAAGTATAGCTTAATTTGTGCTTAAATGCGTGAACGGAAGATTCGTTAACCGTTTGTGCTCTATTTTACTCGTTTTTAGATCTTTTTTGGTTGAATCTTGAAACATCGTCTATATTTTAGCCCTAATGATGAAATGTGACATTTAAGTTCATATTTAAGTGTTTTCATTAATAATTGGGCTAAAATGGTGAGATAATGGCATACAAAAACATGACTTTTTGCGTGTTATCATGGTGCTTGAGCTTCTCCATACTTGACTTCTTCAGTCTGTTCTCCCGTTCGCATCTCGGGGCAATCCTTTACTAAATGGCTTCCTCCACAGCTATCGCATCCCACTTGGATAGCATGGACAGTCTCAGTAACCTTCTTGATATCTCTGCCCATGTTGTCTAGCTTAGCGGTGATGGCTGCAAATCCATCGTCATCATTCACATACCTCTTTCGTCTAGAAGTGCCATCATCCCATAACTGAGAGTGTTTCGCTTGGTCGCGAATGGCAGTCAAAGCATCACGAGGGACTTTCTTGGGAATAGGCCCTTGAGAATCCAGTTGCTGTCTCGTGGCACGATCCACTCCTTTATAGAAAATGCTCACGACTTGCTGATCGTTCAGGTCGTGCTGCGGGCACTTAAGCATCAGGTCCTTATATCTCTCCCAAGCTTGGTGTAGTGACTCATCCATTTCCTGCTTGAAATTTCTGATCTCGTCAATCATCTTTGAAGTTTTGGAAGGAGGACAGTACATCTTCAGAAACTTCGTGCGTAGGTCTTCCCATGTGGTTATGGACCAAGCTGGCTCGTTTTGAATCCATCTCTTTGCAGCTCCTTTGAGTGTGATTTGGAATACCCTGAGCATAACTTGATCGCGTGTGATGTTAGGAACGTTGAACATATCGGCTATCTCAACGATTTTCTCCACATGATCATTAGCATCCTCCCTTTCTTCTCCTCGGAAAGGATTCTCCCTAAGCTCCTTGAGAAACTGTCCCTTGATTTCAAACTCCACATCTTGTGCAATCACTGGCCTTACTACTCCAGTGCCACGGTCATTACGCATCCGACTCGAATACTCTTCGAGTGTTATGTTGGCGATATCTTCTGCCATTGCGTCTCTTGGGTCTGCCTGATTGATCGGAGGTTAGAATAAGGACCGAAGATACTCTCCAAAATCCCCCTCTGAATACGATGGAAGGTTGTGGTGTAAACTTGAGTTGGGTGGTACAGAAGCAAACCGTCTTCTCTGACGAAAAACTCTTTCAGGATCTTCAAAAGGATCAGCGAGATGAGGATTCCTTGATCGGGTCATAAACTTCCTGTGATATAATTCCCGAATCAGTAGAACAAGACCCTAATTGAATTACTTACTAAACAATCCTAAACACAAAAAATATAATTCGAAAAATAAATAAAACAGAACTGAACTCAAATAACAATATACAAAGATCAAGTTCTAATTTGTTAAATTAAAACAAACCGCTCCCCGGCAGCGGCGCCAAAAACTTGATGTCGTGTAAACGGGGTTTTAGTTTAAAATGGAAAATACCTAACTTACTACACACAACACATGCAAGAATACCTGATCATATATAGTATAGCTCAGTAAGTCCGAGTCGAACACAGGGAACGGATGTCAATATCAACAAATTGGAAATTGCTACAATTAATTAAAGCAGTAAAAAGTGGGGACGTTTTAGTTCCGATCGAACAATTGATAAACAATTATAAAAGAAATGATTTATTAAATAAAACTTAATTATAAAATAAAGAAATAATAAAATAATTTAATTTAAATAAAAGATTAAATTCAAATGGTAAAAGAAATACAATTGCTTAGACTAGTTTCCTCAGAATCCGATTATCACTTTATTGAATTGCAGATATGTGGATCTTATTGTGACATGACAAATATACCAATTATCCTTACAAGATTAATTGATTAAACACAATCAAGAAAGATATGAAGTTGTTTTCAACCCGCTAACAATTCAATTTAACGTTATCCACCGAATTGTGTTATGGATTAAAACTACACCGTTTATATGATTTACCCTTATAACTTGAATCAACAAAGTCTATAACTATTACTAGTTATCATATTCATTGCCAATTCTTAATGATAATCGATCCTAGCCTATCAAACTCAATCTATTTAGTGATAATCATCAATTAAAACCAACAATTATCAATAATGACCAATCAATAAAGAACTCAATCATAAATCAATGGATCACCACGCTAGGTTATCATCAAGATTTAACAATTAAACATGGATCTTCGAATAAACATATAAACATTCATAAAAACCAAAATAATCCGCAATTCAATAATCAAATCATCATCTGAGTATGATCATCTAAACAATTGTAAATAAAACTTAGTCAATCATAATTTCACAAACAATCAGATTCAATATCATATCCATAATCATAATCAAACGAAAGATATAAATGAAATCGAACCGAAAATGTCGAATAACAATTAAAAGAACAAAAGCCCTTGATTCCTTTAGCTTTAATCCCTCCAAATGCCTCTGGAAAATGGGGTTTTTGTTGAGAGAATCGTCTGGAAAGATGTGGTGAAGTGTTGTGCAAAATGAGAGCAAAATGGAGTTTTTAGGGTTTCTGCCTAGGCGATCCATACGCCGTATGGAATTCCATACGCCTAGGGCTGTTCACAGTTCGGATTAAACCGGATTATCCAATTGGATAAATCAGATTGGACCACATGGTTTGGATAATTGGATTTTTGGATCGGCTCGGATCAAAACCAAACTTATTATTTTGGATCTCGGATTGATTTTGGTTAGTAAATTACAAACCGGATTATCCAAAAAAACCAAATAACAAATAAATATTTATATTTCAAACATTATATGTATACATGACATACAAAATAGTTCACTAACTTATTAATATTCTATACATATCCAAATATAATAGGTAGCTTATAGTTTACAAAACTGTTTACTATTATAAATGGAGGTAATTTATAGTTTCGTTTTGCATTTTACTATTATATTGCACACACTGTATATGTACTGGGGGTTCAAATGAGAACCATCCATTATGTATAAGTTTATTATAATATCTAACATATTTTTTCTAAATATTATAAATATTTATGTATGTATTTGGATATCCAAAAACCAAACTGATCCATCCAAATAGTAATTTGGATGGATTGGTTTGGTTTTTGAATTAGTTTGGATGGATCGGATTCATATTTTCGAAACCATAATCCATTTGGATTCATCTATACGGATCGGTTTTGAACCGATCCATCCATTTGAACACCCCTACATACGCCGTATGGATTGCAAAGCCCATGGGTTTAACCCGCGTCTTCTGGCGGCCCGGCTCAGCTGATCCATACGCCGTATGGATTCCATACGCCGTATGGATCGATTTTCTCAGCTTTTTTTCACCATCGACCAAATTCTTCACTTTTCCTCTTTTTAACTTCTTTTCTTCAATTCTCGCTCATTTTAAGCTTCTTTTCCGATTCAAGCTCCAGAAAATTACTAAATGCAAATATGAACGAAATGAGTATCGAATTCAAATCAAATACATAAGAAATTAATCAAACTAAGGGGTAATTAGTACTATAAAATAGCACATTTTGGCGTTCATCATTTCACAACCACCAGGTTTTGCTGATCCTGATTATCCAGATAGAGTATATCGGTTGAATAAGGCTCTATATGGATTACATCAAGCACCTCGGGCGTGGTATGCGACACTATCAACGTATCTACTTGAGAATGGATTCACAAGAGGATCGATTGATAGTACACACTTTGTAAAATGGAAAAAGAATGACTTTCTCCTTGTACAAGTTTATGTTGATGACATCATCTTCGCGTCATCTGATGAAAAGATGTGTCAAGAGTTTGAGAAAGTCATGAGAAAAAGGTTTGAAATGTCAGCAATGGGAGAGTTGAATTTCTTCTTAGGATTACAAGTTGATCAAAAGAAGGATGGATTCTTTATTCATCAATCTAAATACACTCATGAATTATTGGAGAGATTTAAGATGGATGAAAGTAAGATCTACAATACTCCTATTCAAGTTAATCATAAACTTGGTCCGGATACATCGAGTGATCAGGATGTGGATCCTTGATAACACGTAAAAAGTCATGTTTTTACTTATGTTATTTCCCGCATTTTAGACTCAAAGTTAGCAAAACCACACCAATAATGTCAAATATTATGATATTTTGTTAACTAAGTCAAAACGGAAGTGATATTTATAAAACCATTGAAAATGATACGAAAAACATGAAAAAAAGGAGCATAAACGGTCAACGAATCTTTAGTTCACGCGTTTCAACACTTTTTGAGAAAAACTAAGAATTATGACCTCTAACTTATGTCATTATGTTCGTTAGGAAATGACGATCGCGTGGATATAAAGAACGTTGAAAACGGACGCACGATGAAGAAGATACGCTCGAACGAAGATCACAAGCAACCGCACGATACGGGAGAGACAAGCCGGATACGGCCTAGCCCAGCCGTATACGGCCAAGACCAAGCCGTATACGGCCTATCTTGACCGTATACGGTCACTTCCCAGCCATATACGGGCAATCTCCCCCGTATCCGGCCTTGTCCCTCCCCCGATACGGCCAATCTCTCCCGTATACGGCCAAATTCAACCGTATCGTGTGTTTTGGTCATCCAAGGTGCAATCTTGATACGGGAGGGAACTACGGCTGAGATTTTGGAGGTGGAAATACGGTTGAGGAATACGGTTGAGCCAAATCTATAAATACCAACCTTCACCTCCTCATTTCACACACTTCATTCATCATTCATCCAATTCTCTTCTCACTTTCACACTTCTCTTTTATTTTATTTTTCGGTTTTTATTTTTAGCTTGTAGTTTTGGTTTCTCTCTCTAGAGAGAAGTAGATAGTTAGTTAGTTAGAGGTAGAGAAGAGAAAAGCAAGGCGTTGTAATCACGGTGTAAAAGCATTCTTGGTGCAAAACTACGCATTTCTCAATATTACTCTGCTCGAATTTCTGGTGATATCTATCCTCTCATACTTATATTATGTCTGAATTATTTCTGCTTATTTGTATGATGTGTGCTATGTGTATTGCCATGATTACTGAGTAGTGTACTATTGCGGTTGTCGAAAATGTAGATAATTAGATGTAGGGATGATGTTAAATTAATCTTTATTTAAATATGTGATTGGGAATTATTAAACTTTATTATGTTCAAACTTATCATGCATCTAGACTTAGTTATGGATCACCCTTTCCAGTCCTTCGCGTGACTGCTACTTAGGTTTAGAAACTGATCACCTCTAGATACGGTAGTTTGTTATCTGTGTTATCGTACGAAGCCGTGTCTGTTACTGTAATTCGGCTAAAGTACTGGGTATAGCGATGGAAACACCACTGGTGGAGTACAACCGTGGAAGCCTGAGAAAAGCCGTTGGTACCATCACTGTGGACTACCTAGAAACCCTAGAATATGGTCTAGACATCATAAAGCTGTGGAAATGCCAAGTACACCGTAGGCCTACCTCTGGTTACGAACACACTGTGGAAATACAGTAACTAAAGTACACCGTGTCTATAGTTAGAATTGGTTAACCTGTGGAAAAATAGTTATACGCGGTGAGATCAATTCTGGTTATAAAGCCGTGGAAATGCTGTAAGCAGTGTACACTGTAATAGTATCTAGAATTGATTGAACCGTGGGACTGTTGGAGTACACGGTAGACTGATCTCCGATTATACGGCATTGTGGAAAATGGTAACAGTACTGTACACCGTAATAGTACTCAGGGTTAGCAACCGCTGTGGAAAAGTGCACTGTACACCGTTAAGTATGTCTAGGGACGAATGACTGATCGCAAAGGAGAGTTCTAGATCATGACAGAAGTAATTAAGCTTATAAAACCTAAGGCATGAGTCTAGAGGTGAAAGTCAAGCCCAGCAGTGGTTCAAGATTCTTAAAACCCCTAGACTCTACAAAACTGATAGTTTGAAATAATAGGTTTATAATTAGTACATGGTTAAATAAATAGCAGTTGTAGTTAGGTGTTAAGAAAGGTCGGAATAACCCAATGGGCAGCCTGTCACCTTATTCCTGCACCCTTCAAGGGTCGCTGTCTCTACAAAGACATGTGTGGGGGGTCGGATAGTCTGTTCTGATCAGAATCACGATAACGTAGGTACTCAGTGACATACTTATGTAGGTCTGACCGAAACAAGTAGGGTCCTTGCGTTTACACCTGTAGTGCATCTGTCTATTAATTAATCAAGTCCCTAATCACCTTTATAATGAACGTCATCCCAACAACTGATTATTGAAACTTCAACAGCCGCATTCTCTATCTATCTAGCTAATTACCGATTCTCATCTCTATTTTACTTTTCTGCATTTAGTCAATTAATTTACTAGAAAACCAAACAAACAAATCTACCTATCTACACAACCCATCCTAATAGTAAACCTTATCTTTGGCCTAAGCTTCGTTTCAATTCGCTCCGATTAAAGAACGACCTCGAGTTATACTTGCTGCTTACTCACCCAGTGTAGTAGGTAGTACCTATAAGTTGAGCCCCGCATATTATAAATTTTAAAACTTACCCACGACGCCCGCCTGATTTGTCTGGACGAGTCCTTTGACGACGAGGACGGTTCACTTGCGTGAGCTAAAACGAACTTGACTTATCGGGCGACGTCAAGTTTTTGGCGCCGCTGCCGGGGATCGTAGAGCGTTACGATTCTGAAGCCGCCTTAGATAAACTAGCTGTTAGGAGATCCTTTTCATTTAGGTTCACTTGGACTTATCCGAAAGTTACTTACATGCCTTAGAATAATTTAGTAATATAAAATGAAAAATTCAAAAATATCTTTCTACGATTCGCCGCCTTCAAGCCCCGTTTCTCCAATCGCCCACAAGACGACCGAAGAAATAACGGCCACGCACGACGCTGAGTTCTTCGACTGCCTAGAACAAGAGTTTGAATCCGAATTCTACTCTTCATCTTCAACTACATCCGAAGAAATCTCCGTTAGTCCAGATGACGATTCTAGAACCATAGGGAAATTCTTAGATCTTGACTTAGGACCCAATGAATCTTAGCGGAAGATTTCAACTTCTGTTTCTAGCATTCCAAGCTATCAGGTCATACCTGAACCTGAGATCTCATTTCCCTTAGAAAATTTCTCGCAATTCCCTGATTTTGCTGGAACTTCTGAGAATCTTCAAACCTTCCGTTTTCCACCCGCTGAAGAACGCATCCCCATAAGGAATGAAGATGCTTACGAATATCCTCCAAAATCACCAATTTTTATAAACCTCGTACCAGAGCCTGCGTACATCATATACAGTGTCGTTGATAGAGATTTACTTGACCAGACTGATGAAGAAGTCCGCTATGTTGGGTACTCTCTTGATCCTGACAGGAGGTTAACTGTTTGTAAGGCATTTGTCAGACATCTCAAAACACCAGACTTTCCTTTCTCAGTCGAACAGAGAGTAGTCATCAGTAGGATTGATAATCAGATCAGTACTCTCTACTGTCTTCCAAACCAAAAGAAAGATGGTATCTTCACACGATATAGGGTGGAAGAACGAAAGCTTATATCCATAATAGACCTACTAATGGACCTATTCTCCAGCACTAAATATCACTCAGAGTCACAAACCCTGATTGATCGTTATGTTGCGGCTATGATATATGAGCTTGAGTTCTGGATCTCAAAAGATCCCGCAATCCCTCTAAACATTTCTGGAAAAATTCCTTTCTTCGTTGACCCTGCCACCTATATGATCAAAACATTGTTAGAGATATTTCCTGGAGCTGCTGACGATAAGAGAGAAGCCACTTTCTTCGCTAAAAGAAAGAATATTCACGTTGAACTCACTTTACTTTTCGATCAGTCTAAATATCCTTTCACTTTGTCTCAAAGATCGTTGATGATGGATGTCACCGAAGCAGTTCACACTACAACCAGAGATCCTGATTCAGAGGAAGAACGGAAATTTCAAGATACTCTGGATAAACTTCTCCACGACCTTAATCATATAGACAAAGGAACACGAGTAGGAATTTCAAGTCCGAAGAGAGTTAGGAAAGAATTTTATAAGTTTATTGGCAATCTTCTAGACTTAGGCAAAAAGGAACGTAAGTTTCTCAGTGAATTCGAAATATTTTTTCTAAATCCTGTAGATCTAGTCGACTCTGTCATTAAAACCCTTATGATTAAATTCATTCCTCGCCATATTCGACTGCATCCAAGAGCACCGAATGCTTTTAAGCATTTGATCTTGATTAATTAAAACTGTTTTGGAAAGTCGGGCTAAAGACTTTAAACCAGGCGCTTATTGGGAGGCAACCCAATTTAATAAAGTTTTAAATTAGTTAGTTTCCTTAAAATACAAAAACTTCTAAAAACTTTGGTCTTCGCAAAATCTGCGCAGTTTCTAAAATTTAAAAACTTTAAATTTTTAAATTGTTAAGATTTCAAAAAACTCAAATATTTTTTAGACCAAAAATAAGTTCGCTTTATTTTTAGCATTATCTTTCGCGTTTTAAATAAAACAACTTTTTGTCCGCTCACAGTACTACGCAGAATTTTAAATTTTTTGCTAAAATTAATTAGCTTAAGTTTTTAAAATTGCTTATCCAAAATTATTTAAGACATAAGTAATTAAAATAAAAGAAGAAAGGAGGGGTATTTAAATATTTTGGGTTTAAGATAATAACAAAAAAATCAAAAATTCAAAATTCTCTCCCCTCTCCCTCTTCTTCCCTTCGCCGGCCTCACCCCAACCCTCCACCATCTCCATTTTTTCACCATTTTCAACCAAATCAAGCTTAAAATCTTCATCCACTACATGATTATGTAACTTCTACACCATTTGCATCTCCATTAAGGTAATTTTCAAGCTCTAATTATCAAAATTCTCTAACTTTAAAAACCTAGGGTTTCAAATTACTTGGTGATTATTGCTAGCTAAAGTTGCGAATTTGAGCATTGATTCTTGCTTAGTAGTGATATAAGATGATGTAGGAGCTTGCATTTCATGAATTTGATGGAGAATTATGAGTTTGAGTTTTTAAAGTTAGTTATTTTGCCCTAATTGTTCATAATTGGTTAAGTGATGATTAAATTGCTTATGTGAAGTTACTAGTGATTGTTATATGCTTAGAATAGTGTAAGTAACTTGTGCATTTGCTTTGTTCTTGATCAAATAATGTTAAGGTTGCACTTTGAGAATTCAAGTAAGCTTAAAAGACGATTTTTTGTTAAGTATCACATTTTGAAACAAAATCTTTACTTAAAAATGATGCTTGAGCTTAATTGAATGTTATAAGCTTACTTTGATTCTTGAAAGCATTTAAAATGAATTAACGAATGGATCAAGATTTGTAAGTGGCACTACTTTGAAAAAACAAAGTTAGTGAAGCTTATAAGTTATGATTTGTTCCGACATTCAAGTAACCATTTCAATGTGATACAATTTGATTTGTGATGAAGGTTTGAACTTAGAAGTGAGTATGGTCTATTTTGTTCCAATGCATCGCAACTTTAATTTACCACTTTTTAAAACCAACGCGATGCTTGCACCAAAATTGCCACACTTACTTTAAAGAACATTCTTAAATCATAAAACGGCAATAATGAGTTAACTTGAACTTTGATTGCTTGCTTATGAACACTTACTTTAAATGCCATGCTAGTTTGCAATTTGTAAGTTGATATTACTTTCGCCACTTTAAGGTAACTAGTAAGCTTAGAATGAACTCATAAGTAGTAACTTGTGAATATCTAATGCTTAAATGCTTATGTGGTTGGAATTGGAACTAGTCTCAATTTCTCGAGTTACTTTAATTTGATAAAGTCCACTTGGGAATTTGTTGCAAATAGTTCGTGATAGCTTCTTACATGAATCAAAGTTTGTTTAGATGGTTGAAAAGTGAGATTTTGATTATTATTGGTCATTACAGGTTTATGGATTATCCACTTTTTAAAACCCTCATTTCGAATTTTTTCCAAAAATTCTAGGGTTTAATATAATCCATGTACTTGTAATTGATTTAATATAACCTACTATGATGTTTGTTTTTCTCTTATTTCAGATGGCCAAGACTTCACTTCCTTCATACATTAAAGGCTCAATTAAAGACGATGATAAAAGGAAGCTTTATAGGAAATGGCTATCTCATGAGTTAGGAGTTAACAGATACGTAGTATGGGAGGATTTGGCTAAGATTGGGTTAGCGACAGGATTTAGGGAGTTGATTGAATTTAAAGTGGGAAAACGACATCTTCGGGCATGGACTAGTTTGTTTGACTTAAAAGAGAAAGTTTATCAAGAACTTGTGGCTGAATTCATGGTTACCTTCAAGTTTGATAAATCGGTATCTAAATTGGACGATGCTTCGATGATCAAGTTTAACTTTCAGGGAAAAAGTTACAGCATGTCCTTAGCCACTTTTGCGGTTCATTTAGAGCTTTATAGTGAATATCAAGTGACCACCAAGTTCTTCCTCAACTCAGAGTGCAGTCCAAAACAGAGAGATCACACGGCTATTTGGTCTCAGTACGGATCAGGACGGTTTCATTCAAATGTCAAAGCTCGAGTTTTTCAGGATAGATATCACAATGTGCTTCATAATCTTCTTGCTTGTTGTATTCGAGGTAAAAGGAAGACAAAAGGAGCTGTTGGCCAGAAAGACTTGTTGATCATCAAGAGTATCATTGAGAATGAGCATGTGAATGTTGCCTACTTGGTTGCTGATCGTCTTCTCACTGAGTCTGCTTATTCTGAGTCTGAGACTGTTTACATGGGAGCTATCATTACAAAGCTAGTTAGAAAGATGGGGCTTTTGACTAGTGATGTGATTAGCAGATTGACTGAGATGGAGGGCAAGGAGTCGCAGCCATATGATATGAACTACATGATAAAAGTTTGGATATTGGAAAAAGATCTGAATGGTGATATCCGCTGGAAAGATGGTCAGCTGATTCCGGGAGTTTCTATGAGACCTCCAAAGAGTAAGAGAGCTAGGATTGAGTTTGATGATAGCACGGTGCATAGGGAGCAAAGGAATGAGGTCCATCATGAACCTGAGACAGGAGAGATGTCAGTTCCTGATGTGGAGGTTCAGAGTACACCTGCTCCTCAGCCCAGAGTGTTTCACTGGGGAGATCCACCATCATCTGAGCTTTTCTATGGTATGCTACACATGCTTCAGCAGAGACACACTATGGATACATACCTAGCTCATGAGTTTGGATTTCTTACACCAGCTCCACCGACTTGGATCTGCGGTCCACTACCACCCGACTTCACCACATCACCACTCCATACATTCACCATGACTCCATTCACCACCACCATACCTACCATCACATCACCTCACCCCACTACCACTATCACACTTACTACCACCACAGGGATTCCACCTAGGGCTCGCCGATCTTCATGTATACCCACACCTGAGCCGGTATTCTCTGTTCACACCACCACCACACGTGAGCCGCATGATCCACAGATTATCCTACAGCCATCTTCACGGGTTGTCACCCGTCCGCGACCAGCCGAGTCTGCTGCATCAGATACAGATACATCTTCAGAGACAGATTCACCGCAGTCAGGGCAGGGTTTGGATATTCAGATGGAGCCAGTACATGAGCACGAGTCTCCAGACGATTGATCGGAGGGTCTGCCTGATTGATCGGAGGTTAGAATAAGGACCGAAGATACTCTCCAAAATCCCCCTTTGAATACGATGGAAGGTTGTGGTGTAAACTTGAGTTGGGTGGTACAGAAGCAAACCGTCTTCTCTGACGAAAAACTCTTTCAGGATCTTCAAAAGGATCAGCGAGATGAGGATTCCTTGATCGGGTCATAAACTTCCTGTGATATAATTCCCGAATCAGTAGAACAAGACCCTAATTGAATTACTTACTAAACAATCCTAAACACAAAAAATATAATTCGAAAAATAAATAAAACAGAACTGAACTCAAATAAAAATATACAAAGATCAAGTTCCAATTTGTTAAATTAAAACAAACCGCTCCCCGGCAGCGGCGCCAAAAACTTGATGTCGTGTAAACGGGGTTTTAGTTTAAAATGGAAAATACCTAACTTACTACACACAACACAGGCAAGAATACCTGATCATATATAGTATAGCTCAGTAAGTCCGAGTCGAACACAGGGAACGGATGTCAATATCAACAAATTGGAAATTGCTACAATTAATTAAAGCAGTAAAAAGTGGGGACGTTTTAGTTCCGATCGAACAATTGATAAACAATTATAAAAGAAATGATTTATTAAATAAAACTTAATTATAAAATAAAGAAATAATAAAATAATTTAATTTAAATAAAAGATTAAATTCAAATGGTAAAAGAAATACAATTGCTTAGACTAGTTTCCTCAGAATCCGATTATCACTTTATTGAATTGCAGATATGTGGATCTTATTGTGACATGACAAATATACCAATTATCCTTACAATATTAATTGATTAAACACAATCAAGAAATATATGAAGTTGTTTTCAACCCGCTAACAATTCAATTTAACGTTATCCACCGAATTGTGTTATGGATTAAAACTACACCGTTTATATGATTTACCCTTATAACTTGAATCAACAAAGTCTATAACTATTACTAGTTATCATATTCATTGCCAATTCTTAATGATAATCGATCCTAGCCTATCAAACTCAATCTATTTAGTGATAATCATCAATTAAAACCAACAACTATCAATAATGACCAATCAATAAAGAACTCAATCATAAATCAATGGATCACCACACTAGGTTATCATCAAGATTTAACAATTAAACATGGATCTTCGAATAAACATATAAACATTCATAAAAACCAAAATAATCCGCAATTCAATAATCAAATCATCATCTGAGTATGATCATCTAAACAATTGTAAATAAAACTTAGTCAATCATAATTTCACAAACAATCAGATTCAATATCATATCCATAATCATAATCAAACGAAAGATATAAATGAAATCGAACCGAAAATGTCGAATAACAATTAAAAGAACAAAAGCCCTTGATTCCTTTAGCTTTAATCCCTCCAAATGCCTCTGGAAAATGGGGTTTTTGTTGAGAGAATCGTCTGGAAAGATGTGGTGAAGTGTTGTGCAAAATGAGAGCAAAATGGAGTTTTTAGGGTTTCTGCCTAGGCGATCCATACGCCGTATGGAATTCCATACGCCTAGGGCTGTTCACAGTTCGGATTAAACCGGATTATCCAATTGGATAAATCAGATTGGACCACATGGTTTGGATAATTGGATTTTTGGATCGGCTCGGATCAAAACCAAACTTATTATTTTGGATCTCGGATTGATTTTGGTTAGTAAATTACAAACCGGATTATCCAAAAAAACCAAATAACAAATAAATATTTATATTTCAAACATTATATGTATACATGACATACAAAATAGTTCACTAACTTATTAATATTCTATACATATCCAAATATAATAGGTAGCTTATAGTTTACAAAACTGTTTACTTATATAAATGGAGGTAATTTATAGTTTCGTTTTGCATTTTACTATTATATTGCACACACTGTATATGTACTGGGGGTTCAAATGAGAACCATCCATTATGTATAAGTTTATTATAATATCTAACATATTTTTTCTAAATATTATAAATATTTATGTATGTATTTGGATATCCAAAAACCAAACTGATCCATCCAAATAGTAATTTGGATGGATTGGTTTGGTTTTTGAATTTGTTTGGATGGATCGGATTCATATTTTCGAAACCATAATCCATTTGGATTCATCTATACGGATCGGTTTTGAACCGATCCATCCATTTGAACACCCCTACATACGCCGTATGGATTGCAAAGCCCATGGGTTTAACCCGCGTCTTCTGGCGGCCCGGCTCAGCTGATCCATACGCCGTATGGATTCCATACGCCGTATGGATCGATTTTCTCAGCTTTTTTTCACCATCGACCAAATTCTTCACTTTTCCTCTTTTTAACTTCTTTTCTTCAATTCTCGCTCATTTTCAGCTTCTTTTCGGATTCAAGCTCCAGAAAATTACTAAATGCAAATATGAACGAAATGAGTATCGAATTCAAATCAAATACATAAGAAATTAATCAAACTAAGGGGTAATTAGTACTATAAAATAGCACATTTTGGCGTTCATCATTTCACAACCACCAGGTTTTGCTGATCCTGATTATCCAGATAGAGTATATCGGTTGAATAAGGCTCTATATGGATTACATCAAGCACCTCGGGCGTGGTATGCGACACTATCAACGTATCTACTTGAGAATGGATTCACAAGAGGATCGATTGATAGTACACACTTTGTAAAATGGAAAAAGAATTACTTTCTCCTAGTACAAGTTTATGTTGATGACATCATCTTCGCGTCATCTGATGAAAAGATGTGTCAAGAGTTTGAGAAAGTCATGAGAAAAAGGTTTGAAATGTCAGCAATGGGAGAGTTGAATTTCTTCTTAGGATTACAAGTTGATCAAAAGAAGGATGGATTCTTTATTCATCAATCTAAATACACTCATGAATTATTGGAGAGATTTAAGATGGATGAAAGTAAGATCTACAATACTCCTATTCAAGTTAATCATAAACTTGGTCCGGATACATCGAGTGATCAGGATGTGGATCCTTGATAACACGTAAAAAGTCATGTTTTTACTTATGTTATTTCCCGCATTTTAGACTCAAAGTTAGCAAAACCACACCAATAATGTCAAATATTATGATATTTTGTTAACTAAGTCAAAACGGAAGTGATATTTATAAAACCATTGAAAATGATACGAAAAACGTGAAAAAAAGGAGCATAAACGGTCAACGAATCTTTAGTTCACGCGTTTCAACACTTTTTGAGCAAAACTAAGAATTATGACCTCTAACTTATGTCATTATGTTCGTTAGGAAATGACGATCGCGTGGATATAAAGAACGTTGAAAACGGACGCACGATGAAGAAGATACGCTCGAACGAAGATCACAAGCAACCGACGGATCACGATACGGGAGAGACAAGCCGGATACGGCCTAGCCCAGCCGTATACGGCCAAGACCAAGCCGTATACGGCCTATCTTGACCGTATACGGTCACTTCCCAGCCGTATACGGGCAATCTCCCCCGTATCCGGCCTTGTCCCTCCCCCGATACGGCCAATCTCTCCCGTATACGGCCAAATTCAACCGTATCGTGTGTTTTGGTCATCCAAGGTGCAATCTTGATACGGGAGGGAAATACGGCTGAGATTTTGGAGGTGGAAATACGGTTGAGGAATACGGTTGAGCCAAATCTATAAATACCAACCTTCACCTACTCATTTCACACACTTCATTCATCATTCATCCAATTCTCTTCTCACTTTCACACTTCTCTTTTATTCTATTTTTCGGTTTTTATTTTTAGCTTGTAGTTTTGGTTTCTCTCTCTAGAGAGAAGTAGATAGTTAGTTAGTTAGAGGTAGAGAAGAGAAAAGCAAGGCGTTGTAATCACGGTGTAAAAGCATTCTTGGTGCAAAACTACGCATTTCTCAATATTACTCTGCTCGAATTTCTGGTGATATCTATCCTCTCATACTTATATTATGTCTGAATTATTTCTGCTTATTTGTATGATGTGTGCTATGTGTATTGCCATGATTACTGAGTAGTGTACTATTGCGGTTGTTGAAATGTAGATAATTAGATGTAGGGATGATGTTAAATTAATCTTTATTTAAATATGTGATTGGGAATTATTAAACTTTATTATGTTCAAACTTATCATGCATCTAGACTTAGTTATGGATCACCCTTTCCAGTCCTTCGCGTGACTGCTACTTAGGTTTAGAAACTGATCACCTCTAGATACGGTAGTTTGTTATCTGTGTTATCGTACGAAGCCGTGTCTGTTACTGTAATTCGGCTAAAGTACTGGGTATAGCGATGGAAACACCACTGGTGGAGTACAACCGTGGAAGCCTGAGAAAAGCCGTTGGTACCATCACTGTGGACTACCTAGAAACCCTAGAATATGGTCTAGACATCATAAAGCTGTGGAAATGCCAAGTACACCGTAGGCCTACCTCTGGTTACGAACACACTGTGGAAATACAGTAACTAAAGTACACCGTGTCTATAGTTAGAATTGGTTAACCTGTGGAAAAATAGTTATACGCGGTGAGATCAATTCTGGTTATAAAGCCGTGGAAATGCTGTAAGCAGTGTACACTGTAATAGTATCTAGAATTGATTGAACCGTGGGACTGTTGGAGTACACGGTAGACTGATCTCCGATTATACGGCATTGTGGAAAATGGTAACAGTACTGTACACCGTAATAGTACTCAGGGTTAGCAACCGCTGTGGAAAAGTGCACTGTACACCGTTAAGTATGTCTAGGGACGAATGACTGATCGCAAAGGAGAGTTCTAGATCATGACAGAAGTAATTAAGCTTATAAAACCTAAGGCATGAGTCTAGAGGTGAAAGTCAAGCCCAGCAGTGGTTCAAGATTCTTAAAACCCCTAGACTCTACAAAACTGATAGTTTGAAATAATAGGTTTATAATTAGTACATGGTTAAATAAATAGCAGTTGTAGTTAGGTGTTAAGAAAGGTCGGAATAACCCAATGGGCAGCCTGTCACCTTATTCCTGCACCCTTCAAGGGTCGCTGTCTCTACAAAGACATGTGTGGGGGGTCGGATAGTCTGTTCTGATCAGAATCACGATAACGTAGGTACTCAGTGACATACTTATGTAGGTCTGACCGAAACAAGTAGGGTCCTTGCGTTTACACCTGTAGTGCATCTGTCTGTTAATTAATCAAGTCCCTAATCACCTTTATAATGAACGTCATCCCAGCAACCGATTATTGAAACTTCAACAGCCGCATTCTCTATCTATCTAGCTAATTACCGATTCTCATCTCTATTTTACTTTTCTGCATTTAGTCAATTAATTTACTAGAAAACCAAACAAACAAAATCTACCTATCTACACAACCCATCCTAATAGTAAACCTTATCTTTGGCCTAAGCTTCGTTTCAATTCGCTCCGATTAAAGAACGACCTCGAGTTATACTTGCTGCTTACTCACCCAGTGTAGTAGGTAGTACCTATAAGTTGAGCCCCGCATATTATAAATTTTAAAACTTACCCACGACGCCCGCCTGATTTGTCCGGACGAGTCCTTTGACGACGAGGACGGTTCACTTGCGTGAGCTAAAACGAACTTGACTTATCGGGCGACGTCAAGTTTTTGGCGCCGCTGCCGGGGATCGTAGAGCGTTACGATTCTGAAGCCGCCTTAGATAAACTAGCTGTTAGGAGATCCTTTTCGTTTAGGTTCACTTGGACTTATCCGAAAGTTACTTACCTGCCTTAGAATAATTTAGTAATATAAAATGAAAAATTCAAAAATATCTTTCTACGATTCGCCGCCTTCAAGCCCCGTTTCTCCAATCGCCCACAAGACGACCGAAGAAATAACGGCCACGGACGACGCTGAGTTCTTCGACTGCCTATAACAAGAGTTTGAATCCGAATTCTACTCTTCATCTTCAACTACATCCGAAGAAATCTCCGTTAGTCCAGATGACGATTCTAGAACCATAGGGAAATTCTTAGATCTTGACTTAGGACCCAATGAATCTCAGCAGAAGATTTCAACTTCTGTTTCTAGCATTCCAAGCTATCAGGTCATACCTGAACCTGAGATCTCATTTCCCTTAGAAAATTTCTCGCAATTCCCTGATTTTGCTGGAACTTCTGAGAATCTTCAAACCTTCCGTTTTCCACCCGCTGAAGAACGCATCCCCATAAGGAATGAAGATGCTTACGAATATCCTCCAAAATCACCAATTTTTATAAACCTCGTACCAGAGGCTGCGTACATCATATACCGTGTCGTTGATAGAGATTTACTTGACCAGACTGATGAAGAAGTCCGCTATGTTGGGTACTCTCTTGATCCTGACAGGAGGTTAACTGTTTGTAAGGCATTTGTCAGACATCTCAAAACACCAGACTTTCCTTTCTCAGTCGAACATAGAGTAGTCATCAGTAGGATTGATAATCAGATCAGTACTCTCTACTGTCTTCCAAACCAAAAGAAAGATGGTATCTTCACACGATATAGGGTGGAAGAACGAAAGCTTATATCCATAATAGACCTACTAATGGACCTATTCGCCAGCACTAAATATCACTCAGAGTCACAAACCCTGATTGATCGTTATGTTGCTGCTATGATATATGAGCTTGAGTTCTGGATCTCAAAAGATCCCGCAATCCCTCTAAACATTTCTGGAAAAATTCCTTTCTTCGTTGACCCTGCCACCTATATGATCAAAACATTGTTAGAGATATTTCCTGGAGCTGCTGACGATAAGAGAGAAGCCACTTTCTTCGCTAAAAGAAAGAATATTCACGTTGAACTCACTTTACTTTTCGATCAGTCTAAATATCCTTTCACTTTGTCTCAAAGATCGTTGATGATGGATGTCACCGAAGCAGTTCACACTACAACCAGAGATCCTGATTCAGAGGAAGAACGGAAATTTCAAGATACTCTGGATAAACTTCTCCACGACCTTAATCATATAGACAAAGGAACACGAGTAGGAATTTCAAGTCCGAAGAGAGTTAGGAAAGAATTTTTTAAGTTTATTGGCAATCTTCTAGACTTAGGCAAAAAGGAACGTAAGTTTCTCAGTGAATTCGAAATATTTTTTCTAAATCCTGCAGATCTAGTCGACTCTGTCATTAAAACCCTTATGATTAAATTCATTCCTCGCCATATTCGACTGCATCCAAGAGCACCGAATGCTTTTAAGCATTTGATCTTGATTAATTAAAACTGTTTTGGAAAGTCGGGCTAAAGACTTTAAACCAGGCGCTTATTGGGAGGCAACCCAATTTAATAAAGTTTTAAATTAGTTAGTTTCCTTAAAATACAAAAACTTCTAAAAACTTTGGTCTTCGCAAAATCTGCGCAGTTTCTAAAATTTAAAAACTTTAAATTTTTAAATTGTTAAGATTTCAAAAAACTCAAATATTTTTTAGACCAAAAATAAGTTCGCTTTATTTTTAGCATTATCTTTCGCGTTTTAAATAAAACAACTTTTTGTCCGCTCACAGTACTACGCAGAATTTTAAAATTTTTGCTAAAATTAATTAGCTTAAGTTTTTAAAATTGCTTATCCAAAATTATTTAAGACATAAGTAATTAAAATAAAAGAAGAAAGGAGGGGTATTTAAATATTTTGGGTTTAAGATAATAACAAAAAAATCAAAAATTCAAAATTCTCTCCCCTCTCCCTCTTCTTCCCTTCGCCGGCCTCACCCCAACCCTCCACCATCTCCATTTTTTCACCATTTTCAACCAAATCAAGCTTAAAATCTTCATCCACTACATGATTATGTAACTTCTACACCATTTGCATCTCCATTAAGGTAATTTTCAAGCTCTAATTATCAAAATTCTCTAACTTTAAAAACCTAGGGTTTCAAATTACTTGGTGATTATTGCTAGCTAAAGTTGCGAATTTGAGCATTGATTCTTGCTTAGTAGTGATATAAGATGATGTAGGAGCTTGCATTTCATGAATTTGATGGAGAATTATGAGTTTGAGTTTTTAAAGTTAGTTATTTTGCCCTAATTGTTCATAATTGGTTAAGTGATGATTAAATTGCTTATGTGAAGTTACTAGTGATTGTTATATGCTTAGAATAGTGTAAGTAACTTGTGCATTTGCTTTGTTCTTGATCAAATAATGTTAAGGTTGCACTTTGAGAATTCAAGTAAGCTTAAAAGATGATTTTTTGTTAAGTATCACATTTTGAAACAAAATCTTTACTTAAAAATGATGCTTGAGCTTAATTGAATGTTATAAGCTTACTTTGATTCTTGAAAGCATTTAAAATGAATTAACGAATGGATCAAGATTTGTAAGTGGCACTACTTTGAAAAAACAAAGTTAGTGAAGCTTATAAGTTATGATTTGTTCCGACATTCAAGTAACCATTTCAATGTGATACAATTTGATTTGTGATACAATTTGATTTGTGATGAAGGTTTGAACTTAGAAGTGAGTATGGTCTATTTTGTTCCAATGCATCGCAACTTTAATTTACCACTTTTTAAAACCAACGCGATGCTTGCACCAAAATTGCCACACTTACTTTAAAGAACATTCTTAAATCATAAAACGGCAATAATGAGTTAACTTGAACTTTGATTGCTTGCTTATGAACACTTACTTTAAATGCCATGCTAGTTTGCAATTTGTAAGTTGATATTACTTTCGCCACTTTAAGGTAACTAGTAAGCTTAGAATGAACTCATAAGTAGTAACTTGTGAATATCTAATGCTTAAATGCTTATGTGGTTGGAATTGGAACTAGTCTCAATTTCTCGAGTTACTTTAATTTGATAAAGTCCACTTGGGAATTTGTTGCAAATAGTTCGTGATAGCTTCTTACATGAATCAAAGTTTGTTTAGATGGTTGAAAAGTGAGATTTTGATTATTATTGGTCATTACAGGTTTATGGATTATCCACTTTTTAAAACCCTCATTTCGAATTTTTTCCAAAAATTCTAGGGTTTAATATAATCCATGTACTTGTAATTGATTTAATATAACCTACTATGATGTTTGTTTTTCTCTTATTTCAGATGGCCAAGACTTCACTTCCTTCATACATTAAAGGCTCAATTAAAGACGATGAGAAAAGGAAGCTTTATAGGAAATGGCTATCTCATGAGTTAGGAGTTAACAGATACGTAGTATGGGAGGATTTGGCTAAGATTGGGTTAGCAACAGGATTTAGGGAGTTGATTGAATTTAAAGTGGGAAAACGACATCTTCGGGCATGGACTAGTTTGTTTGACTTAAAAGAGAAAGTTTATCAAGAACTTGTGGCTGAATTCATGGTTACCTTCAAGTTTGATAAATCGGTATCTAAATTGGACGATGCTTCGATGATCAAGTTTAACTTTCAGGGAAAAAGTTACAGCATGTCCTTAGCCACTTTTGCGGTTCATTTAGAGCTTTATAGTGAATATCAAGTGACCACCAAGTTCTTCCTCAACTCAGAGTGCAGTCCAAAACAGAGAGATCACACGGCTATTTGGTCTCAGTACGGATCAGGACGGTTTCATTCAAATGTCAAAGCTCGAGTTTTTCAGGATAGATATCACAATGTGCTTCATAATCTTCTTGCTTGTTGTATTCGAGGTAAAAGGAAGACAAAAGGAGCTGTTGGCCAGAAAGACTTGTTGATCATCAAGAGTATCATTGAGAATGAGCATGTGAATG
Organism: Helichrysum umbraculigerum; assembly: GCA_949592205.1. Classification (NCBI taxonomy): domain Eukaryota; kingdom Viridiplantae; phylum Streptophyta; class Magnoliopsida; order Asterales; family Asteraceae; genus Helichrysum; species Helichrysum umbraculigerum. Next base: position 90,285,112 of record CATIUR010000002.1, on the reverse strand, counting down.
TTGCCTACTTGGTTGCTGATCGTCTTCTCACTGAGTCTGCTTATTCTGAGTCTGAGACTGTTTACATGGGAGCTATCATTACAAAGCTAGTTAGAAAGATGGGGCTTTTGACTAGTGATGTGATTAGCAGATTGACTGAGATGGAGGGCAAGGAGTCACAGCCATATGATATGAACTACATGATAAAAGTTTGGATATTGGAAAAAGATCTGAATGGTGATATCCGCTGGAAAGATGGTCAGCTGATTCTGGGAGTTTCTATGAGACCTCCGAAGAGTAAGAGAGCTAGGATTGAGTTTGATGATAGCACGGTGCATAGGGAGCAAAGGAATGAGGTCCATCATGAACCTGAGACAGGAGAGATGTCAGTTCCTGATGTGGAGGTTCAGAGTACACCTGCTCCTCAGCCCAGAGTGTTTCACTGGGGAGATCCACCATCATCTGAGCTTTTCTATGGTATGCTACACATGCTTCAGCAGAGACACACTATGGATACATACCTAGCTCATGAGTTTGGATTTCCTACACCAGCTCCACCGACTTGGATCTGCGGTCCACTACCACCCGACTTCACCACATCACCACTCCATACATTCACCATGACTCCATTCACCACCACCATACCTACCATCACATCACCTCACCCCACTACTACTATCACACTTACTACCACCACAGGGATTCCACCTAGGGCTCGCCGATCTTCATGTATACCCACACCTGAGCCGGTATTCTCTGTTCACACCACCACCACACGTGAGCCGCATGATCCACAGATTATCCTACAGCCATCTTCACGGGTTGTCACCCGTCCACGACCAGCCGAGTCTGCTGCATCAGATACAGATACATCTTCAGAGACAGATTCACCGCAGTCAGGGCAGGGTTTGGATATTCAGATGGAGCCAGTACATGAGCACGAGGAGGATCAGACACATGAGCAGATACAGGAGCAGATGCTGACAGACTATGTGCCAGCCTTCACTACTGGACCTACAGATTCTGGATTGACAGGGTTACTTGACACCACCCCTGTTCCATCCTCAGATTTGCCACCGGTTCACTTGGCACAGGTCCTGCGTGACTTCCCTCTCGGATCAGCTGACATAGGAGATATGGGCCTTGATTCAAACTTCCATTTGTATCCACTACATCCAGAGCAGCAGTAGGCCGCATCATCGGGGTCAGTATCCCGCATGGCGTCGAGTGGACAGCACTCTGTCACCCAGCAGGCAGCAGGCATCTCTCTTCCTACTCTCCATGAGTCACTACCGGATCAGGACCCTCCTCTTCCTTGATTCCACTTATCTATCACTCTTTATCTTATTATTACTTATGTTGGATGACTGTACTATCACTTGATATTTTGGATGACTGTATCAGTATTGTGATTCGGCGGATATATTTTGGGACCAACCAATCATTTGGTTGGATTTATCTGCTTTTATTTATCGCATTATCTTAGTTTATTTACTAATGTTATGTTTATTTTGCTTTTGAATAAAGAGAAAAATGAGAATAAAATTGAAGTTCTCCGAGGATATATAAGACGACGCGCAAATCACGCAAGATTCGGGTTGAACGACGCTAGATTCTCCAACTGCTATCTACACACCCAAATCTATCAAACAACCGTCTCATTCTATCTTAGGGGAGTTTTTCGTTCTTTTTCCTAATGGTTATTAAATATCATAACATATCTATACCGTTGTCCTTTATGCTTAAATTTTTAAGTGTGGGATTATAAATCCCATAAATCAAAAACAACTTAGAAACAAAGTTCCAAAATATAATCAAGCTTTAAGTGTGGGATTCTTCTCCAAAGAAGAATTTTATGCTTAGTTTGTGAACATTAGGGACAATGTTCTTCTAAGTGTGGGATACACGGTATGATATACCGTATTTTGGCTTTGATTGCTTGTCCAAAGTAAGCTACAAATAAAAATAAGCTTAAAGCTTAAAATTTTCATCAAAACCTCATTTCTGCTAAAATTTTAAAATTTTTTGACTTAAAATATTTTTTGCGAAAGGTTATTTGTCAGAAATTAAATAAATTGCTTTGGAAAGTAAGATAAGTTAGAATACGAATTCCTTAGAAATGAAATGTTAATCCATGAGCATCGCACGGCTAGGCACATACACCCTTTTTGCAGTGAGGTACTTGAGCCCATTAAGCATTCATCTTTAATGCTTCACTTTCGATTGATGTGTGTGCCGATGCTTTTGCTTTGAATTAGAACTTGCTCTTGGTATACGTTTCGAGACCACACCGATGAGCGTCGTACGCGGTGTAGGTGCAATCAGATGACCTTGACATTCCCTAGGATTAACCCTTTTTCTTTAAAACCATTTTTTCCAGCCCAAAACCCTTCTAACACTCATTTTAAGTGTTGATGATCCGCCTAGAAAACCCTGTTGAGCCTTAGCCTTTTCGTTTCATTAAAACCCAAATTTTCAACCTATTCACTTCCACACCCACCAAATCTTATCTTAGAGATTTTTAAATTTTTTTTAGATATTCTTTTTGCTTTCACTCAAAATTCACAAAAATCGTGTTTACTCAAAACTCCTCGTGTGCGTTTCTATGATCAATACTCAAAAATCGAGAGTCTTCTGGTGCGAAAAATTGGCACCAGGTAAATTCGAAATTGTCAAAAGTGTGAAAAATGAAAGTCAGAAAAAATCTCAAAAAAGGGACGGTGAATAAATTTGAAAATTCCTTAGAAATTCCTTGGCAAAGAAATTATAAGCCAAAAATATAGAAAAGTAGAAAAGAAAAGAAACGAAAAAAAAAATATATATATAATAAAGCTAAGTGCTTCGAATTCTCCCGAAACTCTGCTCTCTTAAAATTTCAAAAATCTTCCGTGTGTTTCCAAGAGATAGAAGTCAAAATAGCTATCTCGCTCCCTTATCGTTATCCGTTTCCATTTTCATTGAAAAGTTTATCTAAATAAAATTTTTCATAAGTTTAAGAATGCCTAAGATAAGCAAAACCCTTTTTATTTAAAACCAATTCCCCTTCTATACCATTCCCTTTAAACCTCACCAAACATTACAACCCATTTGGATGTCCTGGGATGATTAGCACCGTTCTCATCGAAGTGGTGGAGATCCGATTCTCGATCAAGCCTATGACGAGAAGCAAATGCATGACTGGCTTTATGAGCGATTTCGTTTGTTTAGAATGATAGGTAACCCGAAACACTTCTGAGTGAATTGAGTGACCACCTAGTGAGATCGCCTAGTCATGTACAATATCCATCGAGAATTGTGAAAGTATGCCAGGGCTAACATTTCAAATCTAAGGGGTGACTGTTCTAATGATGCTTGCTTTCTGAAAAGATTTATCCAATGGCTCACAAATGACTAATCTCAAAGTATTTTATGTCAAAAGCCTAAAAATATTATTTTCAAAAACTCTTAGCAGGTGAGAATTTTCAAGTTTGCTTGAGGACAAGCAAAGTTTTAAGTGTGGGATATTTGATAACACGTAAAAAGTCATGTTTTTACTTATGTTATTTCCCGCATTTTAGACTCAAAGTTAGCAAAACCACACCAATAATGTCAAATATTATGATATTTTGTTAACTAAGTCAAAACGGAAGTGATATTTATAAAACCATTGAAAATGATACGAAAAACGTGAAAAAAGGAGCATAAACGGTCAACGAATCTTTAGTTCACGCGTTTCAACACTTTTTGAGCAAAACTAAGAATTATGACCTCTAACTTATGTCATTATGTTCGTTAGGAAATGACGATCGCGTGGATATAAAGAACGTTGAAAACGGACGCACGATGAAGAAGATACGCTCGAACGAAGATCACAAGCAACCGACGGATCACGATACGGGAGAGACAAGCCGGATACGGCCTAGCCCAGCCGTATACGGCCAAGACCAAGCCGTATACGGCCTATCTTGACCGTATACGGTCACTTCCCAGCCGTATACGGGCAATCTCCCCCGTATCCGGCCTTGTCCCTCCCCCGATACGGCCAATCTCTCCCGTATACGGCCAAATTCAACTGTATCGTGTGTTTTGGTCATCCAAGGTGCAATCTTGATACGGGAGGGAAATACGGCTGAGATTTTGGAGGTGGAAATACGGTTGAGGAATACGGTTGAGCCAAATCTATAAATACCAACCTTCACCTCCTCATTTCACACACTTCATTCATCATTCATCCAATTCTCTTCTCACTTTCACACTTCTCTTTTATTTTATTTTTCGGTTTTTATAATTAGCTTGTAGTTTTGGTTTCTCTCTCTAGAATTTTCTCTCTCTAGAGAGAAGTAGATAGTTAGTTAGTTAGAGGTAGAGAAGAGAAAAGCAAGGCGTTGTAATCACGGTGTAAAAGCATTCTTGGTGCAAAACTACGCATTTCTCAATATTACTCTGCTCGAATTTCTGGTGATATCTATCCTCTCATACTTATATTATGTCTGAATTATTTCTGCTTATTTGTATGATGTGTGCTATGTGTATTGCCATGATTACTGAGTAGTGTACTATTGCGGTTGTTGAAATGTAGATAATTAGATGTAGGGATGATGTTAAATTAATCTTTATTTAAATATGTGATTGGGAATTATTAAACTTTATTATGTTCAAACTTATCATGCATCTAGACTTAGTTATGGATCACCCTTTCCAGTCCTTCGCGTGACTGCTACTTAAGTTTAGAAACTGATCACCTCTAGATACGGTAGTTTGTTATCTGTGTTATCGTACGAAGCCGTGTCTGTTACTGTAATTCAGCTAAAGTACTGGGTATAGCGATGGAAACACCACTGGTGGAGTACAACCGTGGAAGCCTGAGAAAAGCCGTTGGTACCATCACTGTGGACTACCTAGAAACCCTAGAATATGGTCTAGACATCATAAAGCTGTGGAAATGCCAAGTACACCGTAGGCCTACCTCTGGTTACGAACACACTGTGGAAATACAGTAACTAAAGTACACCGTGTCTATAGTTAGAATTGGTTAACCTGTGGAAAAATAGTTATACGCGGTGAGATCAATTCTGGTTATAAAGCCGTGGAAATGCTGTAAGCAGTGTACACTGTAATAGTATCTAGAATTGGTTGAACCGTGGGACTGTTGGAGTACACGGTAGACTGATCTCCGATTATACGGCATTGTGGAAAATGGTAACAGTACTGTACACCGTAATAGTACTCAGGGTTAGCAACCGCTGTGGAAAATTGCACTGTACACCGTTAAGTATGTTTAGGGACGAATGACTGATCGCAAAGGAGAGTTCTAGATCATGACAGAAGTAATTAAGCTTATAAAACCTAAGGCATGAGTCTAGAGATGAAAGTCAAGCCCAGCAGTGGTTCAAGATTCTTAAAACCCCTAGACTCTACAAAACTGATAGTTTGAAATAATAGGTTTATAATTAGTACATGGTTAAATAAATAGCAGTTGTAGTTAGGTGTTAAGAAAGGTCGGAATAACCCAATGGGCAGCCTGTCACCTTATTCCTGCACCCTTCAAGGGTCGCTGTCTCTACAAAGACATGTGTGGGGGGTCGGATAGTCTGTTCTGATCAGAATCACGATAACGTAGGTACTCAGTGACATACTTATGTAGGTCTGACCGAAACAAGTAGGGTCCTAGCGTTTACACCTGTAGTGCATCTGTCTGTTAATTAATCAAGTCCCTAATCACCTTTATAATGAACGTCATCCCAACAACTGATTATTGAAACTTCAACAGCCGCATTCTCTATCTATCTAGCTAATTACCGATTCTCATCTCTATTTTACTTTTCTGCATTTAGTCAATTAATTTACTAGAAAACCAAACAAACAAAATCTACCTATCTACACAACCCATCCTAATAGTAAACCTTATCTTTGGCCTAAGCTTCGTTTCAATTCGCTCCGATTAAAGAAAGACCTCGAGTTATACTTGCTGCTTACTCAACCAGTGTAGTAGGTAGTACCTATAAGTTGAGCCCCGCATATTATAAATTTTAAAACTTACCCACGACGCCCGCCTGATTTGTCCGGACGAGTCCTTTGACGACGAGGACGGTTCACTTGCGTGAGCTAAAACGAACTTGACTTATCGGGCGACGTCAATCCTACTCAATATAGGCTCATGATTGGATCACTAATGTATTTGACCGCATCAAGACCTGATATAATGTTTGCAGTTTGTATCTGTGCAAGATATCAGGCTAATCCGAAAGAGTCTCATATGCAAGCAGTTAAGAGAATCTTTCGTTACCTCAAAGGAAGACCTAAGATGGGACTTTGGTATCCAATTGAAGGAGACTTGGATCTTGTTGCTTATACTGATTCGGATTATGGTGGATGCAATCAGAATAGGAAATCTACAACTGGAGGATGTCAATTCTTAGGAGGTAGATTAATATCCTGGCAGTGCAAGAAGCAAACTTCAGTAGCCATTTCTACATGTGAAGCTGAATATGTTGCAGCTGGCAGCTGTTGCTCTCAAGTTCTTTGGATACAACAGCAACAGCGGGATTATGGGTTAAATATAACCAATACTCCTATGATGATTGATAATGAATCAACTATGTCGATCACTAACAATCCGGTGAAGCACAGTAAGACTAAGCATATTGATATTAGACATCATTTTATTCGAGACTGTGCTTAGAAGAATTTGATAAAGTTAGTTAAGATTCCAACTTTGGATAACTTAGCAGACTTATTGATGTGACCCAAAAAGTCATGTTTTTAAATACTTATTTCCGCACTTTTTGGACTATTCTTTGGTGAAAACATTTCAAAACAATCATTTATCATCATAAATCACCAAGGTAGTCTAAATACGGGCGTTGCTACAAAAATCAGTAAAAGCATCCATTTTGCACGCAAACCGAGGCAAAAACTATCACCTTAAATATTCCGTTCTTGATCATCCTATCAAAACAGATCCTAATGCCTATTTTATGATTCAATAGGAAAATCCAAGATCGGTGGTGAAAGAATCAAGAGAAACGGGTGAAGAACGAAGAAGATATGCAGTATAGAAGCCCGCCGATCGTCATCCGGAACACGCAAAAGTCAAACACTTCCAAATCTGGAAAACTTAGTGTCATTAGAAGCGTAACGGAAAAACGAAGCCAACGACGCAAGAATCAAGCAAATCAGAGCCCAAACGAAGAAGATACGGACGAACCAAGCAACCGAGAAACAAGCGGAGGCCAAACCAAGCACCAACCCCCCCCCCCTGCCCACCTAGGTACCGTATACGGTACCCTAGGTGCCATATACGGCCCTTGGAGTGCCGTATATGGGGCTTGGTGGCTTGTGAGGTGCCGTTTGCCCCCTTGGTCCGGTACCCCCCGTATGCGCTTTGGTGCTTGTTCTTCATGCTTTGTGACTTGTACCAAGCTTCACCTCATTCTCCTATAAATACCAAGCCTCCTCATTCATTTCAAACACACACCACACACCTTACACCTTTCATTTCACACACTTCTCTTTCTCTCTCTAGAATTCTCTCTCTAGAACTACTCTTAGGAGTTAGAGGAGAATTGTTCTTGTAGTTAGTTCTCTCTCTAGTTTCTCTCTCTAGCACTACTCTTAGGAGTTAGAGGAGGACTAGAGAGATATAAGTTAGCGGTTAGAGCTAGAGGAAAGTTGTAATTGGGTAATCAAGCTGTAGCAAGGTTATTCAAGTCAGACTGTTGTAATCCTCAGTATTACTCTTCTAATCTGGTGATATTATCTTACTTTCTTACTGTTATAATGTTTACTTTGCATATTATTTCAGTACGATTTATGATTGTTGCCATGCTGATTAGCTAGATTAATATGTGATTGTTGGAATGTAGATGTTAGGATTAGGGATGATGTTTAATTAATATATCTTATATATGATTGGTAGTTGTTATGCTGCATACATGTTTAGACTTATCCTGGATGTAGACTTAATTAATCACCCTTTCCGGTCTCTCATGTGACTGTTGCCTTAGGATAAGATCTGATCAACCCTAACTACGAATACACAGTTATCTCCTGTTTGTATGAAACTGTGAGATCGCCATAACTTGTCAGAATACTTGGTATAGCGTTAGAAATACCGCTGGTAGAGTACAAATATGTGGAAGCCAAGGAAATGTCGGTGGCCTATCTCACCATGGATTACCTGGAAGCAACACTTCCAGACACGGGTCTAGGTCTTGTTAAGCCGTGAAAATGCTATAGTACACCGTTAAACTACCTCTGGTTATAAAGCTGTGTAAAGATATAATAGGTCTTTAAAACACCGTAGATATACCTAGGGTTAGAGTACTGTGGAAAATAAGGACACTATACACTGTACGCATGCCTAGGGATGAACGACCGATGGCAAAGGAGGGTCTAATCCATGACGGAAGTATTAAGAACTTAAACAGATAAAACATGAGTTAGGAAATGAAAGCAAGGATGCTGGCTGTGTTCCCAGATGCTTAAAACCCCTAAACTCTACTTAACCGATAGTTTAACTTATTCAGCATACAACCAGTATTACTCTGTTAAAATTGGATAGACATAGGTGTTAAGAAAGGTCAGTGTTGTGGACTGTCGCCTTATTCCTTAACCCCATTCAGAGGGTCGCTTGGTCTCTGAAAGAGACGGTGAGGTGGGTCTGAAGACAGTCCCATCTGATCAGAATCAGGATAACCTAGGATTCAGTGACATATGCTTTAGGGTTACACCTAGACGTAGGGTCCTAGTGTTTACACCAACTGTTTAGAAGATTCTTAACCAGAGTAATCACCTATCATCTATATAATATCATCCCGAAACCCTAATCGTCGAAGTTTCAGCAATCACTCTCTACCTGCTGCTTATATTCTCGTTTACTTTTCTGCATTTTAATTTCTGTCTTTAGATTAGATTAGATTAAACCAAAACCCATACCTACCTTGTTTTAAACCCATCCTATTTTCAAGTTATCTTTGGTAGGTTCCAATTCAATTCAATTCGTTCCGATTTTGGACGACACTCGAGTTATACTTGCCGCCTTACCCACAAGGTAGGTAGCTTGCATAGTTTGAGCCTAGCAAATATAAATTTTTAAAACCGTTCGCGCGTCTCGGTAGCCGTCGGTGCAACGACCCGGATTCTAAAACCCGACCGACCGCTGGGACCGCGACACTTATACACGAAGGCGTTTGACAGAGCAAGATTTGAGACATTAGTTCAACTAAATGGAATGAGAAATCCAGAGTGATTAGTCTTCCAAGGGTATTTTTGTAATAGTTAGGAGTTTATTTACTTTGTTTATTAAAAAAAAAAGGGGGGGGGGGGGGGCGTATGGCATTAATTTGCTTGTTACCTAAGGGGAATCACCTCCAATAAAAGAACACAAGAAGTTCTTTTAGAAAGCTTTAAGTTTTAGCTGTAAAAACTTGGGAAATGATAGTACATTAGGAGAATGAGCTTAAGAATAATAAACCTAAGTGCTAAGATTGATGTGTTAGTAGGTTTCTATAAGTTTCATTAGAATTACATATTCACTAGAACAAAATTGAGATTTCGTTACACCAAAAAAGTGTGACGATATGCATATAGTCACACTTGGTTTTTTAACGTAGGTGTGATGAAAAGTCGAGCGACCATAGGGTACATACGGTGACATTAGCGTGTTAGTGGTCGTATCCATTTAAAATCAGTAACCAAAACCATAAAATGTGTGACTAATTGGGTGGAACTTTATTTTGGTTTAATCAGTTTTATTGACCGTAAACACTTTATAGTCACACGAGCGGTTTTTGAGAGTAGCTATTGTTCATCCTTTGGCTACATGAATATATAATAGATGTGGCATTTGCGATTATTTAGTCACACAACAAATGTATTTTTAGGGAATTAGTCACATACAATTAAGCGAAAAGTGGCCAAAACTGTTAATGAGTGTGACCATATGATTGGTAAAATCAAGTAAGTGTGTATTTTGTGTGACTATTGTCCGTCCTTTGGCCACATGAATATATAATATATGTGGATTTTGCGATGATTTAGTCACACAACGGTTGTTTTTTTTGTGATTTAGTCACATACAATTAATCATAAAGTGGCAAAAAGTTTTAATAAGTGTGACCATATACTTTTTAAAGACAAGTAAATGTGTTTATTGTGTGACTATTGTTTATCCAATGGCCACATGAATTTTATATTTCTGTGGCGTTTTGTCATATTTAGTCACACAATGCATTTTTTTGGGGGATTTAGTCACATACAATTAAGCAAAAAATGGCCAAAAGTGATAATAAATGTGGCCATATGCTTTTTAAAGTAAAGTAAATGTGTATTTTGTGTGACAATTGTTCATTCAATGGCCACATGAATTTTATGTTTGTGTAGCGTTTTGTAATATTTAGTCACACAAGGCGTGTTTTTTATGAGGATCTAGTCACATACAATTAAGCAATAAGTGGCCAAAAGTTTTATTAAGTGTGACCGTATGCTTTTTAAAGACAACTAAATGTGTTTTTTTGGTGACTATTGTGTATCCAATGGCCACATAAATTTTATGTTTCTGTAGCGTTTTGTCATATTTAGTCACACAAGATTTTTTTTTTTTGGGATGTAGTCACATACAATTAAGCAAAAAATGGCCAAAAGTGATAATAAGTGTGGCCATATGCTTTTTAATGTAAAGTAAATGTGTATTTTGTGTGACAATTGTTCATTCAATGGCCACATGAATTTTATATTTGTGTAGCGTTTTGTAATATTTAGTCACACAAGGCATGTTTTTTATGGGGATATAGTCACATACAATTAAACAATAAGTGGCCAAAAGTTTTAATAAGTGTGACCATGTTCTTTTTAAAGACAAGTAAATGTGTTTTTTTTGTGACTATTTTGCATCAAATGGCCACATGAATTTGTTGTTTTTGTGACGTTTTGTAATATTTAGTCACACAACAAATTAAGCAAACAGTGACCAAAAGTGTTAATAGTGTGACCATATTATGTAAGTAAAATTTTTAGCCACATTTAATAAATAAATAATTTGTGTCACAATATGAATTATATATATATATATATATATATATATATATATATATATATATATATATATATATATATATATATATATATATATATATATATATATATATATAGTAGGAGGATCAAAAAAGAAGAAAATTTTAGGAGAGAAGATGGAGAAGAGATCTAGACCACATATTTCATATGTACACATAAGGGCATGATTGGAATTTCAATTTTCATTGATTAATTACTAAATTATTATGTCAATCTTTATTAATTAAAAATTTTTAAATGACAGTTACTTTTCCACGTAATTTGTGGAATAACACTTTTGTTGTTATGTGTACGGTTCACGTTTGAATGTCTTGGGACATGATTTTGAGTTAATTTACGCTGCATCAAATGTTAAAGTTTGAAACAAGATTTTCACTCTCAATATTAAAATAATTTATCATGTTCTATTAATTCATACTCCGTATTACGCTTTGCAAATGATGCGATAGGTGTTGAGTGATTGTTATTTTTTTCTTTTTTTTTACTCGATAGTCATAATTTTTTTTTTTTTATAATTATTATATAATAATCATTGAAATTCTAAATTTTACTTGATATGTACTTATGTAGTATCATGTAAACCCTATAAATGATCCGTTGTTATTTTGGATATTCTTGTGCCAAGTTAGATTCACATAATAATTTGTTAGTTCATAAATTATATTATATTTATAGGGTAAGGTTCAAATGAGACTACTATTTTAAGTGAGACTGTGGGAACCAATCAAAATGCACCATTTCATTTAGGGGTGGAAGGGTAGTTTAGTCAACTTACATCATATTTAATTCTTTTTAATTAATTACAAAAACACAAAAAAATAAATATAGATACATACGTATACATACAGAATATATCCACACAAACTAGTTCGTACGTAACAAAACCTCAATCGATGGGTTTTCTCTCCAATCGATCAACGAGATATCAAATCGAAGGTACGAACTCAAAAATTCTTCGATTCGTAACAGCACTCAACGCAATCAGAATCAAACGATCACCAATTTCGAAATCAAAAACCACAAACAGCTCGTCTCTAGCGATCAAAAGGTAGATCCATGAGACGATTATGATCAGGAACACAATTGCAGTGATCAGACAGAAAATTAGGGTTAGGATAAAGACGAGTAAGGTGATGATAACGTAATTGCCACGGTAAGTGTAGATGTTTTGGTTAAAATGGAGGGAGATATCGGGGAAGGATAGAGGAAGAGTGAAGGAGATGAGGAAGTCGGTGAGCCAGGGGCGGATTGAGTGGTGGATATCGACGGTGGCGGTATAGGTGTTGATGGCGCCGGCGGGTGTTGATGGTGTCATTTGTGTGAGGGTTTGATTGAAATTGAGATTTGCGGAGAAAAGGGGGAATTGTTAGGGTTTTGTGATTGAAGATGTAAAAGGATGCAGGTGTATTCTCGGGTATTAATGTGATGAGAATCATCAATGAGCCAACTGCAGCTGCCATCGCTTATGGGCTTGATAAGAAAGCTTCTAGTGTTGGTGAGAAGAATGTGCTGATTTTTGACCTGGGTGGTGGTACTTTTGATGTGTCTTCTTTGACTGTTGAGGAGGGTATCTTTTAGGTGAAGTCAACAACTTTGGGCGGTGAAGATTTTGATAATATGATGGTTAATCATTTTGTTCTCGAGTTTAGGAAAAAGAATAAGAAGGATATAAGTGGGAATCCAATAGCTTTGAGGAGGTTGAGAACTGCTTGTGAAAGAGCTAAAAGGACCCTCACATAAACGGCTCAAAACCACGATTGAAATAGATTCTTTGTACGAGGGTATTGATTTCTACTTGACCCTTACTCATGCCAGATTTGAAGAATTTTATATGGATTTGTTTAGGAAGTGTATGGAGCCATTTGAGAAGTGCTTGAGAGATGCTAAGATTGATAAGAGCAATGTGCATGATGTTGTACTTGTTGAAATTTAGAAAAAAAAATGTAATACCAAATGTAATCTTGTGATTTAGAATAAAAAATGTCATCATAAATAATATTGTTAAAACTATGTGTTTCAAGTGATATTGGCTAACTAACACATGTGATATTAGATAACATACAGAAATCGAAGACAAGAAACCTATTCAAGTGTTAGTACCAAATGCGTTAATGGTTGCTAACACATGTGTTACTGATTTCTAACACATGTGTTACTGATTGCTAACACATGTGTTACTGATTGCTATTACATGTGTTACTCATTGCTAACACATGTGTTAATGGTTAGTACCAAATGTGGTACTGGTTGTTAACACATGTGTTACTTGCTAGAACTACATGTGATACTGATTGCTAATACATGTGTTACTAAACTAAGTCAAATGTGTTACTGCATAATAACACATGTGTTATGTTATTGTATCACATGTGATTTACAAAAACTATTGAATAAAATCGTTTTATAATTGTATATTTTTGTGTTACAGTTGTAGATTTGTACTAATTTAAATCTATTGATTTCTACTTATTCATCAATCAATTCCATTCGACTTGAAAATAGAGAAATTTTTTTTGATGACGATCATGAAACTATGTGAAATTGAATCACAACAAAACTCATGCTGTATCATATGTGATAATATTATCAAATGAAGATCGGTACTCATTGAATTCACATGATTCAGTTAGTACCACATGTGCTACTGGTTGCTAACACATGTGTTACTGATTGCTAACACATGTGTTACTAGTTAGTAATACATGTGTTACTGCTTGATAACACATGTATTACTGCTTGGTAAGACACGTGTTACTGGTAGTAAACATCGCACAGTCTAATGAAAAACAAATTACCGATCAGCAAGAATATAAACCTTAATGGAGAAACATAAATTAGTATCACATGTGTTACTAGTTTTGTATCACATGCGCTACTTGTTTAGTATCATATGTGTTACTTGTTGGTAACATATGTGTTACTTGTTTAGTTTCACATGTGTTACTTGTTTAGTATCATTATCGAAAATTCGTTACTATTAATATGTAAGATGTAATACTTGTTTGTGGTCTACTGGTTAGTAACACATGTGTTACTAGTGGGTAACACATGTGTTACAGGTTGGTAGCACATGTGTTACAGGTTGGTAGCATATGCGTTACAGGTTGGTAACACATGGGTTATTGCGGGTTACTATCACAAGTATTAGTAAACAACGCTTCACATGTGTTCATAAAAAATGTATACAATGTGTGGTAACTTATGTATCAACAATGCATCATTGTCAGCACCAAGTACATTGGTAAGTAAATAATATTACAAGATTACCGACTCCAAAACCACAGATCCTGTCACGATCTAAGTATTATATCAAGTTTATATTAAATTCATTCAAACATAATCAATTTGCTACGATACTTGTAAGCATGTAGCAACTCATTTTGATCTTTCAATGTTTGTACTTTCTGCACATTTGATAAGAACTGGAATATATGTAACAATCAGAATGGATAAAAAACCACATAAAGAAAATATAAGATGGTTCCCAAATTTCCTGTTAAAAGAGTACTTCAGATAGTAAAAGCCCAAAGTAATAAGATAATTTACAAACTATGACAAATATTACTTAAACTTAAGTTTGATATTTTTGCAATGTTCTAGTTAACTCATAACAACTTGAAGATCTCATGAAATAAGAGATACAAGTGATACAAACTCCTGAGTGACCCGGATTTTAGACCTGGTGTTTTTGACAAAGTGTTCAGGATATTTCCTCAAAAGCATAAGCAGACCGAACCATGGTTTGCCCTTGGCTTCAGGGCTTGGGTGATCCTTAGATGTCAAATATCTTCTAACGCGACTGTGATGCTAGATATCACCATATTGTTCAACCAACTGCATCCAATAGAGCATACAAAGTTCGTTATTAGCCATGCCAATTTATATGATAATAACAGACAGTTAATTATGAGAACATGCTATAGTATATTTCACATCATACAGCAAAAGAATACCATGTTACGATCAGAAGAAAAGAGAAATAGACACAATAGCAATGTTGTGTCAAGAGGTTACAAAATGGGCATCGGTTAGTAAAGCGGGCCAGGCTTACCTGCAAGCACTTCATTTGACTTCCTTAACCAGCTATATGATACAACGCTTTAGGAGCTTGTTGCATTTTAGTACCTTTTCAGTTAAATCCTTGATTGATCCGTTAGAGAAAAACATCCAAAATCGATCCATCTACAAGTAAATGGGATAGAAATTGCCAACTCTAGTTATGCCTAAGCTATTCACGTAGTTGTCCAGCATCAGGCTTTAGAAGTGCATAAACACCCAAAACTTGTAATTATGTGCAAAAATACCATTATACCACATTGTCGTTATTAATACAGAATATATTTTGGTGTATATCTTGCTAGAGCTTAGGTTTTTCAGATTAGATTCGTGCATAAAAGCTGATTGACAAATTCACATATCCAATTCTCTGTCTAAGTCGCAAAATTAAAACCATACTCTACATGTATACCCTGGTGTACAACTTCTTTAGTTTCCCATATGCAATGTGGTCAACAAACTTGAGATGTTCAACAAGCATAGATCGCTATGACATATACAACAATATAAATCATGAAGTCAAACGCACATGTAATTAATTGGCTGTCTATTATCATATTCATACAATTATATCTGTCAAGATACATATTAGTAACCAAAGTATGAACTAAAACACAAAACAAAATATGCTTTGATAACAACTACTAATATGAAACATATTTGACCTTTTTAACTAAAAACTACTTGAACAGAGATGATCCTAGTTGATTATTACACTCCACATTAACATTAACAATGAACAATATGCTCTATAACTAATTATTAACACATGTGATATTATGTAAACATCATATGCAAAAAACTGTAAAAATCATGAATATACCAAAACCCTAGATTAACCCATAGATACATACATACTGCAAATCATCAATTATATTGTTACAAAACTCAAGAACAAGATGTTCACACATTGTTTACATTACTAGATGGTAAAAACACTTACTCATTGGAATGGTTGTAATAGGAACGTCGTTAATCGGTGAGCGTGATGTTGTTAGTGGAGGGATTTCTTCACGAATTTCCATTTTTATGAAGGAAACAAGCAGTAATTAGTGTTTTTACATAGGTTTGCAAAAACTAGGGTTTATCGCAACCAAATCGCCAGTGAGAATGATGAAGCTAGCAACGATGATGCAAGAAAACGATGATTTGATAGCATCAATCAGGTGAATGAAACACGAAATCGAGGATTTGTGCACTTTATTTTGGTTAGGGTTTATGTTTGTGAAGTGTTCGTGCGAGAGAAAAAGAGTGAATTGATTTTCCTGTGATTTTCAAATGGCAGTGAATGAAAAAGAATGATGAAAATAATTAAATGGTAAAATTACGGCTATACCCATCCGCCCAAACTCTAATTTAAATTTAATTTTTTAATCAAAAAATGATGTATTATTCTGGACCCTTGATTTGCAAGATCCAATGGCCCAGATTTGTTCCCCTAGTCTCACAAGAAGTAAGTGGACTCATTTGAACTCTTCTCTAATACTAAAGAAATGTGGGAATCTAACTTGAAAGTACGTACATATCGCTTGTACATCATTCACGAGACAACTTAGGTGATTTCGTAAATTGTAACAATGACTCAATAATTCCAACACAATACTAAGATTCAACAATTTATTAGAATGATTCAACACATGTTTATTTCGTACAAGACTTCTACTTATTATAGGAATTATTTAAGTTTCAGTTACTATTTTTGAGCATTTACAGTAGTAATTTACAAAAAAATATGATCCATAAAAAACATACATAAACTAATTATACACTTGGTATGATTCATATAACTCTATCGGTATATAACATTGTACTTAGAATAGAAAATTAAGAACTTCGATTAAAAATCGAGTAATACATATCACTTCTTGATTCATAAGTTATAACTATAATTCAAACTCAACTAATCTTCAATTTTATATTATTATTCTTTTGACAAACATACACGTGGTTCAGAGTAATAAACATACTTTGATTCAGAAAACTAAGAACTACGATTCTACAACTAAAAGTACATTCTACGTCATGATTCAGAAAGAAAGAACTATGATTCAGCTAGTAAATAATACATTTTACGTCATGATTCAGAAAGAAAGAACTATGATTCAGCGAGTAAGAATATATTTTACTTCATGAGTCAGGAAAAAAGAGCTATGATCGAACAACTAATAATACATTTCACTTCATTATTCATAAAAATTAAAGTATGATTAAACAACTAATAATACATTTCACTTTTGGCGGGCTACCAATATATATAATCCATTCTATTTTTATTTTATTTTTTTGTTCTTTTTCGAATGTCTTGTAACAACTTCCCTTTTACGCTTTCAATTTCTGAATTCCAATGGAGGAACCTGTTACATGAATGATAATCATCTTTTGTTCAAACGATTAACATTCAGAAAATTTCAATTTAGAAAATTTAATACTTAAGTTCGATCCATAATACAATTAACGAATAAATGATTCATGAAAAAAGCTATGATTCAGCCTACTTTATTCGTTAACAACTAATCATTCTAGTTAGCACAGCTTGCTATGTTCAGAATAGAGTATTAGTTGTTAAGCCTCATAACAAGACACCATATGAACTGTTATTTAAGAGAAATCCTTTGGTTAGTTTCTTAAAATCTTTTGGGTGTCCTTGTACAATCTTAAATACCAAAGATCACTTAGGTAAGTTTCAGAGTAAGGCTGATGAGGGGATATTTGTTGGTTATTCTATTCAAAGTAAATCTTATAGGGTATTCAATCAAAGGACCAGAATCATAGAAGAATCAATGCACATCACTTTTAATGAAAACACTGTTAATCCTGAGGGAAAAGGTCCTGAATCACTGTTTGATATTGATGCACTTAATACTGCTTTTAGATATACAAATGTGGATACTAGTGCAGGTACAAGTGCAGGTACAAATACAGGAACAGGTGATGGAGAAGGTAGGTCAGACTCAGGAATATCAGCTGGAATGAAGAAGGATTCATTGGAATATATATTATTTCCAATTTGGTCTCCTGATCCCCCAGAAGTGTTTGATACTGATCAACCAAAGACATCACAGGATGTGGAAACAGGAAAATCAGATGAAACATCATTTTCTCATGTTGATGATTCTGATAGACCTGTTATTGAAGACTGTACAGAAGACAGTGATATGAGTTCAGTACAGAAGTATACAAAGGCAAGTGTGAATGTTGATCAGACACCAACAAAGCATCTTGACAAGGAGCAGGAACAATTGAATTATCTACATTTGATGAGCTCTACTCCTGTGTCAAAGAGAATTGCAAGAGAAGTGTCAAGTAGTGAGTCTGGACAAGAAGGGAATTTTACCAACTTGGAGGAGAGGATTCAAGAAACAGCAGCATCTAAATACATTACTCATAAAGATCATCCACTTGAGAATGTAATAGGAGATATTGAATCTGCTGTTAAAACAAGAAATCAAAGTCAGGTGTTTGAAGCTTCAGCAAATGAGAAAGAAGTAAATCTTGATACAGAAGCTGTTAATACTTCTTTGTTTGCCTGTTTTCTGTCTCAAACAGAACCAAAGAAGGTTACTGAAGCTTTGAGAGATCCTAGTTGGATTGAAGCTGTGCAAGAGGAGTTGCTTCAGTTTAAGATTCAAGAAGTCTGGACATTGTTTGATTTGCCTAAAGGGAAGAGGGCAATTGGTACTAAATGGATTTTCAAAAACAAGAAGGATGAAGAGGTATAGTGATCAAAAACAAGGCTAGATTGGTTGCACAGGGGTATTCACAAGAAGAGGGGATTGATTATGATGAGGTTTTTGCACCTGTTGCAAGAATAGAGGCTATTAGATTGTTTTTGGCTTATGCTTCATTTAAGGGATTCATTGTGTATCAGATGGATGTTAAGAGTGCTTTTCTGTATGGCACTATACAGGAAGAGGTATATGTTTGTCAACCACCAGGGTTTGAAGATTCTAAGTTTCCTGACAAAGTTTTCAAACTGGATAAAGCTCTTTATGGCTTACATCAAGCACCTAGAGCCTGGTATGATACTTTTTCAGATTATCTGTTGCAGAATGGATTCAAAAGGGGTGCAATAGATAAAACTTTGTTTACTAAAAGAATTAAGAATGATATACTATTGGTTCAAGTCTATGTAGATGATATCATTTTTGGTTCAACAAAGGATAGTCTTTGCAAGGAGTTTGAATCATTGATGCATGAAAAGTTCAAGATGAGCTCCATGGGGGAATTAACATTTTTCTTGGGGCTGCAAGTAAAGCAACAAAACGAAGGAATCTTTATTCATCAAAGTAAGTATGTTAATGATATACTGGATCGGTTTGGGTACAAAGATGCTAAAGTAGCAAGCACACCAGTGGAGACAAACAAGAAATTACATGCAGATCTTGAGGGGGAGAGTGTGGATGAACATCTTTACAGATCAATGATCGGGTCTCTTATGTATCTCACTTCATCAAGGCCTGACATCATGTTTGCAGTGTGCTTATGTGCTAGATTTCAAGCTAATCCAAAGCTGTCACATCTTCTTGCAGTCAAAAGAATATTTAGATATTTAAAGGGTCAACCAAAATTGGGCCTTTGGTATCCAACGTTTACTTCCTTTGATCTGATAGCTTACACAGATAGTGATTATGGAGGAGCTAATCTGGACAGGAAATCTACATCAGGAGGTTGTCAATTTTTGGGAGAAAGATTGGTTTCATGGCAATGCAAGAAACAAACCACTGTATCTACATCTACAGCAGAGGCAGAATATGTAGCAGCTGCAAGTTGCTGTGCTCAAGTGCTATGGATTCAGAATCAGATGCTAGATTATGGTTTTACCTTTCTTAATACTCCTATTTTTATTGATAATAGCTCTGCAATCAGTATTATTAATAACCCAGTTAAACATTCTAAAACAAAGCACATTGAAATCAGATATCATTTCATTAGAGATTGTAATGAGAAAAGACTTATTCAAATTTTGAAAGTTCATACTGATAATCAGTTTGCTGATCTGTTTACAAAAGCTTTTGATGTAGGCAGATTCACATTCTTGGTTACTAGTATTGGAATGATTAATTTGTCATAAGTTATTTTTCTTATCACTACTTTCTGTGAATAATATCTACTGTGATTTCAATATTGGGTTAATACTGATTTGTTAATTAAACACTGATTGTGTGTATTGTGTTTTGTTATCACTGTTTCCTACTTTTAGTATAAACAGTGGTAATAATCACTTCACCACTGTTGGTGTATCGTTAACACTGTATACTTGTATTATTGTTTGGAATTACCACTGCAGGTTATATTGCTATGTCTTGGAGTCTAACTTATGCAGGTGTTTATGAAGTTTTACTGCTTGTGGAGTTTAATTTTTGGTAAAAAAAAAAAAAAAAAAAAAAAAAAAAAAAAAAAAAAAAAAAAAAAACACATCAATCACTGCTTTGTTTATATGATTTTGCTAGAACTGAAGTACTACTTGTATTAAGTTAGCACTGCCTTGGTCGGTTGGTACTGCTTGTACAAGTTAGCACTGCTAGCTTTATTACGTAAATGATGCATTTGAGAAACCAAGTGTTGATTACCACTGATGGTTATTTTCACAATTATCACTGAACGTGTTATTTTACTTAATTAACACTGTTTTAGTTGTAATTGGGGATATGATCAAACTAGGGCTTACAACTGATTTAATTTCAGTACTTAACTCTCAACACTTAGGGTTTCTCATTACGCTTTCAAAATTACACATACAAACAACTGCGCTAAGTCTTATCGATTCTCAATTCTGTAAAATCATCTTCGATTCTTCTCGATTACTTGATTTCTTATCATGGCATCGACTTCGTCTACTGTTCAACTACCGATTGGAAAAGATCACAATATGATTGCATTCTTAATGAAACCTGCGGAGGCAAACGAGTATGTGGAAATCATTGATTTCCTTCGTGCTTCACATATTCGTCATGCTCTCACTGTAGCACCCAGGATATCTCACGATCATATCAACAATTTCTGGGTAAATGCATCAATAGAAGAGGAACAGGGGATTAAAAGAATCGTTTCAGAAGTTATGGATACACGTGTTGTAGTTACAGAAGCTACTGTTAGAGCTTCATTACAACTAGATGATGAGGCAGGTATAACTTCTTTAGATGATACGGTTATGTATAATACTTTACGATTGATGGGTTATGAGGGTTCTTTTGAAGTTTTTACTTTTCAGAAAACCTTATTTTCTCATCAGTGGAGGTTTTTAATACATACGATTTTACACTGCTTATCATCTAAGAGATCATCTTTTGAGCAGTTTGGAAGCAACATTGCTTATGCAATTGCTTGTCTTGCAGATGGTCAAAGGTTTAATTTTTCAAATCTGATATTTTCTGGTATGCTTAGAAACATTGAGCAGCCAAAGATTAAATTTTTGATGTATCCACGTTTTGTGCAGTTGTTCTTAAATGAACAAATTTCTAACTTAACTGCACTTGAGAAAGTTATTGGTATTGTCTCTTTTAAACCAAAAGTTTTTGTAAATATGAAGAGACATACTAAATTTTCTGGGAAGGTTACATCATTATTCTCTACAATGCTTCCTGCACCTTCCACCACAGCATCAGTACCACCAACTGATGCTGAACCAACTACTGAGAGAATGGTTCCACCCACCACTTCTCAACCCACAGTAGTTGGGGGTAATAAAAGAAAACAAGGGACCAAAACAGCTAAATCTACTAAAGCCAAAAAGGCTAGAACTCAGGCATCTGAGGCTGCTACTGCTCAGGTGTCTCAGTCAAATGATTCATCACAGCAGATGATCAATGAGGAGGAGGATGATCATTCTGAGAGGGCTGCTTCTACTGCTTCTAGCCCACTGGCAGAGCAGGATAGAAGTAACATTAATAAGACCCCATCAGAGGCAACACATGGACATGATTCTACACCTGTAGATGATCCTAGTGGTCCCAGTACCAAGAATCAAGGGGACTTTGATGATCATGCTAGGCATGAGTCAGAGTTTGATGATGTCAATGATTCACCAAAGGATTCACATCCTGAAGGTGTTGAGGCTAGAACTAACTTGGAATTGACGAAAATGGTTGATTATGTATGGGCTGAGTTTGTAAAGGAGAGGAAGAAGAATAAGGCTAAGGATGATATTATCACTCAGTTGCAGAGGAGAGTGCAGCAGTTGGAGAAGATTGTTATTAAATGTTTGAAGAAAGGAAGGAAATATGTGGTTCATGATACTTCTGAACCTGAGGATGCTTATCAGTTTCCACAAAATGCTTTCAAAAAGGGGGAGAAGGTCTGGACAAATTTGGGTGATAAGATGAACAAGGAGGATAAGGTTGTGTCTGATGATGACAAAGTTGATGAAGAGATTGAAATGGAACAACCAGTGGATGATGAATTTGTGCATACACCTCCAACACCACCTACAGAGCCAGAGATTAATGAGTCAGTGTATGAGACAGTGGAAACAGAGATGAATGACCCAGTGGCAGATGAAAATAATTCTGAACATACTGAGGTTGTTGGGTCAGTGGAGCAGACTGTAGAGGTTAATTTGGATGAAAAGACTGAGGAGTTAAAAATTGATGGTGATGATGGTGATGAGGTGAGTAAACCAGAGATAGCAGTGGAAAAAGAAGAAGTAAAAACTGATGCTCAACAAGTTGAAAAGACTAGGAAGAAGAGCATTCCAGTTAAGACTGCTAAGATGACTGGAACGGGAAAGAAGGTTGAAACTCCAAAGAAGAAATCTACACAACAACCATCTTTGCCTGGATTTCAGATTAGAGAACCTGCTGCTGCTCCTGTTAAACAGAAAGAATTGCCAAAGATTGATCCAAAAGATAAGGGCAAGGGAAAACTGGTAGAATAACCAAAGAAGAAAAAGCAAAAACCAGTGCCACCAGAAGTAACTGCTCATGATACTGAATATGCTCAAAGGTTACAGGCTGAGCTAAATGCAGAGGGATTGATTGATGTTGAGATTGAGGAAGGAAAGTTTGTGAAAATGACAAAAGAGCAAGTGGCAGAATGGGATGAATATTTGCTGAAAGAACAGAGACAGGATGATATTGAATATCTTGTTGATCAGGTTAAGAAAAAGAAAGCAGAAGAAGCAAGAAAGAAAAAGGCTGCAAAACCACCAACAAAAGCTCAAATGAAGAAGAATTTAATTGCAAAGCTGAAAGGTGGGTATATTCCTTTGAATGCATTGAAACAGATGAGTTTAGAGAGATTGCAGGAGTTATGGGATAAGGATGATTTGAATCCTGATGTGATTGAAAAGAAAGAAAGAGAAAAGATAGAAGCTGAAAAGGAAAGAAAAAAGGCTGAAAAAGAAAGGAAATTGAAAGAAAAGGAAGAAAAGGAAAAAAGAGAAAAGATAGAAGCTGAGAAGAGGAAGAAAGATGAACTTGAAAGAAAGAAGAGAGAGTTAGATGAAATTCCTGATAGAGAAAGGAATATTGATGAATTGAAGGAGTTTATTCTGTTACAGCCTATGGAATCTGAGGTAATTAATGTTGAATTACCTGGTATCATTGATTGGTCTATTGAGCAATTTGTCATTCCTGTTAAGATTCACAAGATTAAAGTTGAAAGAGCAGATGAAAATGTATCTTGGTGGAGATCTTTTAGGGATTTGATAAAGAGGATCAGTAGGACTGATTTGGTGAGAATGTATGAGATTGGGATGGAAAAGAATTTAGATTTGAAAAGGTTTGATAATCTGGTTGAAAAAGTTACATGGCATTGGATTAAGGCTATGTTTGAGCCAGAAGAGTTTCCATTTCAGTTTGCTACTTTTAGCAAGGTTAGAAATTGGATTTATCATGCCAAACCTGGAGTACATCAGATTGTTATGGAGGATGCAGTGTTTATGTGGTTGTTGACAGATAGATTTTATGATATAAATCTGAGATTTTTTATGGGCTTGAGAAATGCAAGGCTACAAGCTGCAGTTTTAGATGATGTAGCTCTGGAATTGGTATATATGGTGTTAAATCAGATTCATAAGAAGGTTGAGATTGATAGGAGGAAGAGAAGAAAAGACTAACAGTTTTGAAAGAATTTTGTGAAGCTTATAATGGAGGATTAGAAGAAACTTAATGCTGTGAAGGACAGATTAAGTTTAGGGGGAGATTGTTGGGTCAAAACTGTTTCAGGTCTGAATTGAAGTTGTTGATGAAGACAGAGTATAAGTGATTAAAACTGTTTGTTTTGAAGGTTAAAACTGTCTTTACGAAGTTACAATTGATAGAAGAAAACCGACGAGAAGACTAGTGTTACAACTGATTGAAGATAGATTACAACTGATAGTTATGTGTCTGTAAGTAGTTAAAACTGCTTATGTATTTGTAACTGTTAGTTATATATGAAACAGTTAACACTGATTATATATTTGTACTTAGTCTTATATTACAATTGAAGCAGTTACCACTGAATGTGTAACAGTTACAACTGTTTACTTCAGAATGGTAGTTTCAACTGTTTATGATTTTGTGATAAGTTTGAGTCGGTTATGGAAGTTATTATATTCCATATATGTAGGAGATTGTATAGGACTCTATGTGATATAAATAGAGATCCTTTAGACCTA
Organism: Helichrysum umbraculigerum; assembly: GCA_949592205.1. Taxonomy (NCBI): domain Eukaryota; kingdom Viridiplantae; phylum Streptophyta; class Magnoliopsida; order Asterales; family Asteraceae; genus Helichrysum; species Helichrysum umbraculigerum. Next base: position 90,260,427 of record CATIUR010000002.1, on the reverse strand, counting down.
GATAGGTTAAAGATAATTGCGCAGCTTCAAGGTTTTCTGTAACCCTAATACATCAAGTGTATTCGTCTTATATCATTAATAAGATTGAAGCTTTTGGTATATTATTGTGTTCATCATATTAATTAATATTCGTTGATCTTCTTAATATTATTGAGTGTAATTCCGCAACTTCTCAATAATATATTCAAGGCTTATTACGTAAGATTGTTTATTAAGTTAAACAGGGACTAACATGCAGCTCAACTCGCTGCGACTTGAGAACTCGACTCGCCTTGCACAAAACGTATATATTTATTTCGTATTTAATAATTCGTCTAACTTAACAAAATAATATGTTCAACGAATATTACTAACAAAACAAATATTTATTTACAAATCTAAACCAATGTACAAACTTAATAATAATTACACCAGTCCTATTTCAAGCTAGATCTGTTGTGACAATCTATGTCTCAACAGACTCCCCCTTGACAATAGCTCTAGCGTCTTTATCTTCACGCTGTCTTTGATTTTCAAGAGTAAATTTTACTACCTGCAAAAATTTTAAGCTTGATGCATGTTTTAACCATCCTGTGATAATCTCGTGCTAAATCACCCCAACCAATAGTAGATATGATCTTGTTCTTGTAAAACATAATCAGATCTTCCTTTGATAAGTTCATCAGGTGTCTGTGATCATATACACGAAGAATCTCTTTTTCGCCATCAGGATAATCATCATCAGCTTCAATCATAAAGGCTTCTCCTGATCCAGCATCTACCCCCCAATATTTTAACTTTCCCAAAATATTCTGAGGCATAGTCTTCATAGGTATTTGCTTAATGCATTTGACCGCTGGATAAACCTTCTTCCTTCTTCTTCTTCCTGTCCTCTGACTGAGTTCGTTCAGCTTTATCGTTTTTCCTTTCCTTGGCTTAATCTTCGAGAACTTCATAGATAATCCTTCAGTCCTAATGATACGCTCAACATACTTAGCATAGTCATCATCACTTGGATTTATCATATCTAATCTAGCCAAGTCTCGAATCTCATATCGAGGCAACAAACTAAACACTGCAAGCTTCTTCTCAAAATATTGAACCCCGTCAAACCTTTTGATCGCGAAGAGCTTCAGGTCAGAGTAATAATACCATCCAATAATGCCAGTTTTAAGTACACGCTTTCCAGTAATATCAACTTCTTTCAAAATGCGTGGCTTATTTTCCTTTTTCTTCTTTAGCATTTCTTGGATAAACATAGGATTACCAACCATATGTTTGTATTTATCCTCTATTTCTTCAACCTCAGTATCCGAATCTTCAGAAGCATTCTCAAAAGCTTCTAAATCAATAACTGATTCTCCTTGTTCATTTACAAAAACAAATTCAGTCGTTGATGGATTCATAACATGTTCATCTACATTTGCATCCAGATCAACACCTTTATCTATCACAGATTCAAATACTGCAGTCCAATCTTCAGGAAGTTTGAACTCTCCTTCTTCAATATCATAATCAATCTCTTCATCTATCTCATCCAAAATATCATCTTCTGAATCTGATAGATCTAGCATTTCCATTCCTAGAGAAAAACATAAATATATTAATAATTCAAATTCTTCATTGATTTCCCTGAACCAATCTAAGAATTTCTTTATTAATCCTTTTGTATATTTTAACCTAAAATATAAACGCAATTTACATATAACTTATAAAATCTTTTATTGATTACCCTGAATCAATCCAAAAATCTCTTAAGTCTTATTAACCTACTTAACAAACAATAATTAATTTTAAATTCTAATGCATTGCGAATAATCACCTAACATTTAAATTTATTATTAATTACCTTATATAATTTCCAAGTGTTAATTGATCTAATTCATTATCAATTTAACCTTTAAATTATATATCATTTGTCTAGTTACAACTAATACATTTTTAACTTGTCAGTATGCAAACTCTCAAGTCTAAAATGCATATGTTATTATAAAATTTTGACCGCCGATATTATTCGGAACACGCCGCTCGACTACTCAATGAGTCGGAAGACTTTGTATCACTATTTTATCTTAACATATAATTATATAAACTTAAATTACATCAAGCATATTTTACTTAAAATAATAATAACCTTAAGCCGAATATATTTACACAATAAATTAAGTTTACATTTGTTCACTACAAACTATTACAAATATTACAGTACTATGATAATACTAAGCTATCTTACCAGCTTCAGTATCACCCGGTACGGTCTTATCTGCACTTGTACCCACTCCAGAACTGCTCGCACCTGCATTACCACCAGACTCCCCCTGAATCGTAGCTTGCCCACCAGTCTTTGAAGGACCAGTCTGCTCACCACCTTCTGGTGCATTGGGATCATCGTCTTTGTCTGAATCTCTCTTCCTCTTCAGCTCATTTTCTTTGCAAGACTCCAGATATACCAATATCTCCCCCTGAGTAGACTGTCCTGAATGCGATCTCAAGACCAAACTCTCCAAGGAAGATAATTTCAGTCTCTGAACATTGAAGTCCGCAAGCAAAGTCTCATGAGTCTTCATCAGTAGATTGTAAGATTCACTCTGTTTGAGCATCTGCTGAGCAAGAAGAAAATTATTCGACACCAGCTCTAGAATCTGAGAAGTAAGCTTCTCTAAATCCTTTACCCTCGACTCTAAGGACGTAATCCTTTCAGCATCAGTTGTTGGAGTAACAGGTATCGTTCTAGGTCCAGGCGGTGTAAGAGACTCAATATGCCAGTCTCTTGTCAGCGGTGTATGAGGTTGAGACAAAGCTTGCGTAAGCAACTTTGCCACAAATTTAGCTCCTTTATTCGTCAGAAATTTTGCCGCACGAACTAGATCAGCAACCTCATGCTTTAAAGTTAAACACAATTAAAATCAGTTATTGTTACAGATTACTCTGTCTCAAACCCTAATTAATTGCATAACACTTATAGTTATAGAACTTATATCTCATACCTGAAGTGGTACAGAAATCTGTTCAGAAACCACCGGTGTATCCTTCTCCACCTGTGGTGTATCTTGAGCAACTGTATACAGAATTAACTGTCTCAGTTTAACTCCTGATAAACAACAAGTTAAGATTATTTAACTTATACAATCAATACTAACCTTCTCTAATAGTCAGCGTTCTCGGACGCTTCATCAACTGAGTAACAGTCTCCTCAGCATCCAAATCATGAACAATGAAATCTGGATCTGGTTCATTGACTTTACGCTTGAGCTTCAGCTTCTGAGCAGGATCAACCTCAAGCCTTGATCGTTGCTCAGTCATTCCAGCCGGAATACTCGTGGACAGATCAACAAGATCATCCTTGGTATCACTGGAATCGTCAGTTGAATGTCCATCATACTTGCCAGATGGACCAACTGGTTCCTAAATATATTTACCATTTATGATTAACATAAAACTCTATCAAACTAGATAAATATATATTTAAGATTATTCAGCTTTAATACCTTAGCAGGTAAAACTGCTGAACTATCAACCTGCCTTTGCTCACCCTCAGGTCTAATGACCTCTGGGTCTGCAATCTCAGCTTCCTGTATATAATGATACTCATATTTTATAATTAGTAATGTTACCTAATTAACTAAATATCTATATCATAATCATTATATAATAATATTATGCATTTATGATTAATAAAAACAATCTATCAACTAAGCATCTATATTATTATATACATAAAATATTACCTCAGGTGGAGCAAAATAACTATCAATATCCCGTAGCAAGGGATCGGTAGCATCATCATTCAGAACCAAAACCTCTTGCACAACTTATGCAGCAACCTCTTGGTTCACTTGCTGATCAACCTGACCAACCTGAATAAGAACATCCTCAAAGAGCCCTTGTGGATCTTCAGGTTGAACCTCCTCAGCTGCAGGTTCAGGTAAAACATCAGCAGCAGCAGCACCAGCAGGAACAACATCCAACCACCCATTATTTGGCGGTGTAACGTAGTTTGGGTCAACAATATACCCAAAAAGTGGTCGTTCTTTCGGTTTCACCACTCCTTCCTTCCTAACTGTCTGCATAAACATGGCATTATATCCACGTTGATCAATGGTATTCACCACTAAAAACGGCTCAGGTATAGCCAAGTTCGGTAGACGCGCTCGAATGATAAGCATACAGAACCTCGGGTAGATCATAAATCTAGATCTAACAGAACCCGATATCTGTCTTGCAATCTCTCCAAAAATGAGATCACAGAAACTGTATGGTTTATTATAAACCAGTGACAGTGCAGCCGATAATATAACAGGGCTTAACTCATCGAAGCCACCCTTCTTCGGTGCAAAAACGGTATTCATCACATGCCACAGAAACCTCCACTGTCCAAGTACCAGAGGCTTCTGAAACTGGTTCCCGCGCCTATCTCCCGTATATCCCATACGGCCGATTGCCCCCTCAATAAAGTCCATGGGCATCTCCAAATCCCCATTCTCTTGTTCTACAGTCCCCAGCTGTAATACCTCACAAAGATATCCAGCAGTAAATGCAACCGATTGACCATTAACCGTTGCCCGAATCTCTGGTGGATTGACAGATTGGTCATGCACGATATCCGTCCAGAAATCGTTCAGAATAGTCTGAGAAATAGGTGGATTGGCCGTAATAGCATATCTAATACGCGACCGTGCAAGAAAGCGAAGAATATCAGCCACCCTATCAGCCCTCTTGGCCTGTAGATTCAGATCTAGTAGAATATTGTGGCTCTTATCAAATGGTCTCGCCATATCTATATAATAAACACAAACAACATATTAAATGCACATGTAATAGATTTTAAACTATAACGTATTATGAATAGTAATTCATCTTACATCCTAGTTTAAATGCAAACTTATATATATAACTCGTTACAAAAATAGTCTCAAGTCGTATACATATATTAAATCAATATATATAATATACCGCTAATATAAAATTAGGACACGCTACTCGATTACGTTTTGAATCGGTAGACTTTCGATATATATATATACATTGTCATAGGAATCCAAAAATATACTAGTTATTACTTAAAAAGTCGTAACTCTTATAAAAACCCTTTTGTTTTTAAAAAAAATTTTATAAGTTCTGGATTCGCATAAGACACCTAAGCGAATCGAGTTCAACTCGTTTTGCTTATCAACTCGCTTCGCTTATCAACTCGCGATTGGATCTGCAGCCAAGTGAACTCGCTAATCATGTCGATCCGCAGGTCAACTCGTTGGTCGATCCGCTAATCAACTCGATCCGCTAGTCAACTCGCTGCGAGTTGAATCGAAGGTTCAACTCGTTCGATGAACAGCCGTCGCGAGTTTAAACTTAAAATTGATGATTTTGTTGGTTTTAACATGATCAAATGATACATTCACGTTTATTAAGGTTCGTTTAACATTAACCCTAAGGATTCGTGTTCTAACAATCCATTAATCGTCGTGAATCGATCAAAAGTTAAACCGAAACCCTAGGTTCATAAAAACTTCGATTTCGCGTTAATTAGACGGTGAAATCCGTTGTATTTTACCTCAATATGTTCGCAATCTAAAGGTGAATAAAATCTACGGATCAAAAACTCGTTCTCCGCACTCGTAATATCGAAATCAAACGAAAACTACGTATCGCCTCGTTTCGCCTGGAAGCGGATTCGCTAAGTTGAAGTGAACTCGCGAATGATGTGGATCCGGTGATCTGTTGACTCGTTTGACCTCCCGTTTTATACCCTGTATCCGATTCGCGAGATTTCAAGTGGATCCGCAAGTTGACGAAGTCGACTCGCAGGAATAAATAAAAACGCAAATTAAATACTTAGTATAAATTTAAAAAAAAAACCATCATTTGTACAAGTCTAAAATAAAATTATTTTTCACTTGTACTTGTTACGTTTGTTCAACTCAAAAGTATTCAGTATAATTTAATTCCGAAAGGTAAAACCTAATAAACACAAAAACTTAAATTAAACATAAACTAAAATAAGATAAAACCACAATTATGTAAACATTGGTATCAAGTACCATTTTATTAATCACTTGAGCAAAACAAAATACATAAACAAAATGAATAAGAATTTATCTGCTTAGGGATCATATTAGAAAGAATAAGCAATTAAGTATTTATTTAAAAGTCTAAGCAGATTGGTAGTATACATACCTTATGAAATTCAAATAAATTACTATAAAATTACAACTAAAATTTATCATTTATACATTTATATTTATAAAACTATATCTTAGGTACCTTTATCCACATAGCATAATTAATAAATGCATTACTCACATAAAGTGAATAGTTTATTTATAAACAGTCCAAGACGATTACCAGTATTATGATCCACATAAACAAATTATACTCAATTTTCTAAGCAAACACTTTATTGTTAGTATGAATATTATCAAGTGCTTCCTATTATATGACAACATGAAGAATTCAAGTAAAACGCATAACACTGCATCATTAAGTTTCAAGGTAGCTGTCGTGCCCCCAGCGGTCGGTCGGATTTTACTCCGGTCATTGGTCTGGCCACCGAGACACACGGCAGGGTAGTTTTAAATTTGTAATAGTCGGGGGGAGCCTAATCCTCCGTACTACCTACTGGAACTGGTATGAATACCTGATACGAGTAAGCGGTAAGGATGATCCAGGGTCGTTCCTCACGACGGCAGAATTGAAACAGAGCTAGTTCCGATTAATTAGTAATTAAGCTAAGGTTTTAATGACTTGGAAGGGTTTTGTTTTGGTGTTTATATTTAATTAACTAAACTACTTAAACTAATAAAACATAAAACTAAAAGGGAGACTAGCATATATAACACATAAGGATAACGAAGACATGGTTTACCATGACTTAGAATAGCTGAGATGATGTTTTAGTTTGAAAATGTCTTTTAAAGATTTATGTCTTGCTTTCACGTAGAAAACCTAGTAGTGTAAACACTAGCACCCTACTAATCAGGTTAACTGATTAATATGTCACTGAGTACTAGGCTATCAAGATTATGATCAGATCGGAATGTCTTGAAACCCCCCTCACCGTCTCTCATGAGGAGACCAAGTGACCCGCCAGATGGGGTGCAGGAATAAGGCGACAGTCCGCAATTTATCCACTGACCTTTCTTTAACACAGACAAAGATATCTAAGTTGGGCAAGGCATTTAAGATTTAAGATAGGTGGTGACTGATTAACATATACATTAATGGTTGTGATTGAGTTCAGAGATGTTCGGCTGTGATACAGTTTTCAACCCACAGAGTTTTCCACGGTTACATTGTGTACTCTCCCGTATTACGGTCTTTCCTGGATCACAGACTATGCTAGGATGTAACACAGTATACAGCCTTCAACCTTTCCGTAGTTTGTACGTGTTTGTACTCCACCATAGGTGTTTCCAACGTTAAACCGGATACTCACTCGTATTATGGCCTTAACTGGGCTACATACTTTACAGCCATCTGAACTCAATATATCTAAGCTTGTATTACAGAAAAAACCATCTATGATAGCTAAACAACCCGTTCACTTTAATTATAAATCACAACCCAATAAATCCCTGATTAATTCACGGTGTACTATACGATGAGTTGGGCAGTATTTCCACAGCTTCAAAATCAGACCATGTTTATTTCGGAAAACATAGATAGGTAGTGACCATTTGATCAATGGTTCATGACTCCTTTGTCAAAAGGGTTCTAACCACGTTTATTGGAGAAAAGGTGATAGTTTAGTTAAAATCATAAATATATAGTTAAACAGCACCACAAGTTTTCAAACCTATCTGTATTACATTTATCATGTTTATGAAAACATAATTATTAAGGCAGCAATAGTGTTATTGTATGTCTAGTATGCAGTACTTAAGCAACAATCAAACAAGAACATGCAATAGGACGGAATACTAGCATCACAGTACTGACCTAAGGATTACATCATGGGTACCCCGTAAGTTGTCCCAAAGATACACAACAGATAAGCATGAACCTAATCTATCTCTAATCCTATGCTTCGTGTCCCTCGGATATGTTTCAATCAAGGGAACAACGACCATGTTGAGTTCATTGATCATCATACACAGAATAGTTGGCAATCCTACTTCTAGCAATTGGTCAGGTTCTAGGGAGGAGGATACAAACCACAGCATAAGTTGGACAGATAAACGGGTAGAGGTTCAGCTTATAAGTTCACAAACAATTGTAATATATAATAATTGGGAACATTATTCCACAACGGATTGTGCCCATGACTTTCATAGCTTCCAAATTCCGTACTACACACATTCGTGATGATTCCGGCGCTATACAAATGAAAACCGTATAACGTTACCTCCGTTGTTTCATAATGGTGTTATCCCAATTAGATATATCACCACAAACTACTCATTAATCATGGCAAACATACAAGTAATTACTCGCAATGCATAACAATAAACATTTCTAATATTAATAAATCACATACATCAAACAAGAACAATATGACAAATTAATAATAGAAAGGACAGAAAATACCGATTTGAATTGCGAGCAGAATAACACTTGTATTTCTTCATTAATATCCAAACATTACATAAGCTAGCCTCTACTAATTAACTACATAATTAATCTACTCCTAATCTTCTCTATAGTTCTCCTCTAACTCCTAAGAGTAGTGCTAGAGAGAGAAACTAGAGAGAAGAACTAACTACAAGAATGCTTCTCCTCTAACTCCTAAGAGTAGTGCTAGAGAGAGAAACTAGGGAGAGAGAGAAAATGTGAATGAGAGGTGTAAGGTGTCTGTTTGAAATGAATGAGGAAGCTAGGTATTTATAGGAGAATGAGGTGAAGCTTGGTACAAGTCACAAAGCATGAAGAACAAGCACCAAAGCGCATACGGGGGGTACTGGACCAAGGGGGGGCTAACGGCACCTCACAAGCCACCAGGCCCCGTATACGGCACCCCAAGGGCCATATACAGCACTAGGGTACCGTATACGGTACCTAGGTGGGCAGGGGGCGGGGGGTTGGTGCTTTGTTTGGCCTCCGCTTGTTTCTCGGTTGCTTGGTTCGTCCGTATCTTCTTCGTTTGGGCTCCGATTTGCTTGATTCTTGCGCCGTTGGCTTCGTTTTTCCGTTACGCTTCTAATGACACTAAGTTTGCCAAATTTGGAAGTGTTTGACTTTTGCGTGTTCCAGATGACGATCGGCGGGCTTCTAGACTGTACATCTTCTTCGTTCTTCACCCGTTTCTTTTAATTCTTTCACCACCGATCTTGGATTTTCCTATTGAATCAAAAAATATGAATTAAGATCTAATTACATAAGAAAATCAAGAAGGGAATATTTAAGGTGACAGTATTGCCTTGGTTTGCGTGTTATTTGGACGTTTTAACCGATTTTTGCAGCAACATCTATATTTTGACTACCTTGGTAATTTTTAGTAAATAATGATGGTTTGGAAATGTTTTCACCAAATAATAGTCCAAAAAGTGCAGAAATATATACTTAAAAACATGACTTTTTAGGTCACATCAAGTATCCCACACTTAGAATTTGCTTGTCCTCAAGCAACAACTCAGTTATGTCCAGTGAAAACATTTTTATAATAGTTTGGGTGAGTTAAAATGTAACACCCGCCAAATTATGACTAGTATTTAGTGCCTAATCATATGCTAATACATGTAATTAGTTCTGTGTTAGGCTAATTAATGTATCGAATTATATATATTTTTGAATATATACGAAAATGCGATTTGATTGAATCGTACGCAAATTAAATCGAATGTATTTCGGTTCCATAATACGGACGTTGGTGACCAATTTTATTAAGTAACACTGTTATGTTAAAAATATTATTTTAATAATGTTCGAATTACAATTCGTATCGTACAAACAAAACTTACACAATTTAAAATATTAAAACGCGCAAACTAAATAAACAAACTTACATTTTATAACTCAAATGTAAATTGATTGTAAAATGTTTAAATAAAATATCGTGTAATAATTCATATTTTAAAACTTACCATTTAATATGTAAAATAATTATTTAACGTTTAAACGACGGAGTAAACGAACACCGCACGAAGGACGGAGACCGGAAAATGGGAGGATAACCTCCCACTCCCCTTTTCTTTCCTCTCATTCACCACTCAACTCTCTCTCTCTCCTCCCTCTCTTTTTCTCTCAATTTACCAAACACACACACATTCACAAAATCTCAAAATAACAACATCAAACCCGCTCGGATCGTCTCGGCTCTTTGGAATAAAAGACTCACCGCATCACGATCTATCATCCTATCTTTTCGGATTTTTGATCCGACACTTTGTAAGTTTCCGACAAATCCCGACACCTCTCGTTTTCTATTGTTTTCGACTTATAATTGTTTGTTTAAGCTTATAATGTCCATATTTGGGTTGGGTAAAAATATTGGACCGAACGGTGGCCGGGAAACTCGTTTTCGACACAAAATCCGGCCAACAGCCCGTAACATCGCATCTGGCCTGGAGCCTTTGCGACGTCACGTATAAAGTCGCACAGAAATCAATAACGTCGCCTTAGCGACGTCGCACATAACGTCGCATTGAATTGCGAAGTCGCACATAGCGACGTCGCCTACTACGTCGCTAGAATCAACAACGTCGCGTATAGCGACATCATCCTTAACGTCGCATTAAATTGCGAAACGTCGCCTTTAGCGACGTCATGCTCAACGTCGCAATCCTTACCTGCGACGTCGCACCCAACGTCGCACAAACCAGAAAACACAGATTTTCACTAAGTGTCGGGACCCTAAATTTTATCACTTGATTTCACCCAATTTCAAGTCCAGATGCGTTTTTCGTCAAAGCAATATAGTAGAAATAAAAATTTTTCAAGCCAGGGGCTCTGCCCCTTGGACCCCGCTACCAGGGGCTCTGCCCCTTGGACCCCGCCAGGGGCTGCCGCCCCTTGGACCCCAGCTCGACCCCAGCCAGGGGCTCTGCCCCTTGAACCCCGCCAGGGGCTGCCGCCCCTTGGATCCCGCTACCAGGGGCGCTGCCCCCGGACCCCCGTACTTAGATTTCGTAGACACATTTCACACCAAACATCAAACTTGTATGACACTTTGAAACTAACAAAATAACATCAAGATCATTATTACCAATAATCACCAACGGGCCGTACGCGTTTTCAAACACTTAAACTATCCACCGAATTGGGAACATTTGGACATTATAGTTGGACGAACAACTACAAGGTAGTCTTATTAGATACCTTCGCATATTATAACCATCGTGTGTCGTGGACACCCTCAGGTTACAAGTCTTTCGACTTCGATTCTCGGCTAATCATTCTCAGTGTATTTTCATAAACTCAACGACTCAGGTGAGTCTCATAGCCCCTCTTTTACTGTTTTACTCAGGGGTGTGATATATTGCTCAACTTTTACATGTGAACGCAAGTACAAACATTTCATATACTACATGAGTTTTTCGAAACTAATCATTTAAAGTCCTCCGTCAGCATAGTTGTTAATACGTTGTAGCGTGAATATTAGTATATGGTACCATATAGGATTGACCCTCCTTGTTCGGGTTAGCAAGCACTAACCGGGTAAACGGACGTACTAATATTTGGGAAGACGAATGTTGATTAGGCATTCGTGGAGGCACCTCGCCCGGAATTCTCTATAGGGGACCCGGCCCTCGAGTTAAGCTCAACTATGTGCTCATGGCTGTATACACGATTATTATCATTATCAATTGCTGGATGCAATTCATTATTTAAATCTTGCGGTTCATACTATATTAACTGATTTCAAACCTGTGAGCTCACAAGCTTTTAGCTGACCTTTTAGCATGTATCGCAGGTACCAAGCAGTAGGATGTTTCTGCTTCAGGACTTTTAGCTCGAGTCAGCATACAGACGATTGAGATTTCCTTGTATTAGAATATTTTGTACAAGTACTTATGTAGTGAAATCTCCTTTCATTTGAACTCGAGCTATGTAAAGCTTTAAATGTTGTAAACATTTCAATTATCAATATATTTTGTTAAAACGACGCATATAGAGTCGTTTACTATATATCTTTGTGCTTTGTTATTGATTAGTAACACCCAAATCAAGCTTCCGCAAATCATTAAATTTGGGGGTGTTACATAAAACATTTCCAAGAAGTCACCACTTTGTCATTTGGGAAAATTATTTAGAGAACACAGGGAAAGTTAAGATGATCTTTTCAGAAATAAGTACTGACTTTCCCAGGCATACTTTCCAAATCTCGTGATCTTGGAGTCTACATGACTAGGCGATCTCACTAAAGGTGGTCACTCAATTCACTCATGGTGTATCGGGTTTCCTATCATTCTAGCACAATTGAAATCGCTCAAATAGCCAGTCATGCAGCACTCATCATCATAAGCTTGGTCGAGAATCGGATCTCCACCACTTAGGAAGAGGACGGCGCTAATTATCCCAAGACATTCAAGTGGGTTGTAATGTTTGTGAGGGTTAAGGGGTATGGATAGTGGTGATTTTTGGTTGTAAGGGTTGCTTATCTTAGGCATCCTAAGAATCATGAAAAACTTATTGTAGAACGGAGGAGATAGCTACTCGTCTTCTGTCGGATCTTCCTTTGAACGGTTGATACTTTGAAGCACTTAGCTTTATTTTTTTTTTCTTTTTCTTTCTTCAGAACTTCTTTTCCAGAGAACTTCCAAGGATATTTTTCTTTGCTTTTCTTTCGAAAATCTTTTCTTTCTTATCACGGACTTCTTCGAGTCTTTTCGTTGGTGCCAATTTTTCGTATCTTTGATTTTCTTCAATTTTGGTGAACACGAAAGAGTAGATCAATTCAGAAGAAGATTCTTCAAGATGTTTTTCATAATCCTCAGAAATTCTAAGATAAGTTGTTGGAAGTTTTGGATAAGTGGGTTAAAAAATGTAGGGTTTTGAAGAAACGAAAGGTTTAGGCTCAACATGGTTTTCTAAACGGATAATCGATACTAAAAATGAGTATCGGAAGGGTTTTGGGCTTGAAAAGATGTGTAAAAATGGGTTAAATCCTAAGGAATGTCGAGATCATTTAATTGCACCTATACCGCATACGGTACTCACCAATGTGATCTCGAAACGTATGTCAGGTTCAAGTTCTAATTTAGAGATACTAGCATCGGCACACACGAGAAATGAAAAATGTAGCATTTAAGATGAATGCTTTTAAGACTCAAAACCTCACTGCAAATAGGGTTGTATGTACCTAGCCATGCTCCTTTTAGATTATCACTACTTATTTAAGAAATTTCTACCTTAATTTCCCTAATATTCCTGAATAACTAACTCATATTAGAAATGGTTCCTCCTGAAAGATATTTTAACTCAAAAATAGCAGAGCTAATCGAATGATTTGGCCCATACTTTATTAGTTTTGTTAAAAATTTTGAAAATTTTGAGGAACATTTTCTGAGTTGAGCTATTCGGACATAAAAATCTGTAAACATCCAATCCAAGGTATTCTATACCTGCTATCCCACACTTAGAGGAACATTGTCCCTAATGTTCTCTTGAGTTGAGATTGTACTGTAAAGTATAATCCCACACTTAGAGTATGAACATATAGAAAATGTTACTCAAGTGTATGTAATGGGCTGGAATCCCACACTTAGTAATAAGCTTTAGGATAGAGTATAGATTACTTCTTAGATTAACAGGCTAACAAAGCAAAATTTAAATCAAGAAACGGAGTAAAGGTTAAGAAACTCCCCCGATAACGATTGACGTTATGAAGCTGAGAGCGGTAAATGAGAGGAGACTTTGAAGATCTTGATCCTCTATTTTCATGAAGAACGGTTTAGCTGTAGACATTTCGATCTGGTGCACAGTGCCTTGTATCCGTACTTAGCAAAGAATCGTTCCATCATGTAAGTGGAGATTCTTATGAGTGAATCTCGTACTTTAGTGTTTAAAGATTTGGAGGCGATTCTTGCTGAGTGGCTACAGTGTGGGTTGAGATCCCACACTTAGATCTTTGGCACGTGCGGGTTTCGAGAGAAGATAGACCACACTCCTTCCCTCAGAGATGTTTGTAAGTTACATGGTCCGCAGTTGTATGAGCTTATTTATCTGCCTTTGACTCCATGGGTTCTTCCTTGAATGGTCGTCATCTATGGATCTTCTCAGTCATCCAACATTCACTCAAATCACTAACTTCTCTCGAAAATAACTAAGACTAAAATGATAGATTGTAGAAAATGAAGCGAAGTGATGTCCCCCTCCGGACAAAAGCAGAATTAACCAATAAACACCAAATGTTGGATAGGGTTTAATGGACAAAGATCCTAATCATCAAGAGCTGCTGTTGTAACTTGACTGCTCCTAAGGATCTGAAAGTGCTGGATCTGATGACCATAAATCCTTATCACCTGAGATCTTTGCCGATAAACTGATGAAATGATTTTGATGTTGTTTTTTATCGGTAGAGATCTCCAGTTCCCAATTTAATCCCGTATCTATTCCTTCATATGAATGGTCCCTGATGGTGATGGTTGTACGTGTGAAGGGGTGGATGGATGGTTGAATGTGGGTGGTTATGGTGATGGTGGATGGTACTGCTGGTTTTGGGTTCCATTATATGGCAAGGTTTAGCTGTAGGATTTGGAATTTGTGGGCACATGTGATGAGTATTGAGCTGATCAACTTGATGAACTAGTCATAGACAACTAGAAATCATCTTCGTATCTAGAAGTGTCATCTCTTGTCCCCTGCAAAGCAATGCTCCAGAAGTTCCCAAATTTAATGAACTGTAAGCTCCTCTTGTCATCTTTCCATTATTCTCGAAGATTCTTTATCCATAGGCATCAGTCCCTGTCTGTTAGGCATTTGTACAAGTAGAACAAACAAACGTGATCTAACAAACGAGTGATTATTCTCCAAATCATAGATTTACTGGTTTGCGAAGAACCTATCAAAGTAAGTGTTTTGTAGATGAAACAAACCAGTGTAGGACTTGGAGTCTAATCCCACACAAAAAGTGTTAGTTGCCTATAATTTCACCGCAGCACAAATAGCAGATATGGAAACATTATCATGAGCATTTAAATCAGGCAACCAAGTATAGAGATTTCCAGAGCACATATTTTTAAACGAGTTCAAGCATAATACACATATTAGCATACAAATCAGGTTTTCAGATGAATCTTTCAAGGATCTTATATGTATGGTTACATAAATATATGTAAGTACCTCAAATGCTCGAAACATGTGAATGGGTGATATAAGATAACTAAAGTTCCTAACTCTCATTCTAGTAGGTTTCCAAAGTTTGTGAGTGAAGGGGACATAAGAACTTGAGATCTTAGATAATGGTGAAAAATGGATATTGCGATGAAGTTTAAACAAGTGGGAGTAGGAAGTTTTAAGGTTTGACAAAAGTTTGACTTTTAAAGAAGTAATTTCGCAAACCATCCTATTTGTTCATAAAAATAGAAAACTTGGAACATTTATTTTAAGGTTTCATCTTCTACTTATTGGGTTAGCTTCCTAATTAACTACTATTACTGAAACTATGTTAGACACGGGTTGCCTCCCGAGAAGCGCTTATTTTTGTTCGAGTCTCTAGCTTGACTCTAACACTACATATCAGGCAATCCTAGAAGCTCCCTTGCATCCATCAGTAGACACAAGGGGTAGTATTGGAACATACCTAAAAGATTAAAGTAGATTAAGGCCAGGGTATGTCCAATATAAGGAGATGGTTCGAAGTGAGGGAATTGTTCTACCGTGGGTGTAATAGGTCTCTCAACTTCTAATACCTCCTTGGTTAGAATGGGTTGGTGAAAGGAATCCTCACCTCTAAATGATGTATAGGACATTATATGGTTGAGAGAGGGTTTGAAAGGAAACCATGACGCAGAACCCACCTTGCTTCCTATGGTCTTTTAGTCAATGCTAATGTTGTACTCTGGGCATGGAGGTGGGACATTATCCGTTTTTGTCTCCAATCTTGTAGCAACATTCTCATTGACTGCTTGGTCTAAGGCAATTGAGGGTTCAACTAGATCATTGGGTGATTCATTCAGAAAGATAAGTGGGACAGTGTCAACCACAACTTGTTGCGGAATGTTGTCAACCACGTCGGTTTGAATTGGAATGAGATCACTTCTCAGAGTCGGTGCGCATTCCTCCGGTGCTTCTGAAGCTGGGTCTTCTGTGTAAATCTCCATCACCGGGCTCTCTACTTCTATCTCTTCGTCTACCTCGTCATCCTCGTTACTCCGGTCAAGAGTTTCAAGTTGCAATGACTCGGAAAGTTCCTCTAGAATGAACTCCTCATCGGTCTCGGGTGTAGATAGGTTGAGAATGGGTGGAAGTGAGGATTTAGAAGATTGTGTAGGTGAAGGGTTGGAAGGGATTTTGCAATCGGACTCATGAGAATGAAAGTCTGTATCGAAGAATGTGGATGTGGTGTGTAAGTGCCTATCATCTTCCTGTTGCCAATTGTCAGTTATAACTTGATTCCTAGCTTCATTACTACTTACTTGGACTCGTGTTTGTATCTTAGACAGCTTATCAGTACATCTTCTAAGCACGTCTTCTTGTTCTCTAAGTAGTTGCTCAAGTGGGTTGTAGGAAGGTGAGAAAGTATTACTACTGAGATAAGTTATGGACAAATCTCTCAAGTCAGAACTCTCATACGGTAATAGTTCGTGTACAGGGTGGGATGAGTGTAGGTAGACATTGAATGGTTCAGGATAGTAAGGTTGGTATTGATGTGTTTGGAAAGAATAAGGGTCATAATGATATTGTAATTGAGGATCTAAGCACCCTATGTTATCCGCATAATTCATACTATTCCTTTGATATTCATTATCTACATGGGCATTACTCCTGCATCTATCCTCGATTGCTTTAGCAAGACTATCAATTTGATCTTTTAATTGTTGATGAGTTGCCATTGCCCAAGTTTTCAGAAAAAGACAGCACAAGAAGAAGGTTTAAGAATTAAAGTTGTAGTATGGAGGGAAGTTATTCTAAGCTAACCTAAGCTAACTACGCTAATCTACGGGCGGAAAGTAACTTCTGACAAGGATGGTGAATCCAAGTCAAAAAGGATCGCTTAAAAACTAATTTATCTAAACAGGCTCCGAATCGTACTACCGTCCCCGGCAGCGGCGCCAAAAACTTGTCGTGCCCCCAGCGGTCGGTCGGATTTTACTCCGGTCGTTGGTCCGACCACCGAGACACACGGCAGGGAAGTTTTAAATTTGTAATAGTCGGGGGGTGCCTAATCCTCCGTACTACCTACTGGAACTGGTATGAATACCTGATACGAGTAAGCGGTAAGGATGATCCAGGGTCGTTCCTCACGACGGCAGAATTGAAACAGAGCTAGTTCCGATTAATTAGTAATTAAGCTAGGGTTTTAATGACTTGGAAGGGTTTTGTTTTGGTGTTTATATTTAATTAACTAAACTACTTAAACTAATAAAACATAAAACTAAAAGGGAGACTAGCATATATAACACATAAGGATAACGAAGACGTGGTTTACCATGACTTAGAATAGCTGAGATGATGTTTTAGTTTGAAAATGTCTTTTAAATATTTGTGTCTTGCTTTCACGTAGAAAACCTAGTAGTGTAAACACTAGCACCCTACTAATCAGGTTAACTGATTAATATGTCACTGAGTACTAGGCTATCAAGATTATGATCAGATCGGAATGTCTTGAAACCCCCCTCACCGTCTCTCATGAGGAGACCAAGTGACCCGCCAGATAGGGTGCAGGAATAAGGCGACAGTCCGCAATTTATCCACTGACCTTTCTTTAACACAGACAAAGATATCTAAGTTGGGCAAGGCATTTAAGATTTAAGACAGGTGGTGACTGATTAACATATACATTAATGGTTGTGATTGAGTTCAGAGATGTTCGGCTGTGATACAGTTTTCAACCCACAGAGTTTTCCACGGTTACATTGTGTACTCTCCCGTATTACGGTCTTTCCTGGATCACATACTATGCTAGGATGTAACACAGTATACAGCCTTCAACCTTTCCGTAGTTTGTACGTGTTTGTACTCCACCATAGGTGTTTCCAACGTTAAACCGGATACTCAGTCGTATTATGGCCTTAACTGGGCTACATACTTTACAGCCATCTGAACTCAATATATCTAAGCTTGTATTACAGAAAAAACCATCTATGATAGCTAAACAACCCGTTCACTTTAATTATAAATCCCAACCCAATAAATCCCTGATTAATTCACGATGTACTATACGATGAGTTGGGCAGTATTTCCACAGCTTCAAAATCAGACCATGTTTATTTTGGAAAACATAGATAGGTAGTGACCGTTTGATCAATGGTTCATGACTCCTTTGTCAAAAGGGTTCTAACCACGTTTATTGGAGGAAAGGTGATAGTTTAGTTAAAATCATAAATATATAGTTAAACAGCACCACAAGTTTTCAAACCTATCTGTATTACATTTATCATGTTTATGAAAACATAATTATTAAGGCAGCAACAGTGTTATTGTATGTCTAGTATGCAGTACTTAAGCAACAATCAAACAAGAACATGCAATAGGACGGAATACTAGCATCACAGTACTGACCTAAGGATTACATCATGGGTACCCCGGAAGTTGTCCCAAAGATACACAACAGATAAGCATGAACCTAATCTATCTCTAATCCTATGCTTCGTGTCCCTCGGATATGTTTCAATCAAGGGAACAACGACCATGTTGAGTTCATTGATCATCATACACAGAATAGTTGGCAATCCTACTTCTAGCAATTGGTCAGGTTCTAGGGAGGAGGATACAAACCACAGCATAAGTTGGACAGATAAACGGGTAGAGGTTCAGCTTATAAGTTCACAAACAATTGTAATATATAATAATTGGGAACATTATTCCACAACGGATTGTGCCCACGACTTTCATAGCTTCCAAATTCCGTACTACACACATTCGTGATGATTCCGGCGCTATACAAATGAAAGCCGTATAACGTTACCTCCGTTGTTTCATAATGGTGTTATCCCAATTAGATATATCACCACAAACTACTCATTAATCATGGCAAACATACAAGTAATTACTCGCAATGCATAACAATAAACATTTTTAATATTAATAAATCACATACATCAAACAAGAACAATATGACAAATTAATAATAGAAAGGACAGAAAATACCGATATGAATTGCGAGCAGAATAACACTTGTATTTCTTCATTAATATCCAAGCATTACATAAGCTAGCCTCTACTAATTAACTACATAATTAATCTACTCCTAATCTTCTCTCTAGTTCTCCTCTAACTCCTAAGAGTAGTGCTAGAGAGAGAAACTAGAGAGAAGAACTAACTACAAGAATGCTTCTCCTCTAACTTCTAAGAGTAGTGCTAGAGAGAGAAACTAGAGAGAGAGAGAAAAATGTGAATGAGAGGTGTAAGGTGTCTGTTTGAAATGAATGAGGAAGCTAGGTATTTATAGGAGAATGAGGTGAAGCTTGGTACAAGTCACAAAGCATGAAGAACAAGCACCAAAGCGCATACGGGGGGTACTGGACCAAGGGGGAAACGGCACCTCACAAGCCACCAGACCCCGTATACGGCACCCCAAGGGCCGTATACGGCACCCCTAGGGCCATATACGGCACCTAGGGTACCGTATACGGTACCTAGGTGGGCAGGGGGGGTTGGTGCTTGGTTTGGCCTCCGCTTGTTTCTCGGTTGCTTGGTTCGTCCGTATCTTCTTCGTTTGGGCTCCGATTTGCTTGATTCTTGCGCCGTTGGCTTCGTTTTTCTGTTATGCTTCTAATGACACTAATTTTTCCAAATTTGGAAGTGTTTGACTTTTGCGTGTTCCGGATGACGATCGGCGGGCTTCTAGACTGTACATCTTCTTCGTTCTTCACCCGTTTCTCTTGATTCTTTCACCACCGATCTTGGATTTTCCTATTTAATCATAAAATATGAATTAAGATCTAATTACATAAGAAAATCAAGAAGGGAATATTTAAGGTGACAGTATTGCCTTGGTTTGCGTGTTATTTGGACGTTTTAACCGATTTTTGCAGCAACGTCTATATTTAGACTACCTTGGTGATTTTTAGTAAATAATGATGGTTTGGAAATGTTTTCACCAAATAATAGTCCAAAAAGTGCAGAAATATATACTTAAAAACATGACTTTTTAGGTCACATCAGTAGCGGTTACTAAATGATGTATCTTTTCGAAACATATAACATACACTTGAATTTTAAGGTTAGACAAATATCAACCATACTTTGAATATGCTATGTTATCCAAGTCTGTATATAGTACAACAGAGAATCCCTTCTAGCATAATTCAAAATACATTTGAGAATATTAATTTAATTAAAGGTTTCAGATCTGTACTTAGTACAACAAAGTTACCAGTAATTAAGTTAATACCCATATTTCTACTATTTGTCAATTAAAAAGCATGATAACAGTGTATGGCAATACCATCATTTAAACAATTAAGACTTAATGTCATACATCATAGAATAGTAACACAAGATAATAAACAAGTAGTTAATTAACTTCTTAAGACTTAGAAAATTTCATATAATTTGCTTACCAGTACATCATATGATGAAGCCATCTAAAGTTTTCACTAAAAATAGACAAATTATAACTTGTGGATATAGGTGCATAATCAAATAAATATAAACACATACCTGATAGAATTGCTGTAGTTCTAAAGTAACTTTATTTGAACCTACTACCATATCATACTTAGGACTTAAGCTTATTATTGTGAAGCTTATTCTCCTAATGTACTATCATTTCTCTTAGTTTTTGCAGATAAAAACTAAAAAAAAATTTCAAAGAATATTATGTTTGTATTCTTTAATGAAGGCGATTCCCCTTAGGTAACAAGCAAATGAATGCCATACGCCCTTTTTTTTTTTTTTTTTTTTTTTAATGAACATAGAAATACTAACTATTACAAAAATACCCTTGGAAGACTAATCACTCTGGATTTCTCATTCCGTTTAGTTGAACCAACGTCTCAAATCTTGCTCTGTCGAACACCTTTGTATATAGATCTGCTAAGTTATCCAATGATGGAACCTTAACTAACTGTATCAACTTCTTTTCAGCACAATCTCTAATAAAATGATGTCGAATATCAATATGCTTAGTTTTACTGTGCTTTACCGGATTATTGGTGATCGACATAGTAGATTCGTTATCAATCATCATAGGAGTATTGGTTATATTTAACCCGTAATCCCGCAGTTGTTATTGAATCCAAAGTACTTGAGAGCAACAGCTGCCAGCTGCAACATACTCAGCTTCACATGTAGAAGTGGCTACCGAGGTTTGCTTCTTGCACTGCCAGGATACTAATCTACCTCCTAGGAATTGACATCCTCCGGTCGTAGATTTCCTATTCTGATTGCATCCTCCATAATCCGAATCAGTATAAGCTACGAGATCTAAGTCTCCATCAATCGGATACCAAAAACACAGCTTAGGTTTCCCTTTGAGGTAACAAAAGATTCATTTAACAGCTTGCATATGTGACTCTTTCGGATTAGCCTGATATCTTGCGCATAAACAAACAGCAAACATTATGTCAGGCCTAGAGGCTGTTAGATACATTAGTGATCCGATCATGGCTCTATAAAGAGTTGGATCCACATCGCTATCACTCGATGTATCTGGACCTAATCCATGATTGACTGGAATTGGAGTATTGTAGACCTTACTTTCATCCATCTTAAAGCGTTCTAATAGCTCATATGTGTATTTAGATTGATGAATAAAGAATCCATCCTTCTTTTGATCAACTTGTAATCCTAAGAAGAAATTCAATTCTCCCATCGCAGACATTTCAAACCTTTTCCTCATGACTTTCTCAAATTCTTGACACATCTTTTCATCAGATGATCCAAAGATAATGTCATCAACATAAACTTGTACGAGAAGAAAGTCTTTCTTTTTCCACTTCACAAACAGTGTACTATCAATCGATCCTCTTGTAAATCCATTCTCAAGTAGATACGTTGATAGTGTTCCATACCATGCCCTAGGTGCTTGATGTAATCCATATAGAGCCTTATTCAAACGATATACTCTATCTGGATACTCAGGATCAGCAAACCCTGGCGGTTGTGAAACATACACCAATTCTTCCACTTTGCCATACAAAAAGGCACTCTTAACATCCAACTGATACACTTTTATACCAAAATATGATGCGAATGCTAAGAATACTCTAATTGCTTCTAGCCTAGCAACTGGTGCAAACACTTCATTGTAGTCAATACCTTCTTGTTGATTAAAACCTTGAACCACCAGACGAGCTTTATTGCGAGTAACGATTCCTTTATCATCTCTCTTGCACTTAAATACCCATCTAGTTCCAATTGGATATTCTCCCTTTGGTAGGTCAACCAACTCCCATACTTGTAATTTAGAGAACTGAGATAGTTCCTCTTGCATTGCTTCTACCCACGAGCTTTCTTTTAAAGCCATTTGAACATTTTTAGGCTCGACTTGTGAGATAAAGCATGAATATAGACATTGATTAGGAATCCCTGTCTCTTTCATTGCAGTATACAAGCTTTGGTATTCTAAATTTTCAGACGTACTAGCTTTTGATTGATGCCTAGTTTGAACCGGAGTATTAATATTACCGATGATGTTTTCAACGGGATGATTCTTACTCGTTCTAGTTGTAGTAACTGGTTCAACCGGTATATCATCTCCTAAATTAGTACCAATCTCTTCCAATGAAGGTACATCTTCCGTACGAGTAGAAGATATCCTTAAGTGTTTCAAAGGAGTAAGTATATCATCAAACTTTGTAGAAAGATCATCAAGATCTTCTGTTTCTTGAGACTTATCCTCTGAAGGTTGTTGTGACTCACTTGTAGAAACTTTATCTGAGTCAACATTAGTCTTAATTCCATACTGTTTAACACTTATTGTTGAAGCGGGACCAATATTCCCATCTTCAAATAATAAATGTTCAGCTATCTCTGAATCACTGACATAGTCACTAATAGGAACTTTAAATGATGCAAAAAGATCAGAATAATCAAATTGCCAATCTAAGCCCTTATGAACATCAGGTGAGTAGCTCGTAACCTCAATATTATAAACTACCTCCAGACGTCCTGTGACTTTATTAAAGACTCTCTTGTTTGGCGAATTGGGCATATAACCTAGGAAAAAACCTTCGTCAACCTTCTCACCAAATTTAGCTTGATGCCCAGTCTTTAATATGGTGCATGAAACTCCAAAGGGTTCAAACCCCTTTAAGTTAGGTTTCTTATTGTTCAAAAGCTCATAACAAGTCTTGCTATGTCTCTTAACCGTAAGAACTCTATTGAGAACATAACATGCTGTATTCACTGCTTCTGCCCAAAAGATGACCGAAAGCTTTGAATCAGCAAGCATTGTTCTTGCAGCTTCAATCAACGTTCTGTTTTTCCTTTCAGCAACACCATTCTGTTGAGGTTCATAAGGTGCACTGAATTGATGTAATATCCCTTTGCTTAAGCAATAGATATTCAACGTTGAATTCTTAAATTTTGTTCCATTGTCACTACGAATACGCTTCACTCTCTTTTTATAGACATTCTCTACTAGATCAAAGAACTCAATTAGAATTCCTGGAGTTTCATCCTTTGATCCCAAAAAGAATACCCATGAGAATCTTGAATAATCATCTGTGACAACCAAACAGTACCATTTGCCACCTATACTTCTCTTGCTTATATGGCCGAAGAGATCCATATGTAGCAATTCAAATGGCGAGGAGATAGAGTTTTCAGTCTTAGGTCTGTGTGGTTTCTTGTGCTGCTTTCCTTTCATGCAAGGAACACACTTATCCTCAGACTCGAAATGTTTTTGTGGTACACCTAGAACCAAACCATTTTTGGTTATATAATTCATCTTTCTCCAGTTCAGGTGTGCCATTCTCCTATGCCATAATAATGCGTCTGTTTCTGAAGCCCTGGAAAATAAACATGTAGATACCATTGAAGAGTTAGGAACACCCATGTTGATAGCATAGATGTCCTTCTTCCTTGTTCACAGCATGCTCCTGCACATAACACAAAACACAATCAGTTATCAAGAGGGACCCAAGCCATTACGGTCTTGGTTTGTCCCTTATCATCAACAAACTTAAGCTCTTTAAAATAACCATCCTTCCCATCAGGAGCTTTGGTTACTTTCGAAGTAGCTTGAGTTTGTGGACGATCAGCCTTAAGAGGTGAATTTGAGGATAATCTCCTAGGCACATAATTATGAGCTCTATTATGATAATTATAATTAAACTCATGTGATCGCGAAGTAGTACCACTCTCATAATGACTATGGCCTCTACTTGGATTTCTAAACCTCGACGGTGTCACATCCCTAGACTAATGGATAACATTATCACTCTGAGTATATGGCCGTTTAGGTTTAGGTGGGGAGACACTATGTTTACCGTCTCTTTTAAGAATGTTAACAGGTTTATTACCTAACTTAGGTTTGGTATCTAACCTATCTACAGTCATACTAGAGTCGGTTTGTATCTTTTCATCAATCACAAGCTTATGTGGTGTTTCAGGCTTTTTGTTAGGACAACACGAAGCCACGTGTCCCTTTTGGCGACACTTGAAACATGACATCTGCTTGCGTGATTTAGGAACTTTTGCATTACTACTCGGAGTCTTAGGCACTAATGGTTCAGGTATTTGTTCCTTATTAACCTTATCATCAGTCTTAGCATCGTTAATCACTCCACCCGATACAAACTGTATTTTGGTGAAATGAGACACCTTACCATTATCTGATGATTGGTTCTTAACAACATCCTTCTGTGCCTCTAACTTTTCAGGGTCATTAGTTACTAAAATCTCAGGATTAGCATCTGTCATTTCAAAATCTATCGAGTTACTAGTGTAATTGGCATTAAAAGGATGAGGTACATCATTGTATCCTATCCCAATCTTGTCCTTTACACTGCGTTGAGCATCTAGCATTTTATCCATTTCTAAAGTTCTGTAGGACTCAATCTTACGATTTTGTTCTACTAACTTATGCTTCAGCTCCGCTAACTCTCTATCCCTATCAGCTATTGTTCGATTTAAGTCATCAATGTTCATATAGAGACCATCTATGATTATTGCCTTTTCATTTATGGTATCTCTAAGTGCAATCTTATCAGAACTGTCAGACTTAATCTTATTCTTAAGATCTACTTATCTGTACTTAACCTAAGGACATCACTTTTAGCTTGTTCAAGTTCAGATATTATAGTCTTATTAGAATCATTAAAAATGCTAACTTGGGATGACAAATTCTGATTCGACACAGTTAAAACGCTTAATTGTGACTGTAGATCAGTAACTAAATAACAAACATCAGCAAGAGTAAGAATATCCAAACATACCCTTTTCTTGTCAGTTTGTACTTCAGCCATGCGTGCTACAAAGTCATCTGGACTCATATTAGCAGTTGAATCCATATAGAGCACGTCATCATCACTTGCTTTCTCATGAATCTCCGGCACCTTTATCTCAACATCAATAGGCATATAGCTATTGGACTCAGCAGCTATCTCTTGATCTTCAATCTCAGCCATGAGAGCTTCCTCAGACTGAGCTTGCCAATCATAAGATCCATCCAACTGTTTCACAACTAAGCCTTTGGAAGCTAAGGTACTTCCCGAACCTTGTTTGCTATTGCCAGTTTCAACCTTAGGTCTTTGACACTCACGAGCAAAGTGTCCATAACCTTGACAGTTGATACACTTGATCTTGGTTTTATCAAACCCTGATCGATTTCCTACCACCTTTCTACCAGTTCTCTTTAAGAAATTTTTAACTCTCCTTGATAACATTGCAAGTTGATCCTGGAGATCTATTTCCTCAAGATAATCAGGGTCTATCTGATCATAGTCTTCATCAAACATAATCGGATCATTGATTTTACCCTGAATGTAGTTTTCATAAGAAGCAACAAAGGATGCAAGGACAGATAACTGTTGCTCTGCAGATTTCACACTCATTGGCATCTTTTGATGTCCTTGAGTTGACTTCTCAGCAGGTGTACCTTTAGATTCATTACCTGATGAGGTAAGAAGGCACACGTCATCTGTTATCATTTCACCATTTTCATCAGTATTACCCACTAAAAGTGCAGTAGTCGAACTAGATGAAGAAGTTGAGAGATTCGTTTTCCCATGATATAGCCCAGGATTCTGAACCTGATCAAAATCAGTTTCTCTCGATTTCTTTGTGAAATCATAACCTTTTAGCTTGTCAATGACCTGCTCTAAGGTCATGGTTGCATACCTTTCATCGTTGTCTTTGAGCATTACACCATACATTTCCCACTTAGACGGCAAACCCTCAATAAATTTGTCGGTTCTCTCAGTCTCAGTAGTAACAATCTCATGGTTGTCAAGCTCACTTAACAAGTGGTAGAATCTAGTGATGTAAGCATCAAGATCTTCTCCTTTTAAAGCTTTTATAACAGTAAACTGTTTCTTAAGAAGATTCTTCCTGCCTGCCTTCACTTGAGGACTTCCCTCACATCTTTTCTCTAACGCTTCCCAGAGCATTCTAGCAGTTTGAAAAGACTTGAGCTGATGGTTTATCTCCTTTGGTAAACTCATCTTAATTGCAGAATGAGATTTATTCTCCAATTCACAGTCCTTCTTTTGTTGATCGCTCATCCGGTTATAAGCAAGAGTAACAGTTGCATTATTAAGCGTTTGAGTAGGTGCAGTGTATCCATTCTTGATACACATCCAGATTGACAAATCATGGAATCTACAGTAAGATTCAAATATGTCCTTCCAGTTATAGTAATCTTCAATTTTCAACAATTTAGGTGAAACGTTTGATTTTCCCACCTCATGTTCCATCTCGATCATTCTACTAAGATCAGACATCTTAAAAACGTAAAGTAAACTGTTTCGCGAATTCAGAAGAACTCGATTCGCAAGACTCAGTTCAACTCGCAATCTCAGCTCGACTCGCAAGTCTCAGTTCGGATTGCTGTGATGTCGATTCGCAAGTTGATGTGACGCAAAAAGTCATGTTTTTAAGTATGATATTCCACACTTTTTGGACACATCTTTAGTGAAAACATTCCAAAACAAACTTTATTTACTAAAATTCAATAAAGTGCTCCAAATATAGGCGTTGCTACAAAAATCACTAAAAACGTCCAAATAACGAGCAAAACAGAGCGAATAAACAACAACCAATTCTCACACCCTCATTTACCTTATGTTAAGCACATTCTAACCTTATGGTATGTTGTAATAGGTAAAAACGAGACGGTAGAATCAAGAATCATGCAAATTGGGTGAAGAACGGAATAGATACGGCTTCTACAGATCGTTAAAAGACATTCCAAACATGCTTAAGCTACACACATCCAATTTCTATGAGATTGGTACCATTAGAAGCGTAACGGAATTACGAAGCCGTGAGCGAAAGAATCGGGTCAAACGGACGTGTAACGAAGGAGATATGGCCGTTTTAAGCAACGCAGAAAAGCCGAAACACCACGTATACGGCCTTGGCAAGCCGTATACGGTCTTTACACACCGTATACGGCCTTGGCAAGCCGTATACGGCCCCCTATACCCCATATACGGTTTTTGGTGGTCTAGGGGTGGCTTGGTTGGCTTCCTTCATGCTTGGTTTGCTTGTACAATGCGTTTCGGTGCTTGTACGTATCAATTCCTTTGGCTCCAAGTTTGGCTTCAACTTTGGCTCCAAGATTGGCTCCATGGCTCATTACTTTGGCTCCAAGTTGATCTTCACCTATAAATAGATGGCCTCCTCCACCATTTCATTCACACCTCACACCATTCTCATTTCTCATTTCTCACTTTCTCTCTCACACATTCTCTCTTTAGCACTACTCTTAGGAGTTAGAGGAGAATTATTCTTGTAGTTAGTTCCTCTCTCTAGTTTCTCTCTCTAGCACTACTCTTAGGAGTTAGAGGAGAACTAGAGAGAGATTAGTTATGTAGTTAATTAGTAGAAGCTAGCATTGTAATACTTGGATATTGTACGAAGAAATACAAGTTGTTATTCTGCTCGCAATTCGTATCGGTATTATCTATCCTTTCTATTATTAATTTGTCATATTGTTCTTGTTTGATGTATGTGATTTATTAAAATTAGAAATGTTTATTGTTATGCATTGTGAGTAGTGTGCTTGTATGTTTGTCATGATTTAAATAGTAGTGATGATGTTACTGCAAATATATGATATTGGGATAATATCATTATGAAACAACGGAGGTAACGTTATACGGCTTTCATTTGTATAGCGCCGGAAACATCACGAATGTGTGGAGTACGGAACGTGGAAGCTATGAAAGTCGTGGGCACAATCCGTTGGGAAATAATGTCCCGATTATTATATAATTGGGAGTTGTTATACTTTGTTATCTGTCTAAACTTATCCTGAATATAGATCTAGTGTCTCTTACCCTTTCCAGACTTTCACGTGACTGTTGCCCTTAGGATAGGACTTTGCAAACCCTAATACTACGTAAATACAGTTATCTCCAGTTACAGTATGAAGCTATGAACTTTCCATAAAACGGCACAGTACTTCGTATAGCGTTGGAAACACCACTAGTGGAGTACAAATACGTGGAAGCTAAGGAAATGCCGTAGGACTGTTTCATCGTGGATTACCTAGAAGTGACCCTTCTAGAACTCGGGTCTAGGAATTAAAGCTGTGGAAATTCTCGTTGCCCTGTACACCGTTATTACACCTAAGATCTGGAAAACTGTGGAAATGCTTAAATGCCCGGTACACCGTTAGTACATCTAGGATTTGGAACACTGTGGAAATGCCTAATTGCCTTGTACACCGTGATTATTCCTAGGGATGAACGCCTGCATGTAAAGGAGGGTCTATGTTTATGACGGTAGAATATATGCTTCAATGAATGAATACAGAGTTCTGTCAAGAGGGCTTAATGCTCCATAAACATTGCTTAACTCTACAATACCGATAGTTTAGAATAACAACATTTAACAACCAGTACACAGTTAGATAATAACAAATAGACTTAGGGGTTAAGAAAGGTCAGTAAATATAATTGCGGCCTGTTGCCTTATGCCTGCTCCCTAGATAAATCAAGGGTGACTTTGTCTTATTCAAGCAAAAGTTCAAGGGGTTTGAAAACAGTCTAATCTGATCAGGGTTCATGATAGCCTAGGTACTCAGTGACATACGTATTTAGATCCGGAACTAAATAAGTAGGGTCCTAGTGTTTACAACTAAGTTTATCTGTCTGTTAAATGACTGTGTCCCCAATAAGCATCATCCTAACTGTATGCTATCCTAAATCATGGTGAACCACGTCTTTGTTATGTTTAAGTGTTACATATGTGCTAGCTTCCCTTTACTTTTATGCTTTATTAGTTTAGTAGTTTTAATTAAATGAAAACCCAAAAACAATCACCTATCCACTTATCCAAAACCCTAGCTTGATTACTAAGTTATCCGAACTAGCTCTGTTTTAATTCTGTCGTCGTAAGGAACGACCCTGGATCATCCTTAACATATACTAGTATCAGGTATTCGTACCAAGTACCAGTAGATAGTACGGAGGATTAGGCTCCCCCGACAAAATATAAATTTAAAACTACTCACTGACGCCGTGCCCAGCGGAAAGGTCTGCAACGACGGGAAGCGATTCCTGATCCGACCGTTGGACGCGCGTCAAGTTTTTGGCGCCGCTGCCGGGGACGGTAGTACGATTCGGAGCCTGTTTAGACAAATTTAATTTTTAAGCGATCCTTTTGGATTGGGATTCACCATCTCTATCCGAAGTTACTTTCTGCCCGTAGATTAGTTAGATTAAGTTAGCGTAGCGTAGTTTAAATTAATTTCCCTTCTCACCCCAACTTTAATTCTAAAACCTTATTCTTGTGCTGTCTTTACTGATAACTTGGCAATGGTAACTGTACAACAACTAAGTGATCAATTGGAAAGTCTCATTAATTTAAACCAAGATAGACGTAGGAGTGATGCCCACTTAGATAATGAATGTCAAATGTATAGTATGACTTATCCGGATTACATAGGGTATTTAGATCTTCAATCACAATACCAATATGACCCTTATGCTGTCCAACAACATCAAAACCAACCTTACTATCCTGACCCATTCAATGTCTGCCCACACTCATCTTACTTTGTACACGAACCACAACCGTATGAAAGTTCTAACTTGAGAGATATGCCCATAGCTTATCTTAGCAGTAATGCTACTCCTTCGCCTTCTTACGACACATTTGAACATTTACTTAAAGAACAAGAAGACATGCTTAGAAGATGTATTGATAAGCTATCTAAAATAGAAACACTAGTCCAAGTGAGAAGTGAGAGAATTAGGAATCAAGTTACAACTGATTATAGGCTACAGGAAGATGAGAGGCACCCACACACCACATCTACATCACTTGACATAGACTTTCGTTCTCATGAGTCTGGTTGCAAAACTTCTTCAAATCCTACACCTACCCAATCTTCTAAGTCCTCATTTCCACCCATTCTTAACCTATCTACGTCCGAGACCGACGAAGAGTTCATTCTAGAGGAACTTTCCGAACCACTGCAACTCGAAACTACTGGCCAGGGTGACGAGTATGACGAGGTAGACGAAGAAATCGAAATGGAGAACCCGGATGTGGAGATTTACAAAGAAGATTCAGCTTCAGAAGGACCAGAGGAATGCACACCAACTCTGAGTAGTGATCTCATTCTAATTCAAACCGACATGGTTGATACTATCCCACAACAAGTTGTGGTTGATGATATCCCACATATCTTTCCGGATGAATCACCCATTGATCTAGTTGAACCTTCTATTGATATAGAGCCCACTACCCAAGTTGTCGATGAGAATGTTGTTACAAGATTGGAGACCATAACGGATACTGTCCCACCTCCATGCCTAGAGTACAACATTCTCATTGACCCAAAGACCATAGGAAGTAAGGCGGGTTCTGCGTCATGGTTTCCCTACAAACCTTCTCTCCACCACATAATGACATATACATCTTGGAGTAGTAAGGATTCCTTTGACCAACCCATTCCGACAATCCTACCTAAGGAGGTATTAGAAGTTGAGAGATTTGTTATACCTCCGGTTAAACCATTCTCTCACTTTGAACCATCTCCTAATATTGGACATGCCTTAACCTCAACTTTCCTTAGACTCTTAGGTATGTACCAATATTACCCCTTGTGTCTACTAATGGATGCAAGGGAGCCACTAAGATCTTCTGCTAAATAGTGCTAGAGTCAAGCTAGAGACTCGAACAAAAACAAGCGCTTCTCGGGAGGCAACCCGTGTCTAACGTAGTTTTGGTAATAGTAATATGCTAACTCAATAAATAATGAAACCCTAAGATTAATGTTCTAAGTTTTCTTTATTTTTATGAACAAAAAGGATGGTTTGCGAAATTACTTCATTGAAAATTTTGTCAATACCTTAAAATTTCCTACTCCCGTTTGTTTGAACTTTATTGCAACATCTATTTTTAACCATTATCTAAAAATCTCAAGTTCTTAATGTCCCTTCACTCACAAACATGGAATCCTACTAGAATGAGAATTAGGAACCTTAGTAATCTTATACACCCATATTTCGAGCATTGGAGGTACTTACATATGTTTATGTGAACATACATAAAAGATCTTTAACTGAATTATCTGATAACCTGATTTGTATGTCAATGTGTGTATTATGCTCGAACTCGTTTAAAAATGTGTGCTTTGGAAATCTTTATACTTGGTTGCCTGATTTAAACTACTCATGCTAGTATTTCCATATCTATTGTTTGTGCTACGGTGAAATTATAGGCAACTAACACTTGTGTTGTGAGATTTGATTCCAAGTCATACACTGATTTGTTTCATCTACAAAGTACTCACTTTGATAGGTTATTTGCAAACTAGTGAGTCTATGATTTGGAAGATAATCACTTGTTTGTTAGATCACATTTGCTTGTTCTACTTGTACAAATTCCTAGCAAACAGGAACCGACGCCTATTAATAAAGGAATCTTTGAGTATAATGGGAAGACAACAAGGGGAGCTCACAGTTCATTAAATTTGAAAATCTTTGAAGCATTGCTTTGCAGGGGAGAGGAGATAACACTTCTAGACACAAAAATGAAGCTCTACTTGTGTTCGGAGGATGACATCACTTCATATTATTTTCTATCCTTTTGGAAGTCAAGCTCTCGACTATAAAAGCAGCGCTGCTCGGGAGGCAACCCGTGGAATAAGAAGTGTTGAGAGAAAGTATCAACAAGTGAAGAAAATCTCTGACTATCCTTCACACTTGAACGTACCCAAAATGTTCTATGAAAACTTCTTCGGAATTACAACTCACTTGCAAATAAATAATCACTCGTCTCAGAAAATAGGAAATTACTTTGAAAAAACTGATAATTCATGTGTTTTGAGCATTTGAGGTACCTGCATACTACCTTTTATGCATTATGCTCGAACTCGTTTAAAAACACATGTTTTATAAAACTGATTTGTAATAGAAAACATCTTTTCAAATTCTGAGACAGTGATTTCTCTTTCCATTTGCAATAAAAACTGAATTTGTAAAAATGGTATGTCCAATGTGTTCACACTTACGAGATTAATTCACAAGA
This sequence comes from Helichrysum umbraculigerum, assembly GCA_949592205.1. Lineage (NCBI taxonomy): Eukaryota > Viridiplantae > Streptophyta > Magnoliopsida > Asterales > Asteraceae > Helichrysum > Helichrysum umbraculigerum. The sequence goes on along the minus strand of CATIUR010000002.1, from coordinate 90,227,757 downwards.
GAATGGTGGATGAATAAAACCAATAGCAAGACGCTTGAAGCCGAGCCGATCTTCATGGATGCAGAAAAGGATCTTGGCAACATCTCTTTTCAGCAAATTCAGACTCTCAGCTTCAGTGCTGCTCGCTATCTGGGGAGTGTCTTAACCCTTTACCCTCTTTTGTTTATGATTCAGTATATTATTTGCTTTGTTAAGTTTGTTAAGTAGTCTATACTCTATCCTAAGCTTATCACTAAGTGTGGGATTCCAGCCCAAAACAAACACTTGAGAAACATTTTCTTATGTTCAAACTCTAAGTGTGGGATTATACTTTCAGTAAATCTCAACTCAAGAGAACATTAGGGACAATGTTCCTCTAAGTGTGGGATAGCAGGTATAGAATACCTTGGTTAGTTTTTATGATCTTGAATGTCCGAAATAGTAATCTCAGAAAATGTTCCTCAATTTTTTCAAAATTTTTCAAGAAAATCTAAAAAGTACGAGCCTAATCTCTCGATTAACTCTACTATTTTGAGTCATAATATCTTTTGAGAGGAGCTATCTTCAAATATGAGTAAAATATTTCGGAATCTAGGGAAAATAAGGTAGAAATTTTTTAAGCAAGAAATGATAATCTAATGGGAGCATGACGAAGCACATACAACCCTATTTGCAGTGAGGTATCTTGAGCCTAATAGCATTCATCTTTAATGCTTCACTATTCATTTCTTGTGTGTGCCGATGCATGTATCTCTGAATTAGAACTTGCTCTTGACATACGCTTCGAGACCACATTGGTGTGTACCGTACGCGGTATAGGTGCAATTAGATGACCTTGACATTCCCTAGGATTTAACCCCTTTTCACATATCTCTTGAAGCCCAAAACCCTTCCGATACTTATTTTTAGTATCGATGATCCGCCTAGTAAACCCTTTTGAGCCTAAACCTTTCGTTTCATTGAACCCTCATCTTTGAACCCTATTTCCCAAAATATCCCCAAACTTATCTTAGAATTTCTGAGGTTATGAAGAACATCTTTTAGAATATCTTATCCTACCCTTTCGTGCTCTCCAAAAAGATTGAAGAATGCTTGGTGTGAAAAATTGACAATGCGAAAAGACTCGAAATGTTCAAGATAAGGGATTTCTGAAAGAATAAAAAAAAATATATATCCTTGGAAATTCTCTGGCAAAGAAGTTCTGAAGAAGAAAAGAAAATAGAAAATTATAAAAGCAGAAAAAGAAAATAAAAATAAGAAAAAGAAAAAAAAAAGAAAGAAAAAATAGTTCCACAAGAATAAAGCTTAAAGTCCTTTGAAGTATCGTCCTCACAAAGAAGATTCTGATAGAAGACCAACAACTATCTCATTTCCGTTCTAAATAAAGTTGTTCATGATCTCAGCTGTTTTAAGATAAGCAACCCTTACAACCCAAATATACCACTATCCATACCCTTTAACCTCACCAAAAACTACAACCCTCAAGAATGTCTTGGGATAATTAGCACCGTCCTCACCTAAGTGGTGGAGATCCGATTCTCGATCAAGCCTCTGACGATGAGTGCTGCATGACTGGCTATTTGAGCGATTTCGTTTGTTCTATATTGATAGGAAACCCGATACACTTTGAGTGAATTGAGTGACCACCTTTAGTGAGATCGCCTAGTCATGTGTACTCCAAGATCATGAGATTTGGAAGTATGCCTAAGAGAATCTTTTCTTGTTTATGAAAGGATCATCTTATCTTTCCTTATATTCTTGAAATTATCTTACTTACATCTGGAAGTGGTAACTCTTAAAACATGTTGTGACTCTCTCTAAAATGTTTTAAAATGTTTTCAAAAACTGAGTGTTGCTTGAGGACAAGCAACGTCTAAGTGTGGGATAACTTGATGTGACGCAAAAAGTCATGTTTTTAAGTATGATATTCCACACTTTTTGGACACATCTTTAGTGAAAACATTCCAAAACAAACTTTATTTACTAAAATTCACTAAAGTGCTCCAAATATAGGCGTTGCTACAAAAATCACTAAAAACGTCCAAATAACGAGCAAAACAGAGCGAATAAACAACAACCAATTCTCAGACCCTCATTTACCTTATTTTAAGCACATTCTAACCTTATGGTATGTTGTAATAGGTAAAAACGAGACGGTAGAATCAAGAATCATGCAAATTGGGTGAAGAACGGAATAGATACGGCTTCTACAGATCGTTAAAAGACATTCCAAACATGCTTAAGCTACACACATCCAATTTCTATGAGATTGGTACCATTAGAAGCGTAACGGAATTACGAAGCCGTGAGCGAAAGAATCGGGTCAAACGGACGTGTAACGAAGGAGATATGGCCGTTTTAAGCAACGCAGAAAAGCCGAAACACCACGTATACGGCCTTGGCAAGCCGTATACGGCCTTTACACACCGTATACGGCCTTGGCAAGCCATATACGGCCGCTATACCCCATGTACGGTTTTTGGTGGTCTAGGGGTGGCTTGGTTGGCTTCCTTCATGCTTGGTTTGCTTGTACGATGCGTTTCGGTGCTTGTACGTATCAATTCCTTTGGCTCCAAGTTTGGCTTCAACTTTGGCTCCAAGATTGGCTCCATGGCTCATTACTTTGGCTCCAAGTTTATCTTCACCTATAAATAGATGGCCTCCTCCACCATTTCATTCACACCTCACACCATTCTCATTTCTCATTTCTCACTTTCTCTCTCACACATTCTCTCTTTAGCACTACTCTTAGGAGTTAGAGGAGAATTATTCTTGTAGTTAGTTCCTCTCTCTAGTTTCTCTCTCTAGCACTACTCTTAGGAGTTAGAGGAGAACTAGAGAGAGATTAGTTATGTAGTTAATTAGTAGAAGCTAGCATTGTAATACTTGGATATTGTACGAAGAAATACAAGTTGTTATTCTGCTCGCAATTCGTATCGGTATTATCTATCCTTTCTATTATTAATTTGTCATATTGTTCTTGTTTGATGTATGTGATTTATTAATATTAGAAATGTTTATTGTTATGCATTGTGAGTAGTGTGCTTGTATGTTTGTCATGATTTAAATAGTAGTGATGATGTTACTGCAAATATATGATATTGGGATAATATCATTATGAAACAACGGAGGTAACGTTATACGGCTTTCATTTGTATAGCGCCGGAAACATCACGAATGTGTGGAGTACGGAACGTGGAAGCTATGAAAGTCGTGGGCACAATCTGTTGGGAAATAATGTCCCGATTATTATATAATTGGGAGTTGTTATACTTTGTTATCTGTCTAAACTTATCCTGAATATAGATCTAGTGTCTCTTACCCTTTCCAGACTTTCACGTGACTGTTGCCCTTAGGATAGGACTTTGCAAACCCTAATACTACATAAATACAGTTATCTCCAGTTACAGTATGAAGCTATGAACTTTCCATAAAACGGCACAGTACTTCGTATAGCGTTGGAAACACCACTAGTGGAGTACAAATACGTGGAAGCTAAGGAAATGCCGTAGGACTGTTTCATCGTGGATTACCTAGAAGTGACCCTTCTAGAACTCGGGTCTAGGAATTAAAGCTGTGGAAATTCTCGTTGCCCTGTACACCGTTATTACACCTAAGATCTAGAAAACTGTGGAAATGCTTAAATGCCCGGTACACTGTTAGTACATCTAGGATTTGGAACACTGTGGAAATGCCTAATTGCCTTGTACACCGTGATTATTCCTAGTGTAACACCCTCAAATTTCGGTTTGCGGAAGCTGTCGGGTCGGGTGTTACTAAATCAAATATCACAGCATAAGATACATAATGAACGACTCTAAATGAGACGTTTGAAAATGGTTATACATTTCGTAGATAAAAATGTTTACAACGTTATAAGTTTAACAACAAATTCCAAATACATAAATGGAAAATATGAAAGTAAATGCAGAGTAGTCCCATTTGTTGAAAATATGCGACTCGAACTAGTAAGATCTTGTAGTAATCCTAATCCTGCTGGGCACCTGAGAACACATGCTAAAACAGGTCAGCTATAAAGCTGGTGAGTTCATAGGTTTGTTAGTTGAATACATAAAGTATAAATCTTGTATGTTTTGAGAAATTGTTCAGAATCCACGATTCTGATTTGTAGCAAATTGTAGTTGTAATTACCAGTGTGTAATTCGAAAGTTTAGGTATCTAATACCTAAGCAATTGTAGTCCGTACCTAAGTACACAATAATTGAGGCATACCGAGCCTGAATACCTATCTGGTATGAGTAAGTGTATAACGGGAGGCAATACCTGCCTAAGTTGTAACCAAATAACTGTATGACCATGTCATGTGATAGTAAGTAACTGTAGTCCCGCAGAACTATGATTTAATATATGAGGTGTTGCATCCAGCAACAAGTGATTGTAGATCCGCAGATCTATGTTTGAACGTTTAGCGTGTCCGTTTACACGATTAGCATAAGCTAACCCGGATATGAATTGAGCTAACGGCCTCGCGTGGCAGCACCACCGATCCGTTAACTTATTGTGAATCCCGAGTATAACTCGCTGATCCATTGATTGAAGTTTCGTCCACTGCAATACCGTGGTTTCGTTTTGTGCCCACTTTACCGTGGCATCGTTTGGTGCCCGCTGCAATACCGCGGCATCGTTTTTGGAATTGCTCGCAGCAATTTGTGATTGAGCCGGCAGTACAACGACATGCCCGACTAAGTTGTTTGAGAGCCAGCAGTACTCGACATGCCTGACTAAGTAGATCGTATAATAGTATGTAGATATTCATCAGGTGACACCCCCACGGTTGGATTACATCCTGGGCCGGGGGACCATCCCTGGTTGGATTACATCCTGAGCCAGAGTCGTCACCAGTTGAGTCATATAGATATAAGAAGTCTGTACTAACTTGTAATAATATTGTATACTCCTAGCCTAAAGCCTAGCAAGTACATATAACGGAGTCTTGGGAAAATGTTCACTTAAGTTCAGTTCCCATTCTAGTGATAATGGAGTGTGTCGACAGTTTTAGTTCTTAAAGAATAACTAAACTTGTAACAGTGTAAATGTTGTTCAGTGTAGGTAGAACTAACTAGTTCTAATGTATTCAATGTCATTGTCCCGTGACAATATGGCCAAAAGATTTCGATAACTAAATCAAGTTATGTGTTGGTAATCGTTTTCCAACGACCTAACCGGGTACGATTGTAACTTATCTAGGTTAAGTATTGATATTGTTCTAAAACAATATTGCGGGTGTAATTCCTAAGTATTACACATTTCGTATTACATACAGTAATATAAATAGTTGTAAATTATAAACGATTGTTAATATGATTTGAAAACAGCAATTGAGCATGTGTTTCACCCCGAAAATAGTAAAACAGTTGAAAGAGTGGGGCTATGAAACTCACCTGTGAGTTGTTAACGATACGATGATACGCGCGTCGTCCAAATGGTAACCTTCTAGTGTCCTAAACACGTGAGGTTGTATAAGTACGAGATCAAATAGTCTGACCAATTAAGTCGTTCGAATGTTTGTTTGTCGCTTGGTTTTAAAGACCGTGTACGGGGTTCGGGGGCAGCGCCCCTGATAGCGGGGTCCAAGGGGTGGCAACCCCTGGCGGGGTCCAAGGGGCAGAACCCCTGGCGGGGTCCAAGGGGCAGAGCCCCTGGCTGGGGTCGAGCTGCCAGGTCAGCTTGGAAAATTTTTTATTTCTACTACTTTGCTTTAAAGAAAACGCATTCGAAATCCAAATTCGGGTAAAATCGAGTGGAAAAAATTTGGTTGTCAATACTTAGTGAAAAACATAGGTTTTTAAGGTTCTGCGACGTCAGATGCGACGTCAGATGCGACGTCAACTGCGACGTCAGATGCGACGTAGGGTCTTGCGTCGCTATGTGCGACGTCGCAATTTAATGCGACATTGTGTGTTACGTCGCAATGTGCGACGTTTAAGATTTACTGCGACGTAGGGTGTTACGTCGCATCATGCGACGTTGAGATGTTTTTGCGACGTTGGCTGCGACGTCGGCTGCGACGTCGCAGCACTGTTTTTGGTCCCTGCGACGTAGCGGACTGATCGCCGGAGTTTGAGCCGAAAACGAGTTTTCCGGCCTCCGTTGAGTCTGATTCTTTTACCCAACCCATATTTGAGTATTTTAAGCTTATCTAAACCGCAAACAAGCAAAATAACAAAGTTTTGAGAGATTTCGAGAATTGTCGGAAACTTACAAATCCGCGCGAGGAGAATCCGAAAAGATAGGATTGTAGATCGTTGCGTGGTGATCGTTTTTCCCTAAATGAGCTTGAAGATTTGAGGTCGTTTAGTGGTGTTAAATGGCGGATTTAGATGGCGGTGGTGTGATGTTAGAGAGAGAGATGAGAGAAAAGTTAGAGAAGAGAGAGAGTGAAAGAGGTGGAAATGAGAAAGGGGGAGGAGGTTTCCTCCTTTTTGACTGACTCGGTGGAGACACCGTCTCCCAAATTGCAGTACAAAATACTCGTGTTTATTTATCCGATGTGATTTAAGATAACTTTTTAAGTTCAAAAATTTATTTATATTCTCTCGAAACGTTTTTGTACCGGAATATTTTATAAAAATATTATTTTGGGATTTAAGGTTTAATAATTTGTTTTCACGCGATTTCGGATAATTAAAATGCGTTTTAAATTTAAACGACTTACATTTTTGAATATTTTGATGTAATCGCATATATGTAATACAATTATTTGAAGTTAAATTTTGGCGCGAAAGTTGACTTTTTGACCGGGTGTTACATTCTCCCCCCGTTAAGGAAATTTCGTCCCGAAATTTAAAGTGATGTCGTGATCGCGTGGAGTCTGGGGAGCAATGCACGTACAAGAGATTCATCGAGTAGATATTAGACATATCATGTCTTATAATGGAGTTGAAGGGCAGTCAATCCATGACTAGGTCGCGGTTTATCGTTGTAGTCATATTCTGACCGTATTATTTGTTTGGTGTATGATTATTTTGTGGTTATTCGGTAACCGTTTACGTCGTAGTCCATTCGGGACTAGAAGGTTGTCACATAGTGACCGTTTTGTAATTGGTTATATTAGGGCTGAGCGATTTATCGTTGAGTCGATTAGTCTACTGAAAGTAAACATTGAGTTTGGTTGGTGAGTGTTCTATCGATTGGTCTGCTGAAAGCAAACTTTGGGTTTTATGTGGGCCTAGGTCAACTAGCCCTAAGATGTGATTGACAATAAGTCGTTAAAATGATGGTGGGGACAATAAGTACACGTTTAGCGAATCTATAATCGAAGAGTTATGTTTTCGAGGAGAAATTGTACTTACATTTTCGTTGGAGATTTATTTGATTTACTCGGAGTCGATTAAGTGAATTTTGCGTCTTTTTGGGCAGTCCTTCTTGTAATGACCGGGTTCCTTACATTTGAAGCATATCCTTCGAGAGTCGGGATTGGCGGGAACTCTGCAGTCCCGGATTACGTGTCCGTATCGTTGGCATCTTTCGCAGGGTAATCCGCATAATCCGTCGTGATGACGTTTACAGCCGTGACAAAATGGTTTGTTACCCGCATAGGCTTGTCTTTCGTTGGGTTCGACAGCATGGTACTTCAAGGGTTCAGGTTGATTGGTTGGATTTTGACTAGGGCTGGAATCCCCATTCCATTTCGTTAGGTTGTTTTCGGTTGCAGTGGCTTCGCGTCGTTCCCTCTGTGCCATAAGTCTGTGGGCCATACGAATGGCCTCTTCAATAGTAGCGGGTTTAGAGGCGGTGACCATCCCCTCAATTAGTAGCGGGAGTCCACCGGTGTACCTTGCGATTTGTTGACTCTCAGGGTTTACTATAGTTGGGCACAAGTGTGCTAGTTGTTGGAAACGAGTGGTATATGTTACGATATCGTTGTCTTTTACGGTGAGGTGCCAAAGTTCGTCCTCAAGTTTGTGAAGTACTTCGATGGGACAATACTTGTCCTTCATGATTCGTTTCAGGTCTTCCCACGGAAGTTTGTGAGCAGTGTCGATTCCTACAGTTCGGGCGTGAAAATTCCACCAGGTAGAAGCATCATCCTGGAGGGTGTATGTGGCGTACAAGACTTTGCAGTCGTCGGGGCAGTTGCAAACGTGAAATATAGATTCCATTCTCTCGAACCATCGAATTAATCCGATAGCTCCTTCAGTACCAATGAAGTTTGGTGGTTCGCACCTCAGAAAATCCTTAAAAGTGCAAGGCTTTTCTTGGTTCCGAGCAGCTAGGGTCGCAGTCACTGCTTGATTAATAATTTGATCGTGCTCAGCTCGAGTGAAAGTTTGTCGTTTAGGAGGCATGATTCTTGAACAAGAATGAAATGACAAAGTGTGAGATCTTTATTCAAAGATTTTGACTTTATTACAGTGACATGAATAGTAAACTTGAGTTCTTAAATGAGTGATACGGGATCCCATGATCCTTGATGTTGAAGTTTTGATATCACGTGTGGCAGTCATATTTCTGCCCTTTTTGTGGTGTTGTCACAACAGTTTAAGTATCTGTTGTCGAGTTAACCTTGGTTAAATTGTCCTGTTTCCATGTTTTTCGAGAGTTGTGACCAATTAGGTTGTAGTTTTGATGAATAGTCGTAATAATGACTAAATCGTGTTTTAATGTAGTCAACCAGACTATGTTGTTGTGAGTAGTCACACGGACTATAGTGTAGTACTAAGATACTATACGGCCAATCACGCCGGTGAATGTGACACCTATAGTGCCCTATGTGGTGTTGAAGCGGGGTCTCCCAACACAACCCATGTGTGTGGTGACATCGTGTATTTATCGATTGAGGCATTACATGCCTTAGTAGTCGTGGTGGGGCACTTCGTGCCCAGTAAGGTAATCGCGTATGCGTATAAGTGTATAAGTGCGTATAGCGAGTGTTCATACGCACAGAAATCGAGTGGAACACCTCGTGTCCCGTAGAGTAGTCGTATATACATATATGGTGTACACGTAACTATTCAAGTATACGTACATAATAATAGTCAGGGGTGGCACCTCGTGCCCAGTTAAGTAAGTGTATATGTACATATGTCAGTCGTACATGCAACTATAACAAGTCTACATGCATAATTGAAGTAGCACCTAGTGCTATAATGCAGTGTTATCAGCACAGTAATTGAAATACTAATGTTTGGTAATTGTAGTACCAAGGTACCATGAAACGCAGCACCACGTGCTGTAATGAAGTGCCCGCGGCATTGAAATTGTAGTATCCATGTACTATGAGTGTGGCATCAACATGCAATGATTGTAGTATCAACGTACTGTGAAGGTTGCACTAATGTGCTCAAGTTGTGGTATTAACATACCTTGAAATCGTAGCACCACGTGCCATGTGTGGTTTGATTTGTGGCCCCACGGCCAAAATGTGTTTGAAGTTCGAATTTCTCAGTTGTAGCACAAAGGCTAAAATGTAGGGGTCAAAGTACCGCATGATTGAATTTGTTGATATACGTGATCAAGTTGTGATTCGAGATAATTTTGTTGTGGACTTAGTCAACACTAATCCAGTTGTGATCCATATGTTCAAGGTTTAAAAGTTGTCAGTTTGTTTTAAGTTTCGTGAAGGTTTAGCATGTGCGGGTTTCCATTCCCATTGGTAACGTTTGTACCTCCTTCCCGAGGCTCAGTGATAGATGTGATATTCTCCTATGCGTGCATATGGAGAAAAGTGTCGAGTCGCGATAATTAGGAAGACGGCGATGTGCCTCTTCGCGAGTATGTATTGGTTCAGCGGAATTGATTTTATATATATACTCAATATATATAAGTACGTAAAAGTATTACACATGTAAGGCCTATTCATACATACCTACAGTACATATAATAGCCTAGGATGTCTAGCACATAACAAATCAGAGTCAACTACGCATTCCTGGTCCAGTATAACCCCTTTCAGATATCGCATCATCTTTATTTAATTGTACATAGTTAGCTACGCTATGTTAAATTAAACTCGTATGATGAAATCCCTGAACCAGTCATACCTAACGAGGAATACTGCCTAACGGTCATAGTCTAGGCCCTGTAAATGCAACCTAGTTCACTATAACCTTAGGTTCTGATACCAATCTGTAACACCCTCAAATTTCGGTTTGCGGAAGCTGTCGGGTCGGGTGTTACTAAATCAAATATCACAGCATAAGATACATAATGAACAACTCTAAATGAGACGTTTGAAAATGGTTATACATTTCGTAGATAAAAATGTTTACAACGTTATAAGTTTAACAACAAATTCCAAATACATAAATGGAAAATATGAAAGTAAATGCAGAGTAGTCCCATTTGTTGAAAATATGCGACTCGAACTAGTAAGATCTTGTAGTAATCCTAATCCTGCTGGGCACCTGAGAACACATGCTAAAACAGGTCAGCTATAAAGCTGGTGAGTTCATAGGTTTGTTAGTTGAATACATAAAGTATAAATCTTGTATGTTTTGAGAAATTGTTCAGAATCCACGATTCTGATTTGTAGCAAATTGTAGTTGTAATTACCAGTGTGTAATTCGAAAGTTTAGGTATCTAATACCTAAGCAATTGTAGTCCGTACCTAAGTACACAATAATTGAGGCATACCGAGCCTGAATACCTATCTGGTATGAGTAAGTGTATAACGGGAGGCAATACCTGCCTAAGTTGTAACCAAATAACTGTATGACCATGTCATGTGATAGTAAGTAACTGTAGTCCCGCAGAACTATGATTTAATATATGAGGTGTTGCATCCAGCAACAAGTGATTGTAGATCCGCAGATCTATGTTTGAACGTTTAGCGTGTCCGTTTACCCGATTAGCATAAGCTAACCCGGACATGAATTGAGCTAACGGCCTCGCGTGGCAGCACCACCGATCCGTTAACTTATTGTGAATCCCGAGTATAACTCGCTGATCCATTGATTGAAGTTTCGTCCACTGCAATACCGTGGTTTCGTTTTGTGCCCACTTTACCGTGGCATCGTTTGGTGCCCGCTGCAATACCGCGGCATCGTTTTTGGAATTGCTCGCAGCAATTTGTGATTGAGCCGGCAGTACAACGACATGCCCGACTAAGTTGTTTGAGAGCCAGCAGTACTCGACATGCCTGACTAAGTAGATCGTATAATAGTATGTAGATATTCATCAGGTGACACCCCCACGGTTGGATTACATCCTGGGCCGGGGGACCATCCCTGGTTGGATTACATCCTGAGCCAGAGTCTTCACCAGTTGAGTCGTATAGATATAAGAAGTCTGTACTAACTTGTAATAATATTGTATACTCCTAGCCTAAAGCCTAGCAAGTACATATAACGGAGTCTTGGGAAAATATTCACTTAAGTTCAGTTCCCATTCTAGTGATAATGGAGTGTGTCGACAGTTTTAGTTCTTAAAGAATAACTAAACTTGTAACAGTGTAAATGTTGTTCAGTGTAGGTAGAACTAACTAGTTCTAATGTATTCAATGTCATTGTCCCGTGACAATATGGCCAAAAGATTTCGATAACTAAATCAAGTTATGTGTTGGTAATCGTTTTCCAACGACCTAACCGGGTACGATTGTAACTTATCTAGGTTAAGTATTGATATTGTTCTAAAACAATATTGCGGGTGTAATTCCTAAGTATTACACATTTCGTATTACATACAGTAATATAAATATTTGTAAATTATAAACGATTGTTAATATGATTTGAAAACAGCAATTGAGCATGTGTTTCACCCCGAAAATAGTAAAACAGTTGAAAGAGTGGGGCTATGAAACTCACCTGTGAGTTGTTAACGATACGATGATATGCGCGTCGTCCAAATGGTAACCTTCTAGTGTCCTAAACACGTAAGGTTGTATAAGTACGAGATCAAATAGTCTGACCAATTAAGTCGTTCGAATGTTTGTTTGTCGCTTGGTTTTAAAGACCGTGTACGGGGTTCGGGGGCAGCGCCCCTGATAGCGGGGTCCAAGGGGTGGCAACCCCTGGCGGGGTCCAAGGGGCAGAGCCCCTGGCTGGGGTCGAGCTGCCAGGTCAGCTTGAAAAATTTTTTATTTCTACTACTTTGCTTTAAAGAAAACGCATTCGAAATCCAAATTCGGGTAAAATCGAGTGGAAAAAATTTGGTTGTCAATACTTAGTGAAAAACATAGGTTTTTAAGGTTCTGCGACGTCAGATGCGACGTCAGATGCGACGTCAGATGCGACGTCAACTGCGACGTCAGATGCGACGTAGGGTCTTGCGTCGCTATGTGCGACGTCGCAATTTAATGCGACATTGTGTGTTACGTCGCAATGTGCGACGTTTAAGATTTACTGCGACGTAGGGTGTTACGTCGCATCATGCGACGTTGAGATGTTTTTGCGACGTTGGCTGCGACGTCGGCTGCGACGTCGCAGCACTGTTTTTGGTCCCTGCGACGTAGCGGACTGATCGCCGGAGTTTGAGCCGAAAACGAGTTTTCCGGCCTCCGTTGAGTCTGATTCTTTTACCCAACCCATATTTGAGTATTTTAAGCTTATCTAAACCGCAAACAAGCAAAATAACAAAGTTTTGAGAGATTTCGAGAATTGTCGGAAACTTACAAATCCGCGCGAGGAGAATCCGAAAAGATAGGATTGTAGATCGTTGCGTGGTGATCGTTTTTCCCTAAATGAGCTTGAAGATTTGAGGTCGTTTAGTGGTGTTAAATGGCGGATTTAGATGGCGGTGGTGTGATGTTAGAGAGAGAGATGAGAGAAAAGTTAGAGAAGAGAGAGAGTGAAAGAGGTGGAAATGAGAAAGGGGGAGGAGGTTTCCTCCTTTTTGACTGACTCGGTGGAGACACCGTCTCCCAAATTGCAGTACAAAATACTCGTGTTTATTTATCCGATGTGATTTAAGATAACTTTTTAAGTTCAAAAATTTATTTATATTCTCTCGAAACGTTTTTGTACCGGAATATTTTATAAAAATATTATTTTGGGATTTAAGGTTTAATAATTTGTTTTCGAGCGATTTCGGATAATTAAAATGCGTTTTAAATTTAAACGACTTACATTTTTGAATATTTTGATGTAATCGCATATATGTAATACAATTATTTGAAGTTAAATTTTGGCGCGAAAGTTGACTTTTTGACCGGGTGTTACACCTAGGGATGAACGCCTGCATGTAAAGGAGGGTCTATGTTTATGACGGTAGAATATATGCTTCAATGAATGAATACAGAGTTCTGTCAAGAGGGCTTAATGCTCCATAAACATTGCTTAACTCTACAATACCGATAGTTTAGAATAACAACAGTTAACAACCAGTACACAGTTAGATAATAACAAATAGACTTAGGGGTTAAGAAAGGTCAGTAAATACAATTGCGGCCTGTTGCCTTAGGCCTGCTCCCTAGATAAATCAAGGGTGACTTTGTCTTATTCAAGCAAAAGTACAGGGGGGTTTGAAAACAGTCTGATCTGATCAGGGTTCATGATAGCCTAGGTACTCAGTGACATACGTATTTAGATCCGGAACTAAATAAGTAGGGTCCTAGTGTTTACAACTAAGTTTATCTGTCTGTTAAATGACTGTGTCCCCAATAAGCATCATCCTAACTGTATGCTATCCTAAATCATGGTGAACCACGTCTTTGTTATGTTTAAGTGTTACATATGTGCTAGCTTCCCTTTACTTTTATGCTTTATTAGTTTAGTAGTTTTAATTAAATGAAAACCCAAAAACAATCACCTATCCACTTATCCAAAACCCTAGCTTGATTACTAAGTTATCCGAACTAGCTCTGTTTCAATTCTGCCGTGAACGACCCTGGATCATCTTTACCATATACTAGTATCAGGTATTCGTACCAAGTACCAGTAGATAGTACGGAGGATTAGGCTCCCCCGACAAAATATAAATTTAAAACTACTCACTGACGCCGTTCCCAGCGGAAAGGTCTGCAACGACGGGAAGCGATTCCTGATCCGACCGTTGTGTGCGCATCACAAGTGATTTCGATTCGTGAGAAATCTCAGTTCGACTCGCAAGTCTCAGTTCGACTCGCAAGTTCAACTCGATTCGCAGGCTACGCTGAAACCCTAATCTCGACTCGCGAAACGGCTGGAAAACCCGAAAAACGAAAATTCAAGGTATTTTTACGATTCAAACAGTAAATTTCGACCGTAAACTAACCCTAAAACGTCCAGAGAATGATTTTGATCGTTAATATATACTCATGCACGTATAAACGATCCGAATCACAACGCAATTATCACTAAAACTCTCGAACAATCTCGTATTTATCCCGAAAGCTCTTATACCAGATGTAAGTCCCTAGTTCTTAGTATCGATAACTTCGTTATCTGTAGTATTAAGGTGCGGAATCCCTCAATATGGTGTTATCTTACTAATAACGAGTAAGTTCGTAATTGCGTATATTAAAGCTTAACTTTAAACGATAAAACGTCAAAGCCTAGCCGTTAGGTTTGTTTTCTCTGGTTTATTGAATTCGCAGATGAAGAATAAGAATGCAAAAGTGTTAACGATTTTCTAAAGAAAATTGTTTATATATTCTGGTTCATCTCGGCTCGCATGGGCCAGCGAGTTCGGTCCAACTCGCAGCAGCCCAAGCCCAAATCAGAACTCGGCTCGCCAGACTAATGTTCCTCGAGTTCAGTTCTCATCTTGCAGCTCAACTCGCTGCGACTTGAGAACTCGACTCGCCTTGCACAAAACGTATATATTTATTTCGTATTTAATAATTCGTCTAACTTAACAAAATAATATGTTCAACGAATATTACTAACAAAACAAATATTTATTTACAAATCTAAACCAATGTACAAACGTAATAATAATTACACCAGTCCTATTTCAAGCTAGATCTGTTGTCACAATCTATGTCTCAACACCAATTTCTACTAAATTGGCATCATTAGAAGCGTAACGGAATTACGAAGCCATAGGCGAAGGAATCAAGTCAAACGGACGCGAAACGAAGAAGATACGGCCTTCCGAAGCAACAGGAAAAGTCGATGAAATCACACGGCCTAGCACACGACCACCATGAAGCCTTTTACGGCCCATAGGAAGCCATGTACGGCCCTAAACAAGCCATGTACGGCCTTTTTTAGGCCGTGTACGGCCCTGGTTGGTCTCACACGGCCTCCTTTTGCTTCGTTTGCTTGTACGTGCATGCTTGTGGACTTGTACTCTTGCATCCTTGGTTGCCTATAAATAGAGCACCTCTCATCCTCATTTCACACACCAGTTCTTCATAGAATTCTCTCACTTTCTCTCTCACACACTCTTTCTCTCTCTAGTTTAGATTAGGTTAGTTTCGCTCTCTAGTTTCTCTCTCTAGAGAACTAGAGAGATGTAGGCACGGTTCGAGTGGGGAAGATAGCTGTAGCTTGGGAATTTTATTGTATTGAAGTTTTCAAGATTCTAGCTTGTACTACTCAGTGTTACGCTGCTTAAATACCGGTTATTACTTATTCCTTTACTTACAGTTATTATGTTTTGTTTGCATGAT
Source organism: Helichrysum umbraculigerum (assembly GCA_949592205.1). NCBI lineage: Eukaryota > Viridiplantae > Streptophyta > Magnoliopsida > Asterales > Asteraceae > Helichrysum > Helichrysum umbraculigerum. Next base: position 90,212,285 of record CATIUR010000002.1, on the reverse strand, counting down.
ATCTTTGTTTGTGCTGCGAATATTGCCATGCTATTTACGTAGTTTAATACTGTGATTGTTGGAATGTAGATATTAGGATTATGGATAATATTTAATTCATTGGGGTACTCATTATGAAATAACGGAGGTAACGTTATATGGCTTTCATTTGTATAGCGCCGGAAACATCACTAATGTGTGGAGTACGGAACGTGGAAGCTATGAAAGTCGTGGGCACAATCCGTTGTGGAATAATGTTCCCAATATTATGATTGGTGATTGTTTTGCTGTGTATCTGGTTGAGTTTTACTTTAATATAGACTTAATAAAGTGTCCACCCTTTCCAGTCTTTCACGTGACTATTGCCTTAGGATAGGATCTGATCAACCCTAATAATACGTAGATATAGTTATCTCATATTACCGTATGAAGCTACGAATATTCCGTAATTCGGCACAATACTTCGTATAGCGTTGGAAACACCTCGTGTGGAGTACAAATACGTGGAAGCTAAGGAACTGCCGTAGGTTTATTTCATCGTGGAATACCTAGAAGTCACCCTTTTAGAATATGGGTCTAGGAGCAATAAAGCTGTGGAAATGCTCATTGCACCGTACACCGTTAGTACACCAAGGTTAAAATACAGATGTGGAAATGCTCGATGCACCGTACACCGTTAGTACACCAAGGTTAACATACAGCTGTGGAACTACTTTAATGTACAGTACACAGTTAGTATGCCTTGAGTCTGGAACACTGTGGATATGCCAAATGCACTATACACCATGAGTATACCTTGAGTCCGGAACACTATGGATATGCCAAATGCACTGTACACGATGAGTATTCCTAGGGATGAACGCCTGATAGCAAAGGAGCGTCTAATTCATGACGGAGTTAATTATGCTTAAACCAGATAATAAATGAGTTCTGAAAAGAAAGCAAGTATTCGGCTGTAATACAAGATGCTTAAACCGCTTAACTCAACATAACCGACAGCTCAACATATACAACATACAATTCGTACTTACCTAGATAAACTCAGATAGATTTAGGTGTTAAGAAAGGTCAGATAGAAAATTGCATTTTGTTACCTTATGCCTACACCCAGGATATATCATCCGTAGAGGTCGCTTAGACTTACAAGGCAAGTGAGGGGGGTTTGAACAACCTGTTTCTGATTAGCATCAGGATAACCTAGGATTTAGTGACATATGCTTGTAGGCTATTATACTAAAACATAGGGTCCTAGTGTTTACACCGACTGTCCGTCTGATGATTTGCCCAAGGTAGTCTCCAATCATCTTTATAATAAATATCATCCAGAAACCCTAATTATCGAAGTTTCAGCAATCACGCTCTACCTGTTGCCTACTCTCTATTTTATTTACTTGTTTTATTTAGTATTAGATAAACCAACCAAAACCTACCTACTTTTATAAACCCATCCTATCAGGAAGCTCGTTTACGGTAAGTCCCTTTTAGTTCCATTCGCTCCGATTTTAAGAACGACACTCGAGTTATACTTACTGCTTACTCCCCAAAAAGTAGGTAGTACTTATAGTTTGAGCCCCATCTCATATAAATTTAAAACCTAACACGTACGCATTGTTGTGCCGTTGTTTGCAGGACCACCGTGCCCCCACCGGATGGCAACCGCGGCAGAGTCAGCACTCTGACGGCGTAGCAAGAAACAACATTTAAGTAAAAATAGCGAAATCTAAGAGTTTTCGGGAGTTGTCGGGAATCTTACAAGTTAACGCCGGGAGAATCCGAGAAGATAGAAATGTAGATCATTGCGAGGTGGTCGTTTTTCTTCAAACGAGCAAGGTGATTTGATGTCGTTTAATGGTGCTTTTTAGTGATTTAAGATGGTGGTGGTTTGAGAAAATTTGAGAGAAAAGGAAGAAGAAGAAAGAGAAGAGAGAGTGAGAATGAGGTGAGGAGGTGGTGACCTCACCTCTTTGGCTGATTTCTAGTGGGGCCCACTCCATGTGGGTGTGTCCCAAACTTGCTCCCTGCGTTTGCGCTCCGTGTTGTGTTCGTTTTCCCGATTGTCTAAACGTTAATTACTTACTTAATACGTTTAAATATATGTTCTCAAAATACAAATAATTACTCGATATTTTGGTCGAAGTATTTCATCAAATACTTTATAATTGCGTTATAACATATAACTTAAACTTGTTTCGTTTTGTTCGCGCGTTGAATAATTTAATCGCGTAGATTATTATTTGTACGATACGGATTTGAAATATTATAAAAATAATATTTTTGGATATAATAGTGTTATTAAATAATAATATATTATTTAATAAAATTGTTCACCAACATCCGTATTAATTGAGTCGAATTACATTCGATTTGAAACTTGTACGATTTAATCAAATCGCATAATCGTATATATTAAACAATATATATTAATTGATACACAATTTAGCCTAACACAGAACTAATTACATGTATTACAAAATAATTAGGACCTAGTGACCAGTCCTAATTTGGCGGGTGTTACAAATGACCCTGGATCATCCTTACCCCATACTGGTATCGGGAACTCGTACCTAGTACCAGTAGGTATTACGGAGGTTTAGTCCCCCAAAAAAATATAAATTTAAAACCCTTGGTGTCACCGCCAGCAGCCAGTCCAATGACAGAGTAATTCCTAACCGACCGTTGGTGACGCATCATCTCATGAGGAATCATAAGAGACTAATTAGGATATTTTGTTCATGTATATAAGTCTGAAATACAGGTGAATTGTTTTAGTGTGAAAACAATGATTTATTCCAGTTTATCCTAAGATTTGAGCTAAAATGAGCATGAACGTAAAAAGTGTTTACATTATATCAATTATCGTGATACAAATCAATCAAAAGAATCAAATATTTTGTGTAACTATTTGAATTTGCAGTTATTTTTTAAGTTTACAATTTGCAAATGAAAAAATCTAAAACTAAACTAGTTACACAATTCTAAACGTATAAAGAATCTAATAATTGAATGAAACTCGTCATTCATCACGGAATTCATTATGAAGAATAGTAACCACAATTAAAACTTGAATTATTTTGAATTACTACAAATTGAAACTAGTTAGAAAGGAAAGGTATTTTTATTTTATATGTATGTATTGTTCATAGTACAAATTAGACTTGATTTAAATAACACACACTGCCATAAAGCCTTAACATGTGAAAAGATACAAAAGTTAAACAATAAAGATCATGCATAAGACAAATACTTACAATGCCAATAGCTTAATGGTTAATACTCATAAGGTTTTTTAATGAACATCACATCAACAATTGTGCAAGCTTTATACCTAATCATAGTAGGTGCCTCTATTTTCGTGTTAATCTAAAAATTGTTTAGTGTGATAAGTCGAAAATAATGAATTATAATTAAAAATATTGAATAAAAAGATTTTAAGAGTTCCCTCATATTACCTTGAAATAATTAAACGTCGTTGATCACATTTTATCCATCTATCTTTTTTGTTATACTAATCGTCGTGATTCTTATTCATCGTGATTCTTATTCATCGAAAAATTAATCTAACGGTTTATACAAATCTAACGGTTTATACAAATCGTCGTGATTCTTATTCATCGAAAAATTCAAAAAATTACTGTACATTTTTGACTTTGTATTTTTTTTTTGAAGTTGTCATTTGCCAAGGGTGGTTATATATCCACCATTGTTTTGATAGATCCACCAAGTTTTAGCATAAAAATTTGTACTGTACACATCAATGATGCACAGTTTTAATAGATTTATTAAAAACAATGGTGAATTTATCACCATCCATTTGTCAACGAAAACAATGTACTATAACTTGTTTCATCCCAGTAAACGTATAAAGAAGAATGTAACTGAATAATATTCATCGTTCATCACTGCTTTTAACATTTGACAATACCAATCAAAGTTATAACTTAAATTAGTTTGTATTACTACAACTGAAAATTAAAAGAGAATAAGTAGGTAATTCTTGATTTTTTTAGAGTCGCACAATTGTAAGAGTTAGTACAAATCAGACACAATCCAAACAGTAGACATAAGTGACAAAAAGTCTGAATATGTTAAAACATACCTAACTTAAACCAGCTCAGATATCCACTAGTTAATATTAATAAAGACCAATTATAAAAAATAATATTATCATATGATAGCATAATAAGAGTAGGGTTCATTTGAGTACACCCTTTTTAAGTGAGAATGAGGGAATTATTGTGAGCCATCAGATCTGTGAAATAAAGGGTCCATATTAATCCATCATTTTTTAATTAAAAAAATACAAATAAATAAGATTTTGGGCGGAAGGGCATTATGGTAATTTTACCATTTAATTATTTCCATCAATTTGATTCACTCTCATTTGAACATTACTGGAAAATTATCCCCTTTCTCTTTCTCTCACGAGCACCAAAGATGCATAAACCCTAACTAAAAAAAACTTCACAAATCATCGATTTGGTGTTTCATTCATCTAATTACTTATCAAAAATCATCATTTTCTTGCATCACAGTTGCTAGGTTCATCATTCTCTCTATTATTTTTACCAATTTTGGTTGTGCGAAACCCTAAGTCGGTAAACCTCTGTAATACACTGATTATAGCTTGTAACCTTCGTATGAATGGATGTTCGTGACAAGATTGTTTCAGAAACATCGTCAAGGCGATAGCTTCTAGGTCTCTTCGACCCGTTCCATTCCGTAAGTTATTTTGAAGTTTTATGTTTAGCTTTTAGTGTTAAATATGTGATATTTTCGTTTTTAGTTAGTTTTGATCTTGTATGACAGCCTGGTATTTGTGTTTATGTATTTTTGTTTGAATTTAGGGTTTAGTAATACATGTGTTAGCTGCGTTTGGTTTGTATTTTACTGTATGATGATACAAGTGTAGTGAGTCTGTATATAGTTACATTGAGTATGAATATCATGCTTATGATTAGATATATGTGTGATCAAAGTGAATTTGTGCATTCGGAATAATTAAAGTAAACTTGCATATAAGGTGTTCGATGAAATGTCTCAATGAAATATGAATCAACTTTTGTCGTTATAGTGATTGATTAGCATGAAAATTTAGCATATGAAAATATAAAATTACAAATTCTGAAGAGTTTTGCTGAAAACAAGGATTGATAGGAGTTACTATCAAATGTGATATTGTATTGTATCACAAGTGTTAATATACTGTTATTTACATTTGCACTTTGTTGGTTTAGTAACACATGTGTTAGCTGCGTATGATTTGTATTTTAGTGCCTGGTGATACAACTGTAGCGAGTCGGTTTTTTTTTTTTGAAGTTACACACTTGTTACTTATGCATGTTGATGTGGATAGTGGTAGTTTAGTATCTAAATGTTTGATGTTGATGTGGATAGTAGTAGTTACACAAGTGTTGCTACTAGAGTTTATATAGAATGTGTCTATATATGTGATATGAGTTTATTGATATATGAAATGTGTTTACAGAGAAGACCGCGGCTGATAAAAAGGTTGTTACCGAGGAGACCAAAAGAAAGAAAGTTGTTAATCTGGAAGAGAAGAAAAAGAAGGCCGTAGAAGAAAAGGTAAAAAGGAAAGAAAGTTGCGAATGAGTTGAAGAATAAGAAAGCAGCATAGGAACAAGCTAAAAAGAAGAACCAGGATAGTAAAAAAGATGAGAAAGATAAGAACGTTACCGACGAGCTGATTAAGAGAAAAGTGATATTCTGATGAGAATGATACATTGTAGTTTGACTGTGAATTTCTAGAATTTTGTAATGAAGTCCAATTGTTCATAACAGTATTTGGTCATTATCTTTTGTAATCATGGGGTGTTAGCCACGATGTACTCAAGCACATTTTGTTCATAATAGGTTGGTCATAGTTTTTTGAATCGGGTATGTTCGATATGATACAGTCAAGCACATTTGGTTAAATGAGTATGGTTTATGTTTTTTTAAGAGATTGTCTGTCTGTTGGCATTTTTCATTATATCCTTTGTTTACTTCTGCTGTATGTTACGGAACCCTAACACTTGGGTTACTACCACTAACACTTGTGTTACATACCACTAACATTTGTGTTACCTACCATTAACACTTGTGTTTTCTGCCGCTAACACTTGCTTCACATGATACTAACACCTATGTTACCAACCTCTAACACTTGTGTTACCTACCACTAGCAATTGTGTTATCTACCACTAACACTTGTACCCGTCACTAACACATGTGTTAGATAACACTAACGTTAGTGTTAGCTATCACTGAGAATTGTTATTCTCACCACTAACAGTTGCTTTACCTGATACCAACACTTGTATTATCAAACTCTAACACTTTGTGTTAACTACCACTAACACTTATGCTAATAGCCTCTTACATATGTGTTAGATAACACTAACAGTTTGTGTAAGCTATCACTGACACTTGTTATTCTTACCACTAACACTTATGTAACCTGAGGCTAACACATGTGTTACCTGCATGTAACACATATGTTACCTGCAGCTAACACATGTTACCTACTACTAACACATTTGTTAGGTAACACTAGCACTAGTGTTAGCTACCCCTGACACTTGTTATTCTTTCCCCTAACACTTTTTGCTACCTGTTCATAAAACATGTGTTAGGTAAAACCCACAATAGTGTTACCTATCACTGTCAATTCTTATTCATACCAAAAACATTTGCTTCATCTTATGCTAACATCTATGTTACCAACCTCTAACACTTGTTATTCTAACCTCTAACACTTGTGTTACCCGCCTTTAACACATGTGTTATTTAGTACTAATAGTTTTATGCTAGCTATCACTGACAATTGTTATTTGTATCACTAACACTTACTTTCCATAACACTAACACATGTGTTAAATGCAGATAACACATGTGTTAAATACTACTAACACATGTGATAAATACTACTAACACTTGTGTTACCTGACACTAACACATGTGTTAGTTTACCAACACTTATGTTACCAAATATGCACACTGCAATTTTAGCAATACATAACAGAAATAAGTACTACTTCCAGCATATGAATAGTAATAAAATTGTTTTACTGATAGTAAAAAAAAATAAAAAAATAGTTACCCAGTAATCATGTTAAAATTTAACGGAACACTACACACTTGTTCAAAAGTTTCAATTTTTTTAATCTAAAAATCACTTTCCACTTTTCATTTATTCATTTGCTATCTTCTCAGCCTCCGTTTCTGCTTTTTCCCTCTTCAACCTCTTTTGAGTTGAGCTTCTAACTCCAAATCTTTCGGCATTCGCATATCTTAAATAGTATACGTATTCATCATCAAACTCTTTAAAACCTGTCCAATGTGTGATTTTAAGTCTTCCAACACCTCTGATATCCATAGTGTAGTCCCTCCCGGAGTTTCAAACTCATTTGGAGCGCACTGCATGATTGTCGGTGTAGCTAGTGGTCCTGTAAAAGTGTTTTGCAGTTTATGTTAGGTTCTGTAACTGTTAACACATGTGTTAGCCAACGACTAACACATGTGTTAGTCAACTCCTAACACATGTGTAAGTCAACTGCTAACACATGTGTTTTCTGAAGCCCACAAATTCCAGTGCAACAAGTGAGCACGGTTGTAAATGTGTACTCGTTTGGCTCACTAGCTAATTAAAAAAGCATAGACAATTTAATAAACACACAATATGACGAACTAGTTTGTGCAAGAAATTTGTTGTTACCTAATGCTAATATAAAATTTGAAATAATGATAAGTAACAAGTGTAAACCATGTGAATATAAACATGATAGGTGTTATAGAATAGTTATAAAAATATAATAGTCTGTAGATAAATATAATTACGCATATATACTAGTTACTCTTTATTGTAATTAAGTCATGCTTATATGAGCTCAACCACATTCCTACATTGACAATTTGAATTCTCGTAAAATAGATCATATACATGTATACCTGATCTTAACATCTTCACAAGAAGATCCAAGGATTCAGAACCATACGCTATCTTCGAATAGGCCGACATCATGATCGTCTAAGAAACCACATTTCTATCAGGCATTTGATCAAATACCTGGCGAGCATCCCGTAAACAATCACATTTATAATACAGTTCAAGCAACCTTGTTCCAAGATACAATGGCAATTAACAACGAAACAGATAGACCACAGATACTGTAATGCTACTACTACCATATATGTTAGTAACACAGACTTTGATGATCATCATTCGATTTTTGCACGGTGATTTGATTATGTGTAACACCCCCAAATTTCACTGTTGGCGGAAGCAAGCTTTGGGATGTTACTAATCAAATATCACAGCACAAAGTAAAGCAAACGACATCTATATGCGACGTTTATAAAATAGTTACATTTCCACATAATAAATGTTTTGAAAACATAGTGTTTTCAGTTACAAAAAGTAGTTCCCTAGAGTCCACGCGTATAGCGGGAGATTCTATTACATAATCGTAGTTACAAAAGATAATGCCAAAGAATCTCCGTTAAATGCAAGTTGGAAATCATGCGACTCTAGCTAGAAATCCTGGAGTGATCCTACTCCGTATGTGTACCTGAGATACAAAGCTAAAAAGTGTCAACCAAAAAGGTTGGTGAATCTCACAGGTTTAGTAATAAGTAAGTGTCATGAACCACAAGTATGTACCCGTATTGCTATTCAGCAAAGTAAGTAAATCAGTAAATCAGTACAGTGCCATGAGCTCATAAGTTGAAGCTTAACCGTGTAGTGTGAAATAAATCACGTACCCCCGTGAGTGCTATCCGCACACACTCATATGTAACAAATACTAATATGTCTGTTTCTACGTGTAAATCAGTACGTGGTGGCGCTACCACCCCAGACAGGGATTGTCAGTCCCAGATGGATCCATCTACTAGTAATCGCGCTTAAGTCCATAACTAACAACTTACGATAAGGAGGCTTTCAGTGGATAAAAGTAACTCATGCGTTTGTTTGTAATCAGCAATGTTTTCAGTTCAGTACATTGTGTTCATGCGTAAAAACAGTTGCTAAGTATCTCACCCCGTATGTAAAACAGTAAAAGTGGGGCTGTAAGACTCACCTGAGTCTAGTAAGTATGTCTGGGAAATCAAACAAGTAATGCGGATGTAAGTCCGTAAGTGGTTCTCCGAACCCTGCAACCTTCTGGCGTCCGAAACGCGCAAGGTTGTAAGTAAACAAGTAAATAAGTTGGTGTCTTAAAAGACCACCCATGCTAGTTGTCCACTCAACTAGTTAATGTCCAAGTGTTTGTTTAAATGTTTGTCGTCGTTTGTGTTTGTAGTTTGAAAATAAGTATGGCCCGTTGGTGACAGTTTGTAATAATAATCCAAAAGTGCTATTATTATGTGTATCGTTGAATCAGGTTTCGTTAATTGTAAGTGTTTGACACTTAGTGCGAAAAGTATTCACAACATCTAATGACGGGGGTCCGGGGGCAGCGCCCCTGGTAGCGGGGTCCAAGGGGCAGAGCCCCTGGCTGGGGTCGAGCTGCCAAGTCAGCTTGGAAAATTTTTATTTCTACTATATTGCTTTATCGAAAACGCATTTGAAATCTAATTTCGGTGTAAAATCAAGTGATAAATCTTAGTTCATATTAGTGCTTTTATTACCGAATTTGGGTTCGAAAGACAAAGTGGGCTGCGAACCGAGCTGGGAGAACTCGACTCGCAGGCCAACTCGACTCGCAGGTCAACTCGACTCGCGGGTCAGTTCGGTTCACCGGGCAACTCGACTCGCAAGTCAATTTCGACTCGCGGGTCAACTCGACTCGCAAGTCAACTCGCGGGTCGATTCGGTTCGTTGGTGATTCCGATTCGCAGGATGGCTTCGCGAGTCAAATCTCGACTCGCCTCGTTTGACGAACAGATCTCGACTCGCGAGACGGGCTGTTCGCGTAAAACTCAAAAATTCGGCTTTTTAAGTCGGTTTTTGGACATAAACTCGTTGGGGAAATGTTCTAGCATGTAAATCCAAGCTTTACAAGTAATTTAAAAGAGTTTTAACGTTCTATTACCTCAAAAAACCGAAAATCAAAGGAGATGAAGATGGTAATGGTGATGATGATCCTTGTGTTTGTGTCTTGATGATGATGATGAACGACGGTGGTGGTGGTAGCAGCAGCTGCTGCTGCCGTTTTAGAGTGAGAGAAAGGGTGAGAGAGAAAGAGTGGTAGAGAGAGAAAGAGGTGGTGGTAAATGAGGTGAAAACCAAAGAAAATGGGGTTTTAAGGATGGGAAATGGGTCGTGGGTCGCGGGTTGAGTTGGCTCCGCGGGTTTGGCTGACCCAACTTGGGTCTCAGTCTCGTGAACTCGTTCCTCAATTACATTACATCCCGTGATTGATTAAATGTTGTTCCACGTTTTAAGTTAAAGTTTATCTGTAATATTTTTAATCGAGGTAATTTACCAAAACACTTCATAATAAGTTATAAAAATATAATTTGCACTATTTTCCTTGTAGGGCGCGTCTCGCGTGTTTTCGCCACGTTCGGAGTGTTTTAAACGATACAAAATATGTGTAATATATTTTCATGATATATTAATGAAATTAGTGTTTGCTTGTATAATTCCACATTATTTAAAGGTTTGTCACCAACGTCCATATTAATTAGCATCGGACCTCGTCCGGTTTACAAATGTTCGATTTAAACAAATCGCGTACGCGTGTATGTAATTACACCAAAATGTTACATACATTTAGAGTATTACAAAACTAAATACACATAATTACAAGTAGTTTAGGCACTAATTAAAGCCCTAAGTTGGCGGGTGTTACATTCTCCCCTTGTTAGGAGAATTTCGTCCCGAAATTAGCTTGTAGTTGTGGTATTGGTAGGAGTAGGGTCTGTGAACAAGTGTGGGTATTTCAGTCGCATTTGGTCTTCTCGTTCCCAAGTGAATTCAGGACCACGCCTCGAATTCCACCTGACCTTAACGATGGGAATACGACTCTGTTTTAAACGTTTGACCTCACGGTCCAGTATTTCCGCGGGTTCCTCGACAAAGTGTAGTTTGTCATCAATGTGTATTTCATCGAGGGGTATAATCAGTGTCTCATCAGACAGACATTTCTTCAAGTTAGAAATGTGAAAGATAGGGTGCACGCTACTGAGTTCGGTTGGTAGCTGCAGTCGGTAAGCCACTGGACCAATCCTTTCAAGGATCTCGAATGGTCCAATGTACCTGGGATTCAGTTTCCCACGTTTGCCAAAACGGATGACGCCTTTCCAAGGCGACACTTTCAGAAGAACTCGATCTCTCACTTGGAACTCGAGGTGTTTGCGTCTCACGTCAGCATAGCTTTTCTGACGATCACGTGCGGCTTTCAGCCGGTTTTGTATACCAAAGATCTTTTCAGTTGTTTCGTGTATGATTTCTGGACCGGTGAGTTGTGTATCTCCCACCTCAGTCCAACAGATAGGTGACCGGCACTTACGACCGTAAAGTGCCTCGAAGGGTGCAGCCTTAATGCTGGTGTGGTAGCTGTTGTTGTACGAGAATTCGCACAATGGTAAGTGATTTTCCCAGTTTTTACCGAAGTCAACTACGCAGGCTCGTAGCATATCCTCCAATGTTTGTATAGTTCGTTCGCTCTGGCCGTCAGTTTGCGGGTGGTAAGCCGTACTCATATCCAGACGAGTACCAAGAGATTTTTGCAGTGATTGCCAGAAGCGAGAAGTAAACCGAGCATCTCGGTCGGAGATGATTGAGATGGGCACGCCGTGTCTTGACACGATCTCTTTCAGGTAGATCCGTGTCAAACGTTCCATCTTATTAGTTTCTTTGATGGCTAGGAAATGAGCAGATTTAGTGAGTCGGTCGACGATCACCCAAATGGTATCGCAACCGCTAGAAGTTTTCGGGAGTTTAGTAATGAAGTCCATGGTAATCTGCTCCCATTTCCATTGTGGTATTTCGGGTTGTTGTAGCAAACCTGAAGGTTTCTGGTGTTCCGCTTTAACCTTGGAACAAGTAAGACACTTGCCAACATAGGTTGCAATGTCAGATTTCATGTTGGGCCACCAGTACAGTTCCTTGATGTCGTGGTACATTTTGTCGGCACCGGGGTGTATAGAGTATTTAGACTTGTGAGCTTCATTCATCACCAAGTCTCGAAGGTTTCCAAAACTTGGTAACCAGATTCGATTCGAGAAGTATTTGGCCCCGTTAGGTTTGGTTTCAAATTGTTTGTCCATGCCCCGCAAGGCCTCGTTTATCACGTTTTCTGGTTTGAGTGCTTCGAGTTGAGCGGTGAGAGTTTGATTGATGAGATCGTTATGAATGGTCATACCAAGAGCTCGAACTCGAAGTGGTTTCACTCGTTCTTTTCGGCTTAAGGCATCGGCGACAACATTCGCCTTGCCCGGATGATAACGGATTTCGCAGTCATAATCAGTAAGCAACTCGACCCATCGACGTTGCCTCATGTTGAGATCCTTTTGATCGAAGATATGTTGGAGACTTTTATGGTCAGTAAAGATTGTACACTTGGTACCGTATAAGTAGTGTCTCCAGATTTTCAGAGCGAAAACGACAGCCCCCAACTCTAGGTCATGAGTTGTGTAATTCTTTTCGTGGACCTTGAGTTGTCGAGAGGCGTAAGCGATGACCTTGTCTCGTTGCATCAGCACGCAACCAAGACCTTGGTGTGAAGCATCACAGTATACCACGAAGTCCTCGTTGCCTTCGGGTAATGATAAGATAGGTGCACTGCAGAGTTTTTGTTTTAGTAGCTGAAAAGCCGACTCCTGTTTGTCAGTCCAATCGAACTTCTTTTCTTTTTGAGTCAGTGCAGTGAGAGGTAGGGCTATTTTCGAAAAGTTCTCAATGAATCGCCTGTAGTATCCGGCGAGCCCTAAGAATTGGCGTACCTCGGTCGGAGTAGTAGGAGCTTGCCAACCCTTGATAGCCTCGATTTTCGAAGGATCAACATGAATCCCTTGATTGTCAATGACGTGTCCAAGGAATTGAACGGTTTTCATCCAGAACTCACACTTAGAGAATTTGGCGTACAACTCTTCGTGTTTGAGCAGCTCTAGGATGGTTTTCAGGTGTTGCGCGTGTTCTTGTTCAGTGCGCGAGTAAATCAAGATATCATCGATAAATACGATAACAAACTTGTCAAGGTAAGGTTTGCACACCCGATTCATAAGATCCATGAATACTGCCGGTGCGTTGGTTAAGCCGAATGGCATCACTTGGAATTCGTAATGCCCGTAACGAGTTCGGAAAGCTGTTTTTGGGATGTCTTCGTCACGAACTCGGAGTTGGTGATAACCAGACCGTAGATCGATCTTTGAGTAAAAACTCGATCCCTGAAGTTGGTCAAACAGGTCATCAATGCGAGGAAGTGGGTAACGGTTCTTGACAGTTAATTTGTTGAGTTCACGGTAGTCGATGCACATGCGGAAAAAACCGTCTTTCTTTTTCACAAACAGGACCGGAGCTCCCCAAGGTGAGGAACTTGGTCGGATAAATCTCTTGTCCAGGAGTTCCTGTAACTGAGTAGACAACTCCTGAAGTTCTGATGGGGCTAGTCGGTAAGGGGCTCGTGCCACGGGTGCTGCGCCGGGCACAAGATCAATAGAGAATTCGACTTGTCTAGTTGGCGGAAGGCCAGGCAAGTCTTCAGGAAAGACCTCTGGGAAGTCTCGAACGATAGGCACATCCTCAAGTCGCTTTTCAACCGACTTTTTCTCCATAACGTGCGCGAGGATTGCCTGGTACCCTTTTCTCAAGTATTTTCGGGTTTTCATGCAAGAAATGATGTTGATTCTCGTCCCACCGGTCTCCCCTTGTATGCTCAAAGTTCCACCGGTGACGAGAGGAATGCGTACAATTTTCTCGAAACAAACGATTTCGGCTCGGTGCGTGGATAACCAATCCATACCGACAATGATGTCAAAGCTGCCGATTTCGACAGGTATCAAATCAATGGGAAAGAGCTCGTTAGCTAAGTTCAGGGTGCAATTAGGTATCACACTGTCGGCCTCAATGAGTTTTCCGTTTGCCAATTCTATTGTGTACTTAGAATCTAAGGCAATAGGTGTGGTGTCAAGTAGTGGATAAAATTCGTCGGAAATAAAGCTCTTATCAGCACCAGTATCGAATAATACAGAAGCAGTCAAGTTGTTGAGAAGGAACGTACCCGTGACCACATTCGGGTCTTGACGGGCTTCCCCAGATTTCAGTACAAAAGCTCTTCCTCGAGCATTGTTGTTGTTCCTGTTGTTGTTGTTGTTTAGCTTCGGGCAGTCTTTCTTGAAATGCCCCGTTCCGTTGCACCCATAACAAGTCTTTGGTGCAGAGGTGTTGGTGTCAGTGGTGTTTGATCTACAATCCCTAGCCAAGTGTCCAAATCTCTTACACTTGCTACAGGGACAAGAACCATGGTGGTGTCGTTGGCACTTGGAGCAATAGGGTTTGGTTCCCTTATACGCCCCCTTGTCATCAGTACCGGAGGTGTAGGCTTTAATGGTTTCAGGTTTCTTGTTTTGGTGGTTGTGGTGGCTGTCGGACCATTTTCTTTTGTTGCTGTTGGAGGTTGGAGTGGGTGGTTCTGGGTCCTCGTTCATGGCTAGAAGTTCATGGGCCAACCGAATGGCACCATGAAGAGTGGTTTGTTTTGACGAGGCGACATTCCCCCGGACAGGTTCCGGGAGGCCGCGGATGTATTTCTTGATCTTTTCGGGTTCAGTACCCGCCATAGTCGGGCGAAGGACGGTGAGTTGTTGGAATCTGGTGGTGTATCCAACGATATCAGTTCCTTGTACTTTCAAGTTCCAGAACTCTTCGTCCAGTTTGTAAAGTTGTTCGGCCGGGCAATACTCATCAGTGAGCATTTTCTTCAGATCCTCCCAAGGGAGTAGATAAGCTGTATCAATACCCACAGACTGGGTATAGGAATTCCACCACGAGAGGGCACCATCTTCGAGGGTGCAGGTGGAGAACTTGACTTTGTCGTCCTCCGCACATTTGCTGATGCGGAAAACGGATTCCATCTTTTCAAACCATCTAATAAGTCCGATGGCTCCTTCGATACCCTTGAAGCTCAAGGGTTTGCAGTTTTGAAAATCCTTGTATGAACAAGGTTTAGCAGCAGGAGTTTCAGCGGCATCGCTGTTTCTTGTGGAACCAGGTGGAGTGTTCCGAGCTAAGGCTTCAGTAACAGCCTGGGTTATGAGTGAAGTGATCTGAGCATCCGTGTAAGGTCTTGTCTTTGGCGGCATGACTCTTCAATAAAAGAAATGAAGATACATGAGATTTTGCAAGAAAGTTGTATGTATTTCAGATGTACATGTGTAAAGATGGTAATACATCACATCAATATGAAAAAGAATTATGGCAATTAATATGAGTTGAACAACAAGAAATATTTGATAGATGATACGAGTTCAAAGGTTACATCCTACAAATGTATTACAAAAGATGTCGGGAATTGTTACATCCGACTGAAACGTAGAGTAGTGCTTAGATAGTTACTAGATTACAAGATAGATTACAAGACAAAGACTACACTAGTCTTAACGTAGGTTAATCTGTTCCATCATCGTGACAAGGCGATCCACAGTGTTTGCAAGCCTGCTAGCTTGTCGGGCGTTGTCTTCTGCTAGCGCTAGTCGTTGGGTTAGTCCACGCGCATACTCTTCTGCCTCAAGTGAGCGCTGCACATATTCATCCATCCTTTGTTGCAGAAGGGCATTTTCCACCCTTATTTCTATTATTTGGTTGCGAAGGACGTCCATGTTGTTGTTAGTGGTTTCCAGATCGTCGGAGACTTGTTCTATGCGTTCGAGAGATGTAAGTCTCCAGTTTTCGTTGGTTTCTTGCAACACGACATCCATGGTGCGAAGTCGTTGCTCGTGTTGGTTCACCCTAGCGGCTAAGGCCGGCAAGGTGAAGTGAGTGGGGTATGGGCCAGCTCGAGGCAACCTGTTGTTCCTCCTTGCTACCCTTGGGTTCTGCGACCCGGTTCGAGAACGAGATGAGTTGGATGGGGTGTTTGCCATTTCTGAGACAAAGCGTTAGTAAGTTTGAGGCTAATATATATACATATATCATATCTAGCCTAGTGTCTAGCACGTATCAAGTAATGGTCCGGTTCTCTCGTAGTCAGAGTCAACTATCGTATCCCTGTTTAACATAATCATTTCAGATCTTACATCATATTTCCTTAATTGTACATAGTTGATCAGGCTATGTTAAATTAAAGTTGTATGCTGTAATTCCTGAACTAGTCATGTCTAATAAGAGAATACTGCCTAACGGTCATAGTCTAGGCCCACTAAATGCAACCTAGTTCACTATAACCTTAGGCTCTGATACCAATCTGTAACACCCCCAAATTTCACTGTTGGCGGAAGCAAGCTTTGGGATGTTACTAATCAAATATCACAGCACAAAGTAAAGCAAACGACATCTATATGCGACGTTTATAAAATAGTTACATTTCCACATAATAAATGTTTTGAAAACATAGTGTTTTCAGTTACAAAAAGTAGTTCCCTAGAGTCCACGCGTATAGCGGGAGATTCTATTACATAATCGTAGTTACAAAAGATAATGCCAAAGAATCTCCGTTAAATGCAAGTTGGAAATCATGCGACTCTAGCTAGAAATCCTGGAGTGATCCTACTCCGTATGTGTACCTGAGATACAAAGCTAAAAAGTGTCAACCAAAAAGGTTGGTGAATCTCACAGGTTTAGTAATAAGTAAGTGTCATGAACCACAAGTATGTACCCGTATTGCTATTCAGCAAAGTAAGTAAATCAGTAAATCAGTACAGTGCCATGAGCTCATAAGTTGAAGCTTAACCGTGTAGTGTGAAATAAATCACGTACCCCCGTGAGTGCTATCCGCACACACTCATATGTAACAAATACTAATATGTCTGTTTCTACGTGTAAATCAGTACGTGGTGGCGCTACCACCCCAGACAGGGATTGTCAGTCCCAGATGGATCCATCTACTAGTAATCGCGCTTAAGTCCATAACTAACAACTTACGATAAGGAGGCTTTCAGTGGATAAAAGTAACTCATGCGTTTGTTTGTAATCAGCAATGTTTTCAGTTCAGTACATTGTGTTCATGCGTAAAAACAGTTGCTAAGTATCTCACCCCGTATGTAAAACAGTAAAAGTGGGGCTGTAAGACTCACCTGAGTCTAGTAAGTATGTCTGGGAAATCAAACAAGTAATGCGGATGTAAGTCCGTAAGTGGTTCTCCGAACCCTGCAACCTTCTGGCGTCCGAAACGCGCAAGGTTGTAAGTAAACAAGTAAATAAGTTGGTGTCTTAAAAGACCACCCATGCTAGTTGTCCACTCAACTAGTTAATGTCCAAGTGTTTGTTTAAATGTTTGTCGTCGTTTGTGTTTGTAGTTTGAAAATAAGTATGGCCCGTTGGTGACAGTTTGTAATAATAATCCAAAAGTGCTATTATTATGTGTATCGTTGAATCAGGTTTCGTTAATTGTAAGTGTTTGACACTTAGTGCGAAAAGTATTCACAACATCTAATGACGGGGGTCCGGGGGCAGCGCCCCTGGTAGCGGGGTCCAAGGGGCAGAGCCCCTGGCTGGGGTCGAGCTGCCAAGTCAGCTTGGAAAATTTTTATTTCTACTATATTGCTTTATCGAAAACGCATTTGAAATCTAATTTCGGTGTAAAATCAAGTGATAAATCTTAGTTCATATTAGTGCTTTTATTACCGAATTTGGGTTCGAAAGACAAAGTGGGCTGCGAACCGAGCTGGGAGAACTCGACTCGCAGGCCAACTCGACTCGCAGGTCAACTCGACTCGCGGGTCAGTTCGGTTCACCGGGCAACTCGACTCGCAAGTCAATTTCGACTCGCGGGTCAACTCGACTCGCAAGTCAACTCGCGGGTCGATTCGGTTCGTTGGTGATTCCGATTCGCAGGATGGCTTCGCGAGTCAAATCTCGACTCGCCTCGTTTGACGAACAGATCTCGACTCGCGAGACGGGCTGTTCGCGTAAAACTCAAAAATTCGGCTTTTTAAGTCGGTTTTTGGACATAAACTCGTTGGGGAAATGTTCTAGCATGTAAATCCAAGCTTTACAAGTAATTTAAAAGAGTTTTAACGTTCTATTACCTCAAAAAACCGAAAATCAAAGGAGATGAAGATGGTAATGGTGATGATGATCCTTGTGTTTGTGTCTTGATGATGATGATGAACGACGGTGGTGGTGGTAGCAGCAGCTGCTGCTGCCGTTTTAGAGTGAGAGAAAGGGTGAGAGAGAAAGAGTGGTAGAGAGAGAAAGAGGTGGTGGTAAATGAGGTGAAAACCAAAGAAAATGGGGTTTTAAGGATGGGAAATGGGTCGTGGGTCGCGGGTTGAGTTGGCTCCGCGGGTTTGGCTGACCCAACTTGGGTCTCAGTCTCGTGAACTCGTTCCTCAATTACATTACATCCCGTGATTGATTAAATGTTGTTCCACGTTTTAAGTTAAAGTTTATCTGTAATATTTTTAATCGAGGTAATTTACCAAAACACTTCATAATAAGTTATAAAAATATAATTTGCACTATTTTCCTTGTAGGGCGCGTCTCGCGTGTTTTCGCCACGTTCGGAGTGTTTTAAACGATACAAAATATGTGTAATATATTTTCATGATATATTAATGAAATTAGTGTTTGCTTGTATAATTCCACATTATTTAAAGGTTTGTCACCAACGTCCATATTAATTAGCATCGGACCTCGTCCGGTTTACAAATGTTCGATTTAAACAAATCGCGTACGCGTGTATGTAATTACACCAAAATGTTACATACATTTAGAGTATTACAAAACTAAATACACATAATTACAAGTAGTTTAGGCACTAATTAAAGCCCTAAGTTGGCGGGTGTTACATTATGCATTTTTGAAAAACAATTAATCTGCGAATCATCGAAATCATATTGATGATCATCATTTGTCTTAAATTTTTCTATTACTACCCATTTTAGTGTTCTGCACCTGTATTATTGAAGTAACACATGTGTTACTTAATAGAAATTCATGACCTGTAACCTTTTTTCAGCTGATTTTTATGATTTTTAAACACCTTAATCGAAAGAAACGAATTACGAAAGTACTAAATCTTCAATTGATTCTAATAACACATATGATACCAAAGTAATTTTAATAGTGTCATGATCCTCATAATAACCAATTTTTAATTGTTCAAATTGAAAGATGAAACTCTTGAATTGATTGATGAATCAGAAGAAATATGTAGAATAATGCGTTTTCATAAATCACACTCTAAATACGAAATCGTATAAACGTAATATTCGCACTAATTCGCAACATATGATTGATAAAAATCGCGATGAAAAACTTGATTAAATCGCATGAAATATACAGAAATTGACAGTTTATTGTTTCAATTGAGATGTTAGCTTTGAATTCATGTAAGTCGTACCTTCAATTTTGTGGATGTTGAGAGCTAAGCTGCAGATTGTAATAAACCCTAGGAAGAAGATGTACGTACGTATGATGGATCTGTAAGTATGTTTTCTTTTATTTTCTTTTTAATTTAATTTAATTTAATTAGTGAGAATGTATAATGACCATAGTACCCTTCCACCCCTAAGTGATATGGAGCATTGTGATTGGTTCTCCCATTCTCACTTAAAATCCCATTCTCATTTGAACCCCACCCAGCATAATAAAGCTTAATCAGTCAGTATAAAATATTGGTTGTTTATTCATGAATATCATATCACAACTATGCAAGCTTCGTAAGTAAGCATAACTTGTTGATATTATTGTTTATTATGCTAAAGCTTTGTCATGAGACATCTAGTAATGTGAATTAAAATTAATGCTATTATATATATATAACTAAGGATCGTGTGAGAACAAGGGGATTCCGTGAGAACGGTGAGAACACATCATTTCCTTCCCTTTTTTCCTTTAATCAAAAATCCTGATTTTGGAAGTGGCATTTTTGTAAATATTTTGAACTTTTGCCATGATGGCATTTTCGTAATTATTATGAACTTTGATTAACCTTCACAATTATCTTTTATTGTTATTTTATTTATTTCTTTTTCCTTCACAAGTTTTACATTTGTGAAGTTTTTTTTTTTTTTTTTTTTTTTTTTTTGATTATCATTAGTATATTTATATTAGTATACAATATAAGAAAATTGAACTTGATATACATAACTGTGAATATTTACTTTTACATTGTTATCCCTAAAAGTTTTACATTTTATTGCTTAATACAAACAAATAAGCTTCACGCAAACAAATATGCTTCACACAAAAACTGTTAACAAATAAGCTTCATATAAACATTTTATTGCTTAACACAAACAAAATGATTCATAGAAACAAATATGTTTCACACAAAAACCGTTAACAAATAAACTTCACATAAACAGATATACTTCAAACAAAAACGGTTAACCAATAGGCTTCACACAAATAAAATACTTCACACAAAAACAAAAACAAATTTGCTTCACACAAAAACAACAGTGAGAATGGCTGTATTATTGTATTTTATTATTGAGATGGATAGAGTATTATTGTTATTATTATATTATATACGTTATGAAAAGAAAGAGCCATGAAGATAGAGAAAGAGAAAGAGCCACGAAGATCATATCACCACCACTTTTACATATTACTTTGTGGAGCAAATAAAACAAAACAAGATACTCTCTCCGTCCCAAAGGTAGTGGCATCCTAAGTAGTCCAGGGTTGTCCATCCTGAATGTATGCAGATCTTACTTACGCTGCTAATTCCCTGAAAAACATAGAGAAAACGTCAACAAAACTATGTTGAGTGAATTCACAGGTTTTATGTGTGTGGTTTGTCAAACCATGTTTGTTTGTATGTTGTTAACATATTTAGAGCAAGTGTTTGTATCATTAGAATATCATTCCAATAATATAGTTTGCAGGTTAGCAAAATACAGTTTGTGGGGTTGTTACCCCAAAATGTAATTATGTTGGGAAGTTATCCCAAAATAGAGTACCGGTTGTTCACCAGTATATAAAATGTAACCGGTATGTTATCCAGTTAAATCAAGTAGTAGGACATGTTATTCCTAAATAATTGTAGTTTGTGGGAAAACTTAGACTATGATCCCTCGAAAGGTGAGCTAAACCTCACGGGTTAAAGTAACGCGACCTAACCCTATAACCAAACCACGACCACAGGTATGTTGTTTGCCTACTAACAAGTAATTATACGCTCCAAAACTGTGGGAGGGTCGTCACGGCGATAGTACTATCCGTATACTCAGTGGCTAGAGTCACCTAGCTAATGGTTATAGTCTGCATAACATAAGGGCTTTTATGCACACATTGTAAGTCTAGATCCGTACTAGGATTCGTTGTCTAGTTCCCCAAAACAGTTTATGTAAACACATAATAGTATTTATAACAGTTCAAGTAAATACAAATAGTATTTATAAACAGTTACCGCATGAAATAGCAATAACTACTTGCTATGTTTTTCATCCCTAGTTTTAAAGCATTTAAAACAGTGAAAAAGGGGCTCTGAACTCACATTAGTTGTAGTTAGGGGTGTTATAGGGTCGGGTTGTCGGGTTTCGGGTCCATTCGGGTCGGGTTGAATCGGGTTGAGGGTTTAAAGAAAGTAACCCGTAACCCGACCCTATAAGGTTTCGGGTTGTCGGGTTCGGGCCTATTCGGGTTCGGGTTCTATCGGGTCGGGTTAATATTATTTTCGGGTTAGCTATTGGTAATATCGCTATACTCAATTCCAATTTCCAACCAATATTGTATAATATATAGGCTAATAGTAGAGAGAAATATTAGTAGAATCTAATCTATATTTCTCTTCAAGAAGGTGTTTCAACAAGTTTAGACAAAAACACAAGAAAATTAGAGATCATTGAAAAAACTTGTACAAGCAAAGGCTACTAGCTAAAAGGAAAAGGGTGGGTAAAAAAGCTAGAGAAGAAAACAACCATGCTAGTAGTAAAAATAACATTCTGCACAAATGAAAAAAGTAAACACAATGAGTAAACACACCAACTAACATTCTGTAAAAATAAAAACCACATCGACAATGATAAAATATATTATTCTTTCATTTCTCAATATTTAATCTTCAAGGTTCAAGCATCAATATCAATCATCTAAACGTGTACCTTGTAGCTCCATCAACTCTGCACATATAAACACAAAGATAAAGATATACATAATTAGAGACAGAAAACGCTTAAGTAATAATTATAAGAGATTAAAGAATGTACCTTTCTCTATTTTTGCTATTGTATCCATATCTTCATCCTTTTCCGGATTCAAAGAGATACGTAGCCAATCTTGAGCACAAACTAAGCATTCGATAGTCTTGGCACCCAAAGAACTTCTATATGGATCCAACACTCGACCACTAGTGCTAAATACTGACTCCGAAGCCACTGTTGAGATTGGAATGGCTAACAAATCCCTAGCCATTAGAGAAAGAACAGGAAATCTTGGGCTATTTACTTTCCACCATAGCAAAATATCAAACTTCACATTTTTATCAAATGGTTCACAAGATTCACCATCATACTTATCTAATTCGCTAGCTGATGAACTACATGACGGGGCCCTTTTCATCTTACTTCTCAACATATCTCCATGATTGGGTTCGTCGCTAGTGTTAGTGGTCCTTGGTCTTTTCCTTAAGGTTGAAGAAGTAGTAGAAGATGGAGGGTGAATTCGCACGTAATCCTCATAAAACAGTTTAAATTCACGCTTAATGTAGTCTTTCTTTATCTCCACAACCGACATACCTTCACTCCCATAATGGTCATCCACAACAACATCCAAAAATTCATACTTGTTTCTTGGATCAAGAATGAAAGCAAAGTACACCAACATATTCATGTTTTCAACCTCACCATAATATTTGTCGAACTTTGGTTTCATCACCTTAGCAATATCATAAAGATGTTTATCCGTAGGTAGTTCATTATGAATATCACAATCAACTAGTTTTTTTATTAAATCACGAATTGTGGCTAATTCATTAACAAGTGTATGTGATGTCACATACTTGGTCCCGGAAAGTCTCAAAGTAATATCCTTAAAAGTTTTGAGAAAATGACACAATTTGATGGCTTTAACCCAATCTTCTGATGTCGGAACTGAAAGACCACTCTGTAACACCCGCCAAATTAGGACTAGTAAGTAGTGCCTAATCATATGTTAATACATGTAATTAGTTCTGTGTTAGGCTAATTAATGTATCGAATTATATATATATTGTTGAATATATATACGAAAATGCGATTTGATTAAATCGTACGCAATTTAAATAGAATGTATTTCGATTCAATTTAATACGGACGTTGGTGACCAATTTTATTAAATAACGCTTTTATGTCAAAAATATTATTTTGATAATATTTTGTATTCAATTCGTATCGTACAAACCGAACTTACACAATTTAAAACAATAAAATGCGTAAACTAAATAAACAAACTAACTTACATCTTATAACACAAATATAAATTGATTTGTAAAATATTTAAACAATATATCGCGTAATAAATCGTATTTTAAAACTTATAATCAAAATGTAAATAATTATTTAACGTTTAAACGACGGAGCAAACGAACACCACGCGGAACGCGGGGCGAGAAACTGAAAAGTGGGGATAACCCCACCTCCCACTCCTTTTCTTTCTCATTCTTCTATCAATTCTCTCTCTCTTCTCTTATTTCCTCCAAAATCACCAAATCACCAAAAACTCACAAAACCGCAAAATAACGTCACGAAACGCAACCGAATCACCAATATTTTTAGAGATTCACGACCACCTCGCAACGATCTACATTTCTACCTTTCCGGATTTTCATTTCGGCAAATTGTAAGTTTCCGACAAAATCCCGAAATCTCTTGATTCTTAGTATTTTTCATTTGTGGTTGTTTTTATAACTAGTATATGTCCATTACAATGTATAGAACACGATTTCATAGCTTAAAAACGAGTTTAAAACGGATTTTTCGCCGGAAAAACGTTAACAGCCGGACTTTCTGGGCTGGTGTTCATCCATGCGACACAAGCATTGTGTCGCATGTTGTGTCGTATTTTGGCCTTTATGTCGCATAAAATCCCTTGTGTCGTACCTTATGTCGTACCAGATAATTAGTGTCGCAAGTCCTGCGACACAACCACTATGTCGTATTCTATGTCGTATTTCCATACGACACAATCACTATGTCGCTGTTGAATCAGCATCTCGCATCTATGCGACACAACCCTTGTGTCGCATAGACATTGTGTCGCATTTTTATGCGACACAACCCTTGTGTCGCATAACTACCCTTGTGTCGCATATTGTGTCGCAAAACACAGAAAACTCAGATTTTTACTAAGTGTCGAGACTCGAAATTTATCACCCGATTTTGCCCGAATTCAGATCCCAGATGCGTTTTTCGTCAAAGCAATATAGTAGAAATAAAAATTTTCCAAGCTGACCTGGCAGCTCGACCCCAGCCAGGGGCTCTGCCCCTTGGACCCCGCTACCAGGGGCGCTGCCCCCGGACCCCCGTACTTAGATTCCGTAACGGCTTTTAAAACACATTTTTCAAGTGAAACGCCACGAAATCAAAATAATAATAGTTGAGATTATTATTACAAATCCGTCACCAACGGGTCGTACATGTTTTCAAACACTTAACAAATCAACCAAATCGTAGTAATTTGGACATATATATAGTTGTGTAACAACTACAAGGGTGATCTTTTGAGATACCCAATCATGTTTATAACCATCGCGTGTCGTGGACACCCTCAGGTTACAAGTCTTTGGACTTCATACTCGGCTAATCAACTTACGTTTGTTTAAACGCTTTCAGACTCAGGTGAGTTTCATAGCCCCTCTTTTACTGTTTTACTCAGGGGTGTGATATACTGCTCAACTTTTAACATGTGAACGCAAGTACCAACTTTTCATATACTACATGAGTTTTTTCGAAACTAATCATTTAAAGTCCTCCGTCAGCATAGTTGTTAATACGTTGTAGCGTGAATATTAGTATATGGTACCATATAGGATTGACCCTCCTCGTCCGGGTTAGCAAGCACTAACCGGGCAAACGGACGTACTAATATTTGGGAAGACGAATGTTGATTAGGCATTCGTGGAGGCACCTCGCCCGGAATTCTCTATAGGGGACCCGGCCCTCGAGTTAAGCTCAACTATGTGCTCATGGCTGTATACACGATGACTATCATTTAATTGCTGGATGCAATTCATTATTTAATTGCTAGATGCAATTCATTATTTTAAATCTTGCGGTTCATACTATATTAACTGATTTCAAACCTGTGAGCTCACCAGCTTTCTAGCTGACCTTTTAGCATATATCGCAGGTACCCAGCAGTAGGATGTTTCTGCTTCAGGACCTTAGCTCGAGTCAGCATACAGACGATTGAGATTTTCTTGCATTAGTATATTTTGTATAAGTACTTATGTACTGAAATCTCATTTTTTTTAAACTCGAGCTTTGTAAAGCTTTAAATGTTGTAAACATTTCAGTTATCAATATATTTTGTTAAAACGACGCATATAGAGTCGTTTGCTATTTATCTTTGTGCCTTGTTATTGATTAGTAACACCCAAATCAAGCTTCCGCAAATCATCAAATTTGGGGGTGTTACAGATTGGTATCAGAGCCTAAGGTTATAGTGAACTAGGTTGCATTTAGTGGGCCTAGACTATGACCATTAGGCAGTATTCCTTATTAGGTATAACTGGTTCAGTGATTACATCATACGAGTTTAATTTAACATAGCCTGATCAACTATGTACAATTAAGCAAAGATGATGTAAGATCTGAAAGTAGTTATGGCTGAACAGGGTACAATAGAAGACTCTGACCTCGAGAGAACCGAGACTTAAACATGTTTATGCTAGACACTCAATAGGCTATATTATATAGGAACTATATGAATATATGCCTCAATCTTACTAACGCTTTGTCTCAGAAATGGCAAACACACCATCGAATTCATCTCGCTCTCAATCCGGGTCGCAGAACCCCAGGGTAGCTAGGAGGAACGCCAGGTTGCCTCGAGCTGGCCCGTACCCCACTCATTTCACCTTGCCGGCCTTAGCTGCTAGGGTGAACCAACACGAGCAGCGACTTCACACCATGGATGTCGTGCTGCAGGAAACGAACGAAAACTGGCGACTTACATCTCTTGAACGCATCGAACAAGTCTCCGACGACCTAGAAACCACAAACAACAACATGGATGTCCTTCGCAACCAAGTAATAGCGATAAGCGTGGAAAATGCCCTCCTGCGTCAAAGGATGGAAGAATGTGAACAACGTTCACATGAAGCAGAAGAGTATGCCTGTGGACTAACACAACGACTAGCGCTAGCAGAAGATAACGCCCGACAAGCTAGCAGACTTGCTAATACCGTTGACCGTCTTGTCACGATGATGGAACAAATTAATCTACGTTAAGACTAGTGTAGTCTTTGTCTTGTAATCCATCCTGTAATCCAGTAACTATCTATGCGCTACTCTAAAATTCGGTCGGATGTAACAATTCCCGACACCTTTTGTAATACATCCGTAGGATGTAACCTTTGAACTCGTATTATCTATCAAATGTTCCTTGTTGTTTCTACTTATAACAATTGCCATAATTATTTTTTTCGTATTGATGTTATGTATTACCGCCTTTATACATGTACATCCGAGATATACACAAATTTTCTTACAAAATCTCATGTATCTTCATTTCTTTTATTGAAGAATCATGCCGCCAAAGTCAAGACCATACACCGATGC
Organism: Helichrysum umbraculigerum; assembly: GCA_949592205.1. NCBI lineage: Eukaryota > Viridiplantae > Streptophyta > Magnoliopsida > Asterales > Asteraceae > Helichrysum > Helichrysum umbraculigerum. The sequence continues at coordinate 90,185,495 of CATIUR010000002.1, read as the reverse complement.
TCAGCTTACATCGCTGATAACCCAGGCTGTTACTGAAGCCTTGGCCCGGAATACCCCTCAAAATTCCACCAGAAACAGCGATGCCGCTGAAACCACTACTGCTAAACCTTGTTCTTACAAGGACTTTCAAAGCTGCAAACCCTCCAGCTTCAAAGGTTCTGAAGGAGCCATCGGACTTATCAGATGGTTTGAGAAGATGGAAACTGTTTTCCGTGTCAGCAAATGCGCGGAGAACGACAAAGTAAACTTCGCTACCTGCTCTCTCGAAGATGATGCCCACTCTTGGTGGAATTCATATACCCAATCAGTGGGTGCTGACATTGCTTACCAACTCACTTGGGAGGAATTGAAAGCAAAACTCACTGCCAAATACTGCTCAATCGCCAAACTACAAAAGCTAGACGAGGAGTTCTGGAACCTAAAGGTTCAAGGTGGTGATATCGATGGTTATACCACCAGGTTTCAACAACTCGCGGCCCTCCGCCCAGCCATGGTAAGCACTGAACCTGATAAGATCAGGAAGTACATCCTTGGCCTTCCTGAGCCTGTTCGGGGGCATGTCACCTCTTCAAACCAAGCCACCATCGACGGTGCAATCCTATTGGCCCAAGACCTGATGTCCATGAGCCAAGATTCTGAACAACCCACTTCATCCTCCCACAACAACAAACGAAAGTGGTCCGACTACCACAATAACCACTCCAGCCAACAAAACAAGAAACCCGACACCATCAAAGCCTACAACACCATCACCGACATCACACGGGGTTACACTGGGAGCAAACCATATTGTCCCAAGTGCAGCCGTCACCATGAAGGTTCCTGTGGTCCCTTTTGCAACAACTGCAAGAGGTACGGCCACCTCACAAAAGATTGCCGCTCTCCTACCAACAACAATTCCAACAACAACACCAGACCACCCAAAGTATGCTTTGAGTGTGGGAAACCTGGGCATTTCAGGGACTCGTGCCCAAAACTGAAGAACAACAACAACAACAACAACCGCAACAACAGCAACAACAACAACACTCGCAGCAGAGCTTTTGTCATCAAATCTGGGGACGCCCGCCAAGACCCGAATGTGGTCTCGGGTATGTTCCTCCTCAACAACTTAACTGCTTCCGTTCTATTTGATACTGGTGCTGATAGAAGCTTTATCTCCGATGATTTTTGCCCATTACTTGACATCACTCCTGTTGCCTTAGATGTTAAGTACACTGTAGAGCTAGCAAATGGAAAACTTGTAGAAACCACCAGTGTGATACCTAATTGCACTTTAAACCTAGCTGACGAAACCTTTTCGATCGACCTTATACCCATTGAAATCGGAAGTTTCGACGTCATTGTCGGAATGGACTGGTTGTCCAAGCATCGAGCTGAAATCGTTTGTCATGATAAAATCGTCCGTATCCCACTCGCCGTTGGTGGAACCTTGATCATACAGGGGGAGACCGGTGGGACGGGACTCAATATAATCTCCTGCTTAAAAACCCGAAAATTTCTAAGAAAGGGTTACCCCGCAATACTTGCACACATCACAGAGAAGAAGTCGGAGGAGAAGCGACTTGAGGATGTGCCAATTGTTAGAGACTTTCCAGAAGTCTTTCCGGAAGAATTACCTGGTCTACCTCCGCTTAGACAGGTTGAGTTCTCAATTGATCTCGTGCAGGGTGCCGCACCGGTGGCCCCCTGCACCGTACCGTTTAGCCCCATCCGAACTTCAGGAGTTGTCCGCCCAGTTACAGGAACTTCTGGATAGAGGATTCATTAGACCGAGTTCTTCACCTTGGGGAGCTCCGGTCTTATTTGTTAAAAAGAAGGACGGTTCATTCAGAATGTGCATCGACTATCGAGAGTTGAACAAATTGACCGTCAAGAACCGTTATCCACTTCCTCTCATTGATGATCTGTTCGACCAACTTCAGGGTTCAAGTTTCTACTCAAAAATTGACCTGCGATCAGGTTATCATCAGTTACGGGTTCGCGACACCGATATTCCAAAAACTGCTTTCAGAACTCGTTACGGGCACTACGAATTCCAAGTGATGCCCTTTGGTCTAACAAACGCACCGGCTGTATTCATGGACCTTATGAATCGGGTGTGCAAGCCTTACCTGGACAAGTTTGTCATTGTTTTTATTGATGACATACTCATTTACTCGCGCAACGAGCAAGAACATGTGCAACACCTCAAAACCATCCTTGAACTACTTAGACACGAGGAGCTGTATGCGAAATTCTCTAAGTGTGAGTTCTGGATCCAAACTGTTCAATTCCTGGGTCACGTGATCGACAGTCAGGGAATTCACGTTGACCCATCAAAAATCGAGGCTATCAAAGACTGGCAAGCACCCACCTCTGCAACTGAAGTACGACAATTCTTGGGTCTTGCTGGGTATTATCGACGATTTATCGAAAAGTTCTCTAAAATAGCTCAACCACTTACGGTACTGACTCAGAAGGACAAAAGGTTCGATTGGACCGAAAAACAAGAGTCAGCGTTCCAACTTTTGAAACAAAAGCTTTGCAGTGCTCCAATTCTATCCTTACCCGAAGGCACCGATGACTTCGTGGTATACTGCGATGCTTCTCACCAAGGTCTTGGTTGCGTGCTTATGCAACGAGACAAGGTCATTGCTTATGCCTCACGACAGCTGAAAATTCATGAAAAGAACTACACCACTCATGATCTCGAACTTGGAGCTGTTGTTTTTGCCCTCAAAATCTGGAGACATTACCTCTACGGCACTAAGTGCACCATCTTCACCGATCATAAAAGTCTCCAACATATATTCGATCAGAAAGATCTCAATATGAGGCAACGTCGGTGGGTCGAGTTGCTTACCGATTACGATTGTGAGATCAAGTACCATCCAGGGAAGGCTAATGTTGTAGCCGACGCCCTCAGTCGAAAGGAACGACCAAAACCACTTCGAGTCCGAGCCCTCAGTATGACCATTCACAACGACCTTACCGTTCAAATTCATACCGCTCAGATCGAAGCCCTGAAACCTGATAACATCAAAAATGAAGCCTTGCGGGGTATTGACAAACAATTTGAAGTCAAATCTAACGGAATTAGGTATTTCTCAAACCGAATCTGGTTGCCTAATTTCGGAAACCTACGAGACTTGGTGATGGATGAAGCTCACAAGTCTAAATATTCTATCCACCCGGGATCCGATAAGATGTACCACGGAATCAAGGAATTTTATTGGTGGCCAAACATGAAAGCCGAAATCGCCACTTATGTCAGCAAGTGTCTTACTTGCTCGAAAGTCAAAACCGAACATCAGAAACCTTCTGGTTTACTCCAACAACCTGAAATCCCTGAATGGAAATGGGAACAAATTGCCATGGATTTCATAACCAAACTACCCAAGTCGTCGAACGGGTGCGATACCATTTGGGTGATCGTCGATCGTCTCACCAAATCTGCTCATTTCCTGGCAATCAAGGAAAACGATAAAATGGAACGCCTTGCACAAATCTACATCAAGGAAATCGTTTCTCATCACGGTGTTCCAATCTCGATCATCTCTGACAGAGATGCCCGTTTCACTTCTCGTTTTTGGCAATCACTTCAAAAAGCTTTGGGTACTCGTCTTGATATGAGTACCGCATACCATCCTCAAACCGACGGCCAAAGTGAACGAACCATTCAGACCCTGGAAGATATGCTACGCGCCTGCGTAGTTGATTTCGGTACAAACTGGGAAAAACATCTACCGTTGTGCGAATTCTCGTACAATAACAGTTATCACGCCAGCATTAAGGCTGCACCTTTTGAAGCACTGTACGGTCGTAAGTGCCGATCACCGATCTGTTGGACTGAAGTGGGAGATAGTCAACTCACTGGTCCTGAACTCATTCACGCCACCACTGAGAAAATAGTGGAAATCCAAAACCGACTCAAAGCCGCACGTGATCGTCAGAAAAGTTATGCTGATGTGAGACGCAAACCACTCGAGTTCCAAGTTGGGGATCGAGTTCTCTTAAAAGTATCGCCTTGGAAAGGCGTCATCCGTTTTGGCAAACGCGGGAAGTTGAATCCCAGATACATAGGGCCTTTTGAAATCCTCGAACGGATTGGCCCCGTAGCTTATCGATTGCAGCTGCCGTCCGAACTCAGCAGCGTGCACCCTACTTTTCATATTTCAAAATTGAAGAAGTGTCTGTCTGATGAGACACTTATTATTCCATTAGATGAAATTCGTGTTGACGATAAACTTCATTTCGTTGAGGAACCCGCTGAAATTATGGACCGTGAGGTCAAACAACTGAAACAAAGTCGTATTCTCATCGTCAAGGTCAGATGGAATTCGCGGCGTGGTCCGGAATTCACCTGGGAACGGGAAGACCAAATGCGACTCAAATATCCTCAACTTTTCACTGATTCTACATCAAACACGACTTCGAGCTAAATTTCGGGACGAAATTCTTCTAACAGGGGGAGAATGTAACACCCGCCAAATTAGGACTAGTAATTAGTGCCTAATCATATGTTAATACATGTAATTAGTTCTGTGTTAGGCTAATTAATGTATCGAATTATATATATATTGTTGAATATGTATACGAAAATGCGATTTGATTAAATCGTACGCAATTTAAATCGAATGTATTTCGATTCAATTTAATACGGACGTTGGTGACCAATTTTATTAAATAACGCTTTTATGTCAAAAATATTATTTTGATAATATTTTGTATTCAATTCGTATCGTACAAACCGAACTTACACAATTTAAAACAATAAAATGCGTAAACTAAATAAACAAACTAACTTACATCTTATAACACAAATATAAATTGATTTGTAAAATATTTAAACAATATATCGCGTAATAAATCGTATTTTAAAACTTATAATCAAAATGTAAATAATTATTTAACGTTTAAACGACGGAGCAAACGAACACCACGCGGAACGCGGGGCGAGAAACTGAAAAGTGGGGATAACCCCACCTCCCACTCCTTTTCTTTCTCATTCTTCTATCAATTCTCTCTCTCTTCTCTTATTTCCTCCAAAATCACCAAATCACCAAAAACTCACAAAACCGCAAAATAACGTCACGAAACGCAACCGAATCACCAATATTTTTAGAGATTCACGACCACCTCGCAACGATCTACATTTCTACCTTTCCGGATTTTCATTTCGGCAAATTGTAAGTTTCCGACAAAATCCCGAAATCTCTTGATTCTTAGTATTTTTCATTTGTGGTTGTTTTTATAACTAGTATATGTCCATTACAATGTATAGAACACGATTTCATAGCTTAAAAACGAGTTTAAAACGGATTTTTCGCCGGAAAAACGTTAACAGCCGGACTTTCTGGGCTGGTGTTCATCCATGCGACACAAGCATTGTGTCGCATGTTGTGTCGTATTTTGGCCTTTATGTCGCATAAAATCCCTTGTGTCGTACCTTATGTCGTACCAGATAATTAGTGTCGCAAGTCCTGCGACACAACCACTATGTCGTATTCTATGTCGTATTTCCATACGACACAATCACTATGTCGCTGTTGAATCAGCATCTCGCATCTATGCGACACAACCCTTGTGTCGCATAGACATTGTGTCGCATTTTTATGCGACACAACCCTTGTGTCGCATAACTACCCTTGTGTCGCATATTGTGTCGCAAAACACAGAAAACTCAGATTTTTACTAAGTGTCGAGACTCGAAATTTATCACCCGATTTTGCCCGAATTCAGATCCCAGATGCGTTTTTCGTCAAAGCAATATAGTAGAAATAAAAATTTTCCAAGCTGACCTGGCAGCTCGACCCCAGCCAGGGGCTCTGCCCCTTGGACCCCGCCAGGGGCTGCCGCCCCTTGGACCCCGCTACCAGGGGCGCTGCCCCCGGACCCCCGTACTTAGATTCCGTAACGGCTTTTAAAACACATTTTTCAAGTGAAACGCCACGAAATCAAAATAATAATAGTTGAGATTATTATTACAAATCCGTCACCAACGGGTCGTACATGTTTTCAAACACTTAACAAATCAACCAAATCGTAGTAATTTGGACATATATATAGTTGTGTAACAACTACAAGGGTGATCTTTTGAGATACCCAATCATGTTTATAACCATCGCGTGTCGTGGACACCCTCAGGTTACAAGTCTTTGGACTTCATACTCGGCTAATCAACTTACGTTTGTTTAAACGCTTTCAGACTCAGGTGAGTTTCATAGCCCCTCTTTTACTGTTTTACTCAGGGGTGTGATATACTGCTCAACTTTTAACATGTGAACGCAAGTACCAACTTTTCATATACTACATGAGTTTTTTCGAAACTAATCATTTAAAGTCCTCCGTCAGCATAGTTGTTAATACGTTGTAGCGTGAATATTAGTATATGGTACCATATAGGATTGACCCTCCTCGTCCGGGTTAGCAAGCACTAACCGGGTAAACGGACGTACTAATATTTGGGAAGACGAATGTTGATTAGGCATTCGTGGAGGCACCTCGCCCGGAATTCTCTATAGGGGACCCGGCCCTCGAGTTAAGCTCAACTATGTGCTCATGGCTGTATACACGATGACTATCATTTAATTGCTGGATGCAATTCATTATTTAATTGCTGGATGCAATTCATTATTTTAAATCTTGCGGTTCATACTATATTAACTGATTTCAAACCTGTGAGCTCACCAGCTTTCTAGCTGACCTTTTAGCATATATCGCAGGTACCCAGCAGTAGGATGTTTCTGCTTCAGGACCTTAGCTCGAGTCAGCATACAGACGATTGAGATTTTCTTGCATTAGTATATTTTGTATAAGTACTTATGTACTGAAATCTCATTTTTTTTAAACTCGAGCTTTGTAAAGCTTTAAATGTTGTAAACATTTCAGTTATCAATATATTTTGTTAAAACGACGCATATAGAGTCGTTTGCTATTTATCTTTGTGCCTTGTTATTGATTAGTAACACCCAAATCAAGCTTCCGCAAATCATCAAATTTGGGAGTGTTACACACTCTCCCTAATATGAATCCCAAAATTCGCCTCTTCAATATCATACCTAGCGAAAGCATCTTTATATGCATGAGCAACTTCCAACATATTGTAGGTAGAGTTCCATCTAGTTGGAACATCGAGTACCAAACTCTTAGTACTTTCACATCTAGCATTTCGGGCACATTTCTCAAACTTTTCAATTCTAGAACCTGATTTTTTTATCCAACTAATCCCACACCTAATACTTTTAATCGACGCATCAATTTTTTTTATACCATCTTGCACTATAAGATTCACAATATGAGCTGCACATCTAATATGAATCCACTTGCCTCCTAACAAACAGTTATGGTTTTTTTCAAGTACCAATTTCATAAATTGAATGGCACCATCATTTGCGCTAGTATTATCGACCGAAATAGACAAAACATTATTAAACCCCCACTCATTCAAACAACTTTCAAGCCCCATTCCAATATCAACCCCTCGATGACCATCAACGATACAAAAATTCAAAACTTTTTTCACCAAATTCCATTCATTATCTATGAAGTGACCTGTAAGAGCCATGTAACTCTTTTTTTTTTATGGATGTCCAAGTGTCAGTAGTCAAACAAACCCTACCAATATTTTTTTTAAGTGTTTCGCGAAGCTTGTTCTTTTCCTCTAAATACAATCTCAAACACTCTTGTGTTATTGTACCTCTACATGGAACATCAAATTGAGGTTGATTGATTCTTTGAAAATGCCTAAAGCCTAAACCCTCAACAAAGCTGAATGGGAGCTCGTCTACAATAACCATGTGGGCTAAAGCTTTCTTACTATTTTTTTGATCAAACCTCCATGCTATCAATTTGTTTACATCACCACCCTCATAAGTGAGTTTAGTTTGAGACTTACTTTGTTTTTGTAAGTAGTTATCGCACCTTAGTAGATGGTTTTTGAGATTTGTAATACCATACTTTTTAGAGTGGCATAAATACATGTCACCACAATGTATGCACTTAGCTTTCACGTCTGTAGGTTTCTCCCCTTCTTTTAGATCTTGCTCTTCAAAGTGTATCCATGACTTTGCTGTCTTTTTACGGCGTTTTGGGTGTGTTTCCTGGTTCGTGTTATTACTTTCAACCTCGACAGGTGTTTCATCCAAAATTTCCACTGAGTTTGAATCCGACGACATCTAAAAACAACCAAAAATAGTAAATGTCAACAACTAATAAATATCATATAAACAAACTAAAAAAACTAGAATTCTATTTCGTGTTACACCAAAAAGACAAAAAACTATAAATTTATAAGAAGATTGAAAACCAGTTTATAAGAAAGTGGTCCTAAAATGTCATAATCTTTAAAATCTTGTCTGACCAAAAAGATCCAACACAATAGAATGGCTTTATTTTTTAACATGGCAATTGGCAACACTACAAAATCAATATATTCATGTTGATATATATTCATATCATTTTATTGAAAGTAGTAACCTAAACAATCCAATTTAATAAACAATCAAATAGCAAAAAGTAACAGCAAATAAATATTAATCGATTACCTTTTAGAATGACGATAAAGAGTTGATGTTAGCAGCACTTTGAATATGGGCAGTAGGCGACTAGGCGTGTAATGTATATTGGCAATAGGGTTTAGTCAATACACTAGTGATCAACATGCAAAAATACTAAAATAATGGGCTTTTTAATTTTACATGTATGCTTAATTAACATGGACTAGTGGGCTTTTAGAAAAAAACATTTTTTAAAGGTTTTTTTATGTTCTTATCGGGTCAACCCGATAACCCGATAACAATGTCTAAATAACCCTAACCCGACCCTATAAGAATGTCGGGTCTATCGGGTCGGGTCATACAACCCGAAAAGGTTATGGGACCCTAATAAACCCGACCCTAGTAGGTCATATCGGGTTCGGGTTCGGGTTGGGTCGGGTGGACCCGACCCTTTTGACACCCCTAGTTGTAGTGATGTGATAGCTAGCGGATGAAAGTAGCGTCGCCCATGGTATGTGATATGACGTAAAAAGTCATGTTTTTAAGGGCTTTATCCCTCACATTTTGGACCTATCTTTAGTGAAAACATTCCAAAACATTGATTATTTACTAAAATTTACTAAAGTGGTTCAAAAGTAGACGTTGTGGTAAAAATCACTTAAAACACTCTGAAACCGCACAAAACACAGCATTTTAATTCAAGCAGATTCCTCCGCCCTCATTTTCCTATCAAGATACACCTCATAACTTCTACCATCTGTTGTATAGGTAAAATCGAGACGGAAAAATCTGGAATAAAGTGAAACGGCCAAAGGACAAAGAAACCACTACGCTTTCAGAGACATTAAAAGTCATTCCGGCAATGCCTGAGCCCTACACATCCAATTTCCATGATATTGGCATCATTAGAAGCGTAACGGAATTACGAAGCCACAGGCGAAAGAATCATGTCAAACGGACGCGTAACGAAGGAGATACGGACGTTTTAAGCAACGAACGAAATCAGACAGAGCCCGTATACAGCCCCACACACCGTATACGGCCCTTGTGAGACCGTATACGACCCTTACACCACCTTATACGGACCCTACAAGGCCGTATACGGCCCTCCTGCCCCATATCGTGCTCCGTTTGCTCGTACGTGCTGATTCGCTGGTTGTACGTATGATTTGATGCTTCGCCTATAAATAGTGGACACCCCTCACCTCTTAAAACACACCATTTCTCTCATTTCATTTATTCCTTACACTTTCTCTCTCACACACATCTCTATCTCTCTCTCTAGTTTCTCTCTCTAAAGGATTTCATCTCTCTAGAATTGAGCTAGTTAGAGTCTAGAGAGCTAGTTAGATAGAGGTAGCTTTTAGCTTTTGTACGGAGTCACTCCAAGACATTGTATTCGCGAAGATCTGTCTGTAATAAATTCGTATCAGGTTCTATTTATATATCTCTTACTTTCCAGTTTTAAACATGTGTTGCTTTGTTTATGCTTGTTTAGGATTGTATGCTAGATATATAATGTTAGGCTAGACATTTCTTTGTGTTTACTATGATGTAGTTATGTTTGTATAGTCAATATGTTTATGCCATGCTGTTACTCTGCCCGTGTTACTTTAAACTGTGTATGAACTCATAAACTGAATCTCGAATGTTTATCTATCCAACTTATGCTGTGATTAGAAGCTTCCTGCCAGAACTTGGCCAATTACTAGCGGTACGTTCTCTACCTATTCTATACTTGATGATCAATGAACTTGGTATGGCTGTGTTCTCTAGATTGAAACAAATCATAAGAGACACGGAGCGTAGGATTAAAGATAGGTTAGACTCATGTTTATCTGTTAGATATCTTTGAGAGAACTTTCGGGATATCTATGATCTGATTGTTGGTTATCTGCTATGCTTAGGATTATGGTGTTCTGTTATGTGTCACCCTATTGCATGTTCTTGTTTGATTGTTGCCTTAGGAATGATGCATGCTAGAATTATCCTCCTGGTTCATATCAGTAACTGTATGATTAGGTTTTCAGACACAGAATATTGGTTTACACAGTAGATTAACATGCATGGAATAGTTGTGATGATTTATATCTGTAATGCTGAACACTTTAACTGATCGTTAGCCCGACTATCCCAACTTGGTCCGCGGGATTATCCCCGTTCGTGTTCTTGTTCAATCAACAATTCACGCTACGATACAGACGTCTCTGATGACTGTGACTGGGGACCAGGATTCGAGGATAGTCGTCGGTTAAATTGGTCTTTACATTTGGGAGAACTTCTGGTGTATTTGACTTCTATAACTGCTATCCACGTGACATGTTATTTATCTGATTGCGGACAACTCTACGTTAGATATTTAATAGGCTCGTAGTTGTAGCTCATTAGGATATAGGAAATCTGCGAAAGTAATGTGGAACCCTAATTAATGTAACGGAAAAACCGTAAAACGCCCTATTACTCGGTATAGTGCTGGAAACACCAATTGGTGGAGTACAAACGTATGGAAGCCGCGGAACGGTCGTAGGTACAATACTTTGCATTAATTATGTTTCTATCCTTTCCAGATTGGTCATCACATCTAGTAGCCTTACCCTTTACTATTCATCAATAACACATAACGAAATCATAGTAAACACTCGTTTATCCTCTGTTGTTTGAGTCTCCGTACAAACCTCTCTTGTTTTAATTTTTTTTTATTTAAATTAGTATTTAGTTATAAAAACCAAATCCAAAAGCTTTTAAAAACCCTAGCTGAATCTCCAAAGATAATTAAACTTCCTAAACTCCCATGCCCGTTGTAGTTTGAAGAACGACACTTGAGTCATACATACCGCTTACTGCCCTTTTAGGTCTGTCAGTAGTATACAGTTTAGGATTCCCCTGCTATATAAATTTAAAACACCCTGTCCGCGCGTCCTGGTTAGGAGGTTCAACGACCGGATTAAAACCCGTCCGACCGCTAGGACCGCGACAGTATGTCAACCTATACGCACAATATGTATTAACATAAGTACCTTGATTGTTTGTCAATTTATGTTAATAGTTTGCTTGTTTTGAAGAAATTGTTGATTTCTTAATTTTGTACAAGTTGTAGGTGACAATATGAAAATAATTTAATATTTTCCAAGTATGTTTATGTCGTACGCAAATATTATACAAATATTTGTTTGTGCGTAAGTATGTATATATATATATAGTTGTGTACATATATATATACATATATATGAAGTTTTGTTTCCTTCGTACGTATATATAATTGTTGTATATGCATATGTATATGTATAAAAATATACTTGTCGTATATTATACGTCGTATGTTTTTAAAACGTGTATTTCAACACGTTGTTTACGTATAAATATATATAAAATTTCGTTTTGACAAGAAAATCTCTATTCGTGAATATAACCAAATATTCGATTTTGTAGTCAAGCAAATGCGTAGGTGTGTGTGTATATATATATATATATATATATATATATATATATATAAAAAGTTTGTCATTGGTTATATATATATATATATATATATATATATATATATATATATATATATATATATATATATATATATATATATGTTGAGTCACTGGTCGCTGACCAACTCAACTTAACACTACTCGATGAAGAAATGAATTGTATCAAAGCTGCTGTTGCTGAATATTGGTTTCGCTGATCGTCATTCATATTACTCTTAAGGAATTGATATGCTGAGGAAGATTAAAGCTCAACTTTGTGTGTCGCTGATCAACATCAGCGAGAGCTTTGCTTCATATCAATAAAGGCAAAAGTCACTGCCAGAATAACAGCTAGTCAGTGAAGATCTATAGTTCAAGTCATTCTACAAGAGCATGTTAGCGCGCAGTGAGTGAGGAGGATTACTGCCTCTTCAGGGACTATTCAATAAAGCCTCTCAATCATCAAGTACAAAAAGTACTGTACTTATCTATACATCAGCAAGAGTGTTCCAGTTTGAAGTATGTCCGAAAGATTACGTGGCAGCGAATGATTGGTTTTAAGGTAACGAGATATTTGCGGTAACAGAATTGGGACCCGCAGAATGTCGGTTCATCAGAGTTCAAACCAATCAAGCAGCGACACGTGTCATTCCAAGATCCTATTTAATAGGCGATATTTTAGGAGCTCTTGTAGTATAAATAGTTCAGTGTTTTGTACTGTAAAGGCTAGTCGTTTAATCGTACTTATCACTTGTGTGTCAGTGATTAGTTTGGCTAGAGTACGTATTAACGATCCAGCGAGTGAACAGTCAGCATGTTTGTCCACTGCTGTTCATCTCATTTGTAATAGATTAGCTAAGTGTTTGAATTGGATTAACTTTGGTTAATCCATTCAGCATTCAACACTTGTGAATTGTATTATCAATATAATTCATCATTTTAGCTATCATTACTTTGTTACTTTGATATTGTCATATCTATAATCTGTTATACTTTGCTACTATTGTTTATACTATGTTTCTGTTAAAACAATTTAAAACTCATCAATCAACTGAGCTAAAATCTGAAATAGTTTTAAATTGTATTCAACCCCCCCTTCTACAATTAAACTTTACACTTGCGATTCTAATTCACTAAGTAATAGTGAATTACGGGACTCTCAATATATATATATATATATATATATATATATATATATATATATATATATATATAGGGTAAATGACAAAAGTCGGCAACGAACTGCCAAAATTTGTTCCAAGTATGCAACCTACCAAATAATTTGCTCAACTATGCAACAAACCAGAAGAATATGTGTTCGGATCTTGCAAAGTTGATTATTACCGTTTCAAATTTCCTAAAGCTGATTAAGCTTACACATTACCTGCCACGACGATATTTTTTGCCACGTCATATGTACAGGTGGCATCCATGTCAGCTATAATACACGTGGATTCATTCTGTCTATGGGATGATATTCCTATTTTTTACTTATTAGTTATTAGTTATTAGTTGAGGAAAGCGATTGCTTGCAGACAACACAGTTGACGACACCAAAACTCCAACTCCAATTTCAATTTCACTTCCACTTTCTATCTATCTAATCGAATAAAAGCCCTAATTTACCGATCCCTCAATCTCTTCCAATGGCTTCTTCCTCAAGTACAACAAATCATAACACCAAACACGATGTTTTCCTAATTTACCGATCCCTCAATCTCTTCCAATGGCTTCTTCCTCAAGATTGGTGAGTTCGAAGTGGTGGTGACAATTTGGTTTCGGTGGTTATGGCGGCAGTGGTGGAGGTGACCGGCAGGAGTTCCGGTGGTAGTGGTGACAGGCGAGGTGGTGACGACGGTAAGGTGGGGGTGACCGGAATAAGTTGTGAGTCTTTGATTTAAGCATGAGTTAACTGACCGGAATATGTGGTGTAAATCAAAGCACCAGATCTCAAAGCCCCATAAGTGGTGGTGACGGAAATATGTGGTGACGACGGTAAGGTGGTGGTGACCACCCAATTTCTCACCGCAAAATCAATCTCCGATACCCAAAACCCCTCGGAATCACAATCCCTACTCTGTGTTTCATCCGCCATTACCCCACTCTCTTTGAAGAATTCCCACACCCTAAATACCCTTCACTCCCCTGTTTTTGTCTTACGAAAATTGCACAAAATTTACACAAAATTGGAACTAAAATTTATAAAAATTATGAACAAGGAATTGTTGAAAGGCTCTGTAAAGTGTTAATGATGAGTAAAGATCATCAATTGCCGCTTCAATCGCTTTATCCGTTTAGGTGATGTTCGCAAGATCCAAAGTTTATTGTATGATTTTCTTGACGAACTGGTCTAAAATGTTTTGACGAACTGGACGAAGAATAAATATTGATGATGTCTGTGATTTTGATTTTGATAAAAATGTAAAGTTTATTGTTTGTGTATGTGATTTTGATAAAAATGATGTGAAGAACAAAAAAAAGATGATGATGATCTTTATTTATTTATTATGATGATCTGACGAAGATAATGATAATGAATATTAAGTTGGAATATTATTATTTTATTAGATACTTTTTATCCTATATAATAAATAAATAAAGCTCCACCTCATTTTTAAAAATGTAAAAAAAAGCCACATCATTTTTTTAAAAAATGTAAATTGCCACGTATTATGTGTTTACCGGGTTAACAGGTAACTGGTTACCATATTACTCACATGAGTAAAGGTTCTTCCGGTTTGTTGCATACTTGAGCAAATTATTTGGTAGGTTGCATACTTGGAACAAATTTTAGCAGTTCGTTGCCGACTTTTGTCATTTACCCATATATATACACTAGAACAAAATTGAGATTTTGTTACACCAAAAAAGTGTGACGATATGCATATAGTCACACTTGGTTTTTTAACGTAGGTGTGACGAAAGGTCGAGCGACCATAGGGTACATACGGTGACATTAGCGAGTTAGTTGCCGTATCCATTTAAATCAGTAACCAAAACCATATAATGTGTGACCATATGCTCTTTAAAGTCTAGTAAACGTGTATTTTGTGTGACTATTGTTCATCCAGTGGTCACTTGAATTTTATGTTTGTGTGGCGTTTTGTAACATTTAGTTACATAATGAGTGCTTTAATTTGGGATTTCGTCACATAAAATTAAGCTAAAAGTGACCAAAAGTGTTAATAAGTGTGACCATATGCTCTTTAAAATCAAGTAAACGTGTATTTTGTGTGACTATTGTTCATTTAATGGCCACTTGAATTTTATGTTTGTGTGGCGTTTTGCAACATTTAGTCACATAACGATTGTTTTATTTTGGGATTTGATCACATAAAATTAAGCCAAAAGTGACCAAAAGTGTTAATAAGTGTGACCATGTGCTCTTTAAACTCAAGTAAACGTGTATTTTGTGTGACTATTGTTCATCCAATGGCCACTTTAATTTTATGTTTGTGTGGCGTTTTGCAACATTTAGTCACACAACGATTGTTTTATTTTGGGATTTGGTCACATAAAGTTAAGACAAAAGTGACCAAAAGTGTTAATAAGTGTGACCATATTTTCTTTAAACTCAAGTAAACGTATATTTCGTGTGACAATTGTTCATCTAATGGCCACTTGAATTTTATTTTTGTGCGGCGTTTTGTAACATTTAGTCACACAACGAGTGTTTTATTTTAGGATTTGGTCACATAAAATTAAGCCAAAAGTGGTCATAGGTGTTAATAAGTGTGACCATATGCTTTTTAAAGTCAAATAAATGTAGATTTTGTGTGACTATTGTTCATCCAATAGCCACTTGAATTTAATGTTTGTGTGGCGTTTTGTAACATTTAGTCACACAACGATTGTTTTATTTTGGGATTTGGTCACATAAAATTAAGCAAAAGTGACCAAAAGTGTTAATAAGTGTGACCATATACTTTTTAAAGTCAAGTAAACGTAGATTTTGTATGACTATTGTTCATCCAATGGTCACATGAAATTTAGGTTGGTGTGACGTTTTGCAATATTTAGTCACACAACGAATTAATCAAACAGTGGTCACAAAGTGTGACCATATTATGTAAGTGCATCTTTTAGTCACATATAACAAATCAATAATTCGTGTAACAGTTTGAATTATATAACACCACAAATTAAAATATTAAAATTTGAATGTACATAATTGCATGTACCCAAACTAAAATTGAAACATTTTACAAAATAATAACCGAAAGTAATTATTTAAATATCAAAATAAACTAATCATACATCACATTTTTAAGGACTTTTGACTCTTGAATGTCGTCCTCACTTGCTTTTGCACGGTATCACTAGATACAAAAACCATTGCTTTGCGCTTTTTCTTTGATACTTCTGGTGCAGTTTTGTTCTCATCACCAACCTTTTGTCCAGAAGTTGGTGGTGTTACCTGTACAAGACAAAAGCCGCATATGTATCAAACATTAAATTAAATATGAAAAATTATATACATGTAGGTCGATAAAAACGTGTACTATGTACCTCCTCATCAAAAACCACTTGATCATTGGGCCATGCATAAAAATCACCTACTGCAGATGGAATTTTGAACCTATTTACTTGTACGATATGCGACCAAGCAGATATTAGAAAGTAAAAAAACTACTAGTTACTTCATTAGTTAGCTAAACAACTAAAGAATAAGTTAATAAGAAAGTGAAGCCACTCACCCGTGAAAAAGTAGCCTTGAGATCTCAACATAGTGAAATAGCATGGCTTCAAAGAGACGCATGTTTATTTGGTTACCATTTTAATACAAATACAAACCTACCAAAAACATTAATTTATACAATTCAATTCCATTCTTCGACCAAAATCAATAGCTTCTAGCCGGTACAAGGGAGCATCGCTTCTTTGAAGATCTTGAGCTTTCTAAACAAATGAGAGTTCAGTTATCACAAAAGATAGTTGAAGAAATAAGCCAATGTCATGAACCTAGAGGTGGCAAGATAGGTGGGTCTGGGCAGGTTGGGTCACTCATCTTATATTACACATCAGTTGGTCCAAAATTACTTTTGTCTATTTTATTATATTATTGAAAATAGATAATTATTTTGGTAAATATGATTATATAAAACTTTAACAACCACAGTAATCTAGATATTTAAAAACTCAATTTAGGAGGTTGTATGCATTACAAATACATTTATGATTTTCAACCCACAAGAGTATTCCCTTTTCGGCTAAATTTTTATTACACCCGTTTGAAGCCTATAAGCTAAATTCTTACTAACCTGTTTGGAGTATATAAGAAATTTTTATTAAACCCGCTTATTATACTAACAACCCAAAGCGACCATTCATAAGTCAATGGGTTGAAATTGCCACCTCTACATGGAAACCCGCGGCAAAGAGTAAAATTACCTCAAGTGATTCATCATAGACACGTCTTAGCTTTCCTGTTCTGTACCAAAATATGCGTATTCTACGATCAGGTGACGTGATTGCAAATTGTTTTCCATCCATGCTTACCTAAAAGCAAGTATATAAGTACTTGTAGTTTTTTACTAAAGGCAGCTATTCTACAGAATGTGAGTGCATGTACATTATAGCTAAAAGACAATTAATTTGATTGTGTGCAATCAACTGCAGCACATGCAAAATAAAATGGCAGATACATCAAACACTATTAATGTCACAAACTGATTTTTTAAGATAGCTATTATTGCTCTTCCAAAACATTATCACAAAATCCATACATTACCTCAATAGCAGAAACAGCAGTTTTACATTTGATAATTGCAAATAGATCAGTATCATTTTATTTTATTTATTTATTCATTTTATTTTTTTATAACAGAATGAACCAAGCAGCAATGAATGCACAATGCAGGTCAAAGGCAACCTACCTCTTTAGAAACAAAAGGCTCATTTGATCCAGCTCGTGCATCATATACATGGACAAACGATGAGTTCCTATCACTAATAGCAAGCTTGGCTTTAACCCGTCCTTGTTTGTAGACCCATTGAACCGCACCGGGTATGTATGGAATTTCCAACATAGCCATCATGTCATAGTTTTGCGCATCATATATTTTGATTTACTGGTCAGTAGAAATCGAACAACAAAGCAGCCCATCTACACTAACCTACAATATTCAAGTTCACAAGGTGTGAATACCTTAACATAATTCCCTAGTATACATATATTAGCGTTAAGATTAAGATATAATAGATAAATTCAAATTTACTGCATAGATAATATATGGAAAACTCACTGCCAGGCCTTCAATAGGCCCAGAATGGGATTTGAAATGCTTAGAAAACTCAATGTCAATACTCTTTTTTTCCAGAATTTTAGGTGTCCTGAAAATAATAGGAATAAAACAAATTGATTAAACACAGCCCAGATATCAAATACTTCTTATCTACCAAATTCTCACTCATTTAGCACTGAAACAATTTTTCATTTCAATCCTAACGCAGTCTAATATATTGTAAACATGTATATCTATGGACAAGGGACTAGGGGACGTTCTATTAACAACTAAAATATACGTAAGAATCATAAGAAGTATTATGGACCAATTATTTTTAACTGAGCAATTAGAGTTTAGATGCATTGCATCTGAACTCCACACATGAATATGATTGATCCGAAATAGTTTTTATTTTTTATTTTCATTTGAATTCTTAATCCTAACTCTGTATATGCATATGTAGGGAGGAGTTCTAATAAGCACTCAAATATATATAAAAACTAATCTTGACCAATCATTACAAATAAGCAGCTAGAGTTTGAATATTTATGCATCTAATTTAGAAGATTGGTCCAGATTAGTTCCCACAATCCTACCCTTGCATATGTATATTGTAATATATATAGGTAATAACTTTATTATTGCTCAAAAATGATACAAGCATATTTATACACTTAAACATGAGTTACCACATCTCGGTGCATATAACTTTTCTCATACCTACATTTTAATCACAAATCACATCAAATTCAATTTCATTGTATAAGCACATGCTAATTACCACTAACACTACTACAATAACCTAATATTATTCCATCTAACAAATCACGCCAATTTGATAAAACATAAGTACAATTAAACTATTTATAAGGAAATTATAATCTCAAAGTAATAAAAAGTAAATTAAACCCTAAACCCTAACCATACATGTTAGCAGATGGCAGTGAATCGGGATAAGCTTGTTAGAACTGGAGCGGACGTTTCTGACATCGAACCGGGGCGGGACCCGGCCCAACCATTGGTTCTTCTTCCTCCGCAATCGAGCTTCCATTGTTGTCATTCAGAGCTTCTTCCATTGTTGTTACTGTTAGCGTATTATTTGAATTCTCAGTAAGATCTTTAACTGATGCTCCACAGTGTGTGTGTGTGTGTGTGATATTGGAATTCAATTCTAACAGAGGTAGTGCGGCGGTAGAGGATGAAATGAAAGAGATGAAATGGTTTTTAGGGATAATGATAGGACTTTAGGCTGCTGTGAATTACTTTGTAAATTAAAATCCCCCCAAATATTTTAAGAAAAAGTCCGGTTGCCTAGTTAGAAAAAAGGTTTCTATACAATTCTAATTCTAATATTATGAAACCATAGACATAAAGACCCATTGTTTTTTTGGGTGGGTCCCATATCATTTAATATTGGTAGTGTCATATATCATATATTTCACTATTAACTTATGATAATGTCATATATTTCAAAATGATGAATTAATTTTATCCTAAGTTTAATAGTAGCATATGTGATATTGGTAATGTCATATATCATATATTCCATTATTAAACTTATGATAATGTCATATATTCCAAAATGATGATTTAATTTTATCCTAAATTTAATAGTAGCATATGTGATTTTGGTAGTGTCATATATCATATATTTCATTATTAAACTTATGATATCATCATTATAATTATATAACAATGTGTTAATTAAGTCCTTTTATTTTTGTATATTATAAATTTAAATCTATAATTTATAGTATTTAAATGTATTATTTACCCACTTACCTATAAAATGAAAGTTCATTCATTAAATAAAACATTATCCAAATCGATATGAAAGGTTAATGCGGACTTAAAAAAATAATTTCTTTCACTAACTTGGATTAAAAAAAATTAATTTTCTAATCTCTACATATATAAATTCGTATATATAAAGTAATATTATCATGATACCAACTAAATAGTTAGGGTGTGTTTGCAAGGGGTTTATAGGGGCTTTTAGGGGCTTGAACTTCTACTTTTAATAAGCCCTAGCCCATAAATCTTGTTTGGAAGCACAAAAACAATGGGGCTTCTTGAAAAAATAAGCACCTAGACGCCCTTAAACAAGAAGCTTCTTGAAGTGCTTTTTGAATAGAAGCCCAAGTCCCAGCTCCAACCGCAAGCTCCAGCCTCTAGCTCCAGCTCCAGCTCCAGCCTGTTGTTACCAAACACACTCTTAATATACATATTAAGTTACACTCTTATTATTATAAACAAGATACGAAATACAAAACTTCATATAAACAATCAACGTCCATATGTATACACAGTTTTATTATTATTACTTTAACAATAGTATCGTAACGTGAACATCAAACAAACATAGGAAGTCATTTGAGAATACTTTCTAAGACGATTGTAAACATGCAAACAGCATCCCGTCATCAACGTTTATGTTCTAATATAACTAAAGAATTCAGATATTATGCGAATATACATATACGATGTTGAATGAAATTTGAGGTGAATAGACTAATGACAATAATGAACGGTTATTTATTCATTTAAACCTTTTCACAAGTTAGATTTATCGTTAGACTAATTTTAAGGTATAACTTATAAGAGCTTAAGCAATTTATAATAAATAGTAACAACATAGAATTAGTTGTTTAGTTAGTTTGAAATTTTGAAATAAATACAACCACTTAGAATTAGTTATAACTTAGAATTAGTTATAAGAGCTTAAGCGATTTATAATAAATATAACCACTTAAAATATAGCTTTGTCAAACATCTATGCGCAATTAAAAGTGATAATAATAATTTCTCTAAGTTCATGTTATAACAATGAATGAATATCCTATCCTAATAATAATCCCAATATTGTTATAGTCTGTAAGAGCATACGGAGTGGGCTTACCTGGCATCAAAATTCTTCAACGAGAACACTGTAACACAGTGTTCTCCCACACCATCACAGTGTCCTTCTCAATGTTCTCATCGGCGTTCAGCTATCAGTGTCTAGAACGAAATGTTGTATCCTTCGATGTTCTCATTTTTTTTTTGTTTTTCCTCACACAAAGATTAAATATAAAAACAAAAATAAGTTTTGGGAACACCGTCCAGAACACTGTTACCACTCCACAAAATCCTCACCACAAAATTCTCACTCAGAACACTGTGTTTTAGCCGTCACCACTCCGTGTGCTCTAAGGACCGTAACCATATTTTAGTTATATAATTAATAATTAATTAATAGTTAATAATTAATAATCAATAATCAATTAATCATTATCAACAATAATAATGAACTCTTATAAAATCATTAAGGAGTATATCATTATTATTTTTTTCAACTGGTGCTATATGAGATTAGGGGCGGTGAAATTAGGGGCCTTTCGAAATTTCAATTGCGTTTAATTTTCTCCCATCCTCCTCAACCCCCACGCATTCGCAGTGCCCCAAGATATGTCGGCCAAACAGCCACCGCCGCTGGCCTTCCAACCGTAGTCGATGTTATATCCAGTAAAACCCTTAAAACCCTTTTTTGATTCTTTTATTGTTCCTCAATTTGTTGATATCAATGAATTTTGTGAGATGTTAGAAATTTTATGGTCTGATTTATGAAAACGCTGATCACGCTCACTCATCTGAGGATTTCAAAATCTCCTACAGTCCTCCCCGGAAGGTGCGTTCGTATTAATGTTGGGTGTGTGCAGACAAATGATTTCCCTTCATATTAAAGGTTCGGGTTCTACAGCTTTGTTTTTACAATTGCTTAACTAGTTTTAATTGCTTTAACTTTCTAATTTTATCAGGCGTGTTAAGTTTACAGATTAATTAAATCGGTGTTTAAATACAAGTAAGCAACATGTTTGGAGTCCTCAATAGATGAATTCTTGGTTAGTTAGTATGTGTTGAATGATTCAGAATGCCAGGCTCTGTAATAGTATGATACTGAGAAATTGTTGTCATTATGGTAATAGACTACGTAATAGTATAAGCATCTTATCCACGCATTTACTGTAAATTATATTATGTGGAATTTTTTTAAATGTAGTCTGTAGTGATCGTGTAGTGGACTACAAGATTTTAAGAAGTTCTCCACGAAAGAAAGAATGAAGTTCTCGAATACTAAATCTATTTCCTTGGTAAACTATTATCGAGAGCTAAATAGAGCTCACAACAATAGTCAAGTCTCCGTGGATAAGGTTCTGACTCTCAGTAACATAGTACTACCTCCGTCTCAAAAATATAGTCCACGTTTTCTTTTTCGGACGTCTCAAATTAATTGTCCACATCCAAATATGGAAAGGAAATTTTGATCGTGATTACCAAATTACCCTTACTTCAAATTGTTATTACAAACTTTATAGAATGTGGTAATTAAATGCTTAAGGGTAAAACTGTCATTCTGCAAAAAGTAAGAAAGAGAAAGCAGTAATGATTGTACTTTTATTAAACTGCGTGTTTTTGGTCGGTGGACAATTATTTTGGGACGGAGGGAGTAAAAATCTTAAACGAAATCTTGGAGTTTTGGTTTTTGGTGATTAAGATCTAGCAAATCTCCGGATATAGATTGAAGTGTTCGTGTAGACTATCTATAGAGACGAGCTATTTTGGTCGTTGCAGTCATCCTTTTCAATGGTTCATGCAATCCATAATTGAAAGGTATATCTATTTCTCTATTACATATTCACAATTTAATTTGTAGATTGATCCTTGGTGGAAATTGTGGTTTGAACGAAAATTTTGATACGTAAATCTTTACGTATTTATGCTTCCGCTGCGTGTTCACGGGCAACCATAGTTTCCAACAGCATGGACAACAAGTGCTATGTAAGATTCGAATCACTCTCACTAACACTCGTATTTATAGGAAAAGTTACTTTTACTTAAGCCCATATAATATAATTTCAACATTTTTGGTTCCACTCGTTAAATTTAGTTAGAATGTTCTTTTAAACTTGTATCAGAATCAGATATTAGGCTGGTTGTGTTTCTAATTTTTTGTCTTAAAAAAAAAGAACTCTAAGGGTTCAGATTTTCAAACGTGTGTATATTGGTACCTTTTTTTTTTGAAAAAAAGAGGTGCAGATTAGGAGACATTTTGACCCATATATTTAATCACTTATGGAGTAGAATTCACTTGGGTTGTGTCATATTTCAAACATGTGTAATCAAAAAGTTCATAATTATCCCCTACTAAATTAATATAGGTGGCAACTTTGACATGTTTACTTATTGAATAGGTCTCTAGAAGTTGTATTTTGACCCATTCATGTTCCTGCCCAAATCGGATTTGAATAGTGGGCACCATATACCCATCTCTTTCTTGGGGATACCTAAGATGTTCGAGAATTATCTACATGTAAAGGTTTGTATCTTATATATTAGTGTCCATCTATTAGACTTTGAATTAACTTCTTATAAAGATAATTTTCTATACACTGATGTTGCATGTCTTTCTAGATTAATTTTTAACTCACAGTGATGCAAATAAATCATCTAAATGTTATGGTGACATTACTAATTTAATATTTAGTAGCGATTAGAGTGTCCATAATGTTTTTGATTGACTAATTTACGAATGTGACATCTGTACATATTTTGTAAAAAAATATGATTTTACTTGCTTGCAGTTAGTGGAAATCATGCCAAGGAGCTACAGAGTGAACGTTTCTGCTAACACATTTTATTTCAACAAGGAGACATTGGGTGGTGTTTAAGGACTATATGATGCTTAGGATTCTCAGCTAGATGATGCTTGAGTATTTTTTTTTAATTTACTCATAAATATTTTTAGGATGTAAGTGTAAGACTTAGATTCATATTTGTTGATTATCTTATGTATTTTTAAACCATTGTAAATTGACACATTTGGAGTATAATGAAAATTTTGTTTACCTTTATGTATTATTGCGTAGATTTTGATAATGGAATGTATGATAATTGGTTAATAGTGCGTGTAGAAGATTTTGGTCCTAAGAAAACCTTTTTGGGACACCTGTACTAACTTTATGTAACTATTTTTTAGGACGCCATTTAATTTCTACTAGGACCTTTTCTTTTGTCCTATAATTATATTTCTTAGGACACCAATTTGCGTTCTCAAATATAGCATCATGCAACGTTTATAAAGCGTCCTATTATGATCTATTGGGACGCTCTAATCTTTTACAACGCCTTTATATGGGACACACATGCTCTAGTCCTATTAGATAAAATGTCCTAAAAAGTACCATATTACGACATATATGGGTGTCCTAATAGACCAATTTTGTTGTAGTAATTAAAAACCCAATGCTTTTTATATAACTATACATGTTAGCTTTTGGCAATCTAACACACGCACATAATAAGTTATGTGACCATTCATTTGTACCGGATTTTGGCTACACTGAAATCATGTGTGACAAACTCGACTCTATGATTTAGTCACATAAACAATTACTCCATTGGACATATAAAGTCTCATGATTTAGATACACAAACTAACACTCAATGTGACTAATATCAAATTTAATGATAAATCGTTTTTGCCCATTTTTGCTCTAAATAATAGCCACATGAATATTTCACAATGTGACTGTTGTGAATATATTGGTCACATATAATCACCTAAAATGTGGCTATAAACATCATTTAGATACACATTTGTGATATGGTGTGGCTATTCTAAAACCATATAGTCACATGATCGTGCTACAAATTAATGTGACTATACACATTTTCTTTTGGCATTCTAACACACACTAAACTTTAGACACGCATATTAAGTTACGTAACCATATGTACCGGATTTTGGCTACACCGAAATCATGTGTGACAAACTCGACTATATGATTTAGTCACATAAACAATTACTTCATCTGACATATAAAGTCTCATGATTTAGACACACAAACTAACACTCAATATGACTAATATCAAATTAAATGATAATCGATTTTGCCCATTTTTGCTCTTAATAATAGTCACATGAATATTTCACAACGTGACTATTGTGTATATATTGGTCACATATAATCACCTAAAATGTGGCCATAAGCATCATTTAGATACATTTGTGATATGGTGTAGCTATTATAAAGCCATATAGTCACATCATCGTGCTAAAGTTAATGTGACTATACACATTAGTTTTTGGCATTCTAACACACACTAAACTTTAGACACACATAATATGTTACACATAATATGTTATGTGACCATATGTACCGAATTTTGGCTACACTGAAATCATGTGTGACAAACTCAACTATTTGATTTAGTCACATAAACAATTACGTCATGTGACCATATAATGGCATTTTGTCACAGTGTTCAAGTGTGTGACATAGATTTGTCACGTTTTATGTGTATATCGTGACTAATACTTCAAACTTACTCTTCATTCGTCACGCGTTCCAATTCATATGTGGCTAAATAATCAGTCAAAAAATTGTTGTGACCGTTAGCCACATAAATGTTTGAAGGTGTGGCAATACATTCTCGAATTGTCACATTATCGGAGTTCATATGTGGCTAACTAATAACTTGAATTTTATTATGGTACCTTTAGCCACATAAATATTCAAATGTGTGGCCATTTAATTCTGGCTATGTGTGACCAAATCTCATTTTTGTACTAGTGATATATATACATACATAACGACGTTTCAAACGATATGTTAATTTGTTTACATTTTTACCTGTCATGTTTATTTTCGTTTATAAAATAAACATTATCGTTCCAAATTCGTTGTGTCCAACAACTTCGTATTCATTATTAATGAGTTTGAATCTATAGTCACGATTATATGAACGTACTCATTTTTCGTATATATATATATATATATATATATATATATATATATATATATATATATATATATATATATAGGAATGAGATCCTGTGAAAACAAGGAGATAAAAAAACACAGTGAAAACAGATCTCAACCCTTGATCTAATCTACCATATAAATATATAAAAAAGGGGTGGATATAAAAAAAAAACGGTGCAAACACTTTTTCCTTAACATTATTTTCTTATGTTGTGAACTTTTTTTTTTCTTAAGTAAACCAAAAAAATTAAGGTTCACAAAAAAAAAAAAATATTTTTTTGTGGAAAAAAATTAAATAAAGTCAAATCCGAAAATCAAAAAAAAAATTAAGGTTCACGATTGAAAAACTTAAAAACTTTCTGTGAACCCAAAACAGAAAAGTAAGGTTCACAATTGAAAAAAATTAAAAAGCTACCGTGAACCAAAAAAAATTAAGGTTCAAAGTTGTAAAAAAATGTTTACAATTGATAAAGTTAAAAACTTTCCGTGAACCCACAAAAACTAAGGTTCACAGTTAAAAAAAAATGTTTACAATTGAAAAAGTTAAAAACTTTTTGTGAAACTAAAAAAAAATTAAGGTTCACAGTTGAAATAGTTAAAAACTTTCCGTGAACCCAAAAAAACTTAAGGTTCACAGTTGAAAAAAAAGGTTCACAATTGAAAAAGTTAAAAACTTTCCGTAAAACTAAAAAAAAATTAGGGTTCATAGTTGAAAAAGTTAAAAACTTTCCATGAACCCCAAAAAACCTTAAGGTTCATGACGTGACGCAAAAAGTCATGTTTTGTAGACCATTATTCCATACTTTTTGGGCACATCTTTAGTGAAAACATTCCAAAACAATCATTATTTACTAAAATTCACTAAAGCGCTCAAAATATAGGCGTTGCTACAAAAATCAGTAAAAACATCTGAATAACGAACAAAACGGAGCAAATAAGCAGCAACCAATTCTCGCACCCTCATTTATCCTATGATAAACACATTCTAACCTCATGATATGTTGTAATAGGTAAAATCGAGACGAGAAAATCAACAATCATGCAAATCAGATAAATAACGAAGAAGACTGGACGGTTACAAACTTCTATAAGGTGATTTCGGCTATGATAAAGTTGTACACATCCAATATCAGTGAGATTAGCACCATTAGAAGCGTAACGGAATTACGAAGACACAGACGAAAGAATCAGGTCAAACGGACGCATAACGAAGGAGATACATACGTTTTAAGCAACGAACGAAATCAGACGGAAGCCGTATACGGCCTTGCACACCGTATACGGCCCTTCATAGACCGTATACGGCCCCTTATACACCGTATACGGCCCTATGAAGGCCGTATACGGCCCTTGGTCCCCCATATGCTGCCCGTTTGTGCTTCGTTAGCTTGTACGTGTGTGCTTCGCGAGTTGTACGGCTGATTTCAAGCTTTGCCAATAAATAGGAGGCCACCCCTCCATCATTCCACAAACTTCAACATTCCATTCATTTCTCCATTTCCACTTTCTCTCTCACACACTCTCTCTCTCTCTAAACTCTCTTTCTTTCTTTCTCTCTCTAGAAATTAGGGTTAGGTCTAGTTAGTTCTCAGTTAATATTTAACTGAAACTAACGGAGGGACTACTTTTGTAATAGCATAGGGAATAGTCCAGGGGCTTTTATTGTAATATTGTCAAGGATATTGCGGAAGTTCTGCTTGTACTCTCTCTCTAAACGCTTGTTCAATCTACGCTTTATTAAAGGTTACTTCTTTCCTTATCTGTTATAATGATAATTGCTATTGTTATTATGCTAGATTTAGGACCTGTTATTATGCGTAGTGAGTAGTTTCCCTGTGTGTTTGTTATGATGTAGTTAGTTTATATATGTGTGGGGTGATGCTGCTTTAAACATATAATTGGATAACATTATGGAATAACGGAGGTAACGTTATACGGCTTTCATTTGTATAGCGCCGGAATCATCACTTATGTGTGTAGTACGGAACGTGGAAGCTATGAAAGTCATGGGCACAATCCGTTGTGGAAATAATGTTTCCAGTTATATTATATAAATGAAAACAGGTGATCTATTAATTCTGTATTTATGAATTTCTAAACCAAATCGCCTTTCCTCCAATTAAACGTGGTTAGAACCTTTATGACAAGGAGTCGCGAACCTTGATCAAACGGTCACTACCTATCTATGTTTTCTGAAACTATAAACATGGTCTGAATTGCGTAGCTGTGGAAATACTGTTTAAAACCTTTCGTATAGTACACCGTGAATCAATCAGGGATTTATTGGGAAATAGTGAGGGCTGGTTTATATCATAGATGGTTGGGCTTTAATACAAACGTAGTTTAAACTAGTCTAGAGTGACCATAAAGTATGTGACCCTGGAAAGACCACGATTAATGGCACTGTACTTCGTGTAACGTTGGAAACACTTTTAGTGGAGTACAAATACGTAGGAGCTAAGGAAATGTCGGTGGTTGAAGACTGTGCCACATCCTGGTCTGACTTCAGAGCTGTGGAAATGTTTGATCGCACTGTACACCGTTAGTACACCTAAAGATCTGGAACACTGTGGAAATGCTTGATCGCACTATACACCGTTAGTACATCTTGGGTCTGGAAAACTGTGGAAATGCATAATCGCATGGTACACCGTGATGAAAGCTCGAGACTAAAATATAACCATTAATATAAAGTTAATAGTCACCAAACCAAGTCTTAATCTTTAATGCCTTGTTTGACTTCGTTGTCCTCGTAGTGTTAAGAAAGGTCGGAACTTTAGTGGGTATGTTACTCTATCTCATGCACCCATGAACTAATATTCCAAGAAGGGTCGTTACTATGTTACTGGATAACATTGAAGAGTTGAGCATCCTCCTCCGATCAGACTCAATTTGGCCTAGTACTCAGTGACATATTGATTGGTTTCCCCAATCAGTAGGGTACTAGTGTTTACATTACGAACAATTAAGCTCAGATAAGACACAAACCTTTAAAAGACGTTTTTCATATCAAAACCCTAGCATCACCCCCGCATAAGCTAACGAAGTCATAACAAACACATCTCCTCCATACTGATTTCATCCCTATTTCTATTTTTCATTTATTTACTTTTTATTTAATTGCTTTAAATTACGGACCTAAGTAACAAAAACCCACTCAAACTCTGTTTTAAAAATCCCATCACTAAAATAAACAACTTGTCTTGATACTCCCGTTTCACAATACGATTAGCTTGAAGAACGACCCTAGGTCATACTGCTGCTATACAGCCGTAGTAAAACTTAGGTCCCCAGCTCTTATAAATTTAAAACTCCACTGCCGTGTCCTCCTTCCGTTGCGTTGACGACCGTGACCGATCGAGGGACGACAAGTTTTTTTTGGCGCCGCTGCCGGGGAGTTAATCGTAAGACTCTGAAGCATCCAGACGAGTTTTCTATTTAGTGATACTTCTTTCCCATTCTTATTTTCTTTTCCTTGTTCCAACCGACAATATCTTCCCATATCCCACAAAGATATTCGACCAGATCATCCGGATCTGAATCTCTCATTTTTGTACCCGATCCTGAGTCGATTATCCGTACCATCCGCAAAGAAAGACGTTCCCGTTTTCCACAAATGGCCGCTCGTGTTACTCTCGCCGACAACACCAAACCATCCATCGAAGGACGAGGAGGACCGATTAGCTATCCAGTGATTGACGGAGCTTCTTTTGAGCTTAAAAACCACATCGTACAACTCATAAAAGATAACTGCCAATTCCACGGTCTACCCCGTGATGATCCCAACGCTCATATCGACAAATTCATTCAGGTTTCAAACTCTTATAAGCAGAATGGGGTTGAGCAGGATATCATCCGCTTATACTTGTTCCCCTATTCTCTCGCTTTACATGCTTCTACCTGGTTTGAGGGACTTGAGACCGGCTCAATCACCTCATCGACCGACATGGGTAATAAGTTTCTCGCTAGATACTTTCCCCCGTCCAAACAAACTCAGGCAAAGAATGACATCGAAAACTTCCAACAAGCCCACGATGAATCTATCTACTCAGCATGGGAGCGATTCAAGAGTTTACTGAGGAAATGTCCAAACCACCAAATGACAAAGACTGACAAGGTGTGCACCTTCTACCGAGGTCTTGATCCTAACCATCGCATCAATCTTGACGCAGCAGCTCAAGGAAACTTCATGAAACTCACTGATGATGAAGCATGGAGCTTAATTGAGGATATGACGATGCATCACCACGATTGGAAGTCTGATGAGCAATCCTCATCTTTACCCATCTCCGCAAATAACACCCGCCAAACTGAAGCCATTAAGTCTCTAAGCGATCAAATTGAGACTCTGACAAAACAAATAGCAGATCTGAAGAAACTACCACAGCAAATCCACCAAGTTCAGGCTTGCCAGAACTGTACCAACCATCCCGCTGAAGAATACGAGGTTGAGTACGAAGATCCTACTGACGGTTCAGTCTACTATGCCCAGTTTCCTGTCAGACCTCAAAATCCGCCTGGCTTCGCTAGAACTTCACCACCCAGAACTCGAGGAAACCAGTATCCTCCACGAAACAACCAACCCCCTTTCCAACCCAGGTTTCAGCCACGATATCTGACGTACCCCCAACAACCACAACTTCCATACAATCAACCACTTCCATTAACCGCCACTGAGGATACCCAGCCTGCTGAGCCTGCGAAGACCATCATTCCAGTCACGAGTACTGATGACAACCTCAACAAATTCATCCAAGGTCAAACCACTTTCAACCAAAAGACTACGGCTCGACAAGACCAAACTGATCTATTCCTTCGAAATCAACTCTCAGTCCTGAAAAGCCTTGAGAACCAGATCGGTCAGTTAGCCCAATGTCTCGATACCCGACCGCAAGGGACCTTACCAAGCAATACTATTCAGAACCCCCACGTCGAGGAAGCCAAGACCTTAAACTCTGATAAACCAACTCCTTCTATGACTACTTCTCCAAGGGAACATTCTCCTGTCCCGCCGACAGTTGAGACCAAATCAATGCCCACGCCGAATCGTGAGGTTGAGATTCCTTTCCCTAACCGCCTACACAAGAAGTACAATGCCAAGTCATTCAAACTTGATGGAAAATTCTTAGACACCGTGTCTAGAATCCCTTCTAGTACGAAATACATCCGACGAATGCTGGCAACTAAAGACAAGATTCCTTCCACCCCTAAAGTCTCCCTGAACGCCGAGTGTTCAGCCGTCATCCAGAATGCCTTACTAGAAAAGCTAGGAGACACGGGTCGATTCACCTTACCCTGTTCCATCTATCACTCAGGCACAATACG
Source organism: Helichrysum umbraculigerum (assembly GCA_949592205.1). Lineage (NCBI taxonomy): Eukaryota > Viridiplantae > Streptophyta > Magnoliopsida > Asterales > Asteraceae > Helichrysum > Helichrysum umbraculigerum. The sequence goes on along the minus strand of CATIUR010000002.1, from coordinate 90,154,200 downwards.
CTCCTTGGCCGATCTTGGAGCTAGTATCAATCTGATGCCTTACTCGCTCTACTCCAGATTAGAATTAGGACCACTCCAGCCCACTAAAATGAGTGTCCAGCTTGCCGATCAATCAATCTGATACCCGAAAGGCATTGCTGAGAATGTCATGGTAAAAGTTGACAGGTTCTATTTCCCCACTGACTTTGTAGTGATGGATATACAGGAAGACATTAACATACCCATTATCCTAGGTAGGCCATTCATGAATACTGCACGTGCTATTATTGATGTATATTCTCAAGTTATCAGTCTACGAGCGCATGGACAAACAATATCATACAAGATTGATCAGACCGATTGTTCAATAATGGAGCATGCAGAGATATACGCAATATCCATGGGCAGAGTTATTTCGGATGATGACACTTCTGATTCAGAGCCAGAACCATACAGGCCATACGAGCATACTTGTCTTATCTCAGCTACTGAAGAGTTAGAATCAGAAGACGAGGAAATGGAAGAATCTGAACTAGAAGAAGAAATAGAAGAGGAGGAAGATTCAAAGCAGGATGAAGAAGAAGAGGAACAACCTGAAACAGAAGAAGATATGGAAGAAACGAAACCAGAAGAAACGGAAGAATCCGAGGAAGAACATGAAGAATCAGAGCCCGAGGAAGTATATCAGTCCACACCACCTCATCAACACCTTCCTGACTCATATTTACCGACAGCAGAGATTATGCAGATCGAGAACCTCGAGAACCTCATCCCTCTGTCACAAGATGAATCAGATGAAGATCCACCGACTGATTACTCTCACGATGCAGAATTTGGTCTCACCATGGAGAAACTCATTGCATCAGCTATTGATCCCACCAAACCTCTCGTGTCTCCCCAACTTGACGCTCTGCTGAATGTTGAGAAGACTATAGCTTTATCCGCACAGCACCCGGAGCTTCGAGACAAACTCTTGAGAAAAATTGCAGCATATAAAGCATCCCGACTTCCCCAAAGGATTCAAACCTTTGACACATCTGCACCTCAAAGTCAGTTCGAGAAGGGAAGTACCTCCGGATCTAGCCGTGATTCTGATTCTCAGGAGGAAAAAGACATCGAGATGGATTCCTCTCAGCCGATATCTCAGATTACTGATGACTCCCTTCCACCATCCGATACTATTGAGTTCCCTGATTTCCAGGCTAGGGATACTCCAGCTGAGGAGAGTGATGGCGATGACATCATCTATACTGATATTCCAATAGATATTCGGTCTTTCCGACTTCTTGCATCCTCGACTGTTCCCGTTTCTCCCTAAATTCCGACTATCTCCAACCATGAGGAAATGATTAGTGCTATTGAAGAATTTGAAAACGACATACCTATGATGACAAGCATTATCATTAACTTCACCAATGATTACACTCCACACCAAAGGAACCTGATTGAGGAAATCATAGCCGAATCTGAGGTCAACCAAGCCGAGAATTCCCAAGATTACAGATTCTACCACAACCGCCTAAATGCCTTTGCCGAAGACCTTGCTGCTCAGCTGCTACGAGAGCACCACACTGCTGGACCAACACCTGAGGAGCTAGAGTTCTTTGAAGACCAAAGACGCATGTACAGGAAGATCTATGACACGCTGTTTGGATATGCATTTCCATATTCTGCTGAGCAACACGAGTTCTTAAATTCTTATCGCAGCAATATGTACAATGCTACTGGGAATCCCGATGCAGACATAGACATCCGGTTGATGAATGATCTTAGGGGACTCCTAGATTCTATGGCTAGGAATGATCATATCGACGAGACTTCTCCTCATAGGTTCTACATTGACTGCACCATCGAGTACCATGCTCACAAGATTGCCGAAGATCTCGAGTACGAGAGTTCTGACGAGAGGACGCGTGTCATCCCTTCTTCTATACCTGAAGGTTCGAAGGTTAACATCGCGAACTTCCTCACTGATCGAATCAAGGAAATCTTGGCTGAAGTACCTGATAAAGAGCATAGTCAAATATTCAACTACGGATTACGTGAGGTTTACGACATGATGAACAATACCTTTAAGAACTCCGACCTCACATTTTCTGTAACACCTGGTCAAAAAGTCAACTTGCACGACAAATTTAAACTTTTAATCTTCGTACTAAGTACGCGTTATTACCACGGAATTTAAAAATTATATATAATATATATATAATAAGATGGAGTACTCAGAAAAACGCATCCAAACTTCAATGTCAAAAATCTCGAAACTAATATTTTATTTGTTAGAAGAAATATTATATAAATTGGGACAACGCAGAATCGAATATAAAAAGTAAATTTTAACAAAGTATTTTTATAAAATACTTCCACTAATAAACATTTGAAAGTAACATAAATAAATTTCAGAATTTAAAATATTATTTTGAACTACGAGCGAGTGCAAAAATACGGGTATTTTGTACTGCGGTTGGAGACCACAGTATACAAAAGTGGGAGCTGAGTTTAACAAAACCCAACCCCCACCATCTTTTCTTCCTTCATTTTCTTCTTCTTCCTTTTTCTCCACCCCATTTTTCTCTCTAAAATATCACCACCAACCACCACCACCACCGCCGGCCGATCACCGCCGCCACCGTCACCAACATTTTCGGAATCACCTTCACGAGTGGAACAACATTAACAAAGGCAACATCATCGTTTTCTTTCTCGTTTGGCCTCGATTCGCATTTGTAAGAAATTCTCAAATTCTTAGATTTAATCATTTTGAAGTAATGTTTTAGTGTAATAATGATTACATAACTTACTTATAACCTAAACAACCAAGAAACCACGATTTTACAGCTTGAAAATGCGTTTGATTTGCGATTTTGGCCGGAAAAACGCGAAACCCGAAAGTTTCTGGGCTGCTGTTCTTCAGTGCGACACAAGCCTTGTGTCGCATACTGTGTCGCATGAATTACTCATGCGACATAACCCTTATGTCGTACCTTGTGTCGCAGACTCCATGCGACACAACCCTTATGTCGCTATTGATTTAGCATCACACGTATTATGCGACACAACCACTGTGTCGCAAAGCTTCTGTGTCGCACCATGCGACACAACCCTTGTGTCGCATGAACCATTTTTGTGTCGCATGTTATGTCGCAGAAAACAGAAAACAGCCAAATTTTTCTAAGTATCGGAAGACGTTCTCAAATGACAATTTAAATACGATACGACTCACATTCAAAACAAATATACCTTATAAAGTATACGAAAACTCGAACCTAATAATAATATGAATTATTATTACAATTTCACCAATCACGAACCATACTTACAAACATACGAAATCTCTCGTGTTTAGGACACTAGGAGATCATATTTGGACACGACTCGTTACATTAGGACGCTAGCTCCTCAGGTGAGTTCATAGCCCCTCCTTTTTACTGTTTTTCACTGATTTTGGGGGAGATGCATACTCATGATTTACCTACTTTTCGTTGATAAACGAACTTACAACTGCTTTACAAATGTTTGCAAATGACATATTAGACTCTAATGCCCTTGAGACAACCGTACATACTATGCAAACTAAGTGTGCCTTAACAAGACAACAACTAGAATTATACAAGGAACAACATTTAAACACTTCGTCACATCGGCGATTCAGTATTACTAGATTTGGCTAGTTTACTCGTGAAACACAACCTAGAGACCACACTTACTAATCAAGTCACGATGTATAGAACCGACTGATAGTATCCATCATTTAAGTGCTGTAGGTACTTTTCGACAACTAAGTGATGTAATGACATACTTAGGCATTGTATACTACTCAGAACAGCTAGGTGGCGTTTATACGCATCTAGACATGACCCGCTACACCCATCATCTAGGTGGTGATTAGTCACACTTAGATACATTGCGAACATTAAACGTTATTCATAGGTATAGATTGTTAGATTGCACCTTCAACATTACCGTAGGGTAATAAACGCACATAAATTGAGTGTAGTGTTTATCTGCAGATATCTTACACTAATTTATGCATACATAAACTGTTTAGCACGTTGTGCTACTATCGAGCCCGTGGGGCCATCACTGGGCGCGTTGCGCTACTTCCGGGCACGTTGTGCTACTTCCGGGTTCGTTGAACCACTACTTGGCACGTTGTGCTACTTCTGATTTCATGTACATGATGATGTACACACGCTTACACTAACAAGCACGCGGTGCTTCGCTTATATATATATATATATATATATACATGTACACACCCTATTCACACCATTAAGCACGTAGTGCTTCATTAACGTTAAACAAGCATGTAATGCTTCATCTGATCACACAGTAGGCATGTTATGCTACTGCCGAGCCTGTAAGGCCATCACTGGGCGCGTTGCGCTACTTCCGGGCACGTTGTGCTACTTCCGGGTTCGCTGAACCACTGCTTGGCACGTTGTGCTACTTCCGGGTTCGCTGAACCACTACTTAGCACGTGGTGCTACTGCCGATTAACTATACATGTTGATGTATACATTACTACCTTACTAAGCACGTGGTGCTTCACATTTATTCATACATATTACGTACATCAGGCACGGAGTGCCTCACTACATTTATCCAGTTTAAGCACGTGGTGCTCTCGAACATAAAGTATGCACGTGGTGCTACTTTCATTACTTATATACTTGCAGGATAATCCGATGGATTATTGGGACTCGGGATACTTATTAACCAATCAACATATGTTGTGGTTCCTACATGGGTAGATGACCTAATTTTAGGAACCCGCACCTCCATGTAAAGACTAATAGACGATGCATACTAAACCCCTGTATCTAGCTAACCCTATGGTTAGGGTAACCTACACCCCGATATATAACTTTTGTAATGTCTTTGCAAACTCATTTAATCTAAATACACGGTGGATAACCGCTTTTTATAATACGGATGGTATTATCACACGATTTCATATTAATTACTCTGTGAACTCACCAGCTTTATAGCTGACCTATTTTAGTATGTATTCTCAGGTGGCCCGCAGGATTAGGACCACTGTGTCGCACCCCCGAAACACGTGGCAGCGGAAACATGAGGTGTCACGGGGGCGCTGACCAAATCAAATATCACATCACAAAGATTAAAGCAAACGACCTCTATATGAGACGTTTGAAAAATATTAAATTACCATAATTCAAATGTTTACAAAATATCTAGAGTTCGCATAAACCGTTAGAGATTTCTAATACATAAATGTTGATACAAAATATCGTAATGCAATCTAATCTCTTGTTGTTTGTGAAAACATGCGACTCGAGCTAATGCTTTCCAAAAGCATCCTACTGCCTTGTTTCCTGAGGGAAGTCCTACTGCATATGTGAACCTGAGAAATACATGCTAAAAGGTCAACATAAAGTTGGTGAGTTCATAGGTTTGCGCAGTTAAAATCATAGTATGAACCACAAGATTTCATAGTTATCAAAGTTGCACGAATGCCAAAGTAAATCATAGTATACTATTGCCAATATCGTATTTGTAAATCACAAGATTTAATATTTTGTATTGCTTTACCACAATATCGAAATGTTTGTATTGCTTTACCACAATATCGTTTTGTATTGCTTTACCGCAATATCGTTTTGTATTGCTTTACCGCAATATCGTTTTGTATTGCTTTACCGCAATATCGTTTTGTATTGCTTTACCGCAATATCGTTTTGTATTGCTTTACCGCAATATCGTTTTGTATTACTTTACCGTAATATCGTTTTGTATTGCTTTACCGCAATATCGTTTTGTATTGCTTTACCGCAATATCGTTTTGTATTGCTTTACCGCAATATCACAAGCGTAAATCAGCATATTTAAATGGTTGTATTGGCCTTAGTGGAATAGAAAGTAACTCATGAAATACGTATAAGTGTTTTCCTAAAAACAGTTCATAAAACAGTTCACATAACAGTTCTTAAAACAGTGCATGTATTCTCACCCCAAAACAGTTCAAACAAGTAAAAAGGGGCTATGAAACTCACCTAAGATTAGCAAATAGCAAGCAAATATCAAATAAGCAAGCAAAGTCCAAAGCGCAACCTTCTAACGTCCTAAACGTATAAGGTTGTGTAAGTAGATGTCTTATAAGACCATCTATAGCGATTGTATAAGTGGGGGTCAATGTCCACTCAAGCCAATCGTGTAGGTGGAGGGTTAATGTCCACCTAGAGCTAGTTCATCAACTAGAATGTCCAAATAAGTTGTTCAAGTTCGTTTATTAAAAACGTGTACGACCCGTTGGTGAAAGTTTGTAATAATAATTCATTTAGACATTATTATCAAGTTTGTTTTGTTGTATACTATTTAGTAGTACAAATTGTGTGTTGCAAATAGATTATATTAGTTTGTATAAGCCTTAAACCGTAGGTCAAAGTTGGTCAACTCGTTGGTCAAAGCTGGTCAAACCTGGTCAAACCAGTCAAACTGGTCAAACTGGTCAAACCTGGTCAAACTGGTCAAACCTGGTCAAACTGGTCAAACCTGGTCAAACTGGTCAAACCTGATCAAACCTGGTCAAACTGGTCAAACCTGGTCAAACTGGTCAAGGTTGGTCAAACTTAGCATCACTAGCAAAATGTAGCATCACTAGGTTAGTGTCTCTACTTGAGACTTAGGATATTTTCAGAAAATGTTCTAAGTGTCGGTTTCTAATTCGGGAAACTTTCTAAGTTTAGTTTTTGGTCCAAGTTACTAACTAAGTCATCCAAACCCATTTTTGTTACCACTTTCCAAAAATAGTAAGTTTTGTCGTTTTTAGAAACCGAGCCGTTTTTGTTGACTTGGTCAAACCTACTCGGTTTGACCCGAAACTTTTTCCCAACCCATATCTCAGTTAATAAAGCTCATAAAAATTGTCGGTTCATGTCAGGATCATCCCGAGGTGTCGGTTTTTAAAATGTACTTTACAACTTCAAGATTCCATGTTTCGGTTTTTGTCGGGTTATTACGCCAACTGATTTCACCTATCTCTAGTCCAAATCAAACTTCCAAATTTTTACCAACTGATCTACTATGAGTCTAGACTAACATGTCAAATTTCCAGCATTTAACAAGTCCGTTTACATATTAAATAAATTCCGCGAAAGTTCCGAACACAATTCTCGAAAACTAACAGGTCAGTCCTATAAATCGGCTCGTAGAGAGAAATGAGTACGTTTCTTGAAAAAGTTCAAAACACGAAAGTTGTATATCTTTTCAATACGCAAATCTTAAAAAAAAATGCATCTTCTAACTCTCAAAATTCGATTTTATACGAATATTTTTGTAAACTGCATTTTTGGGACAGATTCTGTGTTTTTATATATGTTTGGTAAAAACGTATTTTAACCTTTTATTTGGACATAATAGTGTTAGATGAGCTACAAAACAAGTAAATAATCATCATGCAATCAGTTTTAGAGAGAGAGAATGTGTGTTCATACTTAGAATGATGAAGAAAGGATGAAGATGATGGAGATAGGCTTTGATCCTTGCTTCCCTTCTTCTTGTTCTTGATTCTTGGTGATTTAAATGATGATTCTTGATGATGAATGTGGCTGTAAACTCAGTGTTTTTGAGAGTGTTTTGGGTTAGAGAGATGAAGAAAAGAAAAAGGTGGAGTGTAAGGAATGAGGGTGTAAGTGGTGCATGGATTGTAAGTGGTTGTAGGGTTAAGGAATATCATCATTTCATTTGCATGTAATTGGAGTGGTGGATGGAGGGAGGTGGCCTTGGGGCCGGTTTTTGTGGGTCCCCCACAAGGGTATTTTAGTCATTTCACATTTCCTTTTAATTGGTTACATTTTTCCGTTCGTTTACTCGATTGTTTAGACGTTTATTTATACGTTAAATGTTTTATACGCGTTTTTAAGTGACGACTTAAATTTCGATATTTTTGATTGAAGTATTTATTAAAATACTTAAAAACATTTATAAAAATGTTCCGTTAATTCGTCGGCCTCGGTTTGCGTGCACGTTTTATGGAGGTTTAATCGCGTAACGTTTTTATTAGATGTTTTTCATTATTAACATCAAATGAGATATTTTAAATGAAAGTTTTACTCTAAATGATATATTTTAAATTCTTAAAATATATTTTGGTTTTTGTTCGATTGTCGGGCGCGTTCCGCGCGTTTCTGTTGCGTTTGAGACGTTTTAGCCAAAACGCCTAGGGTTTTCGTATATTATTTTAATAAAATAATAAATAATGATAAATAACTTCTAAAAATAGATTTAAGTTATCTATAGAAAGTTTTTCACCAACGTCCGTATTTATACTGTGTCGGACTCCATCCGGTTGTTTTGCACAATTTCACCAAATTGCGTAAGCGTAATTACAACTAATTACGTAAGCGTAATATGAATCAATTACGGGTGTATATATTCACATAAATATACAAATAGTTACAAGTAATTACAAGTATTTAGCCTAATACTAAACTAAACTCACGTAATTAGGGTTTCTAGCAGGTTAATCAGTAACCCTAAATCGTCGGGTGTCACATTCTCCCCCTGTTAGGAGAATTTCGTCCCGAAATTTGCTTGTAGTCATAGTTTGTGTGGGATTTAGCGAAAGTGTGAGTATTTCTGACGTTTAACTAAGTCCATGAAAGGAAAGTTCGTTGTTGTGATGCAACGCATCCGTTTGTATTCGTTTGGAGAATTATCTCCGTGTACTATTAGTGGGACAATTATTCCAAAATAGTCAATCGTAGTAAGGTCATTTACTATAAGGTTCGTAGTAGTAGGAAAACATTCCTATGTGGTTCGTAGTAGGAAAACATTCCTATGTGATTCGTAGTAGGAAAATGTTCCTATGTGGTTCTTAGTAGGAAAACATTCCTATGTGATTCGTAGTAGGAAAATGTTCCTATGTGATTCGTTGTAGGAATCGTAGTTGAAATCAAAGAAAAGGTCATAGTTGAGATCATAGTTCAAAGCATAGTTCTAAAATCGGAGTACAAGTCTCAAGTTTTCAAAGTTGTCAAAGTTTCCAAAGTTTAATCACAGATGTAATCGTAGTTGGAATCGTAATTATTATAGTAGTGGGGCTCGTAGTTGCTATCATAGTAGTTTCATAGTCGTATTATACAATACGTAAAAGTAATTTCATAAACATAGTTCACGCTATAGTACAAAATCGTTCATAAAGCGGAGTTCAAGTTGGTAAATCAAAGTTCAAATAGTTCATAAATCGCAGTTCAAATAGTTCTTAAAACAGAGTTCAAATGGTTCGTAGTAAATCATAGAAAACGAGCATTAAATAGTTCGTAAACAGTTCTCAAAACAGCTTCATAGTAGTTCACAAAACAGAGACGGAGTAGTTCACAAAACAGAGACAAAGTAGTGATCAAATCTTGATAAAATAAAAAATGAAAGTAGTAATTGGATTCCAATAAATAGTTTGTTAAAACTGTCAATAAACCGGTTTGTAAACAATTCGCAAGTTATGAGTAATTCGTTGGATCACGTCCAATATAAATCATTGTAAACATATTTCCAATATGTAAATCGTTAGAAGACCCGCAGGTGTTTCAAAGTATAAGTGGTTATCGTTCGTTAGAAAACATAGATCTTTGAGAAAATTGAGTGAAAAACAAGTGTTTGTTTATAGGTATGGTTTTTATTTGTTAAAAATGTCATCATAATATCTGTTGAAAACTTAATATCCATCAAAATACGTTGGAAACTGTCAGCACGTTGAAAGACTCTGTTTAACAAAAATTCGTTGAAAGCTCTGGTTATTGAAAGGTGTTGAAAATTCTGTTTTGTCGAAAATCGGTTGAAAGTTTACGTCTGTGAAAAATCTATATCGTCTATTCTATTCTCGTGGCGGCGTAGCCTAGCAGCTAGTACCAGAACGGTATGATGAACAGGTTCCTATGCGTATGGAGGGGTATTCATGTCGGAAGATTCTCCGCGTCTCAAGAGTTGTAAATAGCCAAATCGTAGTTTCACAAAGTAGTCATGACAATGACCGAGTAGTGTTCTTGAAGTAGTCAATCATGACTATGTTATTGTTTCGAAATAAACAAGTGTTTAGTAAAGATGTTCGATCAAGATAGTTGGTAATTCCGTAGCTGCTAGCATCCATTGCAGTAGTGATCGAAATGATTAAGTTGTTATTGAGATAGTTTATGTCCAGAGTAGTTAAAGTCATAAACCGAGTCATAGCTAAGTCATTGGAATTCATCCAAGTATTGGAGATATTATTTCGAGTAGGTAGTGTGAATAGGATAAGGTCTAGTTCAAGGAGGTCTGTCCGTCTTCTAGTCGTGTGTAACACACGCGATTCATAGGTCTACGATAAAAGTGGGAAGGAAGGGTGTGGAGTAGACGGAGCAAATGTAACGCGCCTAGATGATGAATCCTTACGAGGTTCTAATTCCATACGTGTTCTCGAACGATTATAATGAGAGCGGGAGGAAGAGGGTGAGGTAGGTGTGACTTGTTTGGTTGGCGAATCCTCGGGTAGATTTTCCTCAAGTGAGTCCTATTCGATTATATCGTTGCCCGATTCGGTTGGGCGAGCGGGTACCATGGAAATCTCCACAGTAGTGAGTAAGGCTAGAGCCTCGTTTTCAGAGTTGGGTGACGTAGGTGTGGGAGTGGTTGCCGTGAAGGGTGGCAAATAAGTTTAGTGTACGTAAGGCTATACATATATATACACATAAAAGCCTAGCACATAAGCACATATAAAGGTTGGTCCCGTTCTATCCTCGGTCTACGTCTGCTACTGTACTCTCGTTCACTATAACCATTTCAGGTCTTGCATCGAATCTCCTTTAATTGTACATAGTTGATCAAACTATGTTAAATTAAATTCAAATGATGCAATCGCTGAACCAGCCATACTAAACAAGGAATACTAACCTAATGGTTATAGTCTAGGTCACTAATGCAATCCTAGTTCGCTATAACCTTAGGCTCTGATACCAATCTGTCGCACCCCCGAAACACGTGGCAGCGGAAACATGAGGTGTCACGGGGGCGCTGACCAAATCAAATATCACATCACAAAGATTAAAGCAAACGACCTCTATATGAGACGTTTGAAAAATATTAAATTACCATAATTCAAATGTTTACAAAATATCTAGAGTTCTTATAAACCGTTAGAGATTTCTAATACATAAATGTTGATACAAAATATCGTAATGCAATCTAATCTCTTGTTGTTTGTGAAAACATGCGACTCGAGCTAATGCTTTCCAAAAGCATCCTACTGCCTTGTTTCCTGAGGGAAGTCCTACTGCATATGTGAACCTGAGAAATACATGCTAAAAGGTCAACATAAAGTTGGTGAGTTCATAGGTTTGCGCAGTTAAAATCATAGTATGAACCACAAGATTTCATAGTTATCAAAGTTGCACGAATGCCAAAGTAAATCATAGTATACTATTGCCAATATCGTATTTGTAAATCACAAGATTTAATATTTTGTATTGCTTTACCACAATATCGAAATGTTTGTATTGCTTTACCACAATATCGTTTTGTATTGCTTTACCGCAATATCGTTTTGTATTGCTTTACCGCAATATCGTTTTGTATTGCTTTACCGCAATATCGTTTTGTATTGCTTTACCGCAATATCGTTTTGTATTGCTTTACCGTAATATCGTTTTGTATTGCTTTACCGCAATATCGTTTTGTATTGCTTTACCGCAATATCGTTTTGTATTGCTTTACCGCAATATCGTTTTGTATTGCTTTACCGCAATATCACAAGCGTAAATCAGCAGATTTAAATGGTTGTATTGGCCTTAGTGGAATAGAAAGTAACTCATGAAATACGTATAAGTGTTTTCCTAAAAACAGTTCATAAAACAGTTCACATAACAGTTCTTAAAACAGTGCATGTATTCTCACCCCAAAACAGTTCAAACAAGTAAAAAGGGGCTATGAAACTCACCTAAGATTAGCAAATAGCAAGCAAATATCAAATAAGCAAGCAAAGTCCAAAGCGCAACCTTCTAACGTCCTAAACGTATAAGGTTGTGTAAGTAGATGTCTTATAAGACCATCTATAGCGATTGTATAAGTGGGGGTCAATGTCCACTCAAGCCAATCGTGTAGGTGGAGGGTTAATGTCCACCTAGAGCTAGTTCATCAACTAGAATGTCCAAATAAGTTGTTCAAGTTCGTTTATTAAAAACGTGTACGACCCGTTGGTGAAAGTTTGTAATAATAATTCATTTAGACATTATTATCAAGTTTGTTTTGTTGTATACTATTTAGTAGTACAAATTGTGTGTTGCAAATAGATTATATTAGTTTGTATAAGCCTTAAACCGTAGGTCAAAGTTGGTCAACTCGTTGGTCAAAGCTGGTCAAACCTGGTCAAACCAGTCAAACTGGTCAAACCTGTCAAACCTGGTCAAACTGGTCAAACCTGGTCAAACTGGTCAAACCTGGTCAAACTGGTCAAACCTGATCAAACCTGGTCAAACTGGTCAAACCTGGTCAAACTGGTCAAGGTTGGTCAAACTTAGCATCACTAGCAAAATGTAGCATCACTAGGTTAGTGTCTCTACTTGAGACTTAGGATATTTTCAGAACATGTTCTAAGTGTCGGTTTCTAATTCGGGAAACTTTCTAAGTTTAGTTTTTGGTCCAAGTTACTAACTAAGTCATCCAAACCCATTTTTGTTACCACTTTCCAAAAATAGTAAGTTTTGTCGTTTTTAGAAACCGAGCCGTTTTTGTTGACTTGGTCAAACCTACTCGGTTTGACCCGAAACTTTTTCCCAACCCATATCTCAGTTAATAAAGCTCATAAAAATTGTCGGTTCATGTCAGGATCATCCCGAGGTGTCGGTTTTTAAAATGTACTTTACAACTTCAAGATTCCATGTTTCGGTTTTTGTCGGGTTATTACGCCAACTGATTTCACCTATCTCTAGTCCAAATCAAACTTCCAAATTTTTACCAACTGATCTACTATGAGTCTAGACTAACATGTCAAATTTCCAGCATTTAACAAGTCCGTTTACATATTAAATAAATTCCGCGAAAGTTCCGAACACAATTCTCGAAAACTAACAGGTCAGTCCTATAAATCGGCTCGTAGAGAGAAATGAGTACGTTTCTTGAAAAAGTTCAAAACACGAAAGTTGTATATCTTTTCAATACGCAAATCTTAAAAAAAAATGCATCTTCTAACTCTCAAAATTCGATTTTATACGAATATTTTTGTAAACTGCATTTTTGGGACAGATTCTGTGTTTTTATATATGTTTGGTAAAAACGTATTTTAACCTTTTATTTGGACATAATAGTGTTAGATGAGCTACAAAACAAGTAAATAATCATCATGCAATCAGTTTTAGAGAGAGAGAATGTGTGTTCATACTTAGAATGATGAAGAAAGGATGAAGATGATGGAGATAGGCTTTGATCCTTGCTTCCCTTCTTCTTGTTCTTGATTCTTGGTGATTTAAATGATGATTCTTGATGATGAATGTGGCTGTAAACTCAGTGTTTTTGAGAGTGTTTTGGGTTAGAGAGATGAAGAAAAGAAAAAGGTGGAGTGTAAGGAATGAGGGTGTAAGTGGTGCATGGATTGTAAGTGGTTGTAGGGTTAAGGAATATCATCATTTCATTTGCATGTAATTGGAGTGGTGGATGGAGGGAGGTGGCCTTGGGGCCGGTTTTTGTGGGTCCCCCACAAGGGTATTTTAGTCATTTCACATTTCCTTTTAATTGGTTACATTTCCCGTTCGTTTACTCGATTGTTTAGACGTTTATTTATACGTTAAATGTTTTATACGCGTTTTTAAGTGACGACTTAAATTTCGATATTTTTGATTGAAGTATTTATTAAAATACTTAAAAACATTTATAAAAATGTTCCGTTAATTCGTCGGCCTCGGTTTGCGTGCACGTTTTATGGAGGTTTAATCGCGTAACGTTTTTATTAGATGTTTTTCATTATTAACATCAAATGAGATATTTTAAATGAAAGTTTTACTCTAAATGATATATTTTAAATTCTTAAAATATATTTTGGTTTTCGTTCGATTGTCGGGCGCGTTCCGCGCGTTTCTGTTGCGTTTGAGACGTTTTAGCCAAAACGCCTAGGGTTTTCGTATATTATTTTAATAAAATAATAAATAATGATAAATAACTTCTAAAAATAGATTTAAGTTATCTATAGAAAGTTTTTCACCAACGTCCGTATTTATACTGTGTCGGACTCCGTCCGGTTGTTTTGCACAATTTCACCAAATTGCGTAAGCGTAATTACAACTAATTACGTAAGCGTAATATGAATCAATTACGGGTGTATATATTCACATAAATATACAAATAGTTACAAGTAATTACAAGTATTTAGCCTAATACTAAACTAAACACACGTAATTAGGGTTTCTAGCAGGTTAATCAGTAACCCTAAATCGTCGGGTGTCACACACTGCAAGCTATGCTAGCTCGAGTCGCATGTTTTCAAACTTTGGGACAACTCTGCATTTACTTTTGTATTTCCATTTATGTAATTGAAAACCACTATTAATTTTGTAAACGTTTTATTTGGTAAATGTATAACTATTTTCAACGTCTCATTTAGAGTCGTTCATTATATATCTTTGTGCTTGTGATATTTGATTTAGTAACACCCGACCCGACTGCTTCCGCGACCCGAAATTTGAGGGTGTTACAGATTGGTATCAGAGCCTAAGGTTATAGTGAACTAGGTTGCATTTAGTGGGCCTAGACTATGACCGTTAGGCTGTATCCCTTGCTAGGTATGACTGGTTCAGGAATCACATCATATGAACTTAATTTAACATAGTCTGGCCAACTATGTACAATTAACGGAAGATGATGTGAAGTCTGAAAGGGAGTTATATTGAAGCGGGGAATACGATAGATGACTCTGATTGTTATTTGTTATTGCTAGACACCCTAGGCTATTATATGTACTGTAGGTATATATGAATAGGCCTTACGTGTATATTATTCCTACATATCTGTATACGTGTAGGTACGATTACATCTGACATGATTTCCGCTGTAGTACTGATATATACTTTCGAAGTGGCATATCGCCAGCTTCCCAACCTTTACGACTTGACCTCAAATTTTGACCAGGTTGGTCACGAACGATTAGTATTGCGAGGGATGATCGTAATGACTAAGTCCACGAATTACCTTTAAACTTACTGACGGCCCGAGGGCTATACTTGGGTACCACAACGGCACGTGATGCCACGATTTCACGGTATGTTGATACCACCATTTGAGCACGTTAGTGCAGCTTCCATAGTATGTTAATACTACAAATCATAGCATGTTGATGCTACACTCACAGTACATGGGTACTGCAATTACGGTGCCGCGGGCACTACATTACGGCACGTAGTGCTGCATTTCATAGTACTTCGGTACTACAAACACAAAACATTGCTGATAGCACTGCATTATAGCACTAGGTGCTACTTCAATTTTTCATGTAGACTTGTTATAGTTGCATGAACGATTTACATATATACATATACACTTACTTAACTGGGCACGAGGTGTCATACCTAACTCTTATTATGTACGTATACTTGTATAGTTACGTGTACACCATATATGTATATACGACAAATTAAGTGGGTAATGCTTTAATCAATAAATACATACCTAGTTTAAACCTAGTGCTACGTATAGAAATCCCACGACTTATACACATACAGCCTTGGAGGCTACGTTCAAGAAATATACGATCCCTACCTACCAACAGTACTTTGAGTACTGCATTACAGTGCGTGGCACTACTTTTACGGCATAGGGTGCTGCATTTACAAGGACACTGTACTCATGGTATGTTGACTTCGCATTTCAGTACAAATAGTACTGCATTTATGGTACAGTTAGTACTACACTTATAGCACATGGTGCTGCACACACGGTAGGTTAGTACTGCATTATGATCTGTAGGATCATTACCATAGCATAGCCTTGAACGACTATTGAGAATAATACTACTTAGTCATGATTATGACTGCCAATCAGAACTACCTAACTAAATCCCATCATTGGGAAAGTGAACAAATATACACAACGATTTGGATAATTCGATAAGAACGAAAACTGTCAAATCAAAATCACGTAACGCGGGACGATGTCCGCCACCCACGAAAACTGGAAACCTCAACTTAGATACGGATATAGAATCCTATCTCATTCTTATAAAATACTTGGGGAAATCAACAACTCATACACTTTTGCCTTTTTCTTAAAGGAACATGTCTTCGAGACAACTGACTTTCGACGAAGTTGAACTCGCCCGATACATTGCTCAAGGAGTGACCGATGCGTTACTCTCACGAAATTTACGAACAGACAGTGGGGCCACACTAAACAACCCACTCCAAACGAGACCCTGCACTTATAAAGAATTTATGAGGTGCAAACCACTACACTTCTCTGGAACCGAAGGAGCTATTGGCTTAACTCGGTGGATTGAGAAAATGGAATCCATATTCTGTCTCTGCGAATGCCCTGGCGACCGCAAGGTCAGACTCTCTACCTGCACTTTCGAGGAAGGTGCACTTACCTGGTGGAACACCCAAGTTCATTCCATGAGCACCGAAGTTGCTTACAGGATGCCTTGGGAGGAACTGAAACAAATGCTCAAGGAAGAGTACTGTTCTAATGAGGAAATACATCGACTCGAGGTTGAACTCTGGAACCTCACTGTGAAGGGGAATGACATCACCTCGTACACCACTCGATTCCAACAATTGGCACCCTTATGCCCGAACATAGTAAACTCAGAGCCCACGCGTATCAGAAAATACATTATGGGTCTTCCTAAGCCTATCCGAGGGAACGTCATCTCATCCGCACCTACAACCATCCGAAAAGCCATACGTTTAGCTCACGAACTAATGGCGATGAAAGCCGACTATGAGACACTCCCTCGATCTCCTAATCCCTATAACAAGAGGAAATGGGATGGAAATCCCAGCAATAGCCACGAGCTAACCTTAAGACCTGAACCCGTACCACTCAATATAATCAAACCCGGAGAGAAGAAATACAAGGGAAACAAACCCTTCTGCCCCAGATGCGAAAGCCATCATACGGGGGCGTGTGGCACGCCATGCAATAGGTGCAAAAGCTATGGACACCCAACTAAGAACTGCAGAGTCCCTACTACTATCTCAAACCCGAACGGCCCAAAGGTCTGTTTCGAATGCGGAGACCCGGGACACCTCAAAAGAGACTGTCCGAGACTTTACAACAACGCCTAGCGAGATCTCTAAGGTAGGAAGGTTACGTCCTTTCTCAACAACTTAATCCTTTAACTCGTTAAACATCTAGGTGTCATTCCTCACACCATTTTGGAAAAATTCAAACGCTTAAGGCATCATCGGAAAAACACGACTAGGTCAAAGTCAAGCTTAGAGTTTACTTTCAGCAGACTAGCTAAATTATTATCTGTTAGGTATTTGGTCCTGATAGAACGATTTACAAAACGGTCACTATGTGACAACCATTTAGTCCCGAATGGACTGCGACGTAAACGGTTGCCTGGTAACCAAGACTTAATTATACCATGAAACAAACAACATTGTCCAAACGTAACTACAATGATAAAACACAACACAGTCATGGATTGACTGCCTCCAAACTCGATATAGACATTGTATGTCTACTACCTACGTGATACATTCCTCGTACGTGCATTACTCCCCAGATGTAACAACCCCGAAATTAGGACCAATTTAAAATTTTCCTAATTACTTGTTTATTACTTGTATTTAATATGAAATAGGATTAAATACATTACTTACTATATATATATATATATATATGGATGGAATATATGTATATATACGCGTATACGATTCGAACAAATATCGTATAAAATTACAATCGTACAAACTTGCGTACACTGATAAAACAATTATTAAATAATGTGAAATTATTTAATTACTTTGATTGTTACTTTATATTATGTTTATAATATAACGGAAAACGTACGTTTTGATTAAAACGTCACCGAACTCTCCGAAAACTCGACCAACCGACAAAACAAAACTAAGTTATATTTTATAACTTAGAATCAAGTATTTTATTTAAATACTCCAACAAAAATACCGGGGAACGACTCGTATTTTAAAACGTATATTAATCGCGTATAAAAACTATTTTAACGTTTAAACGACCGAGGAAACGAACACGTATTTGCGTAAACTAGGAAAAGACCAAAATACCCTTGTGGGACCCACTAGGGGGCCAGCCACATGGCTAGGGGATGGCCTCCCCCTTTGTTGCTTGTTTGACTCCATTCAATCACCACCATACCACTCCCATCCCCTCACTCATTCATTCCCACACACCACTCAACCTCTATTCTCTCTCAACTCTCTCTCTAACCCCTCTCTCTCTCTAATTTTCGGCAGCCACAAGCCACCCAAAACCACCATCAAAAACCCCTTAAAACACTAAGCTCATTTGGAAGAAAACGATCACGAGGAGGAGCTTCACGTTTCCATCTTTTCGGATTCTCGATTCGTCGACTTTGTAAGTTTTCCGGCGACTCGTAAACTCTTCCGATTATCATTATTTTACATACATGTTGTTCCCCTAGCTTTATAATGTCCAAATTATACGTTAAAACTCGTTTTTGGAACTCGAAAACTTAAACCGAGAACCACCACTGAAAACAGTCCACTTCCGGAATTTTTATAAAATCGTGTGTTCAAAATCAACGAAAACTTTCTAAATAAGAAATCTTCGTCTCTTCGTCGCCTACGACTTTCATGAAGGGCGTTTTGCCCAGAAATACACCCATCTCCGGCTAATACTAGAACTTTGGACTTAGTTCTGTTTGGAACCAAATCTGACCACACTTCACTTTTATTTTTGTTTAAAATAGTAAACGGACATAAGAAAATACCATAAAATGCAGAAATGAACTTTAGATATATGAGAATATGTGTGATTTTTCGTTAGGCTTGAAATGGACTACAAATGGGTTAAATCGAGGGTTGGAACCGAGTCAAGAATCTGAAACAGGAAACCACTAAACTGAGATCAGTCCACTTCTCGAATTTTTATAAAATCATACGTTTGAAACTAGCGAAAACTTTCTAAACATAAAATCTTCGTCTTTTCGTCGGCTACAACTTTCGTGAAGAAGGTTTAGCCCAGAAACGCCCTCGTTTTGCTATAAAAATCAATTTACAAACATATATATTTTGTGTCAAAACTTTGGAAAAGATTAACTAAAAACCGACACCTCGAGGACCTCTAGAACCGAAAACTCAGTTGATAAAGTGATTATTAGCCATAATATGACTTAGGTAAAAGCCTCGGGTCAAGACTCGAACGTTTGACCTCAAAACCGAGCAAACACCAAAACAGCCCCTTTGTGTCGCATCTGGACACATCTTTATGCGACACTACCATAGTGTCGCATGGTTGTGTCGTACCCGTCGCTTGACTGCGACACAGCTCTTATGTCGCACCTTGTTTCCACGACACTTCTCTTGTGTCGCATATTTTCGCTTGATTACGACACTACGACTATGTCGTATACAGTGTCGTACCCATGTCTGCGACACAGCCCTTGTGTCGCATAAACTCCAAACCAGAACCAAGTCATACGACACTTCCCTTGTGTCGCATATTGTCTGCGACACTACCCTAGTGTCGCATTATAGTGTCGCATAATGCCCAGAACAGAAAACTAAATATTTTCTAAGTGTTGGAACCACTTTTCAATTACTAAAACGAATACGATACGACTTATACATGAAAACAATATAAATTTGAAAGTATACAACGATACCCGAATACGTACAAGTTTATACTAAACTGAACGTGAGATTTCACTCACACCCGCACACGAGTTTACACTCGAAACACTTAGGAGTTTGCACTACAACAAACATACACTTGTACAATAACACGAGTTTACACTCGAACACTTGGGGATACACCCACTCGGATTTACATCCGTACAAACGTTACACGTGCTACGCGCATACACTTGATAACTAAACGGATACTATATATACATAATAATAATACGAGATTATTATTACACGCAAACACCAACGGACAGTACAACTTTTATACAAACTACGATTTACAAACGATTACAAACTTACAAACAAACTAATGGACATTAACTAGTTTGGGAACAACTAGCATGGATACTTTACAAGTATTCCATTTAATTACTAAACCTTATGCGTATTAGGACGCTAAGGGTTGCTAGTTCGGGATACTACTTGCTTACTTACTGCTTTATCTGCCAGACTCAGGTGAGTCTTACAGCCCCTACTTTACTGTTTTATACTCAGGGGTGAGATGCATTACTGTTTTACATGAACACACAAAACTTACATGCTGCCATAATTTACTTACTGTATGAGATTACGAATACGCCAACTGCATGAGTTTACGACTAATCCAATGAAATCCTCCTGAACCATAGTTGTTAGTTATGTGATAAGCGCGAGTTTTAGTATATGGATCCATATGTGACTGACAATCCCCGCCCGGGGTAGCAAGCACTACCACGAACCGTTCCTGTAGAAACGGGCGTTTCTTACTCGTTCCGTATGAATGTTTTGGATTACATTCATGAGGGGGTACCTATATTTACTGTACGTTAAGCTTCAACTATGGTGGCTCATGGCAATTGTATCAAACGGTTAGCATAACCTGCAACCACCACTTATTAAAACTTAAGTTAACGATGAGCATAACCTGTGATCGTTACTTACTGGCTGGCTATGATTTACGAATACTACCTGTGTGTTCAAACTATTTACTTACTTACAAACCTGTGAGATTCACCAACCTTTTTGGTTGACCGTTTTAGTAATGCTTCTCAGGTACACAGCATCAGTAGGGATGCCCAGCAGGATAAGCTTACTTAGCTCGAGTCGCATGCATTTACAAGCTTGGAGATTTTATTACATTACTTTTGTACTAGTTGTTATGTATTAGAATCTCTAGGAATTTACTTGAACTCGAGCTTATATTTTGAAACTACTTATGTATTAATGTAATAACTTTTCGAACGTCTCATTTAGAGTCGTTCACTGTATCCTTTGTGCTTGTGATTATTGATTAGTAACACCCAAAACGTCGCTTCCGCAAACTGTTAAATTTGGGGGTGTTACAGATTGGTATCAGAGCCTAAGGTTATAGTGAACTAGGTTGCATTTAGTGGGCCTAGACTATGACCGTTAGGCAGTATTCCTCATTAGGTATAACTGGTTCAGGAATTACAGCATACGAGTTTAATTTAACATAGCCTGATCAACTATGTACAATTAAATGAAGATGATGTGAGTTCTGAAAGGGGTTATGTTGAACCGGAATGCATTAGCTGACTCTGACCTCGAGAGAACCGGGACTTTTACTTGATTGTGCGAGACACACACTAGGCGGTTATGTGTTATATATATATATACATAGGCCTCTTTCCCCGATACGATACTCTCTCTCGACTACTACGAAATTCACTTTCAAATTTTATCAAACAAACGACAACCCGACTCTCGTCGTTCCATCCTTATTCGATTTTTATAAATTCACGACTACCGACTTACGTCCGAAGACTTCCACACCGTTATAACTGACAACCATAGTTACTCGAACGTCCTTCGATATAAAGATCGAGACCTTGTTTTCACTTACTATTCCTACCTAATTCGACGTTTATACCATTCTACAACGTACCCCACCGTACCGTTATATGTATCCCAATAAAATCATTTTCAACTCAAGTCTCCGTCAGACTTCAAATTTTACAACCGATTTCTTTTATTCATCAAAATTTTATAACAAATGTATTTTTGTCAAACATGTTACAAAAATTTCTTACAAAATGTTTTATGAAATTTTCAAAAATTTCGAAACTGTATAAACTTATTTATAACCCACAAACTTTGAACCAATTTCAACCGTTGACAAAATTTCTTTAAATGTACTAAATCATCACCGCCATAATTCTTATTCAAATCCTCACATGTTCTTTATTATTGTTTCAAGGAACATGCCTCCTCGACGTCAAATCATGCTTACTGAAGCCGAAGTAGCGGGTATAATTGCCCGTAGCGTGGCTCAAGCCCTAGCTACCCGAACATCAAACCCTAGTAGCGAAGATACAGCTACTAATGGACCACAACCCAAAACCTGCACCTACAAGGATTTCCATAACTGCAAGCCGCTGAACTTTGCAGGAACTGAGGAAGCAATCGGTCTGATTCGATGGACCGAGAAAATCGAATCAGTGTTCCTCATCTGCAACCGCAAGGAAGAGGATAAAGTTAAATTCGCCGCCAGCACCTTTTCTGACACCGCCCTTACTTGGTGGAACACTTATGCGCAGACGGTAAGTGTTGCCGATGCTTACAAATTACAGTGGGATGAACTAAAGAATATGCTGAGGGGCGAGTACTGCCCAAGAGACGAGCTGAAACAGTTGGAATTAGAATTCTGGAATCACAAGATGCAAGGCGACGATATCACCGGTTACACCAACCGTTTTCACCAACTGGCACTTCTGTGCCCATCCATGGTTGATCCTGAATACAAAAGGATCGAAAAGTACGTTGATGGACTTCCCGAGCGACTGCAAGACTTAGTTACTTCGTCCAAACCGGGAACAATTCAGAGCGCCATTCGCATGGCTCATGAGTTAACGGCCAATTCTATCCGCCGTGGCTCGACTTCAACCCCACCTGCGAGTAACAAACGTAAATGGGAAGTGATTCCCCACTCATCCAACCCTACCTCTGACAAAAAGCCTGCCACTGGCACTGCCAATGACTCAAAGGCTTACAAGGGGAGCAAGCCCTACTGCTCCAAATGTAGTCGTCATCATAACGGCACCTGTCCCTGCACCAAATGCAAGAAATTCGGGCACTTGGCCCAAGACTGCCGAACCAACCCCACTGGTACTAATGCTCCTGCACCCAAGACCTGCTATGAGTGCAATGGTACCGGGCACTTCAGGAAGGATTGCCCAAAGCTGAAACCCCAAAACAACTACACGAAGAGTAGAGCTTATGTAATTAATGCTAGGGAGGATGACAACCCGAGACTTTGCGATCTACTCAACCCGGGTACGCTCATTCTTTGACTACCCGAATCTGTTTTCTCATAAATCTCTCGTTTAATGATTTATATACAACTGTGTTTTACTCTGTGTGTTTTCTTTGATCCTAAGTACACAATAGGATTAGGAAACGACCGACTACCTAAATTCCGACGACACGATTTGCCTTATACTTTAGATAAAGTAACCAAACTCCCTTCCCAATTATCTCACACTGGTTGAGACCGGGAACTCGTCTACTATTCGTTACTTTAAACAGATGATTTAATATAACTTCCCATACTTGAGGCAAATTCTTAAATAGAACACTTATTTCGTAGGAAATGACAACTCACTTCGTCAACAACCCTACACTGCAAAAGGAACTGCTCAGTGAGGAACCGAAGATGTTTCCTTACCTCCTTGAACTCGAGTGTGATACAGAACACTCCGCTGAATCAGAAATGACACCTGTTGTTCCTGCTGCTCCAACTGCTGCAAAAGCACCAGTTGATGTAACCTTGACTGCTGAATCAGTCAGCCACCTCAACCAAACTATTGATTCGCTGCGAAAACAACTGACTGAAGCACGAGAAGACATTGATGACTTACGACGAATTGCCTTCCAGAATGACCTGCGTATGCATGAGTACGAGCTGCGTTTGATAGCTTTAGAAAACCCTACTTCACCACCAACTTCACATGGTACTCCTACTGAAGAGGATACCGACACCGACTGTACCCCGCCTCCAGCAAAAAGGGCGAAAATCACTCCGACCAACTCTTCAGGAAATTACTTGGGAAAGAAACCTTTCTGTTCCCGATGCACTCGGCATCATGAAGGACCGTGTACCATACCCACTGGTCGATGCAAATCCTACTCAAAAAGTACGAACCCTCCTAAGGTGAAACTCTGCTTCAACTGTGGGAGTGCTGGCCATCTTAAGGCCCAATGCCCACTACCTTCAGGCAACTAAAATTAGGGTACGTTACCACCTGACAACTACTTGATTTCGAACACTGTAGGACCTACCCTACTACCCATTACTACTTCGAACAAATTTCGGGACGAAATTTTCATAACAAGGGGAGAATGTAACAACCCCGAAATTAGGACCAATTTAAAATTTTCCTAATTACTTGTTTATTACTTGTATTTAATATGAAATATGATTAAATACATTACTTACTATATATATATATATATGGATGGAATATATGTATATATACGCGTATACGATTCGAACAAATATCGTATAAAATTACAATCGTACAAACTTGCGTACACTGATAAAACAATTATTAAATAATGTGAAATTATTTAATTACTTTGATTGTTACTTTATATTATGTTTATAATATAACGGAAAACGTACGTTTTGATTAAAACGTCACCGAACTCTCCGAAAACTCGACCAACCGACAAAACAAAACTAAGTTATATTTTATAACTTAGAATCAAGTATTTTATTTAAATACTCCAACAAAAATACCGGGGAACGACTCGTATTTTAAAACGTATATTAATCGCGTATAAAAACTATTTTAACGTTTAAACGACCGAGGAAACGAACACGTATTTGCGTAAACTAGGAAAAGACCAAAATACCCTTGTGGGACCCACTAGGGGGCCGGCCACATGGCTAGGGGATGGCCTCCCCCTTTGTTGCTTGTTTGACTCCATTCAATCACCACCATACCACTCCCATCCCCTCACTCATTCATTCCCACACACCACTCAACCTCTATTCTCTCTCAACTCTCTCTCTAACCCCTCTCTCTCTCTAATTTTCGGCAGCCACAAGCCACCCAAAACCACCATCAAAAACCCCTTAAAACACTAAGCTCATTTGGAAGAAAACGATCACGAGGAGGAGCTTCACGTTTCCATCTTTTCGGATTCTCGATTCGTCGACTTTGTAAGTTTTCCGGCGACTCGTAAACTCTTCCGATTATCATTATTTTACATACATGTTGTTCCCCTAGCTTTATAATGTCCAAATTATACGTTAAAACTCGTTTTTGGAACTCGAAAACTTAAACCGAGAACCACCACTGAAAACAGTCCACTTCCGGAATTTTTATAAAATCGTGTGTTCAAAATCAACGAAAACTTTCTAAATAAGAAATCTTCGTCTCTTCGTCGCCTACGACTTTCATGAAGGGCGTTTTGCCCAGAAATACACCCATCTCCGGCTAATACTAGAACTTTGGACTTAGTTCTGTTTGGAACCAAATCTGACCACACTTCACTTTTATTTTTGTTTAAAATAGTAAACGGACATAAGAAAATACCATAAAATGCAGAAATGAACTTTAGATATATGAGAATATGTGTGATTTTTCGTTAGGCTTGAAATGGACTACAAATGGGTTAAATCGAGGGTTGGAACCGAGTCAAGAATCTGAAACAGGAAACCACTAAACTGAGATCAGTCCACTTCTCGAATTTTTATAAAATCATACGTTTGAAACTAGCGAAAACTTTCTAAACATAAAATCTTCGTCTTTTCGTCGGCTACAACTTTCGTGAAGAAGGTTTAGCCCAGAAACGCCCTCGTTTTGCTATAAAAATCAATTTACAAACATATATATTTTGTGTCAAAACTTTGGAAAAGATTAACTAAAAACCGACACCTCGAGGACCTCTAGAACCGAAAACTCAGTTGATAAAGTGATTATTAGCCATAATATGACTTAGGTAAAAGCCTCGGGTCAAGACTCGAACGTTTGACCTCAAAACCGAGCAAACACCAAAACAGCCCCTTTGTGTCGCATCTGGACACATCTTTATGCGACACTACCATAGTGTCGCATGGTTGTGTCGTACCCGTCGCTTGACTGCGACACAGCTCTTATGTCGCACCTTGTTTCCACGACACTTCTCTTGTGTCGCATATTTTCGCTTGATTGCGACACTACGACTATGTCGTATACAGTGTCGTACCCATGTCTGCGACACAGCCCTTGTGTCGCATAAACTCCAAACCAGAACCAAGTCATACGACACTTCCCTTGTGTCGCATATTGTCTGCGACACTACCCTAGTGTCGCATTATAGTGTCGCATAATGCCCAGAACAGAAAACTAAATATTTTCTAAGTGTTGGAACCACTTTTCAATTACTAAAACGAATACGATACGACTTATACATGAAAACAATATAATTTTGAAAGTATACAACGATACCCGAATACGTACAAGTTTATACTAAACTGAACGTGAGATTTCACTCACACCCGCACACGAGTTTACACTCGAAACACTTAGGAGTTTGCACTACAACAAACATACACTTGTACAATAACACGAGTTTACACTCGAACACTTGGGGATACACCCACTCGGATTTACATCCGTACAAACGTTACACGTGCTACGCGCATACACTTGATAACTAAACGGATACTATATATACATAATAATAATACGAGATTATTATTACACGCAAACACCAACGGACAGTACAACTTTTATACAAACTACGATTTACAAACGATTACAAACTTACAAACAAACTAATGGACATTAACTAGTTTGGGAACAACTAGCATGGATACTTTACAAGTATTCCATTTACTTACTAAACCTTATGCGTATTAGGACGCTAAGGGTTGCTAGTTCGGGATACTACTTGCTTACTTACTGCTTTATCTGCCAGACTCAGGTGAGTCTTACAGCCCCTACTTTACTGTTTTATACTCAGGGGTGAGATGCATTACTGTTTTACATGAACACACAAAACTTACATGCTGCCATAATTTACTTACTGTATGAGATTACGAATACGCCAACTGCATGAGTTTACGACTAATCCAATGAAATCCTCCTGAACCATAGTTGTTAGTTATGTGATAAGCGCGAGTTTTAGTATATGGATCCATATGGGACTGACAATCCCCGCCCGGGGTAGCAAGCACTACCACGAACCGTTCCTGTAGAAACGGGCGTTTCTTACTCGTTCCGTATGAATGTTTTGGATTACATTCATGAGGGGGTACCTATATTTACTGTACGTTAAGCTTCAACTATGGTGGCTCATGGCAATTGTATCAAACGGTTAGCATAACCTGCAACCACCACTTATTAAAACTTAAGTTAACGATGAGCATAACCTGTGATCGTTACTTACTGGCTGGCTATGATTTACGAATACTACCTGTGTGTTCAAACTATTTACTTACTTACAAACCTGTGAGATTCACCAACCTTTTTGGTTGACCGTTTTAGTAATGCTTCTCAGGTACATAGCATCAGTAGGGATGCCCAGCAGGATAAGCTTACTTAG
This sequence comes from Helichrysum umbraculigerum, assembly GCA_949592205.1. Classification (NCBI taxonomy): domain Eukaryota; kingdom Viridiplantae; phylum Streptophyta; class Magnoliopsida; order Asterales; family Asteraceae; genus Helichrysum; species Helichrysum umbraculigerum. The sequence continues at coordinate 90,126,859 of CATIUR010000002.1, read as the reverse complement.
CTCGAGTCGCATGCATTTACAAGCTTGGAGATTTTATTACATTACTTTTGTACTAGTTGTTATGTATTAGAATCTCTAGGAATTTACTTGAACTCGAGCTTGTATTTTGAAACTACTTATGTATTAATGTAATAACTTTTCGAACGTCTCATTTAGAGTCGTTCACTGTATCCTTTGTGCTTGTGATTATTGATTAGTAACACCCAAAACGTCGCTTCCGCAAACTGTTAAATTTGGGGGTGTTACACCAGACCACGCGCGACCCTGACCTCACTTTAAATTTCGGGACGAAATTTTCTTAACAGGGGGAGAATGTAACACCTGGTCAAAAAGTCAACTTGCGCGACAAATTTAAACTTTTAATCTTCGTACTAAGTACGCGTTATTACCACGGAATTTAAAAATTATATATAATATATATATAATAAGATGGAGTACTCAGAAAAACGCATCCAAACTTCAATGTCAAAAATCTCGAAACTAATATTTTATTTGTTAGAAGAAATATTATATAAATTGGGACAACGCAGAATCGAATATAAAAAGTAAATTTTAACAAAGTATTTTTATAAAATACTTCCACTAATAAACATTTGGAAGTAACATAAATAAATTTCAGAATTTAAAATATTATTTTGAACTACGAGCGAGTGCGAAAATACGGGTATTTTGTACTGCGGTTGGAGACCACAGTATACAAAAGTGGGAGCTGAGTTTAACAAAACCCAACCCCCACCATCTTTTCTTCCTTCATTTTCTTCTTCTTCCTTTTTCTCCACCCCATTTTTCTCTCTAAAATATCACCACCAACCACCACCACCACCGCCGACCGATCACCGCCGCCACCGTCACCAACATTTTCGGAATCACCTTCACGAGTGGAACAACATTAACAAAGGCAACATCATCGTTTTCTTTCTCGTTTGGCCTCGATTCGCATTTGTAAGAAATTCTCAAATTCTTAGATTTAATCATTTTGAAGTAATGTTTTAGTGTAATAATGATTACATAACTTACTTATAACCTAAACAACCAAGAAACCACGATTTTACAGCTTGAAAATGCGTTTGATTTGCGATTTTGGCCGGAAAAACGCGAAACCCGAAAGTTTCTGGGCTGCTGTTCTTCAGTGCGACACAAGCCTTGTGTCGCATACTGTGTCGCATGAATTACTCATGCGACATAACCCTTATGTCGTACCTTGTGTCGCAGACTCCATGCGACACAACCCTTATGTCGCTATTGATTTAGCATCACACGTATTATGCGACACAACCACTGTGTCGCAAAGCTTCTGTGTCGCACCATGCGACACAACCCTTGTGTCGCATGAACCATTTTTGTGTCGCATGTTATGTCGCAGAAAACAGAAAACAGCCAAATTTTTCTAAGTATCGGAAGACGTTCTCAAATGACAATTTAAATACGATACGACTCACATTCAAAACAAATATACCTTATAAAGTATACGAAAACTCGAACCTAATAATAATATGAATTATTATTACAATTTCACCAATCACGAACCATACTTACAAACATACGAAATCTCTCGTGTTTAGGACACTAGGAGATCATATTTGGACACGACTCGTTACATTAGGACGCTAGCTCCTCAGGTGAGTTCATAGCCCCTCCTTTTTACTGTTTTTCACTGATTTTGGGGGAGATGCATACTCATGATTTACCTACTTTTCGTTGATAAACGAACTTACAACTGCTTTACAAATGTTTGCAAATGACATATTAGACTCTAATGCCCTTGAGACAACCGTACATACTATGCAAACTAAGTGTGCCTTAACAAGACAACAACTAGAATTATACAAGGAACAACATTTAAACACTTCGTCACATCGGCGATTCAGTATTACTAGATTTGGCTAGTTTACCCGTGAAACACAACCTAGAGACCACACTTACTAATCAAGTCACGATGTATAGAACCGACTGATAGTATCCATCATTTAAGTGCTGTAGGTACTTTTCGACAACTAAGTGATGTAATGACATACTTAGGCATTGTATACTACTCAGAACAACTAGGTAGCGTTTATACGCATCTAGACATGACCCGCTACACCCATCATCTAGGTGGTGATTAGTCACACTTAGATACATTGCGAACATTAAACGTTATTCATAGGTATAGATTGTTAGATTGCACCTTCAACATTACCGTAGGGTAATAAACGCACATAACTTGAGTGTAGTGTTTATCTGCAGATATCTTACACTAATTTATGCATACATAAACTGTTTAGCACGTTGTGCTACTATCGAGCCCGTGGGGCCATCACTGGGCGCGTTGCGCTACTTCCGGGCACGTTGTGCTACTTCCGGGTTCGTTGAACCACTACTTGGCACGTTGTGCTACTTCTGATTTCATGTACATGATGATGTACACACGCTTACACTAACAAGCACGCGGTGCTTCGCTTATATATATATATATACATGTACACACCCTATTCACACCATTAAGCACGTAGTGCTTCATTAACGTTAAACAAGCATGTAATGCTTCATCTGATCACACAGTAGGCATGTTATGCTACTGCCGAGCCTGTAAGGCCATCACTGGGCGCGTTGCGCTACTTCCGGGCACGTTGTGCTACTTCCGGGTTCGCTGAACCACTGCTTGGCACGTTGTGCTACTTCCGGGTTCGCTGAACCACTACTTAGCACGTGGTGCTACTGCCGATTAACTATACATGTTGATGTATACATTACTACCTTACTAAGCACGTGGTGCTTCACATTTATTCATACATATTACGTACATCAGGCACGGAGTGCCTCACTACATTTATCCAGTTTAAGCACGTGGTGCTCTCGAACATAAAGTATGCACGTGGTGCTACTTTCATTACTTATATACTTGCAGGATAATCCGATGGATTATTGGGACTCGGGATACTTATTAACCAATCAACATATGTTGTGGTTCCTACATGGGTAGATGACCTAATTTTAGGAACCCGCACCTCCATGTAAAGACTAATAGACGATGCATACTAAACCCCTGTATCTAGCTAACCCTATGGTTAGGGTAACCTACACCCCGATATATAACTTTTGTAATGTCTTTGCAAACTCATTTAATCTAAATACACGGTGGATAACCGCTTTTTATAATACGGATGGTATTATCACACGATTTCATATTAATTACTCTGTGAACTCACCAGCTTTATAGCTGACCTATTTTAGTATGTATTCTCAGGTGGCCCGCAGGATTAGGACCACTGCAAGCTATGCTAGCTCGAGTCGCATGTTTTCAAACTTTGGGACAACTCTGCATTTACTTTTGTATTTCCATTTATGTAATTGAAAACCACTATTAATTTTGTAAACGTTTTATTTGGTAAATGTATAACTATTTTCAACGTCTCATTTAGAGTCGTTCATTATATATCTTTGTGCTTGTGATATTTGATTTAGTAACACCCGATCCGACTGCTTCCGCGACCCGAAATTTGAGGGTGTTACATTTTCCCACTACCAGACCAGTCTCATCCAGGGTATTCATGAACCTATCCGAGAACTTGGAGTAAACTCCAGTATTGCAGATCACGAGACTTTACACCTGCAGTTCTTTGGATTTATGGACTCGCTCAGACAACACCATCCTGAACGAGAGATGATTGAAGCTGATGGATTCTCTTTTGTAAATACCTGCGGGATTATCTCCAGCACAGTAAAGGAGATTACTTGGGACCTGCTGCACATAAAAAAGATTACAGAGCAGCATCTGCAGAGCTTCCCCATATTTTCATCTGAGATTCCAAACATCGTCGACATCATCGCTCGCCATTTTCTGAGAATATACCCACACAACCCCAGGATTCCACTACTGAGCACTTCCGGTCCTGGTGGTTCCAGCACCAACTAAATCTGAAGGAAGGCTAAGTCGAGCTCTCGACTCTAAAAGCAGCGCTTCTCGGGAGGCAACCCGTGCAATAAAACGTGTAGAAAGAACAGTGTCAATAAGTGAAGATATATCTCTGACTATCCTTCACACTTGGTCGTCACCAAAACACTTTTCTGATATTACAACTCATTTGCAAATAAACCACTCGTCTCAGAAATAAGGAAATCAATTTGAAAAAAATAATAATTCATATGTTTCGAGCATTTGAGGTACTTGCATACTACTTTTATGCATTATGCTCGATCTCGTTTAAAAACACATGTTTTATAAAAATGATTTGTAGTAGAAAATATCTTTTCAAGTTCTGAGACGATGATTTATCTTTTCATTTGCAAATACTTTGAGTTTGTAAGATGGTACGACCAACGTGTTCACACTTACGAGATTGATTCACAAAAAGGAATAATGGATGGAGAAGAAAACCAAATAGCAAGACGCTTGAAGCTGTGCCGCTCTTCATGAATGCAGAAAAAGATCTTGGCAACATCTCTTTTCAGCAAATTCAGATTCTCAGCTTCTTTGCTGCTCGCTATCTGGGGAGTGTCTTAACCTTTACTCTATTTTGTTTATGATTCTGTTTATTATTTGCTTTGTTAGTTTGTTAAAGTAGTCTATACTCTATCCTAAGCTTATCACTAAGTGTGGGATTCCAGCCCAAAACAAACACTTGAGAAACATTTTCTTACATGTTCAAACTCTAAGTGTGGGATTTTACTTCCAGTAAATCTCAACTCACGAGAACATTAGGGACAATGTTCCTCTAAGTGTGGGATAGCAGGTATAGAATACCTTGGTTAGTTTTATTTGATTTTTAATGTCCGAAATAGTAAAGTCAGAAAATGTTCCTCAAATTTTTTCAAAATTTTTCAAAGAAAATTGAAAGTATGAGCTAAATCTATTGATTAACTCTGCTAATTTTGAGCTAAAATATCTTTTGAGAGGAGCTATTTTCAAGTGTGAATAATATATTTCAGAATCTAGGAAAAATAAGGTAGAAATTGCTTAAGCAAGAAATAATAATATGATGGAAGCATGACGAATCACATACAACCCTATTTGCAGTGAGGTATCTTGAGCCTAATAGCATTCATCTTTAATGCTTCACTAATCATTTCTTGTGTGTGCCGATGCATGCATCTCTGAATTAGAACTTGCTCTTGACATACGCTTCAAGACCACATTGGTGTGTACCGTACGCGGTATAGGTGCAATTAGATGACCTTGACATTCCCTAGGATTTAAACCCCTTTTTACATATCTTTTCAAGCCCAAAACCCTTCCGATACTCATTTTTAGTATCGATGATCCACCTAGTAAACCCTGTTGAGCCTAAACCTTTCGTTTCATAAAACCCTCAATAAACCCTACTTCCCAAAATACTCCCAAACTTATCTTAGAATTTCTGAGGTTATGAGGAACATCTTTTAGAATATCTTATCCTTCCCCTTTCGTGCTCTCAAAAAGATTGAAGAATCCTTGGTGTGTAAAATTGACACCGCGAAAAGACTCGAAACGTTCAAGATAAGGGATTTCTGAAAGAATCAAAAGAAGAAAAATATCCTTGGAAATTCTCTGGCAAAGAAATTCTGAAGAAGAAAAGAAAAATAGAAAAATACAAAAGCAGAAAAAGAAAATAAAAAGAAGAAAAAGAAAAAAAGGAAGAAAAATAGTTCCGCAAGAATAAAGCTTAAAGTCCTTTGAAGTATCATCCTCACAAGAAGATTCTGATAGAAGACCAAAAGCTACCTCTCTCTCCGTTCTGAAATAAAGTTGTTCATGATCTCAGTTGTTTTAAGATAAGCAACCCTTCCAACCCAAAAATACCACTATCCATACCCTTTACCCCTCATCAAACACTACAACCCTCATGAATGTCTTGGGATAATTAGCACCGTCCTCACCTAAGTGGTGGCGATCCGATTCTCGACCAAGCCTATGACGATGAGTGCTGCATGACTGGCTATTTGAGCGATTTCTTTTGTTCTAGACTGATAGGAAACCCGATACACTTTGAGTGAATTGAGTGACCACCTTTAGTGAGATCGCCTAGTCATGTGTACTCCAAGATCATGAGATTTGGATGTATGCCTAAGAGAATCTTTTCTTGTTTAAGGAAGGATCATCTTATCTTCCCCTAAATTCCTGAAACTATCTTATTTGCATTTGACAGTGGTAATTCTTAAAAATTTTGAAGCTCGCTCTAAAAATTATTTTAAAATGTTTTCAAAAACTGAGTGTTGCTTGAGGACAAGCAACGTCTAAGTGTGGGATAACTTGATGTGACGCAAAATGTCATGTTTTGTAGACCATTATTCCACACTTTTTGGGCACATCTTTAGTGAAAACATTCCAAAACAATCATTATTTACTAAAATTCACTAAAGTGCTCAAAATATAGGCGTTGCTACAAAAATCAGTAAAAACATCCGAATAACGAACAAAACGGAGCAAATAAGCAGCAACCAATTCTCGCACCCTCATTTATCCTATGATAAACACATTCTAACCTCATGATATGTTGTAATAGGTAAAATCGAGACCAGAAAATCAAGAATCATGCAAATCAGATAAAGAACGAAGAAGACAGGACGGTTACAAACTCCTATAAAGTGATTTCGGCTATGCTAAAGTTGTACTCATCCAATATCAGTGATATTAGAACCATTAGAAGCATAACGGAATTACGAAGACACAGGCGAAAGAATCAGGTCAAACGGACGCATAACGAAGGAGATACGGACGTTTTAAGCAACGAACGAAATCAGACGGAAACCGTATACGGCCTTGCACAACGTATACGGCCCTTCATAGACCGTATATGGCCCCTTATACACCGTATACGGCCCTATGAAGGCCGTATATGGCCCTTGGTCCCCCATATGCTGCCCGTTTGTGCTTCGTTTGCTTGTACGTGCGTGCTTCGCGAGTTGTACGGCTGATTTCAAGCTTTGCCTATAAATAGGAGGCCACCCCTCCATCATTCCACACACTTCAACATTCCATTCATTTCTCCATTTCCACTTTCTCTCTCACACACTCTCTCTCTCTCTCTAAACTCTCTTTCTTTCTTTCTCTCTCTAGAAATTAGGGTTAGGTCTAGTTAGTTCTCAGTTAATATTTAACTGAAACTAACGGAGGGACTACTTTTGTAATAGCATAGGGAATAGTCCAGGGGCTTTTATTATAATATTGTCAAGGATATTGCGGAAGTTCTGCTTGTACTCTCTCTCTAAACGCTTGTTCAATCTACGCTTTATTAACGGTTACTTCTTTCCTTATCTGTTATAATGATAATTGCTATTGTTATTATGCTAGATTTAGGACCTGTTATTATGCGTAGTGAGTAGTTTCCCTGTGTGTTTGTTATGATGTAGTTAGTTTATATATGTGTGGGGTGATGCTGCTTTAAACATATAATTGGATAACATTATGGAATAACGGAGGTAACGTTATACGGCTTTCATTTGTATAGCGCCGGAGTCATCACTTATGTGTGTAGTACGGAACGTGGAAGCTATGAAAGTCGTGGGCACAATCCGTTGTGGAAATAATGTTTCCAGTTATATTATATAAATGAAAACAGGTGATCTATTAATTCTGTATTTATGAATTTCTAAACCAAATCGCCTTTCCTCCAATTAAACGTGGTTAGAACCTTTATGACAAGGAGTCGCGAACCTTGATCAAACGGTCACTACCTATCTATGTTTTCTGAAACTATAAACATGGTCTGAATTGCGTAGCTGTGGAAATACTGTTTAAAACCTTTCGTATAGTACACCGTGAATCAATCAGGGATTTATTGGGAAATAGTGAGGGCTGGTTTATATCATAGATGGTTGGGCTTTAATACAAACGTAGTTTAAACTAGTCTAGAGTGACCATAAAGTATGTGACCCTGGAAAGACCACGATTAACGGCACTGTACTTCGTGTAACGTTGGAAACACTTTTAGTGGAGTACAAATACGTAGGAGCTAAGGAAATGTCGGTGGTTGAAGACTGTGCCACATCCTGGTCTGACTTCAGAGCTGTGGAAATGTTTGATCGCACTGTACACCGTCAGTACACCTAAAGATCTGGAACACTGTGGAAATGCTTGATCGCACTATACACCGTTAGTACATCTTGGGTCTGGAAAACTGTGGAAATGCATAATCGCATGGAACACCGTGATGAAAGCTCGAGACTAAAATATAACCATTAATATAAAGTTAATAGTCACCAAACCAAGTCTTAATCTTTAATGCCTTGTTTGACTTCGTTGTCCTCGTAGTGTTAAGAAAGGTCGGAACTTTAGTGGGTATGTTACTCTATCTCATGCACCCAAGAACTAATATTCCAAGAAGGGTCGTTACTCCATCACTGGATAACGTTGAAGAGTTGAGCATCCTCCTCCGATCAGACTCAATTTGGCCTAGTACTCAGTGACATATTGATTGGTTTCCCCAATCAGTAGGGTACTAGTGTTTACATTACGAACAATTAAGCTCAGATAAGACACAAACCTTTAAAAGACGTTTTCATATCAAAACCCTAGCATCACCCCCGCATAAGCTAACGAAGTCATAACAAACACATCTCCTCCATACTGATTTCATCCCTATTTCTATTTTTCATTTATTTACTTTTTATTTAATTTCTTTAAATTACGGACCTAAGTAACAAAAACCCACTCAAACTCTGTTTTAAAAATCCCATCACTAAAATAAACAACTTGTCTTGATACTCCCGTTTCACAATACGATTAGCTTGAAGAACGACCCTAGGTCATACTGCTGCTATACAGCCGTAGTAAAACTTAGGTCCCCAGCTCTTATAAATTTAAAACTCCACTGCCGTGTCCTCCTTCCGTTGCGTTGACGACCGTGACCGATCGAGGGACGACAGTTCACAGTTGAAAAAAAAGTTTCACAGTTGAAAAAGTAAAAAACTAGCCGTGAACTAAAAAAAAAAAGGTTCACAGTTGAAAAAAAAGGTTCACAATTAAAAATGTTAAAAACTTTTAGTGAACTAAAAATAAATTATGGTTCACACGTGAAAAAGTGAAAAACCTTCCGTGAACTCAAAAAAGAATTAAGGTTCACAGTTGAAAAAATTGTTCACAATTGAAAAATTTTAAAACTTTCCGTAAACCTAAAAAAAATTAAGGTTCATAGTTGAAAAAAAAAAGTTCACAATTGAAACAATTAAAAACTTTCCATGAACTCGAAAAAAAGTAAGGTTCACAGTTGAAAAATTTAAAAACTTTTTGTGAACTCAAAAAAAATAAATTAAAGTTCACAATAAAAAAACTTTAAAAATGTCGTGAGAAAATTTATAAAATAACTTATTTGAAAAAAATAAGGTTCACAATTAAAAATGTTAAAAACTTTGTGTGAAGCAAAAAAAATAATTAAAGGTTCACACCGAAAATTTTATGTGAAACAAAAAAAATATAATAGTTCACAAAAAAATTTATATGTGAAGCAAAAAAGAATAAAGGTTCACAACTTAAAAAAATTGTGAAACAAAAAGTGTTTTCAACTTTTTTTTATCCCCACCCCTTATATATATATATATATATATATATATACTTGGGATCCTGTGAGAACAAAGAAATTCCGTGAGAACGGTGAGAACACATCTTAGTCATCCATTTTTTGATCAAAAAACCTGATTTTGGAGGTGGCATTTTTGTAAATACTTTAAAGTTTGGTTTTGAAGGGTTTACATAAGGATTGCTATGTGAAGTTTAATTTTTTTTGCTTCACAATAGTTTTAACATGGTGAAGTTTTATTTAATTTTTGTTAATCAACATATTTGAAGTAGTGAATTGATAAGTATAAAAATTAATCTTTTCAAAAACTAATGTTAACAAAAAATATTTACTTAATCTCAATAAAACTATGTGAATCTATAAAAAATAAAAATTCATAGCATCGTAACCTTATGTTAAAAAAAAATATTAAACTTAACCTCACCAAAATGATGTGAAGTTAAAAAAAAAAAGAAGCTTTCACGTGAAGAAAATGATGTGAAGCTAAAAAAAAAGCTTCACAGGAGCAAAATGATGTGAAGCTAAATAAAAAAAAAAGATTCACATGAGCAAAATGATGTGAAACTTAAAAAAAAAAAACTTCACATGAGCAAAATGATGTGAAGTTAAAAAAAAAAAGCTTCACATGAGCAAAGGTGATGTGAACCTTCCAAAATCAAACTTCAAAGTATTTACAAAATTGCCACCCCCCAAATCAGGATTTTTGATCAAAAAATGGATGGCTAAGATGTGTTCTCACCGTTCTCACGGAATCCCCTTTTTCTCACAAGAACCCAACCCTATATATATATATATATATATATATATATATATATATATATATATATATATATATATACATATACATATATATATACATATACATATATATATATATATATATATATATATATATATATATATATATATATATATATATATGTTAGATTAGATGGATGGGTTCTGGTGAAAAAAAAGGAGAGAAAAACAAACAGTGAAAACACATCTACACCCTCCATCTAATCTAATATATATATATATATATATATATATATAAAAGGGGTGGGAATAAAAATAAACGGTGAAAACACTTTTTGATTCACAATTTTTTTAAGTAGTGAACCTTTATTCTTTTTTGCTTCACATATGAATTTTTTTGTGAACCCTTATATTTTTTTTATTTCACATAAAATTTTCGGCATGAACCATTAATTATTTTTTTTTGCTTCACACAAAGTTTTTAACATTTTTAATTGTGAACCTTATTTTTTTCAAATAAATTATTTTATAATTTTTTTTCACGAAATTTTTAAAGTTTATTTATTGTGAACTTTAATTTTTTTTTTGGGGTTCACAAAAAGTTTTTTAAAATTTTCAACTGTGAACCTTAATTTTTTTCGAGTTCATGGAAAGTTTTTAGGTTTTTCAATTGTGAACCTTTTTTTTCAACTATGAACCTTAATTTTTTTTAGGTTTACGGAAAGTTTTAAATTTTTTCAATTGTGAACAATTTTTTCAACTGTGAACCTTAATTCTTTTTTGAGTTAACGGAAGGTTTTTAACTTTTTCACGTGTGAACCATAATTTTTTTTTAGTTCATTAAAACTTTTTAACATTTTTAATTGTGAACCTTTTTTTTGAACTGTGAACCTTTTTTTTTAGTTCACGGCTAGTTTTTTACTTTTTCAACTGTGAAACTTTTTTTTTCAACTGTGAATGTAAGTCCCCTAGTTTTAGGATCGATAACTTCGTTATCTGTAGTATTAAGGTGCGGAATCCCTCAATACGGTGTTATTTTACTAACAACGAATATGTTCGTATTGCGTTTTAACTAGACTTAGCTTTAAACAACGAATCGTCAAAGCCTAGCCTTAGGTTATGTTTTTCTCTGGTTTGTTGAATTCGCAGCAATTGAAATCAGAATGCAAAAGTTATTTTCAGTGTTAACGATTTTACAAAGAAAAATCGTTTAAATATTCTGTCTCGGCTCGGCTCGCATGGGCCAGCAAGTTAAGCCCAACTCGCCTTGCAGCCCAAGCCCATTACCAAGCTCGATTCGCTACTGACTTCCACGAATTCAGTTCTCATCTCGGCTCGTTAATCTCGCGACCTGAGAACTCGACTCGCACAGAATGTATTTATTTCGTATTTAATAATTCGTCTAACTTAACACAATAATATGTTTAACGAATATTACTAACAAAACAAATATTTATTTACAAATCTAAACCAATATACAAACGTAATAATAATTACACTAGTCCTATATCAAGCTAGATCTGTTGTCACAATCTATGTCTCAACAGACTCCCCCTTGACAATAGCTCTAGCTTCTTTATCTTCACGCTGTCTTTGGTCTTCATTTGTAAATCTTACTTCCTGCAAAAATTTTAAGCTTGATGCATGTTTTAACCATCCTATGATAATCTCGTGCTAAATCACCCCAACCAACAGTAGATATGATCTTGTTCTTGTATAACATAATCAAATCTTCCTTTGATAAATTCATCAAATGTCTGTGATCATATACACGAAGAATTTCTTTTTCGCCATTAGGATAATCATCATCAGCTTCAATCATAAAGGCTTCTCCTGTTCCAGCATCTACCCCCCAATATTTCAATTTTCCCAAAATATTCTGAGGCATAGTCTTCATTGGTATTTGCTTAATGCATTTGACCGCTGGATAAACCTTCTTCCTTCTTCTTCTTCCAGTTCTCTGACTAAGTTCGTTTAGCTTTATCATTTTTCCTTTCCTTGGCTTAATCTTCGAAAACTTCATAGATAATCCTTCAGTCCTAATGATACGCTCAACATACTTAGCATAATCATCATCACTTGGATTTTTCATATCTAATCTAGCCAAGTCTCGAATCTCATATCGAGGCAATGAACTAAACACGGTAAGCTTCTTCTCAAAATATTGAACCCCGTCAAACCTTTTGATCGCGAAGAGCTTCAGGTCAGAGTCATAATACCATCCAATAATGCCAGTTTTAAGTACACGCTTTCCAGTAATATCAACTTCTTTCAAAATGCGTTGCTTATTTTCCTTTTTCTTTTTCAGCATTTCTTGGATAAACATAGGATTACCAACCATATGTTTGTATTTGTCCTCTATTTCTTCAACTTCAGTATCTGAATCTTCAGAAGCATTCTCAAAAGCTTCTAAATCAATAACTGATTCTCCTTGTTCATTTACAAAAACAAATTCAGTCGTTGATGGATTCACAACATGTTCATCTACATTTGCATCCAGATCAACACCTTCATCTATCACTGATTCAAATACTGCAGTCCAATCTTCAGGAAGTTTGAACTCTCCTTCTTCAATATCATAATCAATCTCTTCATCTATCTCATCCAGAATATCATCTTCCGAATCTGATAGATTAAGCATTTCCATTCCTAGAGAAAAACATAAATACAAATATATTAATAATTCAAATTCTTTATTGATTTCCCTGAACCAATCTAAGAATTTCTTTATTAATTCTTTTGTATATTTTAACCTAACATATAAACGCAATATAAATATAACTTATAAAATCTTTTATTGATTACCCTGAATCAATCTAAAATCTCTTAAGTCTACTTAACAAATATTAATTAATTTTAAATTCTAATGCATTGTGAATAATCACCAAACATTTAAATTTACTATTAATTACCTTATATAATTTCCAAGTGTTAATTGATCTCATTCATTATCAATTTAACCTTTAAATTATATATCATTTGTCTAGTTAATACGAATACATTTTTAACTTGTTAATTACTTATAAACCTTACGGTCTTAAGTCTATAATCAAATCTAAAATGCATATGTTATTATAAAATTATGACCGCCGAAATTAATCGGAACACGCCGCTCGACTACTCAATAAGTCAGAAGTCTTTCGATCACTATTTTATCTTAACATAATTTTATAAACTTAAATTACCAAACATATTTTACTTAAAATAATAATAACCCTAAGCCAAATATATTTACACAATAATTAAGTTTACACTTGTTCACTACAAACTATTACAAATATTACAGTACTAAGATAATACTAAGCTATCTTACCAGCTTCAGTATCACCCGATACAGTCTTATCTGCACTTGTACCCACTCCAGAACCACTAGCACCAGCACCAGACTCCCCCTGAATAGTAGCTTGCTCACTAGTCTTTGAAGGACCAGTCTGCTCACCACTCGGTGCATTGGGATCATCGTCCTTGTCTTGATCTCTCTTTCTCTTCAACTCATTCTCTCTGCAAGACTCCAGATATACCAATATCTCCCCCTGAGCAGGCTGTCCTGAATGCGATCTCAAGACCAGACTCTCTAAAGAAGATAACTTCAGTCTCTGTACAGTGAAGTCCGCAAGTAACGTCTCATGAGTCTTCATCAACAGATTGTACAATTCACTCTGCTTGAGTATCTGTTGTGAAAGAAGAAGATTGCTCGACACCAGCTCTGGAATCTGAGAAGTAAGCTTCTCCAAATCCTTTACCCTCGACTCTAAGGATGTAATCCTTTCAGCATCAGTCGTTGGAGTAACAGGTATCGTTCTGGGTCCAGGCGGTGTAAGAGACTCAATATGCCAGTCTCTGGTAAGCGGTGTATGAGGTTGAGACAAAGCTTGCGTAAGCAAACTTGTCGCAAATCTAGCTGTTTTGTTCGTCGGAAAATTAGCTCCACGAACTAAATCAGCAACCTCATGCTGTAAAGTTAAACACAATTAAAATCAGTTATTGTTACAGATTACTCTGTCTCAAACTCTAATTAATTGCATAACACTCATAGTTATAGAATTTATATCTCATACTTGAAGCGGTAAAGACATCGATTCCGTAACCACCGGTGCAACCATCTCTACCTGTGGTGTATCCTGAGAAACTGTATACAGAATTAACTGTCTCAGTTCAACTCCTGATAAACAACAAGTTAAGATTATTTAACTTTAATTAATACTAACCTTCTCGAATAGTAAGCGTTCTCGGACGCTTCATCAAAGGAATCTCAACTTCCTCAGTACCTTCCTCCAGAATACTCTTACCCTTCCTCTTCTTTTCAGAAGCAGATGGAGGAGGAGAAGGTGTATTATCAGAATCTTCATCTGAAGCCGTCTCACCATCACGACCTCTAGATGATCTAACAGGATCCTAAATTTTAAATATATTAAACATTTATGATTAGCGTAAGCTCTATCATACAAGTTCTATATATTTAAGATTAATCAGATATAATACCTCAGTTGGTACAACAACTGATCTATCAAGCTGTATCTGCTCATCCTCAAGTAATATAACTTCTGGATGTGCAGCCTCAGCTTCAGCTTCCTGTTCGTATAATGATATTTATATTTTTAAAATCAGAAATAATATCCAATTTACTAAATATCTAATATCAGAATCATTATATAATAATATTATGCATCTATGATCAATAAAAACAATCTATCAACTAAGCATCTATATTATTACATAAGTAACAGATTACCTCAGGTGGTGCCAAGTAACTCTCAATGTCTTGAAGCAAAGGATTTGTCTCATCATCATTCTGCTCCAAAACTTCTTGCACAACCTGTGCAGCAACCTCTTGATTCACCTGCTGATCCACCTGACCAGCCTGAATAAGAACATCCTCAAGGAGCCCTTGTGGATCTTCAGGTTGAGCTTCCTCAGCTACAGGTGCAGGTACAACATCAGCAACAGCAGGAGCAACAACAGCAGCAGGAGCTACGTCCAACCACCCATGATTTGGCGGTGCAACGTAGTTCGGATCAACAATATATCCAAAAAGTGGTCTAATTTCCGGTTTCACCACTCCTTCCTTCCTAATCGTCTGCATAAACATGGCATTATAACCACGTTGATCAATGGTATTCACCGATAAAAACGGCTCAGGAATAACCAAGTTCGGTAGACGCGCACGTATGATAAGCATACAAAACCTCGGGTAGATCATAAATCTAGATCTAACAGAACCCGATATCTGTCTAGCTATCTCTCCAAAAATGTAATCACAAAAACTGTATGGTTTATTGTAAACCAGTGACAGTACAGCCGATAGAATCGCAGGGCTCAACTCATCAAAGCCACCTTTCTTTGCTGCGAAGACTATATTCATCACGTGCCAAAGAAACCTCCACTGACCAATGACCAGAGGCTTCTGGAACTGACGTCCACGCCTGTCTCCTGTATATCCCATACGTCCAATAGCACCCTCAATAAAGTCCATAGGATACTCAATATCCCCGTTCTCCTGTTCTACCGTACCTAGCTGCAAAATCTCACGAAGATTACCAGCTGAAAAGGTAACAGGTTGTCCACCAACTGTAGCTCGAATCTCTGGCGGAGTGACAGATTCGTCATAAACAATATCCGTCCAGAAATCGTTCAGTATAGTCTGTGAGATAGGAGGATTGGCCGTAATAGCATATCTAATCCTTGATCGTGCTAGAAAACGTAATATATCAGCAACCCTGTCAGCCCGTTTGGCCTCAAGGTTCAGATCAACCAGGATGTTGTGACCCTTATCAAATGCTCTAGCCATATCTGTAATGAATACAAACAACAGATATAATTTAATGCACGATAAAAAATATTTAAACTATTATGTATTATGAATCGAGATTCATCAAACATCTTAGTTTAAAATTGTAATTATATATAACTTGATACAAAAATAATCTCAAGTCGTATATAAAAATTTTACTTATAACTAAAAAGTCTTAAGTCTAATTTAAATCACGTTAGGTACTTGTTATTTTAATAAAAATCTCAAGTCGTTAACGTTAAAAATTATACCGCTAATGTGAAATTAGGACACGCCACTAATTTTCTTCTTAAATTAGTAGACTTTCGATATAATCATATAAGAATTAACACAAATCCATTTCATAAAAGTTATTACTTAAAAAGTCTTAACATTTATATCACTACTTTAAAAAATAGAATTTTTCTAAGTACTGGACTCGCATAAACTGGCCTAACGAGGTGAGGTCAACTCGTTTTGCTTATGAACTCGCTAAACTTATAAAGCAGCTATTGAAGTGAACTCGCTAATCTCATGGATTCGCTAGTCAACTCGCTGCGAGTTGATTCACAATGTCAACTCGTTTCATTCAATCAGGGAGTCGAGGTAAAATCTCAACTCGTTCGATGAACAGCCGTCGATAATTTTTAATTAAAATCGATTAATCTATTGAATTTAACATGATCTATCAATTGATTTACGTTTATTAACATCCATTTAACATAAACCACAAGGATTTATGTCCAATAACATCGTAATCGACGCAAATCGTTTAGTTTTTAACCCGAAACCCTAAGTTTTATAAAAACTTCGATTTCTTGTTATTTACACGGTGAAATCCGTTGGTTTATACCTCAAAATGTTCGCAATATGAAGATGTATAAAGTCCTCGGATTGAATAACTCGTTCCCGTAATCTAAGAATCGAAATCAAACGAAAACAATAAATCGCCTCGTTTCGCCTTGTTGACGGATTCGCAAGCTTTACTGAACTCGCGAAGTATGTGGGTTCGGTGGGTTGGTCTGACTCGTTTGACCACCTTTATACTTTACATTCGATTCGCGAGATTTGAAGCGGACTCGCAAGTCGAAGTCAACTCGCAGAAATAATTAAAAACGCGAATTTTAATTCTAAGTATAAATAAAAACCCGATATTTTCACAAGTCTAAATTATAATTAATTTTCACTTGTATTTGTCACGTTGTTCAACTCAAAAACATTCAGTATGATTTAATTCCGAAGGGTAAGCATAATTAACACAAAAATTAAAAACTAAAACAAAATTACATAATCATAGGTATCAAGTACCATTTTATTAAACACTTGAAACAAAATAAAATACATACATAAAATGAATAAGAATTTATCTGCTTAGGGATCATATTAGTAAGAATAAGCAATTCATGATATATTTAAAAAGTTTAAGCAGATTGGTAGTATACATACCTCATGAAATTCAAATAAATTACTATAAAATTACAACTAAATATATCATTTATACATTTATATTTATACAACTATATCTTAGGTACCTTTATCCACATAGCATAATTAATAAATGCATTACGCACATAAAGTAAATATTTTAATTATAGATAGTTCAAGACGATTACCAGTATATGATCCACATAAACAAATTATACTCAATTTTCTAAGCAAACTCTTTATTGTTAGTATGAGAATTATCAAGTGCTTCCTAGTATATGACATACTGAAGAATTCAAGTAAAACACATAACACTGCATCATTAAATTTTCAAGGTAGCGGTTACTAAATGATGTATCTTTTCGAAACATATAACATACACTTGAATTTTTACGGTTAGACAAATATCAAACATACTTTGAATATGCTATGTTATCTAAGTCTGTACGTAGTACAACAGAAGATTCCTTCTAGCATAATTCAAAATATATTTGAGAATATTAATTTAATTAAAGGTTTCAGTTCTGTACATAGTACAACATAGTTACCAGTAATTAAATTAATACCCATATTGCTACTATTTGTCACTTTAATTAAAATGCATGATAACAGTGTATGGTAATACCATCATTCAACATTTAAGACTTAATGTCATACATCATAGAATAGTTACACAAAATAATAAACAAGTAGTTAATTAAATTCTTAAGACTTAGAAAATTTCATATAATTTGCCTACCAGTACATCATATGATGAAGCCATCTAAAATTTTACTAAAAATAGACAAATTATAACTTGTGGATATAGGTGTATAATCAAATAAATATAAACACATACCTGATAGAACCGCTGTAGTTCTAAAGCAACTTTATTTGAACCTACTACCATATCATACTTAGGACTTAAGCTTTATTATTGTGAAGCTTATTCTCCTAATGTACTATCATTTCCCGTAGTTTTTGCAAATAAAAACTTAAATGAAGGCGATTCCCCTTAGGTAACAAGCAAATGAATGCCATACGCCCTCTTTTTTTTTTTTTTTTTTTTTTTTATATTTTTTTTAATAATAAACACATAAATACTAACTATTACAAGAATACCCTTGGAAGACTAATCACTCTGGATTTCTCATTCCGTTTAGTTGAACCAACGTCTCAAATCTTGCTCTGTCGAACGCCTTTGTGTATAAGTCTGCTAAGTTATCCAATGATGGAACCTTAACTAACTTTATCAATTTCTTTTCAGCACAATCTCTAATAAAATGATGTCGAATATCAATATGCTTAGTTTTACTGTGCTTTACTGGATTATTGGTGATCGACATAGTAGATTCGTTATCAATCATCATAGGAGTATTGGTTATATTTAACCCGTAATCCCGCAGTTGCTGTTGAATCCAAAGAACTTGCGAGCAACAGCTGCCAGCTGCAACATACTCAGCTTCACATGTAGAAATGGCTACCGAGGTTTGCTTCTTGCACTGCCAGGATACTAATCTACCTCCTAAGAATTGACATCCTCCAGTCGTAGATTTCCTATTCTGATTGCATCCTCCATAATCCGAATCAGTATAAGCTACGAGATCTAAGTCTCCATCAATCGGATACCAAAGACCCAGCTTAGGTTTCCCTTTGAGGTAACGAAAGATTCGTTTAACAGCTTGCATGTGTGACTCTTTCGGATTAGCCTGATATCTTGCGCATAAACAAACAGCAAACATGATGTCAGGCCTAGAGGCTGTAAGATACATTAGTGATCCGATCATGGCTCTATAAAGAGTTGGATCCACATCGCTATCACTCGATGTATCTGGACCTAATCCATGATTGACTGGAATTGGAGTATTGTAGACCTTACTTTCATCCATCTTGAAACGTTCTAATAGCTCATATGTATATTTAGATTGATGAATAAAGAATCCATCCTTCTTTTGATCAAATTGTAATCCTAAGAAGAAATTCAACTCTCCCATTGCAGACATTTCAAACCTTTTTCTCATGACTTTCTCAAATTCTTGACACATCTTTTCATCAGACGATCCAAAGATAATGTCATCAACATACACTTGTACAAGAAGAAAGTCTTTCTTTTTCCACTTCACAAATAGTGTACTATCAATTGATCCTCTTGTAAATCCATTCTCAAGTAGATACGTTGATAGTGTTCCATACCATGCCCTAGGTGCTTGATGTAATCCATATAGAGCCTTATTCAAACGATATACTCTATCTGGATACTCAGGATTAGCAAACCCTGGCGGTTGTGAAACATACACCAATTCTTCCACTTTGCCATACAAAAAGGCACTCTTAACATCCAACTGATACACTTTTATACCATAATATGATGCGAATGCTAAGAATACTCTAATTGCTTCTAGCCTAGCAACTGGTGCAAACACTTCATTGTAATCAATACCTTCTTGTTGATTAAAACCTTGAACCACTAGACGAGCTTTATTGCGAGTAACGATACCTTTATCATCTCTCTTACACTTAAATACCCATCTAGTTCCAATTGGATATTCTCCCTTTGGTAGGTCAACCAACTCCCATACTTGTAATTTAGAGAACTGAGATAGTTCTTCTTGCATTGCTTCTACCCACGAGTTTTCTTTTAAAGCCATTTGAACATTTTTAGGCTCGACTTGTGAGATAAAGCATGAATATAGACATTGATTAGGAATCCCTGTCTCTTTCATTGCAGTATACAAGCTTTGGTATTCAGAATTCTCAGACGTATTAGTTCTGGATTGATGCCTAGTTTGAACCGGAGTATTCATATCACCGATGATGTTTTCAACTGGATGATTCTTACTCGTTCTAGTTGTAGTAACTGGTTCAACTGGTATCTCATCTTCCAAATTAGTACCAATTTCTTCCAATTCAGGTACATCTTCCGTACGTGCTGAAGATATTCTTAGATGTTTCAAAGGAGTAAGTATGTCATCAAACTTTGTATGAAGATCATCAAGATCTTCTGTTTCTAGAGACTTATCCTCTGAAGGTTTTTGTGACTCACTTGTGGAAGCTTTATCTGAGTCAACAGTAGTCTTGATTCCAGACTGCTTAACACTCGATGTTGAAGCGGGACCAATATTCTCATCTTCAAACACTAAATGTTCAGCTATCTCTGAATCACTGACATAGTCACTAATAGGAACTTTAAATGATGCAAAAAGATCAGAATAATCAAATTGCCAATCTAAGCCCTTATGAACATCCGGTGAATAGCTTGTAACCTCAATATTATAAACTACCTCCAAACGTCCTGTGACTTTATTAAAGACTCTCTTATTTGGCGAATTGGGCATATAACCTAGGAAAAATCCTTCGTCAGCCTTCTCACCAAATTTTGCTTGATGTCCAGTCTTTAATATGGTGCATGAAACTCCAAAGGGTTCAAACCCTTTTAAGTTAGGTTTCTTATTGTTCAAAAGCTCATAACAAGTCTTGTTATGTCTCTTAACCGTAAGAACTCTATTAAGAACATAACATGCTGTATTCACTGCTTCTGCCCAAAAGATGACCGGAAGCTTTGAATCAGCAAGCATTGTTCTAGCAGCTTCAATCAACGTTCTATTCTTCCTTTCAGCAACACCATTCTGTTGAGGTTCATAAGGTGCACTGAATTGATGTAATATCCCTTTGCTTAAGCAATAGATATTCAACGTTGAATTCTTAAACTCTGTTCCATTGTCACTACGAATACGCTTAACTCTCTTTTTATAGACATTCTCTACTAGATCAAAGAACTCAATTAGAATTCCAGGAGTCTCATCCTTTGATCCCAAAAAGAATACCCATGAGAATCTAGAATAGTCATCTGTGACAACCAAACAGTACCATTTGCCACCTAGACTTCTCTTGCTTATAGGGCCGAAGAGATCCATATGTAGCAATTCAAATGGCGAGGAGATAGAGTTTTCAGTCTTAGGTCTGTGTGGTTTCTTGTGCTGCTTTCCTTTCATGCAAGGAACACACTTATCCTCAGACTCGAAACGTTTTTGTGGTACACCTAGAACCAAACCATTTTTGGTTATATAATTCATCTTTCTCCAGTTTAGATGTGCCATTCTCCTATGCCATAACAGAGCATCTGTTTCCGAAGCCTTGGACAATAAACATGTAGACACCATTGAAGAGTTAGGAACACCCATGTTGATAGCATAGATGTCCTTCTTCCTCGGCGCCCTCATCAATATCCATTCATCAGGAATTTTAAAACCTGGCTTCAGGACTAAGGCCTCCTTTTCATTGAAATAAACTGGATGACCTTTATCACAGACTTGGGAAACACTCACTAGGTTGTGTGTAAGTTCTTCAACATAGTTCACATCCTCAAGAGTCAAAGTTCCATTTGAAACTTTTCCTTTTCCCGAAATTACTCCTCCTTTATCTCCTGCAAAATTTACTTTTTGCTTGAGACTATCCTTGAAGTCCTTCAGTAGACTTCTTTCACCGGTCATGTGCCTCGAGCATCCACTGTCTACATACCACCAACTGTCCTTGTTCACAGCATGCTCCTGCACATAACACAAAACACGATCAGTTATCAAGAGGGACCCAAGCCATTACGGTCTTGGTTTGTCCCTTATCATCAACAAACTTAAGCTCTTTAAAATAACCATTCTTCCCATCAGGAGCTTTGGTTACTTTCGAAGTAGCTTGAGTTTGTGGACGATCAGCCTTAAGAGGTGAATTTGAGGAGAACCTCTTAGGCACAAAAGTATGAGCTCTATTATGATAATTATAATTAAACTCATGTGATCGCGAAGTAGTGCCACTTTCATAATGACTATGGCCTCTACTTGGAGTTCTAAACCTCGACGGTGTCACATCCCTAGACTTATGGACATAATTATCACTTTGAGTATATGACCGTTTAGGTTTAGGTGGGGAGACACTATGCTTACCATCTCTTTTAAGAATGTTCACAGGTTTATTACCTAACTTAGGTTTGGTATCTAACCCGTCTACAGTCATATTAGAGTCGGTCTGTGTCTTTTCCTCAATCACAAGCTTATGTGGTGCTTCAGGCTTTTTGTTAGGACAACACGAAGCCACGTGTCCTTTTTGATGACATTTGAAACATGACATCTGCTTGCGTGATTTGCTCACTTTTGCTTTCTCATCCGGAGTCTTAGGCACTAAAGGTTTAAGCTGTTCCTTATCAACTTTATCATTAATCTTAGCATCGTTAATCACTCCACCCGATACAAAATGTATTTTGGTGAACTGAGAAGCCTTGCTATTATCTAATGATACGTTCTTAATAACATCTTTCTGTGCCTCTGACTGTTCAGGTTTATCAGCTACTAAAATCTCAGGATTAACTTCAGTCATCTCAGAGTCCTCAGGAATAGGAGTGTAATTGGCATTAAAAGGCGGGGATACATCATTGTAACCTAACCCAGTCTTGTCCTTTACACTACGTTGAGCATCTAACATTTTATCCATTTGAGATGTCCTATAATTCTCAAGTTTACGGTTTTGCTCAATTAACCTTAAGTTAAGGTTCACTATTTCCTGATCCTTACTAGCAATCGTCTCATTTAAGTCTTTGATATTCATATAGAGACCATCTATGACAACAGATTTTTCACTTATGGTATCTCTAAGTTTTGTTCTATCCAACGCATCAGACTTAATTTTATCTTTTAAGACCTGTTTATCATCACTTAATCTACGAACATCCATAATAGCTTGATCAAGTTCAGATCTAACAGTCTTATAAGATTCCTTATCCATATTTAATTGTGATGACAGATTACTATTTGACACAGTTAAGACACTATTCTGAGACTGTAAATCAGTAACTAAGTAACAAACATCAGCAAGATTAAGAATATCTAAACATACCTTCTTCTTGTCAGTTTGTAATTCAGCCATACGTGCCACTAATTCTTCAGGACTCATATCTGGAGTTGAATCCATATATAGCACATCATCATCACTTGCCTTTTTTTCAGACTCAGCCACCTCTACTCTCTGTTCCATGTCAGTGGGCATGTAGGACACTGATCCAGCAGTTGTTTCTTCGATCTCGGCCATCAAAGCTTCTTCAGAATGAGCTTGCCAATCATACGAGCCATCCAACTGCTTCACCACTAAGGCTTTGGAAGCAAGAGTACTTCCCGAACCTTGTTTTCCTTGTGCTTCTACTTTAGGTCTTTGGCATTCTCTAGCAAAATGACCAATACCCTGACAGTTAAAGCATCTGACCTTGGTTTTATCAAACCCTGATCTATTGCCCAACACCTTTCTACCAGTTTTCTTGAGGAAATTCTTCACCTTTCTAGATATCAACGCTAGTTGATCTTGAAGTTCCAGTTCCTCAAGATAATCAGAATCTATCTGCTCATAATCCTCATCAAATAGAATAGGATCATTGATCTTTCCTTCTATGTAGTTCTCATATGATGCCACAAAGGAAGCAAGAACAGACAGTTGCTGTTCAGCAGATTTCACACTCATCGGCATCTTCTGATGCTCTTGAGGTGACTTCTCAGAATTCTTTCCCTTTGTCTCATCACCAGAGGAGGAAATAAAGCACAGATCTTCAGTGATCATCTCTCCATTTTCATTAGTATCACCAACTAACAGTGCAGTGGTCGAACTCGATGACGCAGTCGAAAGACTTGACTTTCCATGATACAGCCCAGGGTTCTGAACCTGATCAGAATCACTATCTCTTGACTTCTTGGAGAAATCATAACCTTTCAGCTTGTCAATGACTTGCTCTAAGGTCATAGTAGAATACCTAGTTTCGTTATCCTTAATCATAACACCATACATTTCCCATTTAGAAGGCAAACCCTCAAGGAACTTGTCGGTTTTAGATACTTCTTCTTCAAAAATTTCATGGTATTCTAATTCACTTAGCAGATGGTAGAATCGTGTAACATAGGCATCAAGATCTTCTCCTTTTAAAGCTTTAAACATAGTAAACTGCTTTTTAAGAAGACTCTTCTTGCCAGCTCTCACCTGTGGACTTCCCTCACCTCTTTTCTCTAAAGCTTCCCAGAGCGCTTTAGCAGTATGAAAAGACTTGAGTTGATGAGCAAGGGATTTAGGAAGACACATCTTTATGCAAGAATGTGATTTATTCTCATTTCTGTACGCTTCCTTCTCTTGATCACTCATGTTTGCATAGGTAAGAACTACAGTAGCATTTTGAACAGTTTGAGTAGGTGGGGTGTATCCACTCTTGATACACATCCAGATAGACAGATCATGGAATCTACAGTAAGATTCAAATCTGTCCTTCCAATTGTAGTAATCCTCGATTCTTAACAACTTAGGTGGAACGTTTGACTTTCCCACCTCGTGGTCCATTTCGATCATTCTACTTAAGTCAGACATCTTAAAAACGTAAAATTAAACTGTTTCAGCGAATTCAGAAATCTCAACTCGCAAGACTCAGCTCAACTCGCAATCTCAGCTCGACTCGCAGAATTTGTCGATTCGCAAGCCTCAGTTCGGATTGCTAAAAGATGTCGATTCGCAAGTGATGTCGATTCGCGAGAGATCTCGGTTCGACTTGCAAGCCTCAGTTCGACTCGCTAGTTCAACTCGGTTCGCAGGCGACGCTGGAACCCTAATCTCGACTCGCGAAACGGCTGTTAAACCTGAAAAACGAATTTTAAGGTATTTTTACGAACGAAACTGAGAAATTCGACTGTAAACTAACCCTAAAACTTCCAGAGAATGATTTTGATCGTTAGTATTGCAATAATGCACGTAAAAACGACCCGAATCAAAAACGCAATAAACTAAAACTCACGAACACACTCGTATCTAGCCCGAAAGCTCTGATACCAGATGTAAGTCCCCTAGTTTTAGGATCGATAACTTCGTTATCTGTAGTATTAAGGTGCGGAATCCCTCAATACGGTGTTATTTTACTAACAACGAATATGTTCGTATTGCGTTTTAACTAGACTTAGCTTTAAACAACGAATCGTCAAAGCCTAGCCTTAGGTTATGTTTTTCTCTGGTTTGTTGAATTCGCAGCAATTGAAATCAGAATGCAAAAGTTATTTTCAGTGTTAACGATTTTACAAAGAAAAATCGTTTAAATATTCTGTCTCGGCTCGGCTCGCATGGGCCAGCAAGTTAAGCCCAACTCGCCTTGCAGCCCAAGCCCATTACCAAGCTCGATTCGCTACTGACTTCCACGAATTCAGTTCTCATCTCGGCTCGTTAATCTCGCGACCTGAGAACTCGACTCGCACAGAATGTATTTATTTCGTATTTAATAATTCGTCTAACTTAACACAATAATATGTTTAACGAATATTACTAACAAAACAAATATTTATTTACAAATCTAAACCAATATACAAACGTAATAATAATTACACTAGTCCTATATCAAGCTAGATCTGTTGTCACAATCTATGTCTCAACAGTGAACCTTATTTTTTTTGGTTCAGGTAAAGTTTTTACTTTTTCAATTGTGAACCTTTTTTTTTTCAACTGTGAACCTTAAGGTTTTTTTTAGTTCACTAAAAGTTTTTAACATTTTTAATTGTACTAGTTTGGACCGCATTTTAGGCCGATTACACAACATTATGCACGATCTAACTCTGATCCATTTTTGAGGCCAAACCCGTTCGGGTTTATGGACTCACCAGTCCTGGTATAGGTCCATACCCGATCGGGTATGCAACCTTACCCGTTCAGGTTTGTTTCCTCCCCCGTTCGGGTTCGATGTTTTCTGGTTCCTGCTCTGTTCGACACACAGATGCATACATACATAACTTGTTTGGTTCCAATCGGTTTCTCAAGTTTCCAATCATTCTTAAAAACGCATTACTACATGATAACAAGTTTATATGTGTCAAATTTTGTATTCAAAAGTTTGTTTACTCAACTTTATTTTGGAAGTTTTATTCATCAATCCATCAAGATTATCGTTATATACATAAATTAAGTTGTGATTACACTATATAAAATCAATATTTATGTAAGAAATTTAAGAATAAGAAGTTTCCTCACAGTGAGAATGATGATGATGAGCTGAGATGATGATGATGATGATGATTCGGTGATGATGATG
Organism: Helichrysum umbraculigerum; assembly: GCA_949592205.1. Lineage (NCBI taxonomy): Eukaryota > Viridiplantae > Streptophyta > Magnoliopsida > Asterales > Asteraceae > Helichrysum > Helichrysum umbraculigerum. The sequence continues at coordinate 90,100,389 of CATIUR010000002.1, read as the reverse complement.
ATGAGATGAAGATGTTTCAAAGATGATCTTGTTATTGTTATTGTTAGTTGATGATGATTATAATGAAAGTGAAGATGGTGGTGAAGAAGAAGAAACCCAACCTCCGTTACTGTTGCTTCTTCTTGTTGCCGATGTTGAAGAAGGAGAAGAAACCAATAATTGAATTTAGGTAGATGTGTGTGTTTGAGAGGAGAGGTATGGAGTATATAAAAAGATCGAGTAAAATTTAAAAGGTATCGTATTTACATCAATTTGTCTCCCTGCTAACTTTTATTTGTAGTAAATGTTGAGTATTTAGCCCGTTAATTTCGTGTACGGGTCCAATTATGTGCAAATTTACATTTGATATTCGTAAATTTTATTTCGAAGTATTTCTGCAAATACTTTATCATGAATAATAAAAATAGAATTTTTATTATTTTTGGTCATTGGGTACGTTTTGTATTGTTTCAGTCGCGTACGACTCGTTTTATATAAAACGTAATAATGTTTTCGTTTCATTTTCATTTCTGACAGTTCGCGTAATATTTTCAAAATAATAATTATTAAAAATATTTTCGCGTTCTTTCTGAACTTTGTATTACCAGCGATTGTAGATGTTTGGCCGGATTCATTCCGATATTTTTTCGTATCATTTAATTTATAATTATAATTAATTATAAATTTTCGTAATGTTTTTTGTCCAAAAGTTTTGGGCTCGCTAGACTTATCTCACATCAGAGGTTTAGTTTAAACTTTTGTAGGGAATTAGCATAAGAAATGCATGTAATTAAGTATAAATATATATCTAATTTGGAGGAGTGTCACATTCTCCCCCCGCTAGCGAAATCTCGTCCCGAGATTTAAGTCGTGTCCCGAGATTTAAGTGTAACACCCCGAATTTCAGGAAAGTATTTTCGTACGCGGATATATTTTTATTACGAAATATTATTATGTAGATAATAAGATACAAAGGAAAACGTAAACGGTTTTACCAGTTCCAGACTGTAAGAAATAAAGGGATTAAATTAAATAGATATATGGGTACGTACGGTTTTGTATTTATCCATTTTTCATTCTGAAACATTCCACCCAAATGAGAATACGCAGGAAGCTTCAAATTAGGGTTTAAACCTCAAATTCAAATCATGCTTCAAGCTTTAATCTCTCCATAATCAGTTTCTTCAACATCATCTTCATCTTTCTTTCAATTGTAAGTGATTATTCTATCTTTTTAACATAGTTCATGGGGTTTTTAGGGGTTTTTGTTAAATTGATGAAATTAATTACGAAATTAGGGTTAGAAATCAATAGAATTGATGTTTATAAGTGTATAGAGCTTGTTAATAATCATATAACATGTTGAAAGTGATTTCTTTACGATTTAATCTAGGGTTTTGAGTTTTCATGAGGTTTTTAAGGGTTAATGGTTTTAATCCGAAAATTAGGGTTTGAATATGATTAAACTAGTGTTAGTTAGTGTTTTGATAATGATTGTTAACTATGTTTCACCATGAAAGTGATTAAATTGAATTATGTTAGTAGTATTCAAAATGGGTTTTCATATAAATTATGAAGTTTGTGATTTTAATCATGAAATTGATGTTAATATGTAAAGAAGATGTTAGTGAAAGCTTATTAAAGAATGAATTGAGGATAAGAATGGAATAAAGATGAATAATCATTAAGTGTGTTCATGGTGGTTTATATAAATTATTTTAAGATTATGTTAATGAGCTTAATGATGAAATTAGTGATGCTAAAAGGATATGGTTATGATGGTGTAACATGAATTAAGGTAGTGAAATATGATTAGTGGAATGATTATGAAGTAAAGTGAAATAGTTTTAGTGTGATTAGTTCATGAATTTAACTAAGTGTAATCAAAGTGGGGGAGGGAATTAATAGGATTAAAGTGGATGATTAATTAGTGTCTAAATATGGTTATGTGTTGTTATATATGATATGATTAGGTGATAAAGACGTGGAAAGCGTACGTGGCTATTGTGGTGAATCTTCAAGTGTCGAGGTGAGTGATACGGGGGTTAAATGGGTGAATTGGTTGTGTATGTACCGGATAGCTTCCGAGCTAGAGGTTTGCACAATCAAGGGAGAAGCTACTTGTTTATGTTGTTTGTTATGTTGACTTGGTTGTGTATGTACCGGATAGCTTCCGAGCTAGAGGTTTGCACAATCAAGTGGAAGTTACGTGTTATATGTCTTGTTTTTATGTGGATATCAGTGTTGTTGATTGTTGTTAGTTGTTGAATTATGTGGAATGAGAATATGCAGAATTCAGTGTTGATCATAGAGCTAACTGAGGTTAGCATAGTGTTTACGAATACGTGCTTGCACGTTATGATGACTTGGTATGCATGCCGTCGTGGTATGGTACTAAGAAGAGAACAGTGACAGTGACAGTGATTATGTGTTTATGTGAATATGTGTTAAATGTTGATATGTGGATTGCTTGTTTAATTGTCAGTGTACTCACTAAGCGGTTGTGCTTACCCCGTTGATGTTTCATGTTGTAGGTTGATGTGTTGATAGAGACGAGTGGATAGAGAATGTGCTTATAGTAGTGATGTGAATATGGAGCTAGCTATGCGGTTAGAATTGCTCCATCTCTTTGAATCGTTGTTTTGATTATCAATTGTGTAATTCGCCCAAGTAAAGAGTTTTCAGATAAAATATGTTAGTCAATATGTAAGAGTTGACTTTGAAAGTCAAACAGTGAAAAGAGTCTAGTGTATGTGATTTAAAGTGTATGAAGTCATATGATTGGTTTTAATTGTTAAAAGTGGTGAAAATGTGGTAAAAGAGTCAAGTGTGATTGGTGGGTCAAATGTGGAGTTGACAAATTGTCAACAATGTTGAAAGAGTCAAACATGTGTGGTATGGGTGTTGTTTTAGTTAAAAAGTGGTTAATTTATGAAACGGGTCGAAAAGGGTCAAAATGGGTCTAATGTGTTGAATGGTGAATTTTAAATGTGTTGGGTTTATGGGCTTGTTGTCATATGCCTTAAGTGTGTTTTGATGAGTCGTATGAGTGTGCAAAAAGTTGGATTACAAATGTGTATTGTTTGTGAAATGGGTTGTTGCCAAAAAGTGGCCGAAATGGCTATAAATTGGTGACACGTCCAAAATGGTCGTTTTTGGGAAATTTGGAAAAGTATAAAAAGTGAAAGTTTTATTATGTCATAGTGGAGGTGTGGGTAAATTTTCAGATCAAAATATTATACGAGTAAAAAGTTATGCGTGTTTGAGCTTGGTCAAAAATTTGAGTCTGTGTTACCACTAGAACAGGCTTGTTCTAGCCTAAAACAAGCTTGTTCTAGCTAAAACAAGGTTGTTTTACCTAGCTGTACTACATGGCTGGTAAATTGTATACCCCGTTGTCTTGTTTTTGGTCAAAATGTAAAGATGAGAATACGGTATCATAATATACGAGATGTGGGACCGAGCTGTGGGAACGGAAAAAAAAAATTTCTAAGGTTTTGGGGCGTTTCAAGTTGGTCAGAGCAATGGTTTAAGAGAATTAGGTAATCCACGATAGGATTGCCTAGGCTTAAACCATTATGCATTGTTTATGTTGTTATGATGATTATGCATGATAGTGAAACTGATTTAGCTGAACTGATATGATTTCTTTATGATGAGTTATATGATGATTAATACGTGTTGATTTAGTGGCTAAAGTGTGAATTGAATTGTTTAGTGCTGAGAATAGTTCTGCGGAACTTGAGTATGCTTAAAGTGTTGATTAATAGTATTGTTATAGAGATGTTGATTGCAAGGTGAGTAGAATTCCTTGATAATGATTACCTGATTTCATGATTAGAGAATATGTTATGATTGTGGTCACCAGAGTAGATGAATTATGTGTGATTATGTTTATGAAGTGAAAACAGTGACTAGTGAATAATGTCGAGATTAAATAGTGTTCAGTGACTACGTGGATTTATGGGGTTATGTGAAGCTAAGAATATGAATAACGAGTTAATGTTTTAGTGTGTAGCTGTTGCTAAAGCGTTATAAAGTGTGTTTTGACTTGTTGAATACTTTTGTTATATGTGTTTATGTGTAAATTGCATTGAAGATTGATGATATAAGATAGCTTGAGAAGTAAGTGTGTGTGACATAATCTGACTACGCCTGATCAACATAGTTATATTATGCCATTTTCACATGGAATTGTTGAGGTTATCAAGTATCAAATAAATTTAATGTAATTTGGGAGGTAGAATATAAGAGAAGATGTGATTAAATTATGGGTTGAATACGATAATGAAAAGAGATAGACTTGTATTTCACTAATTAAGTGAACCCAATAGGTGGGGGTTATATGAATCTGAGTTTGTAACTCAGTTGTTGATAGTGTACTTAGTGTTATGGATTAATAAACTGAGGATTAAATAGAGTTGAATACACAATGTATATGCTTGTGTCGATTAGTGGTATATGTTTAAAGGGTGTGAAGTATTATAATAAGATAAAATGCTTCCGCAAAGGGTAGAGATAGTGTTAAGATTGAGTAGTGTGAGTGACATTCGTGAGGACACAAATGAAATAAGTGGGGGAGAGTGGTAACACCCCGAATTTCAGGAAAGTATTTTCGTACGCGGATATATTTTTATTACGAAATATTATTATGTAGATAATAAGATACAAAGGAAAACGTAAACGGTTTTACCAGTTCCAGACTGTAAGAAATAAAGGGATTAAATTAAATAGATATATGGGTACGTACGATTTTGTATTTATCCATTTTTCATTCTGAAACATTCCACCCAAATGAGAAAACGCGGGAAGCTTCAAATTAGGGTTTAAACCTCAAATTCAAATCATGATTCAAGCTTTAATCTCTCCATAATCAGTTTCTTCAACATCATCTTCATCTTTCTTTCAATTGTAAGTGATTATTCTATCTTTTTAACCTAGTTCATGGGGTTTTTAGGGGTTTTTGTTAAATTGATGAAATTAATTACGAAATTAGGGTTAGAAATCAATAGAATTGATGTTTATAAGTGTATAGAGCTTGTTAGTAATCATATAACATGTTGAAAGTGATTTCTTTATGATTTAATCTAGGGTTTTGAGTTTTCATGAGGTTTTTAAGGGTTAATGGCTTTAATCCGAAAATTAGGGTTTGAATATGATTAAACTAGTGTTAATTAGTGTTTTGATAATGATTGTTAACTATTGTTGAGTCACTGGTCGCTGACCACGATGAAGTCACTGGTCGCTGACCAACTCAACTATACACTACTTAATGAAGAAATGGATTGTATCGAAGCTGCTGTTGCTAATGATAGGTTTCACTGATCATCATTCATTTTGTTCGATATTCTGAGGAAGATTTAAAAGCTCAACATAGGTGTGTCGCTGATCTACGTCAGCGAGAGCCTTACTTCTTCAAATCAATAAAGGCAAAAGTCACTGCCAGAATAACAGCTAGTCACTGAATATCTTTTGTTCAATTCATTCTACAAGAGCATGTTAGCTCGCAGTGAGTGAGGAGGATTGCTGCATCTTCACTGAATATTCAATAAAGCCTCTCAATCATCAAGTACTAAAAAGTACTGTACTTATCTATACATCAGCAAGAGTGTTCCAGTTCGAAGTATGTCCGAAAGATTACGTGGCTGCAAGTGATTGGTTTTAAGGTAACGAGATATTTGCAGTAACAGAATTGGGACCCGCAGAATGTCGGTTTATCAGAGATCAGGACCAATCAAGCAACAACACGTGTCCTTCCAAGATCCTATTTTGTAGGCGATATTTTAGGAACTCTTGTATTATAAATAGTTCAGTGTTTTGTACTATTTAGGCTAGTCGTCATATGCACCGTTCTTCTGTTTGTCAGAGAACTAGTTTGTCTAGGTGTGTATTAAGACTCAGCGAGGTTAACTATCAGCGTGTATGTCCACTGTAGTTAATACTCTTCATTGTAATAATTTAGCTAAGTGTTTGAATTGGATTAACTTTGGTTAATCCATTCCGCATTCAACACTTCGTGAATTTAATCAATACAATTCACTTTCAGCTACTATTACTTGTCGTTCTTTGATTCTGTTATATCTTTAATCTGTTATTTCAATTCCGTCATACTCTGTTATAGATAATTAATTTAAAACAATGTGAAACACTTGGTAAAATCTGAAATTATTTTAAATTGTATTCAACCCCCCCATCTACAATTAAACTTTACACTTTGTGATTCCAAATCACAAACTAATAGTGATTACGGGACTTTCAATTGGTATCAGAGCAGAGTTGGTTTAAATTCAATTAACCAGGTCTGCTATGGAATCAGTAAAGTACAGATGTGTTGACTCTGATTATCAAAAGGGAAATGGTTCTACAACCAAACCTCCAGCTTTTGATCCTTCAAGGATTGAAACTTGGATGTCCCGGATGATGATGTTTTTGGACTTAGTTGATGACCGTCTTTGTAATATCATAACCAATGGTCCCCATATCCCAACTACTATTGTTCCTGCTGTAATTGCAACAGCTACTACTCCAGCTATACCAGAAATGGTTTTACCTAAAAGAGAGGAACAATGGACTGATGAGGATAGGCGATTGGTTAGACTTGATAAACAAGCTAAAATCTACATAGGCATGACACTTCCTGATGAAGTGTTCGAATCAATTAGGCTTTGTAGATCTGCTAAAGATATGTGGAATACCCTTAGGAATATATATATTGGAACTCCTGATATTATTCGCTGCAGGGAAGTTAATCTCACTCGCCAGTATGAGCTGTTCGCAATGGAACCAAATGAATCTCTGTCTTCCACTTACACCAGATACCAGTCACTGATGAACAAAATGGAGAAGGCTGGTATAGGCAAGGAACAGAGATTTGTTGTTGAAAAGTTTCTTGAGTTGCTGCCAAGGAAAATCTGGGGAACCATTGCAACGTGTACCAGACAGAGAAATGATTATTCAATTATGAATTTAACTCAGGTCTATGGTATTTTGCTCAATTGGGAGCAGTCTGAAAAGCAAGCTGATTAGAGTGAGCATATCCGTGCTACTCTTGGAAGTCAGAAGATATCCAATGCCCTTGTAGCAGAGCTTGATGAAATCGATCAGAGACAGAAGTCAAAAGTGTCTAAGAAAAGCTCGAAGTCACTGATAGCTGAAGAAGAAGGTGGTCAGAATGAAGAAGAGTCAGAATATGAGTATGATGAAGGATTGGAGAAGCTTGAGAAGGATATGGCCATGATGGTTGCTAATTTCAGAAGGAACACCAGATCAAAACGATTTGCTGGTGCTCCATCATCTGATAAATTTCAATCAAAGGGTGAATGCTACAAGTGTGGCAGAATTGGTCATTTTGCAGCTGAATGCAGATCAAAGTCAGTGAATCAAGTCCCTGAACCCATGCCAGATATCAGAAATGACAAGTACAACAAGTACAAGGCAAAATACAAGAAATTGAAGGCATTGGCTAAATCTGGGAAGAAGAAAGGAAAAGGTTTTGTTGCTGAAGAAAGTTCAATCAGCGACTCTGATTCATCCTCTTCATCTGATGATGAAGAAACAATGATTTGTCTAGACAAAGATTATTGTTTAATGGCTAATGATGCTGAATTCCATGAAAATATCAAGGAAGTAGCTCAGAAATGTTCAACATCAGGATGGGACTCTGACAGCATCTACAAAAGCATTCTTAGAGAAACCATCTGGTATTTGGACAGCGGATGTTCCAGGCATATGACAGGATGTAAGTCGCTGCTCAGTGATTATCAGGATGAAAAAGGTCCTGATGTAGTTTTTGGTGATAACAAAGTTGGGAAAACCAAAGGGTACGGTATCTTAACCAATGGAAACGTAATGTTCAAACGAGTAGCATATGTAGAAGGTTTGAAGCACAATTTATTAAGCATCAGTCAGTTTTGTGATTCCAAGAACAAGGTACTTTTTGATCATGAAGCTGGTGTTGTTTACAACAAAAAGGGAAGTGCTGTTCTTGCTGCAAACAGGAAAGGGAATACTTATGTGGTCAATATGGATTCAGCACAATCAGGAACATGTTTTTACTCCAGAAGCGTTTCAGAAGAAAAATGGTTATGGCATAAGCGACTTTCTCATCTGAACTTCAAAGCAATTAACAAACTGAGCAAGAATGGTTTAGTCACTGGACTACCAAAGATGTCTTATGACAAAGACAAGCTTTGTTCAGCATGTGAAAAGGGAAAGCATCACAGCTCGTCCTTCAAAAGCAAACAGACTTCTTCAGTAACAGAATGTTTTTACTTGCTACATATGGATCTGTTTGGACCAGTGAGTACATCAAGTCTTGGAGGAAAAAGGTACTGTTTGGTGATAGTAGATGAATACTCCAGATACACTTGGGTATTTTTTCTCAAAGCCAAAAGTGAAGCTGCCAGCGAAATCATATCCTTTGTCAGGAAAATGGAAAATCTAAATGATGTCACGATAAAACATCTGAGAAGTGATAATGGTACTGAATTTCGAAATTTTGACCTTGAAAATTTTTGTGATTCAAAAGGTATTTCTCAAAATTTTTCAGCACCACGAACACCCCAACAAAATGGGGTGGCAGAAAGGAGAAATAGAACCTTGATTGAATATGCAAGGTCAATGCTCATTGATGCTGGTCTTAAGACCTATTTCTGGGCTGAAGCAGTGAGTACTGCCTGCTACACTCAAAATAGGGCACTGATTGTCAAAAGGCACAGTAAGACAGCATATGAGCTATTAAGGGGGAGAAAACCTGATATAAGTTTTCTTCATGTTTTTGGTAGTACCTGCTACATTCTAAACAAAAGAGATCACTTAGGAAAGTTTGATCCCAAAGCTGATGAAGGAATATCTGTTGGTTACTCAATCATCTCTAAAGCTTTCAGAATTTATAATAAACAAAGAGAATGTATTGAGGAATCAATGGATGTTACTTTTGATGAATCATATGATGAGTCACTCACTGATCCAAAAGAATATGAAAATCTTGTTTTTAACAAAATGAATGGTGACTTATCAAATGAAATCAAATCAAATGATAAGGAATATAAAAATTTCTCATCTGATTCTGAAAGTAAAGATAATGTTCCTAAAATCAATTCCAGTCCTACTTTAGCTGTGAATAATTCAGGAACATCATCTTTACCTACAGATGTCCCATCATCATCAACTCAATGTCCAAACCAAAACTCGCATAACAACAATACTCATGCTACAGATGTTGATTTGCCCTCTGAACCATCACAAAGTAATCAAGTCACTAATGAACCTCAGCGAATGACTAAGTGTACAAAACATATCGATAATCAATTGATTATTGGTAATCCAAAATCTAGGGTTCAGACAAGATCAGCAACTGCTAACTTTTGTTTGTTTGTAAGTTTTGTGTCACTAATAGAACCAAAGAAGGTTGATGAAGCACTCATTGATCATCACTGGATAGCTGCCATGCAAGAAGAGCTATCTCAGTTTGAACGAAATAAAGTTTGGAAGCTTGTACCACATCCCACTGGTAAATCAGTGATTGGAACACGATGGGTGTTCAGAAATAAAATGGATGCTGATGGTGTGGTTACAAGAAACAAAGCTAGACTCGTTGCACAAGGTTACTGTCAGCAAGAAGGCATCGATTATGACGAAACCTTTGCACCAGTAGCTAGGCTTGAAGCAATCAGGCTATTTCTTGCTTATGCTGCTCACAAGAAGTTTAAAGTATATCAAATGGATGTGAAAAGTGCCTTTCTGAATGGCAAGTTGCAGGAAGAAGTGTATGTCAAGCAACCACCTGGATTCATTAATCCAAAACATCCGGGTTATGTTTACAAACTTGATAAAGCCCTGTATGGACTAAAACAAGCTCCCAGAGCGTGGTATGATACTCTCTCTGTCTACCTGATAAAATGTGGCTACGTCAGAGGCAAAATTGACAGCACATTATTTATCAAAAGAGATAAGAGAGATGTTATATTAGTTCAGATCTATGTTGATGATATCATTTTTGGGTCTACTAACAGTGACATGTGCAAGGAATTTTCTGATCTCATGACCAAAAGTTATGAGATGAGCATGATGGGCGAATTAACATTTTTCCTTGGTTTGCAAATAAAACAAACCAAAACTGTAATTTTCATTAGTCAAGGAAAATATGTTAAAGATCTGTTAAAGAAATTTGAATTTGCTAATTGCTCAACCCTTGCTACACCCATGTCACCTGCAATAAAGCTACATGCTGATCTTGATGGTAAATCTGTAAACATTACTGCTTACAGAGGAATGATCGGGTCGCTGCTATATCTAACTGATAGTAGACCAGACATTATGTTTGCTACATGTCTCTGTGCTAGGTATCAAGCTGATCCTAAGGAATCACATTTGCTCGCTGTCAAAAGGATATTCAGATATCTGAAGGGTACTCCTAATCTTGGTCTCTGGTACCCATCTGTTTCAGACTTCTCCCTGAAAGGATACTCTGATTCAGATCATGCTGGATGCAAACTGGATAGAAAAAGTACATCTGGTAGCTGTCAATTTCTTGGAGAAAAGCTAGTAAGCTGGTCCAGCAAGAAACAAAACTCAGTCTCAACTTCAACTGCTGAAGCTGAATATGTTGCTGCAAGTGCATGTACTGCTCAAATTCTCTGGATGAGAAATCAGCTTGCTGACTATGGTTTTGACTTCAGTGAAATACCAATCTACTGTGATAGTCAAAGCGCCATAGCCATTGCCAACAATCCAGTAATGCACTCAAGGACAAAGCACATTGATGTCCGATATCATTTCATCAGGGACCATGTGATGAAAGGTGATATTGAATTACATTTTATTCCAACTGATTACCAACTCGCTGATTTATTTACAAAACCTTTAGATGAGAAAAGATTTAATTTTCTTATCAGCGAGCTTGGCATGTTAAACTTAAATGACTAGCTCAGCTATCAAGCTCAGTTATGTTATTTTTGTTTAACGTTTTTTTTTATATAACGTATCTATTATGTCTCTATATGACCTATTTTGTTATTGTCCTATATTTTGTTTTACTGATCGTGTTAGTATTCTAAGTTGTAACTAGATCAGTGAAAGATAAATATAGTAAAATAATACATAGTTCATATCAAACATAATCAATACCTTTTTTTTTTCAGCTAAAAAAAAAAAAAAAAAAGAGAGACCTATTCTTTAGCTGATTTTGTTAGTATTCTAAGCTGTAACTCTTTCAGCAAAAGATAAGTCTCTATAAATTTCATTTTAAAACAACACTCATACTCAATGAATAAAAATTTATGTTTCATATTTACCAAGTGATAAATCTCTCTGACTTAGTTAGTATTGTAAGTTGTGACTAAATCAGTGAGATAACATCTCAGGCAAATTGAAACTTATGAGTGTTATTTTTTTACATTCAGGGTCTCCCTGATTCTTTCATCATTATTTGAAGGGATGTGTCACAAAAATTGCATCTCTGACACTATTTCTTCCTTACGTCACATATACTTTTCCGGCGCACCTTTCAAATCACCATTAATACCACCAAGCTCCACAATCATCACCCCTATTTCATTTAAACGCCATAAATTATCACCCATATGCCACCCCTACTTACCACCACCATCAACCACGTTTTCCCAATCCTAACCACTTGTTTAATCAAGAGTTTCTATAAATCAAACAAAATGATTTCATTTTTCAAATCAAAACAAACTCTTGGTTTTCTTGATCTTTTTCAAATATCCAAACCAATAAAAGTCTTTTCGATTTCTGTAACGGCAAACTCAAACGTTTTAAAATCTTCATACATCAACTGGAAATCTTCTAGCTCTTTTAGTTGATAAGGAATTTTGTCATTACAGCATTCAAAATCACTTTCATCACCATAAATTTTATTTTTTTTTTATAAAAACAGAGTATGAAATTAATCTCATCACTTGATAGATTAGGGTAAATTTAGAAAAAAAAAAAAAAAATCAAAATCAATCAACCTGGTCTATAATCGCCTTGTTTTTACTTGGTCTAGTGATGCCATTTTTATCTACTCTGATGGGATTACAAGGTTTTCTTGTTATCCAGTATGAAACTGCTGTACACTCGTCTGATTCTGCCCCCCATCGATCACGTCACTACTCACACCCCCAGTGACCAAAGCTGATCATCCTCCATCCAAGAAAAACTCAAACTCTTCTACCAAAAGTTTGAAAATAAAGGCCCTGTTTCTAACAAATCAAGGGATCAAGAGTGAAATAGTCACTGAACGTTCAGTCTCTATGGGCACTCTTGCTAAAAAAATAAAACTTACTTATCGAGTCAACCCATGAGCTACTCATCATCCTCACAAAAGGATGTTGCTTCATTCAAAGGGCAAGTGACATCAGTGGGTGATAACACACTCATATCTGTTGTCACATCACTGGCTACAGACCCGGACCAACTCTCTTCTACCACCACACCAGCCGTCAATGTCGCTCTCCAGTCACAGAGAGTGATACAGGCTGCACTTTCTGTTTTTAAAGATCCATCAGTTACAACACAAGCTGATGATGAGAAAACCAAAACTAATTCACAAAATGATCACATAGTTACTATCACTTTTTCTGTTATCATCAAGGGGGAGAAATATCCACATGAAGAAATTACTGATGCTTACAGAAAAATGTTAATCTACTTTCTGATATCATCAAGGGGGAGAAAACGTGCAAATGAATGCAAAAACCAATGGTGCTCATATAAAGAATTGTTGCTGATTGGAAATCATCTATTTGGTCCCTATCGCAGAAACAACATATCTACAACTCATGTGGAAAAGTTGCTGACGCTATATGGAAAAATTGATGACGCTATAAAAGTTACTGATATTTTCTTGGCAATTTTTATTCCATATCAGCTTAGCAACGAATCCTTCTCCATCAATTGCAGCTCAGATGTGTCTCATTGATTTTCAGTCGGTTAAAGCTGCATGAGAAGGATATTTGCATATAAAATTTCCTTCACTAGTGTCTTCTCTCTGATGACAAGTGCACTGTGATGATGTATATTCTCACTGATGAGATTGTGTTCACTGACACCATCTCTATATCTTTCCCTGATAAAGCTTTCAATCATATGCCAAGAAGGATGAATTTTTGGCCTGATTTCACTCTGGTTGAAGGTCTTCCCGTTTACAAAATGACTTCTATCAAAGGAATGTGAGTCAAAGCTGAAGATATCAAAAGTTGCTAAATCTCTTGATCGCTGAAGAAGATTGACTTATCTAAATCAGATTAGAGTAATGTAACTAAAAATGAGCATGTACTTTATATTTTTTTAATAATATTTGAACCTTTGTGCAAAACTCAGATCATATCAAAAGAATCCAAAAAGAAAAATGAATGGATCACAAGTATAAAGTCACTGAATGTTTAAATTCTTAAACACTGACTATAAACTTTCACAGCAACAAGTTTGTCTAGGGAGCTTCAATCACAATCATTTAGGGGGAGATTGTTGAGTCACTGGTCGCTGACCACGATGAAGTCACTGGTCGCTGACCAACTCAACTATACACTACTTAATGAAGAAATGGATTGTATCGAAGCTGCTGTTGCTAATGATAGGTTTCGCTGATCATCATTCATTTTGTTCGATATTCTGAGGAAGATTGAAAAGCTCAACATAGGTGTGTCGCTGATCTACGTCAGCGAGAGCCTTACTTCTTCAAATCAATAAAGGCAAAAGTCACTGCCAGAATAACAGCTAGTCACTGAATATCTTTTGTTCAATTCATTCTACAAGAGCATGTTAGCTCGCAGTGAGTGAGGAGGATTGCTGCATCTTCACTGAATATTCAATAAAGCCTCTCAATCATCAAGTACTAAAAAGTACTGTACTTATCTATACATCAGCAAGAGTGTTCCAGTTCGAAGTATGTCCGAAAGATTACGTGGCTGCAAGTGATTGGTTTTAAGGTAACGAGATATTTGCGGTAACAGAATTGGGACCCGCAGAATGTCGGTTTATCAGAGATCAGGACCAATCAAGCAGCAACACGTGTCCTTCCAAGATCCTATTTTGTAGGCGATATTTTAGGAACTCTTGTAGTATAAATAGTTCAGTGTTTTGTACTATTTAGGCTAGTCGTCATATGCACCGTTCTTCTGTTTGTCAGAGAACTAGTTTGTCTAGGTGTGTATTAAGACTCAGCGAGGTTAACTATCAGCGTGTATGTCCACTGTAGTTAATACTCTTCATTGTAATAATTTAGCTAAGTGTTTGAATTGGATTAACTTTGGTTAATCCATTCCGCATTCAACACTTCGTGAATTTAATCAATACAATTCACTTTCAGCTACTATTACTTGTCGTTCTTTGATTCTGTTATATCTTTAATCTGTTATTTCAATTCCGTCATACTCTGTTATAGATAATTAATTTAAAACAATGTGAAACACATGGTAAAATCTGAAATTGTTTTAAATTGTATTCAGCCCCCCCATCTACAATTAAACTTTACACTTTGTGATTCCAAATCACAAACTAATAGTGATTACGGGACTTTCAACTATGTTTCACCATGAAAGTGATTAAATTGAATTATGTTAGTAGTATTCAAAATGGGTTTTCATATAAATTATGAAGTTAGTGATTTTAATCATGAAATTGATGTTAATATGTAAAGAAGATGTTAGTGAAAGCTTATTAAAGAATGAATTGAGGTTAAGAATGGAATAAAGATGAATAATCATTAAGTGTGTTCATGGTGGTTTATATAAATTATTTTAAGATTATGTTAATGAGCTTAATGATGAAATTAGTGATGCTAAAAGGATATGGTTATGATGGTGTAACATGAATTAAGGTAGTGAAATGTGATTAGTGGAATGATTATGAAGTAAAGTGAAATAGTTTTAGTGTGATTAGTTCATGAATTTAACTAAGTGTAATCAAAGTGGGGGAGGGAATTAATAGGATTAAAGTGGATGATTAATTAGTGTCTAAATATGGTTATGTGTTGTTATATATGATACGATTAGGTGATAAAGACGTGGAAAGCATACGTGGCTATTGTGGTGAATCATCAAGTGTCGAGGTGAGTGATACGGGGGTTAAATGGGTGAATTGGTTGTGTATGTACCGATAGCATCCGAGCTAGAGGTTTGCACAATCAAGGGAGAAGCTACTTGTTTATGTTGTTTGTTATGTTGACTTGGTTGTGTATGTACCGGATAGCTTCCGAGCTAGAGGTTTGCACAATCAAGTGGAAGTTACGTGTTATATGTCTTGTTTTTATGTGGATATCAGTGTTGTTGATTGTTGTTAGTTGTTGAATTATGTGGAATGAGAATATGCAGAATTCAGTGTTGATCATAGAGCTAACTGAGGTTAGCATAGTGTTTACGAATACGTGCTTGCACGTTATGATGACTTGGTATGCATGCCGTCGTGGTATGGTACTAAGAAGAGAACAGTGACAGTGACAGTGACAGTGACAGTGACAGTGATTATGTGTTTATGTGAATATGTGTTAAATGTTGATATGTGGATTCCTTGTTTAATTGTCTGTGTACTCACTAAGCGGTTGTGCTTACCCCGTTGATTTTCATGTTGTAGGTTGATGTGTTGATAGAGACGCGTGGATAGAGAATGTGCTTATAGTAGTGATGTGAATATGGAGCTAGCTATGCGGTTAGAATTGCTCCATCTCTTTGAATCGTTGTTTTGATTATCAATTGTGTAATTCGCCCAAGTAAAGAGTTTTCCGATAAAATATGTTGGTCAATATGTAAGAGCTGAGTTTGAAAATCAAACAGTGAAAAGAGCCTAGTGTATGTGATTTTAAAGTGTATGAAGTCATATGATTGGTTTTAATTGTTAAAATTGTGAAAATGTGGTAAAAGAGTCAAGTGTGATTGGTGGGTCAAATGTGGAGTTGACAAATTGTCAACAATGTTGAAAGAGTCAAACATGTGTGGTTTGGGTGTTGTTTTAGTTAAAAAGTGGTTAATTTATGAAACGGGTCGAAAAGGGTCAAAATGGGTCTAATGTGTTGAATGGTGAATTATAAATGTGTTGGGTGTGATATCCGTCACCAAAATTCTATTCATATGTTTGTTTCCTATAATCATTTCTTATTTGTGTTCATGTACGTGCGTAATGTGGATAAATAAATTAAGTATTCGTATTATAAACAATATGAGAAATTTAATTCTCGTATAGTGTTCAAAAACTCGAATCAATATTCTTACGCGGTTAGATTAAAAGTTAGGATAATATAAATGAAATAATAATAATAATTAATAATAATACAATATTATTAATAAAAATAATAATAATAAAATCTTAATAATAATAAATATAATTATAATTTATAATTAGGATTATAATAATAATAAAAAAAGGGAAATCGGTGGGGATTGAAAACCGACCATTCCCATATATATTTTGTATTATTATTATTTAAAATTTTTTTTATTATGTTACAAATCTACTTATTCACCAAGCAATATTTTAACCTATAAATCCATATTTAATTAAAACCCTAAGCTTCTTTATTCATTTAAAACCTAAAAATTTTCCCTACCTACTTAAGTCCCTGCTGCCCATCGACCAAGGAAAAAAAAAGAGGCGAAAGAATCAAGAATCGAATTTGTAAATTGCTTGGCGTGTACGTGTTCGTGTGTATACGTTTAGGTATAATCGTAAACTCTTATATATATAGTTTTTCTTTAATATTTTTCTGAGAATATGAAATATGGATCGATTTATGTGTTTGGGGATTTAATATATATTAGGTATAAGGTGTTTTTGAAGTTGAAAGTTATATACCGTTAATCGCAATTTCTGTCTAGATTTTCGTAGTTGTAAACAGTGGCTGTTTTGACCTAGCTACGTTCGTTTTTAGGCTTCGGTCTAAATTGGAAAGTTGTAGATCTCGAAATTTACTTTAGTTCGCGAGGTTTCAGCCTCTAAAATGCTTTAGATTATTTTATAAAATATATTTTGTAAACTGTTATTAAGAGTGACGAATTTTCAGAAAACGTTGATAATGGTAAATCGGTTTGATCAAATTGTTCTCTTATTATTTTGGGGGTTGCAAATAATGTTTAAGAATAGAATTTTCTGTAAACAAATTACATTTTTAAATTTTTAAGATTTAATTAATTTATTTGATTTAAAAAGAATGGGTTATGTAATGGGTTATGATTTGAGATTACGGTATATGATTTTAAGTACGGTTTGAGTCATGGGATCACATGTTGTACTTTGAATTTGGTTATGGAAATTTTTCTAGAACCATTTGAGTATGATGACTGACTTCTATAAAAATATTATAATTTTGGAAGGTTTGTAAGTATTTTAACTTTTGTAAGAGATTTTTGATTGTCATAAACGTGTTTTCTGTGAGTAGTCTGTTTCGGCGAATTTGTAAAAATCGTTAGACATTAAAATAGATTCTTGAAAAATTATTTTAATTTTTAGATATGTCAAAGAGTCTGTGAAATTATTTTGGGAGTCAAATAAATCCGCTTAGGTCATGAGTTAAGGTTTGGAAATGGTACATCGAGTGGGATGCGATGGAAAGGGCATTCACCATATTTAAAAGTAGTGATCGATAAATATGTGTATAGGTATTGTGGACTAACGTGCGGACATAATTGGACTTATTTGGAAGGTTAACTTGCTTTTCTATTTAAGGTGAGTTTTCGTGGCCCCGTTTTCATTTACATATTTTTAAATTGGGGGAAAAGTATGCTCACATGTTTTATCAATTGTTTTCATGCTGTGATTACATTCATTTTCATTTTGGACATATGCTTGAAATGTGTGACACTATGTGATTAATGTGCTTTTGGTTGTTGCTTACATTCGTGCTGTACTTCCTTGTGGAGTATTTGCCGTACATTGAGGTTGTTGCTTACATTCGTGCTGTACTTCCTTGTGGAGTATTTGCCGTACATTGGGATTGGTTGTTTACAGTCGCTTTTACTTCTTTGTGGAGGTGATTACCGTGCATTGAGATTACATTGGCTGCATTATTTCACATTTGTGTACATTTCTATATGCATTGTCCTAAACTATTATTATCACAGCAAAATGTTTTATTTTCTGGTGTCTGGTTTCAAACCTACGAAACTCACCAACATTCGTGTTGACGTTTTTGAGCATATCTTTTCAGGTTATACTAGTGGACTTAAGGCAGTGGACAAGAGAACTTAGTGGACCTTTAGGGTTGCATTAAGAAATTATTCAAGACTTGTGGTACATCATTAAGGTTGTTCGTGAAGGCTTGTTTTGCCTTAACATTGTAGTGTATGTTTCTTTGTAAGCCTTTTGAATTCATTGTTGAAATGTATGCATGACATGAACCGTTATTCATGTTAATGGCATCATGACACATTGGATATTGTATTTCATATAGAGATCTTTATAATGATGTGTTATAATCCTATCACCGTTATACCCCGTTGTTTCCGCTTTAGACGGGGTGTGACATTGGGGTTATGGGCTTGTTGTCATATGCCTTAAGTGTGTTTTGATGAGTCGAATGAGTGTGCAAAAAGTTGGATTACAAATGTGTATGGTTTGTGAAATGGGTTGTTGCCAAAAAGTGGCCGAAATGGCTATAAATTGGTGACACGTCCAAAATGGTCGTTTTTGGGAAATTTGGAAAAGTATTAAAAGTGAAAGTTTTGTTATGTCATAGTGGAGGTGTGGGTAAATTTTCAGATCAAAATATTATACGAGTAAAAAGTTATGCGTGTTTGAATTTGGTCAAAAATTTGAGTCTGTGTTACCACTAGAACAGGCTTGTTCTAGCTAAAACAAGGTTGTTTCGTAAATTGTATACCCCGTTGTCATGTTTTGGGTCAAAATGTAAAGATGAGAATACGGTATCATAATATACGAGATGTGGGACCGAGCTGTGGGAACAGAAAAAAAAATTTCTAAGGTTTTGGGGCGTTTCATTAATTCGAGGATATTTCTTTCGCATTTTATCCTCGCGTTCCCAAGTTGAGTTTTGACGAGTTTAATCCGACTACGTCGGAGTCTCTGTGTTTTCGAGTCCATAACTTCGATAGGTTCCTCCACAAAGTTGAGTTTTGAGTCAATGAAGACTTCGTCAGGAGGAATGATGAGTGTTTCGTCAGAAAGACACTTTTTGAGGTTACTAATGTGAAAAGTGTCGTGGATACTACTAAGCTCTTGGGGTAGTTTGAGCTTGTAGGCGACAGGACCAATTCTTGCAAAGATTTCAAACGGTCTGACGTAACGTGGGTTTAGCTTTCCTCGTTTACCAAATCGTGCTACCCCTTTCCAGGGCGATACTTTGAGTAGGACTTTGTCTCCTACTTGAAACTCAAGAGGTTGTCGGCGGTTATCCACATAACTTTTTTGTTGGTCTCGTGCCGCTTTTAATTGGTTTAGCACTTGAGTTATCTTGTCAGTGGTTTCTTGGACAATCTCGGGTCCAGATAGTTGTCTGTCACCCAACTCTGCCCAACAGAGTGGTGATCGGCACTTGCGTCCATATAATGCCTCAAAGGGTGCCATCTGTATACTCGTGTGATAACTCTGCCCAACAGAGTGGTGATCGGCACTTGCGTCCATATCTTGTCAGTGGTTTCTTGGACAATCTCGGGTCCAGATAGTTGTCTGTCACCCAACTCTGCCCAACAGAGTGGTGATCGGCACTTGCGTCCATATAATGCCTCAAAGGGTGCCATCTGTATACTCGTGTGATAACTATTGTTGTATGAAAATTATGCTAGAGGTAGATGAGTATCCCAGTTACCTCCAAAGTCAATCACACATGCTCGCAACAAGTCCTCGAGCGTTTGTATCGTTCGCTCACTTTGACCGTCAGTTTGAGGATGGTAGGCAGTATTCATATCTAGTCGAGTACCAAGTACCCGTTGGAGTGATTGCCAAAAGTGAGATGTGAATCGGGTATTTCTATCAGAGATAATGGATAGAGGTATGCCATGTCTGGAAACAATCTCCTTCAGATAGATTCTAGTTAGCTTTTCCATCTTATCGGTTTCCTTGATGGCTAAAAAGTGGGTTGATTTTGTCAGTCGATCAATAATCACCTATATGGTATCTGCTCTAGATGTCGTTTTGGGTAACTTCGTGATGAAGTCCATAGTGATGCGTTCCCATTTCTATTGTGGCAATTCAGGTTGTTGCAAAAGTCCAGACGGCTTTTGGTATTCAACCTTGACTTTCGCACAAGTCAGGCATTTGCTGACATAGGTTGCAATATCTCGTTTCATGCCAGGCCACCAATAGAAATCCTTCAGATCATGGTACATTTTCTCTGCACCAGGATGTATTGAGTAATTGGACTTATGGGCTTTGTCCAATATCAGCTTGCGTAATTCGTCTACACACGGAACCCAAATTCGTTCATAAAGTACAGCACTCAATTGTCTTTGGTTTTAAGTTATTTCTCTATCCCTTTCATGTAACATCCTCGAAATGGACCTAGTTGTTTTGTATTATTTCTTGATTTAAATCAGTATTTAAATGTGTTTGGAAATAATATTGTTTGAAATAGTTGAAATAATTGGAATAGGAGCCGAATATTCCAATGTGATAAGTAAATTATTAATTGTTGTAAATTAATATAGTTGACGGTACAATAAAATGTTTGGACTCGCAAATGGTTTTCGGGTTCCAGACAATAGATTGAGATGGGGTATTAAATTATACCCGTATATTGAAGGCGGTTTAAGTTGGGCCGACTTATATATCACTTTCCATTTAAGGAAAGTTTCATATGAAACTTCAAAACTCCTCAAAACCTTAATGAATCCAAAAGAAAACTTAGAAACCAAATTGAAATTGAATTTGGAGCTGTGATTGATTCTAGTTTCATCCTAATCACTATCTCAATTCAGTGTTCTTCAATTGAGAGGTAAGTTTGAATTGAACCAATTTGATTGAAATTGGGTAAATTGATGATTGAGAAAATTTGATGTTAGAAACATGTTATAACTGTTATATAATGTTTATACGAAGTTATTTGTGGTATATAACGGTTAGAAATCGTGTTTTGGTGATTTGGGTATAAAACCCGTATGTTAGGGTTTGAGCAGAATCGCAGGTTGTTGGGACGACAAGGGAATCCTGTCGGATTCAAGGGAATCCGGCGGATTCAAATGCTAAGAACCGGATCCTATGTTTTGCAAATTTCAAAAGTGCATAAGTGTTTAATAGCACTTTAGAGACCTCTTTTTTGTAACAAAATTTCATTAAAACGGATTGAGCTGAAATTCGCATGTCCACTCGGAAACGACCCAATGATCAAAGCTAAATACTATAGCCTAGTCAGTTTTTGGCCATTCGGGGTCGTTTAGGGGTCGAAAATGGCATTTTACAGTTTTTGGACCTTATTTTGGGACTTTTTGATTTTGTTCCGAATTGAACTTTTGTTTGCTGTGATCTTAGGGATCATTGAATTCATGTAATTATGTTATGATTGTGTAACGATATTAATTACCTATGTGTTATCAGTAGAGACAAGTTACTAACTCATTGTTTATTGATTGTATTCTCATATATGGAGAAGGCTCAGTAATATTAGACTTCTGAGCTTGCGGCTGAGGTGTCGGTGAGTGAATCTGTAAGCTCAGTGTGATTTAGTTGTAATGATTTGATTTACAACAAGTAATTTATAGTATTACTTTGATATGAGGCTTCTGTTGAGATATCTTGCCATGTTAGTTTGGTAGGTTGCTTACTTGGCTGTTTGAGCTAGTATGTAAGATTCTGAGGTCAACTTGACTTGATAGTTGGACTTGGTTGTTATTGTAGACGACAGGAGATCTTGAAACTTGAAATGTTGGTTTAGAGATCTAGGTTGTGTGTGATTAACAACTGGTTATCGGTAATTCTGTATAGGCCAATACAGATGATTGATAAGAGTTCCTTGAGTACCAAACCGGTATTAGGGTATCTCAGGAGCCACCGATCCTCATGAAGATTGATAACACTTGATTGGAAGTTGTGTGATTTAATGATTGATTGATTTTCTGTTTATTGTTATTTGATGTAAACAGATTGTTATGCTAAGTTGTACTATTGCTTATAGTTTCATTCACTTAGCTTTATGCTAACCCCACCACAGTTCTTCCTGCAGGTTAAAATAGATGGGACATATTGGGCAGGGCAGGAAGTGTTTGGAATTGATGGAATGTTTGACAGGCTGTTACTCTGATGTTAGTTTTATAACTAAAGTAATGTTTTGAATTATATAACACCGAGTTTGGTGAAATGTCATGTATTAAGTTTGAAAAAGTTTATTGACATTTTGAGACAGTGACAGAAATGTTTGAAATATACGCTTCCGATTTGCCAATATTATATTGATTGTTTATAATGAAACGAGGGGTGTTATATTTCATGGATTCGTCCTTCAAGTGTTCAGGAGTGTAAGTTATTTGTTGTGCATCCCGAATTTGTGAAATGAGATCCGACTAGATTGTCAAACCCAGAGCTCGGACTTTGCGAGGTTTAATTCGTTCCGTACGACTCAGGGCATCTGCTACTACATTAGCTTTGCCAGGGTGATATTTGATTTCACAGTCGTAGTCGTTTAATAGTTCAACCCAACATCGTTGTCTCATATTGAGCTATTTTTGGTCGAATATATGTTGGACACTCTTGTGGTCAGTGAAGATCGTACACTTTGTACCGTATAGGTAGTGTCTCCAAATCTTAAGTGCAAAAACAGCTTCTCCCAACTCCAAGTCATGAGTTGTATAGTTTTTCTCGTACACTTTCAGTTGACGTGATGCATATGCAATGACCTTGTCATTTTGCATCAATAGGCAACCCAATCCCTGATGCGAAGCATCACAGTAGACAACAAAATTCTCTACTCCTTCAGGTAGTGATAGGATAGGTGCAGTACTCAGTTTCTATTTCAGTAACTGGAATGCGTTTTCTTGTTTCTCGCTCCAGTCAAATTTCTTGTCTCTCTGTGTTAGAATGGTAAGTGGCTGGGCTATTTTCGAAAAATTCTCAATAAATCGACGGTAATAGCCAGCTAGAACAAGAAATTGTCGTACTTCAATTGGGGTCTTTGGGGCTTCCCAGTTTTTAATCGCCTCAATTTTGGACGGGTCCACGTGGATTCCTTTATCATTTATCACGTGACCAAGGAAGTGAACCTCCCGCATCCAAAATTCACACTTAGAAAACTTAGCATACAGCTTTTCTTTCACTAACAGTTTGAGGATAAGTTTCAGGTGTTGTTCGTGATCCTCTTTTGTTCATGAATAAATCAAGATGTCATCGATGAAAATGTTGATGAATTTATCGAGATAGGGTTTGCAAACTCTATTCATGAGGTCCATGAATACTGTTGGTGCGTTTGTCAAACCAAAAGGCATGACTTGGAACTCGTAGTGACCATAACGAGTTCTGAATGCAGTTTTCGGTATATCCTCTTCCCGAATCTTTATTTGGTGGTAACCGGATCGTAGGTCGATTTTTAAATAAAAACTTGTCCCTTGCAGTTGATCAAACATATCATCGATACGTGGTAACGGATATCGGTTCTTGATAGTTACCTTGTTCAGTTCCGGATAATCTATGCACATTCGCATGGATCCATCCTTTTTCTTGACAAACAAGACCGGAGCTCCCCCAATGCGAAAAGCTCAGTTGGATGAATCCTAAGTCTAGGAGCTCTTGTAACTGAGTAGACAGCTCCGGCATCTCTGATATCGCTTAAAAAGTCATATTTTTACCACCGATATCTCTCTCATTCTAGAACAATACTTGGCATTCGGACTCAAATAATGCACAAATCAATGAAACTTTGCCAAGACGGTCAAAATGAAGTTGCACGAGAAAAATCAAGCAAAACGGACAAAAAACGAAGATTCCACGCACAGTTGAAGATTCAAGACATCCGAGACAAGATTTGAGATAAATTGCCCACCACCATGATCTATCTTATCCAAGATGTTCGTTTTCAAAATACAAATCCAACATAAGAAGAATCAATAAAAACGGATGAAGAATGAAGATTCTACGTACACCGGAAGATTCAAATGATTCGCACGAAACATCTAAAGATCGGGGATTTCTTTTCATCAAAGTCTTCATTTTTGAAAAACGAATCCAACGCAAAAAGAATCGATGAAAACGGACGCACAACGAAGAAGATACGCGCGAATCAAGAAACGGGCAAAAGACGGCGAACCGGGGCGGGTGGAGGCCATCTGCCGCAGGCCACCAGGCAGCCGCCGCTGGCCACCCTGCCCCTGTCCCTCGGCCGCTTTTTTGTCCTTGCTCGTACTCTCCTGCTACATGTGCTAGACCTTTCCGCGACTTTTGGGTACATGTGCTAGACCTTTCCACGCTTTAGGGTACATGTGTTAGACACTTTACCACCTTTTGCTAGCATGAACCTCTAGTTGCTAACTTGCACCTAAAATCAACTATAAATAGAGGCCTCATGGCTTCATTTGAAACACACCACACACCTTCCATATCTTTCTTACTTCTCTCTAGCTTCTAGTTTTGCTTTCTCATTTCATTTTCTTACTTTAAATTAGTGTTAGGCTAGTTTAGGAAGCTTGTTAGAATAGAACGAAAGCAAGGAACGTGCTTGTAATCTTTGGTGTAAGCTTGGAGTTACGCTTATTAATTCAAGTCTATTCCTTCTCACATATTAATATTGGTTCTTTCTATCCTTATCTATCTTAATTAAATATGTATGCTTTAATTATGCTAGAGATAGTTTGTGCCATGCTTAGCGAGTAGATTACTATTGTATTTGTTGTGATGTAGTTAGCATAAATAATTATGGGATGACTTTAAATATGTCGTGAAATAATATGATGGCCCTATTCAACTGTTTATTCGATATAGTGCTGGAAACGCTTTTAGGCGGAGTACAAACGTATAGAAGTCGATAAACGACCGAAGGAAGTTGTATTATGGATCGGCATTATAAAAATGGAAACTTTATGAACGGACTTGTCACACCCCCTTTTTCGGGTTGCGGAAGCGGATCGGGTCGGGGCGTGACTAATCAATAACAAAGCACCAAGATACATAGCAAACGACTCTAAATGAGACGTTTTAGAAAATACATTACATTTCGAAAGTATTACAAAGTTTTATATCATAAAGATACACCATTAGTGAGTTCGCAAAATTAAACAGAAGATTTTAAATACATAATCAAACTACAAAAGATAATGCAAGTAAAATCTTCGTAAACGTGTATGCATACGACTCGAGCTAGCTTAGCATAATAGTAGATCCTGCTGGGCCATCCTACTGTGGCTTCGTACCTGAGAATACATTACTAAAAAGCGTCAACCAAAAAGGTTGGTGAATCTCACAGGTTTATAGTAAATACAGTTTTGAACACATCAAGTAGTAAAAGTAAGTAATGATTGCACGTATGCAATAGTTTCGATATACATTGCCATGAGCACCATAGTTGAAGCTTAACAGTAAGTAAGTAATTGCCCTTGTGAATGCTAATCCAAAAACATTCATATGAAACGAGTAGAAAACACCTGTTTATACGAGTACGGTTCGTGGTGGCGCTACCACCCCAGGTGGGGATTGTCAGTCCCATATGGATCCATATACTAAAACTCGCGCTTAAGTCCATAACTAACAACTATGATTAAAGGGACTTCATTGGATTAAGTAAAACCCATGCAATCGATATACCAGTAAATCAGTAAGTAAATCAAGTAAGTAAGTACATGTGTTCGAGTAAAACAAGTAATGCATCTCCCCCAAAACAGTAAAACAGTAAAAAGGGGCCGTGAGACTCACCTTTGGGTGCTAGCGTTCCTAAACGCGCGTGATTTACCAATGAAATCTTCCTAGTATCCTAAACACATAATACCGTGTAAGTGATAGGATATTTCAATAAACTATTTTGGTTAATGTTCATTCGTTTAATTTATGCCCAAAGTATCCCATTCGTATTTGTGTTTAGTTTGTAAAAGTGTATAGGTCCGTTAATGGTTTAAAATAATAATTCCAAATTATTATTACAAACTTTGATTTACCGTATATCTTTGAAAACATTGTTATTTCAAGTATAAATCGTATTTGTTGTTAGTTAACAAGTTTTTAAATCATGTAAGTTAAATTAGAAATCGATGAGTTTGTAAATTATGTACGGCTTGTCGGTTGCGAATTGAAATTATATTCTAAAAATATAATTTTGTTTGTTTCGTATAAAATGTCGTTGTTTGTTTTCGTATAAACATTATTCGTATATTTTCGTATAGTATAAAATACTCACGATTTATAAATTTAATACTTTTTGAAAAAGTATTTATAAAATATTAATTATTCGTGACACTTCCAAATCATAATCTTAAATTATAATTATATTTGTGTCCGTATATTATAATTCGTATAAATATATACTTTGTATCATTTTCGTATCGTTTTAAATATTCGCGACTAATTGATTTCGATACTTTTTAGAAGTATTTTTATTTCTATTTTTATCTTTGAAAAATCCTATTTTTATTATTATTTTTTTTTACTCGACACGTCTCTTCATTTTAATACGCGACACTTGAATCGTATTCGAAAATTGAAAAAAATGACATTTTTAGCGACGCTTCTATTTTAGTAAAATCAATTTTTAGCGACACTTAATGTCGTCGCTAGACAACTTAGCGACGCTTGGCCACAGTTCTGTTTTATGTGGTACTCGGGTCGACCCGCCGGGTCCGGGGTCCGACCCGCCGGCTCCTGCATTTTCATCTTCAATTTCATGATTTTCAATTCACAAACAAGTTTTAATCTTAGTTTTTGAGCATAATAATTGTGTATAACACTTGTATATGTAATTATAAACATTATGATTTCGAAATTAAAAGGGATGAAAATGGTGGCTCACGGATGGAGGTGGTGATCGGAGGTGATGAGGATGGTGTTGCGGCGGCGATGAAGGCGATGGTGGTGAGCTACGGTGGTTGTTGCTGCGCCAGTGGTGGTGTCCGGTTGGTGGAGCTCGACGATGGTGGCGGCTCGGGTGTGATGTAAACCCGAGAGAGATGAGATGGGTTAGATGATGATGGGATAACGATGATGATGGGGTGTCCTACTGCTGCTGCTCGCTGGTGTTGTTGTGATGATGGCTTCGGTGGTGGTGGTTCCCGATTGTTGAGGGTGGAAGCCGGTTGGTGGTGGTCGGTGGTTGCTAGCCGAGAGTGATGAGGTGAGTGAGATGATGATGATCGAAGGTAAGGATGAGAATTATGATTATATGTTGTTGATGTTACTCCAATTGTTGTTATTATTGTTATGTTAATTTTTGTTGTTGGTTGTTTGAAAATATCACAGAGAGAGATCGAGAAAATAGATAGATTGAGAAGGAGTTGAAGACAATAATACAAAAAGGGGAGTTTGGTCAAAAAGGAACACTCGACCAGATCCACAAATTGTGGAGGTTGGCCGGCTCTACCTACTTGGCTCCAATCACAGTGTAAAATACCCGTGTTTCGTTTACCCGATCGTTATGTAGTATAATATTTTCAAATAATAAATTTCTAAAAATATATTCATTTAAGTTTTTAATCGAAACATTTTATAAAAATGTTTTTACAGATGAATAGAATTGTAACTTTGTTTTACTTAAAATGTACGGATAGTTTTCTGTATCCAAATGTATTCAAATTTTCTACCGGAAGTATTAATTATTATTCTCAATAATAATTCCTCGATTAAAATGTTTTGCACTAACGTTTGCACTTGAGATTGTATGTTCTGTCAGGTCCGTATGTATAAGTTTATTAAATAATCTTTTCTTGTTATATATATACATTTATATATATAATAATTGTATCCATTGGTATTTGACGAAATTAATACGCAAAATAAAAGTTTAAATTTTGAGTGAAATTCAGGTCATTTTTGACCGGGTGTCACATTCTCCCCTTGTTAGGAGAATTTCGTCCCGAAATTTGTTCGTAGTATTTATCGTTGTATCGTAGTATTGTTTAGTGCATATCCTAAGTAAGTTTGTGAAACTATTGTGAGTGTCACACTCGTAAGTCAAGGGTTGTCTTCCTCCCCTTGTTGAACTATTGACCCACTAGCGACTAAGGGATAGTACGAATAAGTTTCGGTATGTTTGACCAATTTGTATGTGAAAGTAGGTTTAGCCAGTCAGCTAGTCGCTAAGGTGTAGATACTTTTTGTACTAGTAGCCTAATGTAAGGTAGTAAATCCTTGATTGTTTTGTCGGTAGGACAAGGTTGATCGTTCAGCCAATTGCTGGAGTACAGCTACATTTTGTACTAGTAGCCTACCTTAGACTCTATCAGTCTCATATAGATTCGAAGTGGTTTAGCACATTTTAGTTTTATGTGGGATGTTACCCATAATACGGTTTTATGTGAGTCGTCACCCAAAAATTTGTTTTACTTGGGACGTTGCCAGTATATAAAAGTCAACCGGTATGTTTTCCGGTATAAAGCGGGGTAGAATATGTTATTCCTATACGTGGGTGCTAAAACTAGTTTCATATATAGGGACTATAGATCTAAATTGTCATTTTCCCCTAACCCTATTGTGCACTTAGAATCTAGGGAAAACATAACAAGTATCAAGTAGCAAGTAAAGTTTATCAAGTAAGTAGTATGAAAGCAGTTAGGTTGTTAGCGAGTAACCATCCTCGCATCCCTATTCAGATCCTGGTAGATTTTGTTCTTATAACCAGCAAGGAGGTCATTGTGTACTGTGTAATTTCGTTGACCATTCAGGGTTTGAAATTTTGTATAAAGTTGTGTACAGTAAGTAAGTTTGCACGGTTTTGGGGTTTTGAAACTTCTATAAAACATTTCGTAAGAAATTTTGCAACATGTTTGTTAAAAGTACATTCGTCAGAAAATTTCGATAGTGAAAGTCGGTTGAAAACTTTGAAGTCTGATGAAAACTTTAGTCGATAAATAGTTCGGTTGAAACTCTTGTCG
Organism: Helichrysum umbraculigerum; assembly: GCA_949592205.1. Classification (NCBI taxonomy): domain Eukaryota; kingdom Viridiplantae; phylum Streptophyta; class Magnoliopsida; order Asterales; family Asteraceae; genus Helichrysum; species Helichrysum umbraculigerum. Next base: position 90,071,467 of record CATIUR010000002.1, on the reverse strand, counting down.
GTGGCAAGACTTTGAAAATTCGGTGTAACAAAATTCGTTGAAAAACAAGAGTTATGAAAAATTTCGAGGGAAGAGGCCTGTTGAAATTTGTTGAAAGCGGTTTTTCCTAGGATACAACCTAACTGTACTGTGGAGTGAGTTTCAAAATGTTTTAGACGTGAAATTAGGTAGACGGTAGTAAGCAAATACAAAGTCTCGTTCCTCATATCGAGGGACGCTGGAGTAGCTAGGTTTGTCGTTTACAGTGGTGTAGGTGGTAACGAGAGTATCATTGTATAAGGCCTATTCCTATACCTTCAGTACATAATAGCCTTGAGAGTAGTATGTAGTCGAGGCTTTTGCATGTATATATCCCTATATCACATAATAGCCTAATCATATATGTATATATCTTATATACCTATATATCCGCCTAGTCGTGTCTAGCACAAAGCAATTAGAAGTCCAGGTTCTCTCGTGGTCAGAGTCAGCTAATGCATTCCTGTTCAATATAACCCCTTTCAGCTCTTACATCATCTTTGTTTAATTGTACATAGTTAGCTACGCTATGTTAAATTAAATTCGTATGATGTAATCCCTGAACCAGTCATACCTAATAAGGAATACTGCCTAACGGTCATAGTCTAGGCTCACTACATGCAACCTAGTTCACTATAACCTTAGGCTCTGATACCAATCTGTCACACCCCCTTTTTCGGGTTGCGGAAGCGGATCGGGTCGGGGCGTGACTAATCAATAACAGAGCACCAAGATACATAGCAAACGACTCTAAATGAGACGTTTTAGAAAATACATTACATTTCGAAAGTATTACAAAGTTTTATATCATAAAGATACACCATTAGTGAGTTCGCAAAATTAAACGGAAGATTTTAAATACATAATCAAACTACAAAAGATAATGCAAGTAAAATCTTCGTAAACGTGTATGCATACGACTCGAGCTAGCTTAGCATAATAGTAGATCCTGCTGGGCCATCCTACTGTGGCTTCGTACCTGAGAATACATTACTAAAAAGCGTCAACCAAAAAGGTTGGTGAATCTCACAGGTTTATAGTAAATACAGTTTTGAACACATCAAGTAGTAAAAGTAAGTAATGATTGCACGTATGCAATAGTTTCGATATACATTGCCATGAGCACCATAGTTGAAGCTTAACAGTAAGTAAGTAATTGCCCTTGTGAATGCTAATCCAAAAACATTCATATGAAACGAGTAGAAAACACATGTTTATACGAGTACGGTTCGTGGTGGCGCTACCACCCCAGGTGGGGATTGTCAGTCCCATATGGATCCATATACTAAAACTCGCGCTTAAGTCCATAACTAACAACTATGATTAAAGGGACTTCATTGGATTAAGTAAAACCCATGCAATCAATATACCAGTAAATCAGTAAGTAAATCAAGTAAGTAAGTACATGTGTTCGAGTAAAACAAGTAATGCATCTCCCCCAAAACAGTAAAACAGTAAAAAGGGGCCGTGAGACTCACCTTTGGGTGCTAGCGTTCCTAAACGCGCGTGATTTACCAATGAAATCTTCCTAGTATCCTAAACACATAATACCGTGTAAGTGATAGGATATTTCAATAAACTATTTTGGTTAATGTTCATTCGTTTAATTTATGCCCAAAGTATCCCATTCGTATTTGTGTTTAGTTTGTAAAAGTGTATAGGTCCGTTAATGGTTTAAAATAATAATTCCAAATTATTATTACAAACTTTGATTTACCGTATATCTTTGAAAACATTGTTATTTCAAGTATAAATCGTATTTGTTGTTAGTTAACAAGTTTTTAAATCATGTAAGTTAAATTAGAAATCGATGAGTTTGTAAATTATGTACGGCTTGTCGGTTGCGAATTGAAATTATATTCTAAAAATATAATTTTGTTTGTTTCGTATAAAATGTCGTTGTTTGTTTTCGTATAAACATTATTCGTATATTTTCGTATAGTATAAAATACTCACGATTTATAAATTTAATACTTTTTGAAAAAGTATTTATAAAATATTAATTATTCGTGACACTTCCAAATCATAATCTTAAATTATAATTATATTTGTGTCCGTATATTATAATTCGTATAAATATATACTTTGTATCATTTTCGTATCGTTTTAAATATTCGCGACTAATTGATTTCGATACTTTTTAGAAGTATTTTTATTTCTATTTTTATCTTTGAAAAATCCTATTTTTATTATTATTTTTTTTTACTCGACACGTCTCTTCATTTTAATACGCGACACTTGAATCGTATTCGAAAATTGAAAAAAATGACATTTTTAGCGACGCTTCTATTTTAGTAAAATCAATTTTTAGCGACACTTAATGTCGTCGCTAGACAACTTAGCGACGCTTGGCCACAGTTCTGTTTTATGTGGTACTCGGGTCGACCCGCCGGGTCCGGGGTCCGACCCGCCGGCTCCTGCATTTTCATCTTCAATTTCATGATTTTCAATTCACAAACAAGTTTTAATCTTAGTTTTTGAGCATAATAATTGTGTATAACACTTGTATATGTAATTATAAACATTATGATTTCGAAATTAAAAGGGATGAAAATGGTGGCTCACGGATGGAGGTGGTGATCGGAGGTGATGAGGATGGTGTTGCGGCGGCGATGAAGGCGATGGTGGTGAGCTACGGTGGTTGTTGCTGCGCCAGTGGTGGTGTCCGGTTGGTGGAGCTCGACGATGGTGGCGGCTCGGGTGTGATGTAAACCCGAGAGAGATGAGATGGGTTAGATGATGATGGGATAACGATGATGATGGGGTGTCCTACTGCTGCTGCTCGCTGGTGTTGTTGTGATGATGGCTTCGGTGGTGGTGGTTCCCGATTGTTGAGGGTGGAAGCCGGTTGGTGGTGGTCGGTGGTTGCTAGCCGAGAGTGATGAGGTGAGTGAGATGATGATGATCGAAGGTAAGGATGAGAATTATGATTATATGTTGTTGATGTTACTCCAATTGTTGTTATTATTGTTATGTTAATTTTTGTTGTTGGTTGTTTGAAAATATCACAGAGAGAGATCGAGAAAATAGATAGATTGAGAAGGAGTTGAAGACAATAATACAAAAAGGGGAGTTTGGTCAAAAAGGAACACTCGACCAGATCCACAAATTGTGGAGGTTGGCCGGCTCTACCTACTTGGCTCCAATCACAGTGTAAAATACCCGTGTTTCGTTTACCCGATCGTTATGTAGTATAATATTTTCAAATAATAAATTTCTAAAAATATATTCATTTAAGTTTTTAATCGAAACATTTTATAAAAATGTTTTTACAGATGAATAGAATTGTAACTTTGTTTTACTTAAAATGTACGGATAGTTTTCTGTATCCAAATGTATTCAAATTTTCTACCGGAAGTATTAATTATTATTCTCAATAATAATTCCTCGATTAAAATGTTTTGCACTAACGTTTGCACTTGAGATTGTATGTTATGTCAGGTCCGTATGTATAAGCTTATTAAATAATCTTTTCTTGTTATATATATACATTTATATATATAATAATTGTATCCATTGGTATTTGACGAAATTAATACGCAAAATAAAAGTTTAAATTTTGAGTGAAATTCGGGTCATTTTTGACCGGGTGTCACAGGACTTATCTTCTCCTTATGATTTTAAACATAAAACTTATATTCTCCTTTCGATTAACAAACGGGATTGTAACCTTGTAAAGAGGAGTCACGAACCTTAATACTTGGTCAATAGTTATATGTGTCAAAACTATGGTTTAATTGTAACGTCATGCAGTCATCATAAAAACGCAATATGATTACGTGGAATTGCCACGAGTATAGTACACTTCCAATCACAATGTACTTATCATGAAAACATCGCGAAGCAATTAAATTCACAACGGAAACATCGGTTAACGATTAAATACATTGTGAACTACTATAGTATTTTCTGACATGGTCTGGGTTTAACTTTATGTAAAAGCCGTCAGCATTTTAATTAGATTAGTTAGTTTAGATTAGATTAGAATAGGTAGGCTATAGGCTAAATAACCATTCACGAAAACCTAGGGATTTGTTAATTGTATTGAGAAAGGCAAGTTTAAAATCCAAATTAAAATGATACTTTTCCTTTAAACTACGAAACCTAAAGTAAGGTACGCAAGAACCCTAAACGTTTTCCCTCGCTTATCATTCTTGAGTTTTAGTAATAGGAATTGATCAATTAATTCCGAACATAAGCGCTAAGTTAGTTATTTACCGGATTTGTAATTTTTATGGTATAAAGAATGGTTAGACTCATTATGGACCTGCTACTCTGTTCCTTCGCCCATGCGCAAATGCGCTCAACAATAAGGGCCACTGACTCCCTCACAGGAGAGTGTGGAGAGTTGAGCATTGTCTGTGACACCCGACCAATTAGGGCTAGAAATTTGCGCCTAATCATTTTGTAATACATGTAATTAGTTCCATGCTAGGCTAATTGTATGTATCATTACGTGTATTTTATAAATATACGCATTTACGCGATTCTATTTAATCGTGCATTTTATTATATCGGCCGAATTCCGATACATTAATATGGACGTTGGTGAACCCTTTATTAAATAATATGAGATTATTCGATAAACATATTAGTTACTAAATATTATTTCGATAATATTTCATAATTATTCCGTATCGCATAAAATGCTCATACGCGACCCAAAAACGAGCGAAACGCGCCCAACAATCGAACGAAAACCAAAATATATTTTACAAATTTAAAATATATTATTTTGATGGAAAATATTCATTTGAAATAGCGTATATCAAACCGATCACAAAAACGTCTAATTAAAACCGCACGCTATTAAATAATCGTAACGCGATCCCGTAAACGAAAACCGACACATTAATCAAACATTTTTTTTATAAGTGTTATCAAGTAATATGGAGTATTACTTCAACTTAAAATATCGAAAACCAATTGTTATTTAAAAACACGTACGTATAACATTAACCTATAAATAAATGTTTAAACGATCGGGTAATCGAACGCGGGTATAATACCAAGCATGGAGACAAGATTTAAACCAAACCTTGCCCCCATTTGTTTAATAAAAACCAGCCAACATGATCCACTTTTTGTGGATCATGCCCTTGACCATAAGCCACCAATCACACCCTTAATTCCCTCATTTGGTTCCTCCACTTCTCTCTCTAATCTCTCTCTCTAAAATCTGCTCTCTCACCCTCTCTCTACAACCACCACATCTCCACCATCAAATCACCATCAACCGCCATCATTTTGGGCAAGGAAAGCAAGGAAAGAAAGCTAGGAACTCGAATCAAGCACCATCTCACTTTCCTCTCTCTCTAGAACACGTTTTTGGTATAAAACCCTAACTTCTCTCTCTATATTTTCGTGATTTACATATATATACATGTTATGATGTTCATCAAACAAGATAATGTCCAAATCTTAAGCTCACACACTTTTTTGAGGTAGTTATATAAAAACAGTAATCTGACCAGAATTTTCGTCTTCACTAAAACGACTATAACTTGAGTTGTAGGATGAATCAACCCGCAAATCTTATACCGAAATGTCCGTATGGATGTCGTCTACAAAAAGTTATCTCCTGAGACTTTTCCCAAAAATACACGGTTTTTAGTGTAGAGGCTAATCTTTGAGCCAAGGTCTGTTTTGAGCCGAAACCGACTACTCTTCATATTTATTTTTGTTAAAAATAGTAAACAGACATGTAAAAATACCATAAAATGCAGAAATGATCTAGACATATATGAGAACATGTGATATTTTTGGTTAGCTATGAATCGGACTAGAAGTGGTCCAAATCGAGGGATTTGTTGAGTACAAAATCTGGAAAACAGGAAACTAGGGACTGTTTTGGTAGTTTGGTGAATGTGACACTTCGAGACATCCACGAAACATAACGACAAGTTCTATAAGCCTATCTTGACATATTAGGATTTGTGTAAAAGTTTCGGGTCAAACGGTGGTCGTTTGACCACTTTCCCGAACCCAAACCCTTGACTTTCGGACTAAAACTTACATCCGGACACATATACACTTTCGGACCTAGACACTTTCGGACTACAAATATTCGGAAATAAATATATATATCTTCGGATATATATAAAAGTACTCGCTTTTGAAAATGCATAGGTATATACTTTACAAGTAAACAAAATGATGAGACGCATAATAATAACACTTGAAATTATTATTACAAAAACTCACCAACGGGCCGTACATATTTACAAAATATAAATAATCCAAAACTAATCATTTGGACATTACTAGTTGAATGAGCAACTAGCATAGATGGTCTGTTAAGTCATCTAATCAATCAAAAACCTTGCGCGTCTAAGACGCCCTGCAGGTTTCAGTCGATTGATCGACATCATTGTCTTGTGAATCATCATTTGTGCTTAATAGCATCTCATTAGACTCAGGTGAGTTTCATAGCCCCTTTTTAAATGCTTTTACCTAGGGGTGAGATACATGCTCATTTTGTTTTACATGTGAACACAAGTATCAAAACATCGATGTATACTACATGAGTTAAAATCATCTAATCATTTTAATCCTCATTAGCATAGTTTGGTAATACTTTGTAGCGTGAATGTTAGTGTATGGATCCATATGGGACTGACAATCCCCGTCCGGGTCAGCAAGCACTGACTGGTCAAAACGGACGCATTATCATTTGTTCATACATATGTTGATTAGGCATACGCATAGAGGCACCCTCGCTCAAGCACTTAATTGTGATCCTGACACCTCAGTTAAGCTCAGACTATGTGCTCATGGCTGTATATACCTATATTTGATTAATTTCAATTATCATTAAATCTTGTGGTTCATACATTACATCTTATCATTAAACCTGTGAGCTCACCAGCTTTATAGCTGACCTTTTAGCATGTATTCTCAGGTACTCAGCAGTAGTAGAACTGCCACTCAGGATGCCCATTAGTTCGAGTCGCATTCAGACATCAAGAGATTGTCATGCATTACTATATTTTGTATAATTTAGTTATGCCATAGAATCTCTATCATTTAACTCAAGGGTTTTTGTAAACTATATTATAACAGTGTAAAACCTTTATAATATCAATGTATTTGTAAACGACGCATGTAATAGTCGTTCATTATGTATCTTATGTGCTTGTGATTATTGATTAGTCGCGCCCCGAACCGACCCGCTTCCGCATCATAATTTAGGGGTGCGACAGATTGGTATCAGAGCCTAAGGTTATAGTGAACTAGGTTGCATTTAGTGGGCCTAGACTATGACCGTTAGGTAGTATTCCTTATTAGGTATAACTGGTTCAGTGATTACACCATATGAGTTTAATTTAACATAGCCTAGCTAACTATGTACAATTAAATGAGTAGGATGTGAAATCTGAAAGGGGTTATGTTGAACAGGAATGCGATAGTTGACTCTGACCATGAGAGAAACCGAGATTTATACCTGGGTTGTGCTAGACAATCATTAGGCTATTATGTGATATAGGCGTATATACATACATAGGCCTCATTTATGTGCTACCTTATAGGCTATTATATATTGAAGATATATGATTAAGCCCCACTCGCGTATTATCTTCTAAGCTATTATATATATAGAATATATATAGATCACACACGATAATACACTCGTTAACATCTTCACTACCAAAGACGATGAGTATGAATTACTATCGTCTATCCCTTTTATACGCACATAACATCTCACAACACATTCCGCTGTACAATCACACATTCCATCATTCTAATTCTTTGGAATCACAAGTGGAACCTGTTGTTAGAAGGACTATAGGTTCCCATAAGTAGTTGCTTACCCCACCCACTCGCAAACTCGCATCTAGTATGCAACTCTGTTGTTTGTCAAATGTGATTATCACTTGTGTCATTGTATATTACCCCATAAATATATATATGCATATGCGATGTATCATGTTTTGGTGCAAACAACTCATCCACTCTATTTGCTTTTGTCAGTATCATGCCGCCAAAAAGGAAAGGTTTCAATCAAGCTGAACTCAATGCTGCGGTTACCCGAGCTGTAGCCGAAGCCATGGCTGCTCGAGACGCTCAAAGGAATGAAGAGACAGTCAATACCACTCCTACTCCTGTTATCAAACCTTGTTCCTACAAGGATTTTCTCAGCTGCAAACCATTGTATTTCAAGGGCACAGAAGGTGCCATTGGCCTGATCAGATGGATTGAAAGAATGGAATCTGTCTTCAGTCTCTGTAACTGTGCTGAAGATAGTAAGGTCAAGTTTGTTGCTTACACCTTTCAAGAAGGTGCACTAACGTGGTGGAACACCCATGCAAACTCTATTGGCGTCGAGATCGCAAACCGACTTCCTTGGCCTGAATTGAAGAAAAAGCTAAGGGAGAAGTACTGTCGCGAGGAAGAACTACACCGACTGGAAGTGGAGTTCTGGCATCTGGCGGTACAAGGGAACGATATTGCTGGGTACACCACCAAGTTCCAGCAATTCGCTTTGTTGTGCCCAGGTTTGGTTGATACGGAAGGAAAAAGTATCAAGAAGTACATCCGCGGCCTCCCGGAGAATATCCAGGGGAATGTCGCCTCAGCTCAACCAACCACTCTGGAAAGAGCTATCGGAATTGCTCATGAACTCATGGCCATGGTTGTCAGTCGTGAGACATCTGTTCCATCTTCTGGTAACAACAACAAAAGAAAGTGGTCTGGGAACACCACTCAAAATCAATCATCATTCAAGAGGTCTGAGTCTGATAAGACCACCAACACTGGTTCTGGTTCCAACAAGGGCTACACTGGAAATAAGCCCTACTGTTCAAAGTGCCACCGTCATCATGATGGTCCTTGCGGCACACCTTGTGGAAAATGTCAAAGGTATGGACATTTGACCAAAGACTGTAGGTCTACCACCGTCAACACCGACACCACCACCAGCCAACCAAAGTCCTGCTATGAGTGTGGAGAAACTGGTCACTTTAGGAATGAGTGCCCAAAGCTGAAGAACAAGGGTAACAACACTGCGAAGGGAAGAGCTTTCGTTCTGAACTCAGGAGAGGCCCGTCAAGACCCGAATGTGGTCTCGGGTACGTTTCTTCTCAACAACCTTACTGCTTCTGTTCTGTTTGATTCTGGTGCTGATAGGAGCTTCATATCTGATGAGTTTAGTAAATTGCTTAACATTGCCCCTATTGCCTTAGATGCTAAGTACGTTGTAGAATTAGCTAATGGCAAGTTAATTGAGACTGACAGTGTAATACCAAATTGCACTTTAAATCTATCTGATGAAATCTTCTCTATTGACCTTATACCCGTTGAGATTGGAAGTTTCGACGTCATTATTGGAATGGATTGGTTACCCAAGCACCGAGCTGAAATTGTCTGCTATGACAAAATCGTCCGTATTCCTCTGGTCACCGATAGTACTCTAATCATACAAGGGGAGACCGGCAGGACGAGACTGAATATCATATCCTGCATGAAAACTCCCAAGTACCTTAGGAAAGGGTACCAGGCGATCCTCGCACATGTCTTGGAGAAAAAGTCAGAAGCGAAACGACTTGAGGATGTGCCCATTGTTAGAGATTATCCAGAAGTCTTTCCCGAAGACTTACCTGGCCTTCCACCACCAAGACAAGTTGAGTTCTCGATCGATCTCGTGCCGGGGGTAGCACCTGTTGCACGAGCACCATATCGTTTAGCCCCTTCAGAACTTCAGGAGTTGTCTACTCAGTTGCAGGAACTCCTGGATAAGGGATTCATTAGACCGAGTTCTTCACCATGGGGAGCTCCGGTTCTGTTTGTGAAAAAGAAAGACGGTTCATTCAGAATGTGTATCGACTATAGAGAGTTGAACAAGTTGACCGTCAGGAACCGTTACCCACTTCCTCGTTTTGATGACCTATTTGATCAACTTCAAGGGTCAAGTTTCTATTCGAAGATAGATCTAAGATCAGGTTATCATCAGTTACGAGTTCGTGACATCGACATCCCAAGGACTGCCTTCCGAACTCGCTATGGACATTACGAGTTCCAAGTGATGCCATTTGGTTTAACTAACGCACCGGCCGTATTCATGGACCTTATGAACCGAGTGTGCAAACCATATCTCGACAAGTTTGTCATTGTTTTCGTCGATGACATTCTTATTTACTCGCGCAATGAGCAAGAGCACGCGCAGCATCTCAAAACCATTCTAGAACTTCTTAGACACGAAGAGTTATATGCAAAATTCTCCAAGTGTGAGTTCTGGATGCAAACTGTTCAATTCCTTGGTCATGTAATTGATAGTCAAGGAATTCACGTGGATCCCTCGAAGATTGAGGCAATCAAGTGCTGGCAAGCACCCTCAACGCCGACCGAAGTACGTCAATTTTTAGGATTGGCTGGTTATTATCGGAGCTTCATTGAGAATTTCTCCAAAATAGCTCAACCTCTCACGACACTGACTCAGAAAGAAAAGAAGTTTGATTGGACTGATAAACAAGAGTCAGCGTTTCAGCTATTGAAACAAAAGCTCTGCAGTGCACCAATACTATCATTACCCGAAGGCAACGAAGACTTCGTGGTATACTGTGATGCTTCACACCAAGGTCTTGGTTGCGTGTTGATGCAACGGGACAAGGTGATTGCCTACGCTTCTCGACAACTAAAGGTTCACGAAAAGAATTACACGACTCACGACCTCGAGCTGGGGGCCGTGGTGTTCGCACTCAAGATCTGGAGACATTACCTGTATGGCACGAGATGTACCATCTTCACCGATCATAAGAGCCTCCAGCATATATTCGATCAGAAGGATCTCAACATGAGGCAACGACGATGGGTCGAGTTGCTCACTGATTATGATTGTGAAATCAAGTATCATCCGGGCAAAGCAAATGTAGTTGCCGATGCCCTAAGTCGCAAAGAGCGCACAAAACCACTTCGAGTCCGAGCCCTTAGTATAACCATCCATAATGATCTAATCATTCAAATTCTAACTACTCAACTCGAAGCACTGAAACCTGAAAACATCAAGGATGAGGCCTTGCGCAACATGGAGAATCAATTCGAAACCAAACCTAATGGGGTCAAATACTTCGCACACCGGATCTTGTGACAATTCGCAAAATTAGGTATATTTATACTTAAGCATGTGCATTTCTTACGTTAATTTCCCTACAAAAATTTTAACAAAAACTTTGGATGTGAAATAAGTCTAGCAAAGTCCAAAATAATAATACAAATAGTATTACAAAAGTTGTAATTATTATAATTACATAAATAATAAGTAAAGGTTAGCGAAATATGTGTCCGAAAAACATCTTAGAAAATGTCTCAAAACCATATCGAAATATTATTTAACATAAATAATATATGAGAAAAATTTTAAAACGAAATAATATTGTGTTTTAAATACGTTTTGGTCACTCAGAAAGTTTAAAATGGACAAACTGTACAACTGTCTAAAATAATGAAAAATTTCATTATCCTAAATTTAAATAACGAAACTGGAGAACATCTACAAAATGAAAATATAAAATCTTAAATTTTATATTGCACAAATTATATCCGTATCCGAAATTAATGGGTTAAAAACCCAACATTTAATACTATAAAATAAAATATTAAAAACTTGAAAGTTGGCAGACAATATGGTGATAGATATCTTCACTTTTGATTTTTTTAATTACACACTAACATATCAATTATTATCCACTAAACTAATGGATGTTTTTTTTTTAAATAAAAAAAAAATACTATAAATTGAATAATATTTCTTTTTAAACTGGCAAACATAATGAAGATCATATCGTTGCTTTTAGTTTATTAATACTACACTATCAATTCAATTATTGTTCACTAAACAACTTGGAATTTCTTCTAATCGCACTAACATATTTAATCATTATAATTTTGGAACACAGAATTCATCTTATACAATTCATATTCATCCATTATCATCATCTTAAACTTTACATTCTCTAACTTTATCTCGGCTCATTCAAATCACACAACACAAACATCAACAACAATAACATGAAGAAGTAAGGATCATTTCAAGTATTCATCACCATCATCATTGAATCATCAACGTATTCATCATCACCATCGTATCATCAAGACACTCACTGTGAGGAAATTTTAATCCATTTTCTTTCATGTTGTTGTAATACGTAAATACTTGATGATTATAATTGGTTGAAACCAAAAACAAATCAAAACAAAGTGAAAAGAAAAATTATCAGTGATGATGATACTATGATAAATGTAAAAGTGGAAGAAACCCAAATGGGTTTTGTGCTTGACCTGCATGAAAAATATATAAAATTATACTAATTACTACTGTATAAATAAATTAGTTACATATGAGTAACGGAAATAGCATACGTAGACTAGTGGTTAGGAGCTTATGGCTTTAAGTAAAAGGTCACATGTTCAAGTCTTTTGATCTCTTTTATTTTTCACAAACTATTATTAGTACAATATATATATGATTAATACATGAATTAAATAGAATTGGCTTATGTAGCCTAGTGGTTGGGTGTGTGTTTGCTGTATCCAAGGTCAGGGGTTCGAGTCCCCTCTGACCTGTTTTTCTTATTTATTTTTAAAACAAGTTTTTATTACATATAAATATATATATATCAAACAATATTTAACAAAAATGGGTGATAGCCTAATTGGTTAAGTTATTTGGGTAAGAAACTAAAGGTTACGGGTTCAATTCCTTCTAACATGTTTTTACATGTTTTATTTTTATTTTAGTCCTTTTTACATATTCCAAATATAAAAATGTATTTAATACATATAATTGTTATTAATTCGAAAATGGACCAAATAAATTTGATTAAAATTTATTATCCTAACCGATTAATGATCAATATATGTATAATAAGTAACTTTAATATATATATATATATATATATATATATATATATATATATATATATATATATATATATATAACATAATTGACAACAATCAAACTTATAAGAATCGTCACCAACTATTAATACAATTTAAGAAATCAATGATTTCTTCAAAAGAATTAGATAATTAATATAATTTGACAAACTGTCAAATACTTATGTTAATACATTTATTGTACATAGGTTAACATACTTTGGGCGACATCGTTTACTGCTAGCATTCATACCGAGCAAACTACAGTGAGTTCACAGCCCCTCTTTTAAATGTTTTATGCTTTTGAAAATAGGGGTGACAAACATAGAAACTGCATGCGAATACATGCAGCAAATTATATAAATGCTTTACTGCTTTTATACAAATGTATATTTATTGAAATAACATTTTCACACTATTTTGTGAACGAGACAACGAATCCTAGTACGGATCCAGACTTACAATGTGTGCATAAAAGCCCTTATGTTGTGCAGACTGTAACCATTAGCTAGGTGACTCTAGCCACTGAGTGTACGGATAGTACTATCGCCGTGACGACCCTCCCACAGTTTTGGAGCGTATACTTACATGTCCGTTAGGCAAACAACATATTGATTGGTCGTGGTTTGGTTATAGGGTTAGGTCGCGTTACTTTAACTCGCGAGGTTTAGCTCACCTCGTGAGGGATCACAGTCTAATTATTTCCCCCAAAACTATTATTTAGGAAGTAAGTTCCTACGACAACTATTTTGGAAATGTTGATCTTTAGTTAGATTAACCTGTGTTTCCTACCTAACAAATTACTACTATGATTTGGAAATGTTATTTATATTTGAAAATAACTTGTGTTTCCTACAAACTGTTACTATAAGGAAATGTTTTTCCTAAATTGGTGAAACTTGTGTTTCCTATACTACAACTATTCAACAATGTATAAACGAGTTAGTTTATGACACAACTTATACAAACCTGTGAATTCACTCAACAATTTTGTTGACGTTTTCTCTATGTTTTTCAGGGAATTAGTAATGTACGTAAGAATGCATGCATTTCAGGATGGACTACCCTGGACTTATTAGGATGCCAGATTGTGTGTGTGACTTTTGGGATTTCATTTGTATTACTGCAAACATTGCAGTCATACTTATGAAGTCTACTTTTTAAGTGTGTGTAATAAATAAAACAAATGTTTTCAGACTATGTTTTTACTATTACAACTTTCTAAGTTGTAATCTTTTGTAATAACCTTTAAACTTGGCATCTTAATACATTATGTTTGTGATAATCATATGCTCTGAGAATGAATGTACGTATATTCATTTGGAACTGCTCACGCCCTGCCACGTCATCAGCTTCCGCAAACTACTCACTCTAATCGTAGATTACCGTTTGGCGGGGTGTGACAGACTTGGTATCATAGCCATTGGTTATAGCGAACTAGAAATCTTTAAGTGACTTGAAACCTTAGAGACCTAGACTATAGCCTTGGCTAGAACACTTATGCATTCATACATTCATTCATTTGCATACATATTTCTTTTGTCTCAGCATGTCTAGACAAAATCCAATATACCTTTACGACTCAGACGAGGAGCCGACAGAGTGTAGCGATTCGAGCAGTGATACTTCAGCACAGGGGAGCCCATCTGGTCACCCTATGGCAGACACTAATAATGAGCAGGAAGCACCGCCCACAGTATCTGTGGCCCCTCCTGCCACTGTACCTTCTACTACTACTAGTATTCGCCAACCGTTCGCCAAAACTTCTCGCGGACCTATACTAAGAATGACACCTAGGATGTGTGTTAGAGATTTTCCTATAGGACCACTTGCGCCACGAGATAAGACACCGATGACTGAGACAGAAACTTCACCTGAAGAGCCACCACCTAAGAGGCTTAGACCTACTCATTTAGATTGGATGCCTCACATACTGAGACGGTGGAGATCACTAGAGGAAATTCCATCTACTTATGAGGTTGGAGAGTCCTCACATGCACCATCATCCCTACCACTGACCGGTGAGCCTCTGGAGATCACTATCCCTACATTAGTTGCTGTGACCTGCACTATCCTTGAGATGCAGCAAGGTACTCGAAGAAATATTAGAGAGTTGCAGAACGACGCATCCCGTCTGAATGGGGATGTGACCTCTATCTATGGACGTCTTGGTTCTGTTGAGACTCATACGGTTGTAGATAGAGTGTCAGCTGATGCTACACGAGCACATGTGACCATGTTAGAAAGACGTGCGACCGTAGCAGGAGTTATGGTTGGAGTTAGTTTGTTGATGACAGTGTTGATGACGACTGCAGGGTTGTACTTTCCCTATTCCCGTTAGACTTATGTACGGTGGTTTGTGTATACTTTGTATTGG
Organism: Helichrysum umbraculigerum; assembly: GCA_949592205.1. NCBI lineage: Eukaryota > Viridiplantae > Streptophyta > Magnoliopsida > Asterales > Asteraceae > Helichrysum > Helichrysum umbraculigerum. The sequence goes on along the minus strand of CATIUR010000002.1, from coordinate 90,056,199 downwards.
TTTGAAGATTGTCAACTGATGGGCATATAGAAAGTCCCATCACATTGTGTGTAATGCGTTTGTTTGGTTTGAGAGATTTTATAGTGTATTGAATAAAAATTGTAAAAACGGTTTGATTGAAGATGTAATATAAGACTGGATTGGTTTATTATCAGTGTTTGGTATATTAGATGTTGACTAGTGTTTATTTGTGTGTGATAGAACGGAATCATGCCACCCAAACGTAGAAGTACCAGAAACAGTGAGAGAGAAACTACTCCTCCTGCCGCTGCTGAGACAATGGAAGAGACAATTAACCGACATGTAGCTGCAGCCATTGCTCAGTACGAAGCAACTCGCAATGACAGGGGAAGTGGTAGCCGAAATACTGACCCAGTTAATACTGATGTGAATCCAGAAGATGGCCTGCGAGGATGTTCTTACAAGACGTTCTTGGCTTGTAAACCGAGCACTTTTCGTGGTACCGAAGGTGCTATTGAAATTGTGCATTGGATTGAAAAGATGGAGTCAGTACTTGACATTAGCAACTGTTCACCTGGTACTAGGGTGAAATATGCCACATGTACCTTGGCTGATAAGGCATTGACATGGTGGAATGCTCAAGTTCAAACCCTTGGGCGACCAGCAGCATATGCTTTGTCATGGGAAGAATTGAAAAATTTGGTGTTGGAAGAGTTTTGTCCCCGCAGCGAACTGCAAAAGATTAAGACTGAGTTGTGAGATATCAAGATGACAGGAGCTGATGTCACAGGGTATACCACCAGGTTTCAAGAGTTAGCACGTTTAGTGCCACACATGGTGACTCCCGAAACCAAACGCATTGAGCGATACATTTGGGGTTTAGCACCACAAATCCAAAGCATGGTAACATCATCCAAACCGGATACTTTCAGAAGTGCAGTTAATTTGGCACAAAGTCTAACCGATGATGCGGTCAGGATGGGAACTTTGATCAAGAAGGTTGCATCAGGAAAAGGTGAACCAAGCAATACTGATGCTGGTAGTTCTGGAGGTACGAAGCGTAAGTGGAACGGCGGAGGAAGTGACCGTCATGGTCAAACAAACAAGAAGAATTCGGAGAATCCAAAGTCTTATGCTGCCACTACTATGGAACCTAAGTCATACTTGGGCAATAAACCCAAGTGTAATAAGTGTAGTAGGCACCACGAGGGTGAGTGTATATTATGTAACAACTGCAAGGGATGGGGTCACAAGACCCAATTCTGTAGGATCAACCCTCCCCCTCGTGCAACCAATGAACGTCAAAATCAGGGTTGTTTTGAATGTGGTGATATGAGACACTATCGAAACCGATGCCCCAAACTTAACAACCGAAACTTCAACAACAACAACAATCAGAATAATCAGAATCGCAACAACAACAATCCCAACAACCGCAACAACAATGATAATAACCGTGGTAACAACAACAACTGAGTCAACAACAACAACCAACCAGCTCATGGACGTGCGTTCGTGATAGGAGCGCCAGAAGCACGTCAGGATCCAAACACAGTCACTGGTACGTTTCTAGTAAACAACCATTTTGCTTCTGTGTTGTTTGATTCTGGTGCTGATTTAAGTTTTGTGTCCACTGAGTTTAGACCACTATTAGAGATTGAATCCCTTAAACTAGATAACAAATACACTGTAGAGCTAGCCGATGGTAAGTTGATTGAATCAGGAGAAATAGTACCAGGATGTACCTTAATGTTGGAGGGCCATCCTTTCAAAATAGACTTACTACCGGTAGAACTAGGGAGCTTCGATATTGTAGTTGGTATGGATTGGTTGTCACCAAACCGTGCGGAGATCATCTGTTACAAAAAAGTTGTACGTCTACCATTATCGACTGGAGAAATATTGATTGTACGAGGAGAAAAGAGTAATCGTGCAGTGAAGACGATTACGAGCATGAAAGCAAATAAATATCTACGAAAAGGATATCAAGCATTTTTGTTCCACGTTGTTGCAAAGAAACCAAAGGAGCGACATATAGATGATATACCTATTGTACGTGACTACCCGGGAGTGTTTCCTGACGAATTACCAGGATTACCACCCCCACGACAGGTCGAGTTTCATATCTATTTGGTACCTGGAGCTGCACCTATTGCACGTGCACCATATCGTCTAGCTCCATCTGAAATGCAGGAGCTGTCTGCACAGTTACAAGAACTGTTGGATTTAGGATTCATTCGACCGAGCTTTTCGCCATGGGGAGCTCCAGTTCTTTTTGTAAAGAAGAAGGATGGATCAATGAGAATGTGTATCGATTATTGGGAACTTAACAAAGTAACTATCAAGAACCGATATCCGTTACCACGCATTGATGACTTGTTCGACCAGCTGCAAGGGTCAAGTTACTATTCAAAAATTAACTTACGATCTGGATACCATCAACTGAAGGTACGAGAGGAGGATATACCCAAGACTGCCTTTAGGACTCGTTACGGGCATTATGAGTTTCTAGTCATGCATTTCGGTTTGACTAACGCTCCTGCTGTATTCATGGATCTCATGAACAGAGTATGCAAACCCTATCTTGATAAGTTCGTCATAGTGTTTATTGACGATATCCTGATATACTCCAAAACCAAGGAGGATCATGAGCAACATCTGAGGAAGATTTTGGAACTTCTGGAAAAAGAGAAGCTTTATGCAAAATTCTCTAAATGTGAATTTTGGATGCGAGAGGTTCATTTCCTTGGTCATCTGATAAATGATAAAGGAATCCATGTGGACCCATCCAAAATTGAGGCAATCAAAAACTGGGAAGCACCGAAAACTCCCACTGAAATACGACAATTTCTTGGCTTAGCCGGCTATTATCGAAGATTTATCGAAAATTTTTCAAAGATAGCCTTGCCTCTCACCACCCTAACTCAAAAAGACAAGAAGTTTGAGTGGGGCGAAAAACAAGAAAACGCTTTCCAATTACTTAAACAGAAATTGAGCACTGCACCTATTCTATCACTGCCAGAAGGAGTAGATAACTTTTTGTCTACTGTGATGCTTTACATCAGGGACTAGGTTGCGTGCTGATGCAAAATGATAAAGTCATTGCTTATGCATCACGTCAACTGAAAGTGCACGAGAAAAACTATACTACTCACGACTTGGAGTTGGGAGCGGTTGTTTTTGCACTCAAGATTTGGAGACATTATCTGTACGGTACCAAGTGTACGATTTACACTGATCACAAAAGTCTCCAACATATATTTGATCAAAAAGAACTCAACATGAGACAAAGATGTTGGGTTGAATTACTAAACGATTACGACTGTGAAATCAAATACCATCCAGGCAAAGCTAATGTAGTAGCAGATGCCTTAAGTCGTAAGGAAAGAGTAAAACCTCGAAGAGTTCGAGCGTTAGGATTGACGATCCACTCGAGCCTTATTTTACAAATTCGTGACGCACAACAAACTGCCTTCACTCCGGAACGTTTGAAAGATGAATCCTTAAAAGGGATGGAAAAACAACTTGAAACTAAAGACAATGGAGTGTTGTACTTTATGAACAGAATTTGGATTCCATGCGTAGAAGAGTTGCGTACTCTAATATTGGATGAAGCTCATAAATCCAACTATTCGATTCATCCTGGTGCAGACAAAATGTACCACGATTTGAAAGGTTTCTATTGGTGGCCTGGCATGAAATGAGATATTGCAACTTATGTTAGCAAATGTTTGACCTGTGCAAAAGTCAAAGTTGAATACCAAAAACCTTCAGGACTTTTGCAACAACCTGAAATGCCACAATGGAAATGGGAACAGATTACTATGGACTTCATCACAAAGTTACCAAAAACGACATCTGGAATGGACACCATATGGGTGATTGTCGATCGACTGACAAAGTCAGCTCATTTCCTAGCCATCAAAGAAACGGATAAGATGGAAAAACTGGCTAAAATCTAAATAAAAGAGGTAGTTTCTAGACATGGAGTCCCATTATCCATCATATCTGATAGAGATGCACGTTTCACCTCTCGCTTCTGGCAAACATTGCAACAAGCATTGGGCACTAGACTCGACATGAGTACTGCCTACCATCCTCAAACTGACGGTCAAAGTGAGAGAACGATACAAACGCTCGAGGTCTTGCTGCGAGCATGTGTGATAGACTTTGGAGATAATTGGGATACTCATTTATCCATCATATCTGATAGAGATGCACGTTTCACCTCTCGCTTCTGGCAAACATTGCAACAAGCATTGGGCACTAGACTCGACATGAGTACTGCCTACCATCCTCAAACTGACGGTCAAAGTGAGAGAACGATACAAACGCTCGAGGACTTGCTGCGAGCATGTGTGATAGACTTTGGAGATAATTGGGATACTCATTTACCTTTAGCAGAATTTTCTTACAACAATAGTTATCACACTAGCATACAAATGGCTCCATTTGAAGCGTTGTACGGACGCAAATGCCGATCACCACTTTGTTGGGCAGAAATAGATGACAGATAATTATCAGGCCCTGAATTAATTCAAGAAACAACAGACAAGATTTCTCAAGTACTTAACCGATTGAAAGCAGCACGAGACAGACAAAAGAGTTATGCCGACAACAGACGGAAACCTTTAGAGTTTCAAGTAGGTGACAAAGTCCTACTCAAAGTATCGCCTTGGAAAGGAATAGTACGATTTGGAAAACGAGGGAAACTGAATCCGCGTTATATCGGACCTTTCGAAATCCTTGCGAGGATTGGTCCTGTCGCTTATAAACTTAAATTACCACAAGAGCTTAGTAGCATTCACGACACTTTTCATGTTAGTAATCTCAAAAAGTGTCTGTCCGACGAAACCTTAATCATCCCTCACGACGAAGTCTTTATTGACCCAAAACTTCATTTTGTGGAGGAACCGCTCGAGGTAATGGACACGAAAACGCAAAAGCTCCGAAAAGTCGAATTAAACTTGTCAAAGTTCGATGGAACTCTAAACGAGGCCCAGAGTTCACCTGGGAACGCGAGGATGAAATGCGCAAGAAATATCCTCAACTTTTCAAATGTGTGACTAAGGCTACATTATGACTTAAATCTCGGGACGAGATTTCTCTAACGGGGGGAGAATGTGACAATTCGCAAAATTAGGTATATTTATACTTAAGCATGTGCATTTCTTACGTTAATTTCCCTACAAAAATTTTAACAAAAACTTTGGATGTGAAATAAGTCTAGCAAAGTCCAAAATAATAATACAAATAGTATTACAAAAGTTGTAATTATTATAATTACATAAATAATAAGTAAAGGTTAGCGAAATATGTGTCTGAAAAACATCTTAGAAAATGTCTCAAAACCATATCGAAATATTATTTAACATAAATAATATGTGAGAAAATTTTTAAAACGAAATAATATTGTGTTTTAAATACGTTTTGGTCACTCAGAAAGTTTAAAATGGACAAACTGTACAACAGTCTAAAATAATGAAAAATTTCATTATCCTAAATTTAAATAACGAAACTGGAGAACATCTACAAAATGAAAATATAAAATCTTAAATTTTATATTGCACAAATTATACCCGTATCCAATATTAATGGGTTAAAAACCCAACATTTAATACAATAAAATAAAATATTAAAAACTTGAAAGTTGGCAGACAATATGGTGATAGATATCTTCACTTTTGATTTTTTTAATTACACACTAACATATCAATTATTATCCACTAAACTAATGGATGTTTTTTTTTAAATAAAAAAAAAATATACTATAAATTGAATAATATTTCTTTTTAAACTGGCAAACATAATGAAGATCATATCGTTGCTTTTAGTTTATTAATACTACAATATCAATTCAATTATTGTTCACTAAACAACTTGGAATTTCTTCTAATCGCACTAACATATTTAATCATTATAATTTTGGAACACAGAATTCATCTTATACAATTCATATTCATCCATTATCATCATCTTAAACTTTACATTCTCTAACTTTCTCTCGGCTCATTCAAATCACACAACACAAACATCAACAACAATAACATGAAGAAGTAAGGATCATTTCAAGTATTCATCACCATCATCATTGAATCATCAACGTATTCATCATCACCATCGTATCATTAAGACACTCACTGTGAGGAAATTTTAATCCATTTTCTTTCATGTTGTTGTAATACGTAAATACTTGATGATTATAATGGGTTGAAACCAAAAACAAATCAAAACAAAGTGAAAAGAAAAATTATCAGTGATGATGACACTATGATAAACGTAAAAGTGGAAGAAACCCAAATGGGTTTTGTGCTTGACCTGCATGAAAAATATATAAAATTATACTAATTACTACTGTATAAATAAATTAGTTACATATGAGTAATGGAAATAGCATACGTAGACTAGTGGTTAGGAGCTTATGGCTTGAAGTAAAAGGTCACATGTTCAAGTCTTTTGATTTCTTTTATTTTTCACAAACTATTATAAGTACAATATATATATGATTAATACATGAATTAAATAGAATTGGCTTATGTAGCCTAGTGGTTGGGCGTGTGTTTGCTGTATCCAAGGTCAGGGGTTCGAGTCCCCTCTGACCTGTTTTTCTTATTTATTTTTAAAACAAGTTTTTATTACATATAAATATATATATATCAAACAATATTTAACAAAAATGGGTGATAGCCTAATTGGTTAAGTTATTTGGGTAAGAAACAAATGTTAAGGGTTCAATTCCTTCTAACATGTTTTTACATGTTTTATTTTTATTTTAGTCCTTTTTACATATTCCAAATATAAAAATGTATTTAATACATATAATTGTTATTAATTCGAAAATGGACCAAATAAATTTGATTAAAATTTATTATCCCAACCGATTAATGATCAATATATGTATAATAAGTAACTTATATATATATATATATATATATACATATCTATATATATACATATCTATATATATATATATATATATATATATATATATATATATATATATATATATATATATATATAGATAACATAATTGACAACAATCAAACTTATAAGAATCGTCACCAACTATTAATACAATTTAAGAAATCAATGATTTCTTCAAAAGAATTAGATAATTAATATAATTTGACAAACTGTCAAATACTTATGTTAATACATTTATTGTACATAGGTTAACATACTTTGGGCGACATCGTTTACTGCTAGCATTCATACCGAGCAAACTACAGTGAGTTCACAGCCCCTCTTTTAAATGTTTTATGCTTTTGAAAATAGGGGGTGACAAACATAGAAACTGCATGCGAATACATGCAGCAAATTATATAAATGCTTTACTGCTTTTATACAAATGTATGATTATTGAAATAACATTTTCATACTATTTTGGGAACTAGACAACGAATCCTAGTACGGATCCAGACTTACAATGTGTGCATAAAAGCCCTTATGTTATGCAGACTGTAACCATTAGCTAGGTGACTCTAGCCACTGAGTGTACGGATAGTACTATCGCCGTGACGACCCTCCCACAGTTTTGGAGCGTATACTTACATGTCCGTTAGGCAAACAACATATTGATTGGTCGTGGTTTGGTTATAGGGTTAGGTCGCGTTACTTTAACTCGCGAGGTTTAGCTCACCTCCCGAGGGATCACAGTCTAAGTATTTCCCACAAAACTATTATTTAGGAAGTAAGTTCCTACGACAACTATTTTGGAAATGTTGATCTTTAGTTAGATTAACCTGTGTTTCCTACCAAACAAATTACTACTATGATTTGGAAATGTTATTTATATTTGAAAATAACTTGTGTTTCCTACAAACTGTTACTATAAGGAAATGTTTTTCCTAAATTGGTGAAACTTGTGTATCCTATACTACAACTATTCAACAATGTATAAACGAGTTAGTTTATGACACAACTTATACAAACCTGTGAATTCACTCAACAATTTTGTTGACGTTTTCTCTATGTTTTTCAGGGAATTAGCAACGTACGTAAGAATGCATGCATTTCAGGATGGACTACCCTGGACTTATTAGGATGCCAGATTGTGTGTGTGACTTTTGGTATTTCATTTGTATTACTGCAAACATTGCAGTCATACTTATGAAGTCTACTTTTTAAGTGTGTGTAATAAATAAAACAAATGTTTTCAGACTATGTTTTTACTATTACAACTTTCTAAGTTGTAATCTTTTGTAATAACCTTTAAACTTGGCATCTTAATACATTATGTTTGTGATAATCATATGCTCTGAGAATGAATGTACGTATATTCATTTGGAACTGCTCACGCCCTGCCACGTCATCAGCTTCCGCAAACTACTCACTCTAATCGTAGATTACCGTTTGGCGGGGTGTGACAGATCTGGTTACCTAAGTTCGGAAATCTTCGAGACTTGGTGATGGATGAAGCTCACAAGTCCAAATATTCTATACATCCTGGATCTGACAAGATGTATCATGGCATCAAGGGATCATATTGGTGGCCAAACATGAAAGCAGAGATTGCCACGTATGTCAGCAAGTGCCTCACATGTTCAAAAGTCAAAGCAGAATATCAGAAGCCCACCGGTCTGCTACAGCAACCGGACATTCCTGAATGGAAATGGGAGCAAATCGCTATGGATTTCATCACTAAACTCCCAAGAACAGCTAGCGGTTGCGACACCATTTGGGTGATCGTAGACCGGCTCACCAAATCAGCTCATTTCATTGCCATCAAGGAAACCGACAAAATGGAACATCTCACGCGAGTCTATATGAAGGAGATCGTATCGATACATGGCGTTCCTATCTCAATTATCTCTGACAGAGATAGTCGTTTCACTTATCAGTTTTGGAGATCATTACAGAAAGTGTTAGGTACTCGTCTGGATATGAGTACTGCGTATCATCCTCAAACCGATGGCCAAAATGAAAGGACAATTCAAACACTAGAAGATATGCTACGCGCCTGCGTAATTGATTTCGGTACAAATTGGGAACACCACTTGCCATTGTGCGAATTCTCGTACAACAACAGCTATCATACCAGCATTGGAGCTGCACCATTCGAGGCACTGTACGGTCGTAAGTGCCGGTCGCCCATCTGTTGGACCGAAGTTGGAGACAGCCAACTGACTGGTCCTGAAATCATTCATGAAACCACCGAGAAGATCGTTGGTATCCAGCAACGGCTGAAGGCCGCACGTGATCGTCAGAAAAGTTATGCTGACGTGAGACACAAGCATCTCGAGTTCCAGGTTGGGGATCGAGTATTGCTCAAAGTATCACCTTGGAAGGGTGTCATCCATTTTGGTAAACGTGGGAAGTTAAAACCGAGATACATCGGACCTTTTGAGATCCTTGAAAGGATTGGTCCAGTCGCATATCGATTGCAGCTACCTCCAGAGCTTTGTAGCGTGCATCCCACATTTCACATTTCTAACCTGAAGAAATGCCTGTCCGATGAGACACTCATCATTCCGCTCGAGGAAATTCAAATCGACGACAAACTTCATTTTGTCGAGACACCAGTGGAGATCATGGACCGTGAGGTCAAACAGCTCAAGCAAAGTCGTATCCCTATTGTCAGAGTTCGGTGGAATTCGCGGCGAGGTCCGGAATTCACCTGGTAACGGGAAGACCAGATGCGACTCAAATATCCACATCTATTTTCAGACTCCACTCACGCGCCAACTCAGAGCTGAATTTCGGGACGAAATTCTCTTAACAAGGGGAGAATGTGACACCCGACCAATTAGGGCTAGAAATTTGCGCCTAATCATTTTGTAATACTTGTAATTAGTTCAATGCTAGGCTAATTGTATGTATCATTACGTGTATTTTATAAATATACGCATTTACGCGATTCTATTTAATCGTGCATTTTATTATATCGGCCGAATTCCGATACATTAATATGGACGTTGGTGAACCCTTTATTAAATATTATATGAGATTATTCGATAAACATATTAGTTACTAAATATTATTTCGATAATATTTCATAAGTATTCCGTATCGCATAAAATGCTCATACGCGACCCAAAAACGAGCGAAACGCGCCCAACAATCGAACGAAAACCAAAATATATTTTACAAATTTAAAATATATTATTTTGATGGAAAATATTCATTTGAAATAGCGTATATCAAACCGATCACAAAAACGTCTAATTAAAACCGCACGCTATTAAATAATCGTAACGCGATCCCGTAAACGAAAACCGACACATTAATCAAACATTTTTTTTATAAGTGTTATCAAGTAATATGGAGTATTACTTCAACTTAAAATATCGAAAACCAATTGTTATTTAAAAACACGTACGTATAACATTAACCTATAAATAAATGTTTAAACGATCGGGTAATCGAATGCGGGTATAATACCAAGCATGGAGACAAAAAAAAATTAAACCTTGCCCCCATTTGTTTAATAAAAACCAGCCAACATGATCCACTTTTTGTGGATCATGCCCTTGACCATAAGCCACCAATCACACCCTTAATTCCCTCATTTGGTTCCTCCACTTCTCTCTCTAATCTCTCTCTCTAAAATCTGCTCTCTCACCCTCTCTCTACAACCACCACATCTCCACCATCAAACCACCATCAACCGCCATCATTTTGGGCAAGGAAAGCAAGGAAAGAAAGCTAGGAACTCGAATCAAGCACCATCTCACTTTCCTCTCTCTCTAGAACACGTTTTTGGTATAAAACCCTAACTTCTCTCTCTATATTTTCGTGATTTACATATATATACATGTTATGATGTTCATCTAACAAGATAATGTCCAAATCTTAAGCTCAAACACTTTTTTGAGGTAGTTATATAAAAACAGTAATCTGACCAGAATTTTCGTCTTCACTAAAACGACTATAACATGAGTTGTAGGATGAATCAACCCAAAAATCTTATACTGAAATGTCCGTATGGATGTCGTCTACAAAAAGTTCTCTCTGAGACTTTTCCCAAAAATACACGGTTTTTAGTGTAGAGGCTAATCTTTGAGCCAAGGTCTGTTTTGAGCCGAAACCGACTACTCTTCATATTTATTTTTGTTAAAAATTAGTAAACGGACATGTAAAAATACCATAAAATGCAGAAATGATCTAGACATATATGAGAACATGTGAGATTTTTGGTTAGCTATGAATCGGACTAGAAGTGGTCCAAATCGAGGGATTTGTTGAGTACAAAATCTTGAAAACAGGAAACTAGGGACTGTTTTGGTAGTTTGGTGAATGTGACACTTCGAGACATCCACGAAACATAACGACAAGTTCTATAAGCCTATCTTGACATATTAGGATTTGTGTAAAAGTTTCGGGTCAAACGGTGGTCGTTTGACCACTTTCCCGAACCCAAACCCTTGACTTTCGGACTAAAACTTACATCCGGAAACATATACACTTTCGGACCTAGACACCTTCGGACTACAAACATTCGGACATAAATATATATATCTTCGGATATATATAAAAGTACTCGCTTTTGAAAATGCATAGGTATATACTTTACAAGTAAACAAAATGATGAGACGCATAATAATAACACTTGAAATTATTATTACAAAAACTCACCAACGGGCCGTACATATTTACAAAATATAAATAATCCAAAACTAATCATTTGGACATTACTAGTTGAATGAGCAACTAGCATAGATGGTCTGTTAAGTCATCTAATCAATCAAAAACCTTGCGCGTCTAAGACGCCCTGCAGGTTTCAGTCGATTGATCGACATCATTGTCTTGTGAATCATCATTTGTGCTTAATAGCATCTCATTAGACTCAGGTGAGTTTCATAGCCCCTTTTTAAATGCTTTTACCTAGGGGTGAGATACATGCTCATTTTGTTTTACATGTGAACACAAGTATCAAAACATCGATGTATACTACATGAGTTAAAATCATCTAATCATTTTAAGTCCTCATTAGCATAGTTTGGTAATACTTTGTAGCGTGAATGTTAGTGTATGGATCCATATGGGACTGACAATCCCCGTCCGGGTCAGCAAGCACTGACTGGTCAAAACGGACGCATTATCATTTGTTCATACGTATGTTGATTAGGCATACGCATAGAGGCACCCTCGCTCAGGCCCTTAATTGTGATCCTGACACCTCAGTTAAGCTCAGACTATGTGCTCATGGCTGTATATACCTATATTTGATTAATTTCAATTATCATTAAATCTTGTGGTTCATACATTACATCTTATCATTAAACCTGTGAGCTCACCAGCTTTATAGCTGACCTTTTAGCATGTATTCTCAGGTACTCAGCAGTAGTAGAACTGCCACTCAGGATGCCCATTAGTTCGAGTCGCATTCAGACATCAAGAGATTGTCATGCATTACTATATTTTGTATAATTTAGTTATGCCATAGAATCTTTATCATTTAACTCAAGGGCTTTTGTAAACTATATTATAACAGTGTAAAACCTTTATAATATCAATGTATTTGTAAACGACGCATGTAGTAGTCGTTCATTATGTATCTTATGTGTGACACCCGTCAAATTAGGACTAGTTTTTAGTTCCTAATCATTTAGAAATACGTGTAATTAGTTCTATGTATTAGGCTAATTGAATGTATCAAAATATATATTGTTAAATATATATCAATACGCGATTATATTTAATCGTTCATTTTCAAATCGGCCAAATTTCCGATTCATATATATATGGCGTTGGTGAAAAACAATATTAAATAATATAATAATTATTATTTAATACTCACATCATTTATTATATATTATTTTGATAATATATATCAAGTATTACGTATCGTACAAATCAAAACGTTCGCTACAAAACTCATAAACAATGAATTATTATTTGAAATAATAATTACTAGTTACTTTGGTTGAAATAAAACATATTTCGTTTTATAACATTTTACTCAAACGAAACGAAACCATTCAAATCGTATCCGTCTCTAAAACGTAAAACAAAGATATATTATTATATCTCACTAAAGGTATTTTTATAAAATACTTCCAATAAAAGTATAAACGAATTCATTTTTAGAAATTTATCAAATTAAAACATTTTACTATTTTTCGATCGGGTACAAAAACACGGGTATTTTGTACCACAAAATGGAGCCACCCAACTCCAATTATTGGAGCTGGGCATAAACCAAACGAACACACCCTTTGTTTCATTTCATTCTCAATCTCACTCTCTAACTCTCTCGGCTCTCTCTCGGTTCCAAATCAAACAACAACAACAAATAACAAAAACAAGATCAAGCATCATCATCATCATCGTGATCATCCTCATCATCATCTTCATCATCTTCATCGTTCATCATCACCATCATCCGTTCATCATTTTGATTGTAAGGAATTGTTTACGTTTTTGTTAATTTTACATGTTTATATTACGTATATTAGCATGCTAGGATGTTCTACAAACTAATTATGCCCCCAAATCAAACACAAGTTTTTGAATTTAATCTGCTGTTCGTCACAGACCTGCACACGCAGACAAACCACGCGATCGCGTGATTTGTCCAGCCGATCGCGTCAAACTATAACCCACGCGATCGCGTGATCATTCAAACCGATCGCGTCATTTCAATTTCAAACCGATCGCGTGAAGACCTTCAACCGATCGCGTGATCTGGTCCCTGGATCGCGTGAATTTTCATAAACTTTGTGTGCAAATTTCAAAAGTGCATAAGTGTTTAGTAGCCCTTTTTCCCACGGAAAATATAACAAATTTTCAGTTAACTCGAATTAAGCTCAAATTCGCACGGTCATTCGAAAACAGCCCAATGATCAAAGCTAAGTACCTTAGCCTGGTCAGTTTTAGGCCATTCGGGGTCATCTAGGGGTCGAAAATGGCATATTTTAGTTTTCGGACCTCCGTTTTTCCATAAACTTAAAACTAAAGGTTTACACTAAGTGTCGGACATCGAGACGTATTTCATTCTTATACGATACAACATTTAAACACTTCAAATATGCTTTTATAAGTTCACAACAAATGAAAGTAGTAATAATAATTGAAGAATTATTATTTCAATCAATCACCAATGGGCCATATACATTTTCACAACTCAAATATAATCATTTACCAAAGTATTTGGTCATAACTAGTTAACGGGATAACTAGCATAGATGGTCCGTAGAGTCATCTAATCAATTAAACCTTGCGCGTTTAATACGCCCGGCAAGTTTCAAATATCTAATCAATCAAAACCTTGCGCGTCAAAGACGCCCTGCCGGTTCGGTCGTTGTAACGACATCAAATCATTGTGAATCATTATAATTGTTGGCTAACAATTCATTAGGCTCAGGTGAGTCTCATAGCCCCTTTTTAAATATGTTTTCTCAGGGGTGTGATCCATTGCTTGTTTTGTTTTACAATATGAACGCAAGTATCATTAAATCAAATACTACATGAGTTATTTTCTCTAATCATTTTAAAGCCCTCCATCAACATAGTTTGGTAATACGTAGTAGCGTGAATATTAGTATATGGATCCATATAGGTTTGACCAGCCTCATCCGGGTTAGCACGCACTAACTAGTTAAACGGATGTATTAATATTTGTGTAGACGAGTGTTGATTAGGCACTCGTAGGAGGCACCTCGATCAGGGTACCTTAAATGTGGACCTGACATCTCGAGTTAAGCTCAGACTATGTGCTCATGGCTGTATAACTTTTATTTTGCTTAATTGCATTTTAAATTCAATTATCATTAAATCTTGCGGTTCATACAAATATGTGTTGACATACAAACCTGTGAGCTCACCAGCGTTTCGCTGACCCATTTTAGCATGTATCACAGGTACTCAGCAGCAGTAGGTCTGCCACTCAAGATGCCCATTAGTTCGAGTCGCATTCAGACATCAAGAGATTGTCATGCATTACTATATTTTGTATAATTTAGTTATGCCATAGAATCTCTAGCATTTGGACTCAAGGGCTTTTGTAAACTATATTATAACGGTGTAAAACCTTTATTTTATCAATGTATTTGTAAACGACGCATGTAGTGGTCGTTCATTATGTAATCTTGTGCTTTGTGTATTGATTAGTCGCGCCCCGAACCGACCCGCTTCCGCATCATAAATTGGGGGTGCGACATTATGTGCTTGTGATTATTGATTAGTCGCGCCCCGAACCGACCCGCTTCCGCATCATAATTTGGGGGTGCGACAGATTGGTATCAGAGCCTATGGTTATAGTGAACTAGGTTGCATTTAGTGGGCCTAGACTATGACCGTTAGGCAGTATTCCTTATTTGGTATAACTGGTTCAGTGATTACACCATATGAGTTTAATTTAACATAGCCTAGCTAACTATGTACAATTAAATGAGTACGATGTGAAATCTGAAAGGGGTTATGTTGAACAGGAATGCGATAGTTGACTCTGATCATGAGAGAAACCGAGATTTATACTTGGGTTGTGCTAGACAATCATTAGGCTATTATGTGATATAGGCGTATATACATACATAGGCCTCATTTATGTGCTACCTTATAGGCTATTATATATTGAAGATATATGATTAAGCCCCACTCGCGTATTATCTTCTAAGCTATTATATATATCGAATATATATAGATCACACACGATAATACACTCGTTAACATGTTCACTACCAAAGACGATGAGTATGAATTACTATCGTCTATCCCTTTTATACGCACATAACATCTCACAACACATTCCGCTGTACAATCACATGTTCGCGAGGAATATATCATTCGTACTTCTTCCATCATTCTAATTCTTTGGAATCACAAGTGGAACCTGTTGTTAGAAGGACTATAGGTTCCCATAAGTAGTTGCTTACCCCACCCACTCGCAAACTCGCATCTAGTATGCAACTCTGTTGTTTGTCAAATGTGATTATCACTTGTGTCATTGTATATTACCCCATAAATATATATATATATGCATATGCGATGTATCATGTTTTGGTGCAAACAACTCATCCACTCTATTTGCTTTTGTCAGTATCATGCCGCCAAAAAGGAAAGGTTTCAATCAAGCTGAACTCAATGCTGCGGTTACCCGAGCTGTAGCCGAAGCCATGGCTACTCGAGACGCTCAAAGGAATGAAGAGACAGTCAATACCACTCCTACTCCTGTTATCAAACCTTGTTCCTACAAGGATTTTCTCAGCTGCAAACCATTGTATTTCAAGGGCACAGAAGGTGCCATTGGCCTGATCAGATGGATTGAAAGAATGGAATCTGTCTTCAGTCTCTGTAACTGTGCTGAAGATAGTAAGGTCAAGTTTGCTGCTTACACCTTTCAAGAAGGTGCACTAACGTGGTGGAACACCCATGCAAACTCTATTGGTATCGAGATCGCAAACCGACTTCCTTGGCCTGAATTGAAGAAAAAGCTAAGGGAGAAGTACTGTCGCGAGGAAGAACTACACCGACTGGAAGTGGAGTTCTGGCATCTGGCGGTACAAGGGAACGATATTGCTGGGTACACCACCAAGTTCCAGCAATTCGCTCTGTTGTGCCCAGGTTTGGTTGATACGGAAGGAAAAAGTATCAAGAAGTACATCCGCGGCCTCCCGGAGAATATCCAGGGGAATGTCGCCTCAGCTCAACCAACCACTCTGGAAAGAGCTATCGGAATTGCTCATGAACTCATGGCCATGGTTGTCAGCCGTGAGACATCTGTTCCATCTTCTGGTAACAACAACAAAAGAAAGTGGTCTGGGAACACCACTCAAAATCAATCATCATTCAAGAGGTCTGAGTCTGATAAGACCACCAACACTGGTTCTGGTTCCAACAAGGGCTACACTGGAAATAAGCCCTACTGTTCAAAGTGCCACCGTCATCATGATGGTCCTTGCGGCACACCTTGTGGAAAATGTCAAAGGTATGGACATTTGACCAAAGACTGTAGGTCTACCACCGTCAACACCAACACCACCACCAGCCAACCAAAGTCCTGCTATGAGTGTGGAGAAACTGGTCACTTTAGGAATGAGTGCCCAAAGCTGAAGAACAAGGGTAACAACACTACGAAGGGAAGAGCTTTCATTCTGAACTTAGGAGAGGCCCGTCAAGACCCGAATGTGGTCTCGGGTACGTTTCTTCTCAACAACCTTACTGCTTCTGTTCTGTTTGATTCTGGTGCTGATAGGAGCTTCATATCTGATGAGTTTAGTAAATTGCTTAACATTGCCCCTATTGCCTTAGATGCTAAGTACATTGTAGAATTAGCTAATGGCAAGTTAATTGAGACTGACAGTGTAATACCAAATTGCACTTTAAATCTATCTGATGAAATCTTCTCTATTGACCTTATACCTGTTGAGATTGGAAGTTTCGACGTCATTATTGGAATGGATTGGTTATCCAAGCACCGAGCTAAAATTGTCTGCTATGACAAAATCGTCCGTATTCCTCTTGTCACCGGTAGTACTCTAATCATACAAGGGGAGACCGGCAGGACGAGACTGAATATCATATCCTGCATGAAAACTCGCAAGTACCTTAGGAAAGGGTACCAGGCGATCCTCGCACATGTCTTGGAGAAAAAGTCGGAAGAGAAACGACTTGAGGATGTGCCCATTGTTAGAGATTATCCAGAAGTCTTTCCCGAAGACTTACCTGGCCTTCCACCACCGAGACAAGTTGAGTTCTCGATCGATCTCATGCCGGGGGCAGCACCTGTTGCACGAGCACCATATCGTTTAGCCCCTTCAGAACTTCAGGAGTTGTCTACTCAGTTGCAGGAACTCCTGAAAAAGGGATTCATTAGACCGAGTTCTTCACCATGGGGAGCTCCGGTTCTGTTTGTGAAAAAGAAAGACGGTTCATTCAGAATGTGTATCGACTATAGAGAGTTGAACAAGTTGACCGTCAGGAACCGTTACCCACTTCCTCGTATTGATGACCTATTTGATCAACTTCAAGCGTCAAGTTTCTATTCGAAGATAGATCTAAGATCAGGTTATCATCAGTTACGAGTTCGTGACATCGACATCCCAAGGACTGCCTTCCGAACTCGCTATGGACATTACGAGTTCCAAGTGATGCCATTTGGTTTGACTAATGCACCGGCCGTATTCATGGACCTTATGAACCGAGTGTGCAAACCATATCTCGACAAGTTTGTCATTATTTTCATCGATGACATTCTTATTTACTCGCGCAATGAGCAAGAGCACGCGCAGCATCTCAAAACCATTCTAGAACTTCTTAGACACGAAGAGTTATATGCAAAATTCTCCAAGTGTGAGTTCTGGATGCAAACTGTTCAATTCCTTGGTCATGTAATTGATAGTCAAGGAATTCACGTGGATCCCTCGAAGATTGAGGCAATCAAGTGCTGGCAAGCACTCTTAACGCCGACCGAAGTACGTCAATTTTTAGGATTGGCTGGTTATTATCGGCGCTTCATTGAGAATTTCTCCAAAATAGCTCAACCTCTCACGACGCTGACTCAGAAAGAAAAGAAGTTTGATTGGACTGATAAACAAGAGTCAGCGTTTCAGCTATTGAAGCAAAAGCTCTGCAGTGCACCAATACTATCATTACCCGAAGGCAACGAAGACTTCGTGGTATACTGTGATGCTTCACACCAAGGTCTTGGTTGCGTCTTGATGCAACGGGACAAGGTGATTGCCTACGCTTCTCGACAACTAAAGGTTCACGAAAAGAATTACACGACTCACGACCTCGAGCTGGGGGCCGTTATAACGCCCCTAATTTAGAACAATTTTTTTTTTTTTTTTTTTTTAAACATCGCGGAAGCAATATCCCATATATATATAACCTTGGATTAATCAAAATATACATAATCATTTACATATGTATTTCGTTATACAGCTACACAATTAGATGGGCGTTACTTTAACAAAACTTTTAAAGTAGTACAAAAGTCATCAGAGTTTTCATCCTTGTCGAACATTCCTTCAATTTACTCCGAGACCCGCCCTTAATAAAATATATTAACCTACAAGGAGTAAACAACGAGGGATTAGCACAAAGCTAGTGAGTTAACTCATCACAACACTACACTTAGTTTAACACCATGAGTCTACAACATTTAACACTTTGACTCAACATCACTAGAGGATCGGTGGCCCTTGTGGCACCCTCAGCCGCGGTGGCCCACCAAGCGACACTTACACCAACTGCAGGCCAATACAGTGGTTAACCGATAACGGTTTGCTACCTTTAGTCAACACAAGCTCCATTCACAACACATGTTCACAACTCTCGTGTTGACTAACCTGTAGCAAAACGTCCAACAAGATTGACCTCTTTAACACAATCACCAAATGGGTTTCTTAACACTTGCTTCTACTTCACTATATGCCTTAACACAAGAAATGCATAATTAACACATGAAGTAACCACATAAGTGATCACCAAACATAGTGACCGATCAAAGTCCACTCACCTGTCCACTTTAACTTCCGTTACTCAAGTGACTAAACTCACTGAGTCTTCGCCTTGTCTGTAAACACATCAAAACACGTGAATCAGTAACTCAATCCAAACCTTTCATAATATCTATATACTGTACACACATTTTGTCAAGAAGCAATCATCTCTTATCATATAACACATTGCATTTAACTCAACACTTAAGTAATCATCATTCATATTTAATTAATATCCAAAATCAAGCATATACTAAGAAATATAAATAAAATGTACAAGCTAAATTACATAATTAAGCTCAATCGAAGATTGCCCAGTCGAACCATGGGAATACGATCGTATTCAATTGAATACGCCGTATTCCCGTGAATACGCTCCATGAGTACGCCGTACTCCCGGGAATACGACCGTATTCAAGGGAATACGCCGTATTCCCGACCATTTTCCAGCCCAGTTATTGATCAGACCATTATTTAAGGAATACGATTGGGAATACGGTTGGGAATACGCCGTATTCCCAGGAATACGAACGTACTCACTGGAATACGAACGTATTCCTTCGTCTTCCAGGCCTGCGATTTCTGCACTATTCATGTTCGAACCAAAACCCCAATTCGACCAAAACTCAGCTTATACTCGAAAATTTACCAATATATGAGTACCATAACACCTAGTAACATCATATAACATATTGTATATCCTCAAATCACCACAATTCATTCTAAACACATCTAACCTAAAAATTATCATTCAAACTAAAACTCAAGAAATCTATCATGTTTTGATCATGTAATCAAGTAAAAGGAGTTCAATCATCATCATCAAATCGATATACAACCACTAATTTAACTCATCAAGCTTCAAATCATTATAATCAATAATTTGCTTAAAATTCATCATATATATATACAATATAACTTACAAGGTAAAGATGAAGCAAGAATGAGATGATGAGGATTATCTTAGTGATTACAAACTTAAATCTTCCATCAATTTGATACAAGCTTTTCGATTTGATTAAAATTTGAGTTAAATTGAGTTAGGTTTAGAAGTTTGATAAAGAAATGAGAATTGGGGGAAAAATGGATCGGTCTCCTCCTTTTTATTAAACCGGCCCATTTAAGTTACAGTACCATATTATACCACCTTTTGACCTATTGTCTGGAACCTAAATACTAATTGCGAGAAGATTATTTTATTTTACCGTCGTCTAATATTATTTAAAACAAATAATATTTTACTAGTCACAATATCTCCTGAGACTTATTTACCTATTAATTTCACAATCAAACATATTCCAACAATTAAATATACGTATTTAAATTTAAATAAATACCTGATTCTACTGGGCCCAATTCAGGGTGTTACAAATCTTCCCTCCTTAAAAAGATTTCGTCCCCGAAATCCAACTAGACTCGAACAAACTAGGGTAACGAGCCCTCATACTCGACTCAGTCTCCCAAGTAAGATTTTCTCCCAAACTATGTTTCCATTTCACTAGAACCATAGGTATCTCCTTCTTGCGTAATTTAGTCACTTTTCTATCAACTAACTCAATGGGCTCTTCTACTAATTTCTGACCTTGGTCAACTCTAAGATCTTGTAACGGAAGGATTTGGGTTGGATCCTCCACATTACATTTCCGCAAATAGCAAACATTAAAGGTGTCGTGAATACCACTTAATTCAGAAGGAAGGTCTAAGGCAACTGTTTGGTCATTAACTACTTGACGAATTTTGAATGGACCTATGAATCTCGGAGCCAATTTTCCACGTTTACCAAAACGAATCACGCCCTTCCAAGGTGACACTTTTAAATAAACCAATTCTCCTTCTACAAAATTAACTGGTCGACGACGCGGATCAGCATACTGTTTCTGCCTATCTCTGGCGGCTTTCAATTTCTCGCGAGCTATAGCCACTTTATCGGCCGTAATCTGGACAATATCGGGACCCGCAAACTGTTTCTCCCCAGCCTCTAACCAACAAGTTGGCGTTCGACAACGACGTCCATAAAGCATTTCATATGGTGGCATACCAATACTCGAATGATACGAATTATTATACGCAAATTCTACTAACGGCAGATGAGAATCCCACGAACCCCCATACTCCAAAATACACGCCCTCAACATATCCTCGAGAGTCTGAATGGTTCTCTCTGACTGTCCATCTGTCTGAGGATGATATGCAGTACTAAGATTAACTCGAGTATCTAACTCTTTCTGAAGATTCTGCCAAAAGCCTGATACAAACCTGGAATCTCGATCTGACACAATAGATAATGGAATTCCGTGTCTCGATACAATCTCATTAATATACAATTTAGCTAAACGGGTCAAAGAAGCGGTTTCACTGGTCGCAAGAAAATGGGCGCTTTTAGTTAAACGATCAACAACAACCCAAATCATATCGTTGCCTTTCTGCGTACGTGGTAATTTGGTGACAAAATCCATAGTGATGTGTTCCCATAACCACTCGGGTATCTCCAATTGTTTTAACGAACCATAAGGCTTTTGATGTTCGGCTTTTACTTGGGAACATATATGACATGATTCCACAAATCTTGCTACATCCGCTTTCATTGTCGGCCACCAATAAAGAGGTTTCAAATCGTTATACATTTTTGTACTACCGGGATGAATAGATAATCTTGATTTATGAACCTCCGTCAAAATCAACTCACGAAGTCCACCAATTAAAGGGACCCAAACACGAGACTGAAAAGTTTTCAACCCACGTGAATCATCAACTAACAAATCCTTTCGTTTCAACATGATCTCGGATTTCAAATTACCATCCAACAAAGCTTCAATCTGTGCGACTCTTAGCCGAGAAATCAAATCAGAGGACACCTCTAATCGCATGAAACAAATCTTGTCACTAGATATATTTTGACTCAACGCATCCGCAACCACATTTGCTTTACCCGGGTGATAACGGATCTCGCAATCATAATCTTTAATCAATTCTAACCACCGCCTCTGACGCATATTCAATTCTTTTTGCGAGAACACGTACTGAAGGCTTTTATGATCCGTGCAAATTACACATTTCGTACCATACAAATAATGTCTCCAAATCTTCAAGGCAAAAATTACAGCCGCAAGCTCCAAATCATGTGTCGGATAATTCTTTTCATGTGGTTTAAGCTGTCTAGAAGCATACGCAATTACACGATCTCTTTGCATTAAAACACCACCTAATCCGGTATGCGATGCATCACAATATACAATAAAATCGTCCGACCCATCAGGTAACGCCAAAACCGGAGCTTGACACAATAATTGCTTTAATGTCTGAAAATCTGTCTCTTGTTGCTCGGTCCACTGAAATTTCACATCCTTCCGAGTTAACTTAGTCAATGAACTCGCAATTTTGGAAAAATCTTTGATAAACTTTCTGTAGTATCCTGCTAATCCAAGGAAACTTTTAATTTCTGACGGAGACTTAGGCGCATTCCAATTCATAACAGCTTTCACTTTAGATGGATCCACCCGAACCCCGTCTTTGCAAATGATATGCCCCAAAAACTGCACCTCACGTAACCAAAACTCACATTTCGAAAACTTTGCATAAAGCTGCTCTCTTTTCAAAGTTTCAAGTATCAATCTCAGATGCGTTTCATGATCCGCTTCAGACTTGGAATAAATCAAAATATCGTCGATAAACACAATCACAAACTGATCAAGATAGGGACGACACACCCGATTCATTAAATCCATAAAGATTGCAGGAGCATTCGTTAACCCGAACGGCATAACCAAAAACTCATAGTGACCATACCTCGTGCGAAAAGCGGTTTTAGGAATATCTTCCTCACGAACTCGAACTTGATGATATCCCGACCTCAAATCAATTTTCGAAAAATATGAGGATCCTTGTAATTGATCAAACAATTCATCAATTCTGGGCAACGGGTATTTGTTCTTCACCGTTCTCTTATTTAATTCCCGATAATCGATGCACATACGAAGAGTACCATCTTTCTTCTTTACAAACAACACGGGAGCACCCCATGGCGATGAACTCGGCCTAATAAATCCCTTATCTAACAATTCCTGAATTTGCCCCATCATTTCACGGATTTCGGAAGGAGCTAATCTATAAGGAGCCCTTGCTACTGGAGACGAACCAGGAATTAAATCAATTTGGTATTCTACATCTCTTACAGGGGGAAGACCAGGCAATTCATCCGGAAACACGTCCGAATATTCAGAAACCACCCGAATATCGAAGATGGATTTCTTTTCTACTTTGACATCTACAACATAGGCCACAAAGGATTCACAACCCTTAACTAAAGACTTCCTAGCCTTTATCATGGATATTACTGAAATACTACCTTTTGAACATTCCCCACGTGCCACAACATAAGATAGATTGGAAACTGGGATTTTTATTAACTTCTTATGACAAGAGATGTCGGCTTTGTTTTGACTCAGCCAGTCCATACCAAGAACCACATCAAAACTAGGGATTTGCATCAATAGGAAAGAAACTGGAAATTCATGATCCTCTATTAATATACTAGCTCCGGCTACCGATGTGGTAACAGGAACTGTCTTACCATCAGCTATCTCAACTTCTAAAGGATTAGAAATCACAGAGGGTATCAATTTCAGTTTATCACAAAATTGCACAGATATAAACGAGCAATTTGCTCCAGAATCAAATAATACACGAGCTGGTACAGAGTTAACAAGGAAAGTACCAGTAATCACATCATCAGTAAGCACAGCATCATCCACGGTCATTTGAAAAGCTCGACCCGTAGCAGCTGGTGGAATCTTCCTTTTCTGGCTAGAAGATGAGGAACCTCTAGCCGCACCCGTACCCTGCTTCCTCGCATCAGGACAATCACCCGCTCGATGTCCTTCTTTATGACATGTCCAACACACATTATTGGGATAAGTACAATCGATCGCATTATGACCTAACACTCCACATTTCATACACCTAGATGTCCGAATAGAACAAGGTCCGGTATGTTTTGATCGACATCTTGCACAATAAGAATTATCCATCGGGACACCACCATAACTAGTTTTCTTGCTTGATTGAGAAGGTTGCCATTTCAGTTTTCCCCTGCCGGAAGAATCACTCTTCGGTTTCTGTGCATACTTTTCTTTATTTTGCAACCTCCTAGCCATAACATCACTATCCACGGATCGTGCCCACTCAAAGGCCTGAGAAATACTATTAGCCATTCTCACAGTGGTACGATAATCTGGAGGTAAGGTTTTCACAAAGTGACTAATTTTGTTTCTTTCAGTCGGGACCCACTGTTGCACAAATCTTAATTTCTCAGAAAATTGTCGGATAAGCTCATCGATTGACATCTCATCAGTTTTTCGTAAATCCATAAATTCCTGCCTGACACGATCAAGGTTATATTCCGAACAGAACTGTTTGCATACCTCGGCATGAAAATCCTGCCATTGAATAGAACTCCTTTGATGTGGAGTGAAATGAGCAGTTATCGAATCCCACCACGACATAGCTTCACCTTTCAACAATTGGACAGTATAGGGAACTTTGTCTTCCTCATCACAATGACAAACCTCTAACTTTCTTTCCACATCACGTAACCAGTCTAAAGTAATTGTAGGATCAGGACTTCCAGAGTAAGAGGATGGTTTACTAGACATGAAAGTTTTAAGAGAACATCCTTTCTTCGACACCTGAAATGGTGGAAACAATTGTGCTTGATAACCAGTCGATCCAAACGAAGGAAATAGCCTTGATGATTGAAAATCATAACCCTGCTGCTGTTGTTGTGAAACATGAGGAAAAGTAACCGGAATCCGAGTAGAAACAGTAATGGGAGGAGTAGTAGTAGCAACATGCGAATAAATAGGAATGGATCGTTGAGATGACCCTGCACGTTCTCTCTCAAGTTCCACTACCCTGTTCTCTAATCTTAGTATATAATCTTGACTGGTTTCAACTTCTGTATTTACCGGATTCGAAGTACCATTATGATCCTCTTCTTCTTGAGCGGCGTGAACAGTCGAGACATTATAGAGAGTACGGGGCGGTTGCTCATTTTCTGCCATCTGTCATCAAAACACATCTCAACACTTGTTAATTGTTAGTACTAACATACTAACACATTTCACACTATAGCTAATCCCACAACCCGGAATGTTTGACAACTCGACACTAGATTTGGGATTAAACACTCTAAGTTGTTCAATTCACCCAAATCTAGGCTCTGATACCAACTTATAATGCCCCTAATTTAGAACAAATTTTTTTTTTTTTTTTAAACATCGCGGAAGCAATATCCCATATATATATAACCTTGGATTAATCAAAATATACATAATCATTTACATATGTATTTCGTTATACAGCTACACAATTAGATGGGCGTTACTTTAACAAAACTTTTAAAGTAGTACAAAAGTCATCAGAGTTTTCATCCTTGTCGAACATTCCTTCAATTTACTCCGAGACCCGCCCTTAATAAAATATATTAACCTACAAGGAGTAAACAACGAGGGATTAGCACAAAGCTAGTGAGTTAACTCATCACAACACTACACTTAGTTTAACACCATGAGTCTACAACATTTAACACTTTGACTCAACATCACTAGAGGATCGGTGGCCCTTGTGGCACCCTCAGCCGCGGTGGCTCACCAAGCGACACTTACACCAACTGCAGGCCAATACAGTGGTTAACCGATAACGGTTTGCTACCTTTAGTCAACACAAGCTCCATTCACAACACATGTTCACAACTCTCGTGTTGACTAACCTGTAGCAAAACGTCCAACAAGATTGACCTCTTTAACACAATCACCAAATGGGTTTCTTAACACTTGCTTCTACTTCACTATATGCCTTAACACAAGAAATGCATAATTAACACATGAAGTAACCACATAAGTGATCACCAAACATAGTGACCGATCAAAGTCCACTCACCTGTCCACTTTAACTTCCGTTACTCAAGTGACTAAACTCACTGAGTCTTCGCCTTGTCTGTAAACACATCAAAACACGTGAATCAGTAACTCAATCCAAACCTTTCATAATATCTATATACTGTACACACATTTTGTCAAGAAGCAATCATCTCTTATCATATAACACATTGCATTTAACTCAACACTTAAGTAATCATCATTCATATTTAATTAATATCCAAAATCAAGCATATACTAAGAAATATAAATAAAATGTACAAGCTAAATTACATAATTAAGCTCAATCGAAGATTGCCCAGTCGAACCATGGGAATACGATCGTATTCAATTGAATACGCCGTATTCCCGTGAATACGCTCCATGAGTACGCCGTACTCCCGGGAATACGACCGTATTCAAGGGAATACGCCGTATTCCCGACCATTTTCCAGCCCAGTTATTGATCAGACCATTATTTAAGGAATACGATTGGGAATACGGTTGGGAATACGCCGTATTCCCAGGAATACGAACGTACTCACTGGAATACGAACGTATTCCTTCGTCTTCCAGGCCTGCGATTTCTGCACTATTCATGTTCGAACCAAAACCCCAATTCGACCAAAACTCAGCTTATACTCGAAAATTTACCAATATATGAGTACCATAACACCTAGTAACATCATATAACATATTGTATATCCTCAAATCGCTACAATTCATTTTAAACACATCTAACCTAAAAATTATCATTCAAACTAAAACTCAAGAAATCTATCATGTTTTGATCATGTAATCAAGTAAAAGGAGTTCAATCATCATCATCAAATCGATATACAACCACTAATTTAACTCATCAAGCTTCAAATCATTATAATCAATAATTTGCTTAAAATTCATCATATATATATACAATATAACTTACAAGGTAAAGAGGAAGCAAGAATGAGATGATGAGGATTATCTTAGTGATTACAAACTTAAATCTTCCATCAGTTTGATACAAGCTTTTCGATTTGATTAAAATTTGAGTTAAATTGAGTTAGGTTTAGAAGTTTGATAAAGAAATGAGAATTGGGGGAAAAATGGATCGGTCTCCTCCTTTTTATTAAACAGGCCCATTTAAGTTACAGTACCATATTATACCACCTTTTGACCTATTGTCTGGAACCTAAATACTAATTGCGAGAAGATTATTTTATTTTACCGTCGTCTAATATTATTTAAAACAAATAATATTTTACTAGTCACAATATCTCCTGAGACTTATTTACCTATTAATTTCACAATCAAACATATTCCAACAATTAAATATACGTATTTAAATTTAAATAAATACCTGATTCTACTGGGCCCAATTCAGGGTGTTACAGCCGTGGTGTTCGCACTCAAGATCCGGAGACATTACCTGTATGGCACGAGATGTACCATCTTCACCGATCATAAGAGCCTCCAGCATATATTCGATCAGAAGGATCTCAACATGAGGCAACGACGATGGGTCGAGTTGCTCACTGATTATGAGTGTGAAATCAAGTATCATCCGGGCAAAGCAAATGTAGTTGCCGATGCCCTAAGTCGCAAAGAGCGCACAAAACCACTTCGAGTCCGAGCCTTTAGTATAACCATCCATAATGATCTAATCATTCAAATTCTAACTGCTCAACTCGAAGCACTGAAACCTGAAAACATCAAGGATGAGGCCTTGCGTAACATGGAGAATCAATTCGAAACCAAACCCAATGGGGTCAAATACTTCGCACACCGGATCTGGTTACCTAAGTTCGGAAATCTTCGAGACTTGGTCATGGATGAAGCTCACAAGTCCAAATATTCTATACATCCTGGATTTGACAAGATGAATCATGGCATCAAGGGATCATATTGGTGGCCAAACATGAAAGCAGAGATTGCCACGTATGTCAGCAAGTGCCTCACATGTTCAAAAGTCAAAGCAGAATATCAGAAGCCCACCGGTCTGCTATAGCAACCGGACATTCCTGAATGGAAATGGGAGCAAATCGCTATGGATTTCATCACTAAACTCCCAAGAACAGCTAGCGGTTGCGACACCATTTGGGTGATCGTAGACCGGCTCACCAAATCAGCTCATTTCATTGCCATCAAGGAAACCGACAAAATGGAACGTCTCACGCGAGTCTATATGAAGGAGATCGTATCGAGACATGGCGTTCCTATCTCAATTATCTCTGACAGAGATAGTCGTTTCACTTCTCAGTTTTGGAGATCATTACAGAAAGTGTTAGGTACTCGTCTGGATATGAGTACTGCGTATCATCCTCAAACTGATGGCCAAAGTGAAAGGACAATTCAAACACTGGAAGATATGCTACGCGCCTGCGTAATTGATTTCGGTGCAAATTGGGAACACCACTTGCCATTGTGCGAATTCTCGTACAACAACATCTATCATACCAGCATTGGAGCTGCACCATTCGAGGCACTGTACGGTCGTAAGTGCCGGTCGCCCATCTGTTGGACCGAAGTTGGAGACAGCCAACTGACTGGTCCTGAAATCATTCATGAAACCACCGAGAAGATCGTTGGTATCCAGCAACGGCTGAAGGCCGCATGTGATCGTCAGAAAAGTTATGCTGACGTGAGACGCAAGCATCTCGAGTTCCAGGTTGGGGATCGAGTATTGCTCAAAGTATCACCTTGGAAGGGTGTCATCCGGTTTGGTAAACGTGGGAAGTTAAACCCGAGATACATCGGACCTTTTGAGATCCTTGAAAGGATTGGTCCAGTCGCATATCGATTGCAGCTACCTCCAGAGCTTTGTAGCGTGCATCCCACATTTCACATTTCTAACCTGAAGAAATGCCTGTCCGATGAGACACTCATCATTCCGCTCGAGGAAATTCAAATCGACGACAAACTTCATTTTGTCGAGACACCAGTGGAGATCATGGACCGTGAGGTCAAACAGCTCAAGCAAAGTCGTATCCCTATTGTCAGAGTTCGGTGGAATTCGCGGCGAGGTCCGGAATTCACCTGGTAACGGGAAGACCAGATGCGACTCAAATATCCACATCTATTTTCAGACTCCACTCACGCGCCAACTCAGAGCTGAATTTCGGGACGAAATTCTCTTAACAAGGGGAGAATGTGACACCCGACCAATTAGGGCTAGAAATTTGCGCCTAATCATTTTGTAATACATGTAATTAGTTCCATGCTAGGCTAATTGTATGTATCATTACGTGTATTTTATAAATATACGCATTTACGCGATTCTATTTAATCGTGCATTTTATTATATCGGCCGAATTCCGATACATTAATATGGACGTTGGTGAACCCTTTATTAAATAATATGAGATTATTCGATAAACATATTAGTTACTAAATATTATTTCGATAATATTTCATAAGTATTCCGTATCGCATAAAATGCTCATACGCGACCCAAAAACGAGCGAAACGCGCCCAACAATCGAACGAAAACCAAAATATATTTTACAAATTTAAAATATATTATTTTGATGGAAAATATTCATTTGAAATAGCGTATATCAAACCGATCACAAAAACGTCTAATTAAAACCGCACGCTATTAAATAATCGTAACGCGATCCCGTAAACGAAAACCGACACATTAATCAAACATTTTTTTTATAAGTGTTATCAAGTAATATGGAGTATTACTTCAACTTAAAATATCGAAAACCAATTGTTATTTAAAAACACGTACGTATAACATTAACCTATAAATAAATGTTTAAACGATCTGGTAATCGAACGCGGGTATAATACCAAGCATGGAGACAAGATTTAAACCAAACCTTGCCCCCATTTGTTTAATAAAAACCAGCCAACATGATCCACTTTTTGTGGATCATGCCCTTGACCATAAGCCACCAATCACACCCTTAATTCCCTCATTTGGTTCCTCCCCTTCTCTCTCTAATCTCTCTCTCTAAAATCTGCTCTCTCACCCTCTCTCTACAACCACCACATCTCCACCATCAAACCACCATCAACCGCCATCATTTTGGGCAAGGAAAGCAAGGAAAGAAAGCTAGGAACTCGAATCAAGCACCATCTCACTTTCCTCTCTCTCTAGAACACGTTTTTGGTATAAAACCCTAACTTCTCTCTCTATATTTTCGTGATTTACATATATATACATGTAATGATATTCATCTAACAAGATAATGTCCAAATCTTAAGCTCAAACACTTTTTTGAGGTAGTTATATAAAAACAGTAATCTGACCAGAATTTTCGTCTTCACTAAAACGACTATAACTTGAGTTGTAGGATGAATCAACCCGCAAATCTTATACCGAAATGTCCGTATGGATGTCTTCTACAAAAAATTCTCTGAGACTTTTCCCAAAAACACACGGTTTTTAGTGTAGAGGCTAATCTTTGAGCCAAGGTCTGTTTTGAGCCGAAACCGACTACTCTTCATATTTATTTTTGTTAAAAATAGTAAACGGACATGTAAAAATACCATAAAATGCAGAAATGATCTATACATATATGAGAACATGTGAGATTTTTTGTTAGCTATGAATCAGAATAGAAGTGGTCCAAATCGAGGGATTTGTTGAGTACAAAATCTGGAAAACAGGAAACTAGGGACTGTTTTGGTAGTTTGGTGAATGTGACACTTCGAGACATCCACGAAACATAACGAAAAGTTCTATAAGCCTATCTTGACATATTAGGATTTGTGTAAAAGTTTCGGGTCAAACGGTGGTCGTTTGACCACTTTCCCGAACCCAAACCCTTGACTTTCGGACTAAAACTTACATCCGGACACATATACACTTTCGGACCTAGACACCTTCGGACTACAAACATTCGGACATAAATATATATATCTTCGGATATATATAAAAGTACTCGCTTTTGAAAATGCATAGGTATATACTTTACAAGTAAACAAAATGATGAGACGCATAATAATAACACTTGAAATTATTATTACAAAAACTCACCAACTGGCCGTACATATTTACAAAATATAAATAATCCAAAACTAATCATTTGGACATTACTAGTTGAATGAGCAACTAGCATAGATGGTCTGTTAAGTCATCTAATCAATCAAAAACCTTGCGCGTCTAAGACGCCCTGCAGGTTTCAGTCGATTGATCGACATCATTGTCTTGTGAATCATCATTTGTGCTTAATAGCATCTCATTAGACTCAGGTGAGTTTCATAACCCCTTTTTAAATGCTTTTATCTAGGGGTGAGATACATGCTCATTTTGTTTTACATGTGAACACAAGTATCAAAACATCGATGTATACTACATGAGTTAAAATCATCTAATCATTTTAAGTCCTCATTAGCATAGTTTGGTAATACTTTGTAGCGTGAATGTTAGTGTATGGATCCATATGGGACTGACAATCCCCGTCCGGGTCAGCAAGCACTGACTGGTCAAAACGGACGCATTATCATTTGTTCATACGTTTGTTGATTAGGCATACGCATAGAGGCACCCTCGCTCAGGCACTTAATTGTGATCCTGACACCTCAGTTAAGCTCAGACTATGTGCTCATGGCTGTATATACCTATATTTGATTAATTTCAATTATCATTAAATCTTGTGGTTCATACATTACATCTTATCATTAAACCTGTGAGCTCACCAGCTTTATAGCTGACCTTTTAGCATGTATTCTCAGGTACTCAGCAGTAGTAGAACTGCCACTTAGGATGCCCATTAGTTCGAGTCGCATTCAGACATCAAGAGATTGTCATGCATTACTATATTTTGTATAATTTAGTTATGCCATAGAATCTCTATCATTTAACTCAAGGGCTTTTGTAAACTATATTATAACAGTGTAAAACCTTTATAATATCAATGTATTTGTAAACGACGCATGTAGTAGTCGTTCATTATGTATCTTATGTGCTTGTGATTATTGATTAGTCGCGCCCCGAACCGACCCGCTTCCGCATCATAATTTGGGGGTGCGACATTGTCTGTCTGATCAGAATCATGACACCTTAGTTTCTCGTGACATATTAGTTGATAACAGACTAATAAGGAATCTATTGGTTATACCATAAACTATCAAATCTAGTAAACATTCCAAATTTAGTTAAATGTTTCTCCCTAAAAGTCATCATCCCATATTATGAGCTAATGAAATCACAGCAAATACTACGTTCCATTATCTGATTTATTATTATCTTTATTCGCTTTATTTAGTTTATTAAGTTAACTGAACCAAAACCCCCAACGCACTCTTATAAAAACCTGCTACTAGAAAAAAAAGATTGATTGGATCACCTCCGTTTCAATTCAGTTTCTCTTTAAGAACGACTCTAGGTCATACTTACCATCTACTAGCCTTTGGTTCAGTATTAGTAAGTCACACTTAGACCCCAGCATTTACAAATTTAAAACACCCACCGATCGGCGTTGTGATCACTCGTGACGACCGCCATCAATCTCCGATGGAGCTAAGCGATAAGGTGCACGTGCAATTGGTGCAGCTCCGGGCACCAGATAGATACGAAATTCGACCTGTCGTGGAGGTGGCAATCCTGGTAATTCATCTGGAAACACTCCCGGATAGTCACGTACAATGGGTATATCGTCTAAGCTTTGCTCCTCGGGTTTCTTTTCAACAACGTGTGCCAGGAATGCTTGATATCCTTTGCGTAGATACTTACTGGCTTTCATGTAATTAATCATTTTCATGGCACTTTTTCCTTTCACACCTCGTATTACCAAAGTTTCTCCTGTCAGTAGCGGTATACGTACCAACTTCTCGAAACAGATAATTTCAGCGCGGTTCTTTGACAGCTAATCCATACCGACTACAATGTTGAAACTTCCCAACTTAACCGGTAGCAAGTCTATTTCGAAGAGATGGCCTCCTAACTCCAAGGTGCATCCCGGTACTATTTCTCCTGACTCGATCAACTCACCATCGGCTAGTTCTATAGTGTATTTGTTATCTAACTTACGGGATTCAAGTTCTAATTGTGGTTTAAACTCAGTAGACACAAAACTTAAATCAGCACCTGAATCAATTAACACAGAGGCATAATGGTTGTTTACGAGTGTTGGGACATGTATTTGTGAAAACAGATCTAGCTTGTAATAGTACTAGTGATGTGCGGAAAGTGTATGCAATTATAATCACAAGTTTTAAATAAGGAAATACTAAATAATACTATCACACAATACATGCAAGTGTTATCCTGATCATAGAATATAGCTTATAAGTAAGTCCAAGTTCGAACACAGGGAACGTGATTTAATTTCTAACTAATTATTTATTCCTAATTACACTATTATACAAATAATATACAAGATACAATAATATACAATATAGGGGGGACGTTTTAGTTCCGAACGAACATATTTATATTTTTGATACAGATTCTAATAGATAAGTTTTAGGAACCAACTTAAGAATACTCAATTGGATAGAAGATTATAACTATTTAAACAATTATTTATTAAACGTATTATATCAACTTATGTCTATTTGCTTTGTTGGCTATTATCATTGGTGAATTACTAATGTAGAAAATCACAAAGATTAAGATAATTTTCATATAGCAACACTCCCAAAGATTAAGAAAAGTATTACTATTTATTAAGGTCTATCAGCAGTTTATTAATACAATTCCAAGATTAGGTTGAATTACAATGTTACTTAACATTAATAATTGACAATCATTAATTAATTTATAAAACTCACAAGATTAGTAAAGCTATCTATATAAATCAATTAACTTTTATCAATATTAATATAACACAGACAATTCTTGTATAATAAGCATTCAATAATATAGTTCCAACATAAACATATAATTCATATAATAAATCTAATAAACATACTGTTTGGTGCTAAATTTTATAGTTAGGATACAGGATCCTAAAGTCTCTAGTTAATTTTGATAATTATATCTTGGATCATGCATATGTTCAAGATAAAGCTAAGACTAAGGATCCTGAGATTCTATGTTTATATGTTACAGGTTATTAAGATTTTGGATATATCTAGGATCCTTCTTGGGTCAAGGATCCCGGTTATGGATGAGTATTTAGGATCCTGAGTACTATAGAAATGTCATATATACTCAGGATCTCACATATGTTTAGGATCTTAGATGATCAGGATCCCGAATATGTTAAGTATCTTGGGATTAGATGTTACTAATATTTATTTGTCTGTTTATGTTCAGGATCTTGGATATTCAGGATCCCGGGTGATCAGGATCCAGGATATATTCGGTATCCTGGATAAAACATCACAAATCTTTATTTGACCGTTATATATCTTGACCAAGTCTTCCAGGACTTAAACGTGGGTCAATCATACCTATACTTTCGGATCAAAGCTTAACCAAGTCAATAAGGAGTTAAGGAAAACGTGTAAAAGGCTGGGTCAATGTGGAAGACTGGAGGATCCCGAAGATCTCGGAGGATCCCTGATTTTTAGGAATTATTGTTATTCAGCCTTAGTATAAATATGAGGCGAAGGTGATCGTTTTTAGGCCAACTCCTGCTCACTTTTTACACCCAATTACACCCACACTCTGCTAAAACACGTTCATATACCAACAATTAACCATTTTCTTCACCGAATCACATACAAATCACTTAGTTTGATCACCTTCGTGCTCTTTAGTTTGTAATCTATCATTTTCACTTAATAAGATCAACAAAGGCAAGGATCGATTGATCCTTCCCAAGGTTTTATGCCGGCGATCAACCTTGATCAAGGGCTTTCCTCGTATATCCTTGTGTCGATTGCATTTATTTTACACTTTCGTTGTTTAATTTGCGTCCCATTGATCTTTTGATCATATATTCTGCATTATCTTGAATTTATTATAAGTATACGTATTTATTTCATTTGTGATTACGTTTTCATCATAAAATTAGCATTATAAGTCTATTTATGCATTTTTATTGATCGTAATCATATTTTTATTGCATAACTTGCATGATCCTGAAAATACTTTGCATTTTACTTAGACTTTTGCATTCATTTTGTTTACAAACACTTGTTTTCATTGTTAAACATATTTTTAACAAGGATCCACGAATACAAGGATTCAAGACATAATTTTTATTCAAAATTATTAATTACTCATATAGATAATCGTGTGAAAGCGTAATTATCTTGAATGTAATCTATAGCACCCAACCTCACAATCTAGGATTTGATCAGTTAATTGCTTTTAGTAATTTTTGACCAAAACAGTTTGGCGCCCACCGTGGGGCAAGTGGTGCTTTTCATAACCAAATTCTTGTTAAAATCCTTGTTAAATCACTTTTTTCAAAGGTTTTTGCAAAAAATGTCGAGCCAAGGACGATCTACCTCATCCGCTATGCCATCATCATCTTCTATGATGACCACTCTTTCTCCTGTTCCACACATTACCTCATCTCAACCAAGATCAGAGAATACCTATAGGAGGACGGCTTCCACAGGATCTACCTTCTCAGGATCCGGGATCACAGATCAGGATCCCGTTAATATTTCTAACAGGAATATTGTGGCTTTGTTTTCACAGGTGAAAGAACAATTAGGATGTGTGGAACAGAGTAACGAGGCCCTGAAGAAGGATCTTGAAAGCTTGAGCGGAAGAATCAACACTCCAGCATTTGCAAGTATTAGAGCAGATTGCGTTGCCATGCAAGGAACTACTGGGATCTTGATACCTCGGGATCCTGAGCAGATTCCAGGATCCTCAATCATGTTGCCTAACAGTGGTAATATATCTTATGGTTGTTCTTTTGGTACTAACAATATGCAGGATCCTGTAGTAAGCCCTATAATAAAAAGGGAGTTGCAAAAACTGAAAGACATAATATCAAGCGTTCCTGGTGTTGTTCAACCTATTCCTGAAGTCGCTCCATCAGCCCACAGGATTTCGAGATTTGCACCACCGATTTGTGATGCTGAGATCCCGAAAAGATTAAAGACTCCTAGCATGAAGCTTTACGATGGAGCGACGGATCCTGAGGAGCACATCGCCCAATATAGGGAAAGGATGGAGATCATTCCGATTCCTGCTGATCTCAGAGAAGCGTGCTTATGCAAAGGATTTGGATCAACTCTGACAGGATCCGCTTTAAAATGGCTGTTAAACGTTCCTCCCTATTCTATTACTTCATTTTCTCATATGGTTAATATATTTAATAATCAATTTTCTTGTAGTAGAACATTTGAAAAATTGACCGTTGATTTATATAGAATTGTTCAAAGGGCTAATGAGTCTCTTCGAGATTTTGTAGAAAGATTTGGAAGAGAATCTTTGGATATACATAACCTGGATATGGCTACTGCAGTACAAGCCTTTAAGATGGGGATCAATAGGGATTCTCCATTTTATGAGGATCTTGTGATGTATCCTTGCAGAAACCTTGATGAAGTCAGGAATAGAGCTCTGAGGTTCATGAGGCTAGAAGAGGACGCTTTGATCCAGAAAAGGGGGGAAATTTTATCAACATATGACAGGCCCAACAGGAAATCAGAATCATCCTCGTACAGATCCAACAGGAACAAGTCTTATGCCAGAAATGAGGATCGTCGGATCGTTGCAATTGGAGAGGATGACAAAGAATATCCTAAGCTAACTGATTATTGTTTTTCTATTGACACTACAGGTATCTTGTGTGCTATGCAGGGTCTTGGAGATAAGGCGAGATGGCCAAAAAGAAATCATAAAGCCGTCGCTTGGAAGGATAAGACTAAGTGGTGCGCATATCATAAGGATTTCGGTCACGTAACTGAGGATTGCATACCCCTCAGAAAGGAAATCAGCTATCTGCTCAGCAAGGGATACTTGAAGGAGCTACTTGGAACAAAGAAGGATCATGGCCAGGATCATGACAAGGCTCGGGATCCCAAAGCTCAGGATAATCATAGGATCCCACATAGAGCAGGATCACCACCGTCGGACGCCAAGGATCCTGATAGATGGTGGAAGCTCGATTAATATCATCCGCTTGGAGACTTTTAAGAGAATGGTCATACTAGAATCTGAGATCATCTACAAGTCCACTGTGTTGATAAGATTCAGTAGTGTAGCAAAGAATACAATCGGCGAGATCAAATTGCCAATTTACATCGAAGGGGAAGCGAAGGATTTCTACACAACATCAATGGAATCTACTACCAAGCCTCCGTCAGAATAGAAATCAATGGAAAAAGGCCTGGGATATCTTGGCTACAATCAAATAAGGTATCAAAGAAGTGCGACTCCATTCTGAGGATCCTAAGGTGGAAAAGGATAGGACGAATGTTATTGTGTGCTGATATGTTCAAGGAAGCAAGATTCCTGATATTGGCAAACGTGGTGGTGGAATACGAATCTAATTGGTAAATCATTACTTGTAAACGTGATGGTATCCTG
This sequence comes from Helichrysum umbraculigerum, assembly GCA_949592205.1. Lineage (NCBI taxonomy): Eukaryota > Viridiplantae > Streptophyta > Magnoliopsida > Asterales > Asteraceae > Helichrysum > Helichrysum umbraculigerum. The sequence continues at coordinate 90,018,559 of CATIUR010000002.1, read as the reverse complement.
AAATATGAACGATGCTGCATAAGTTAAAGATCCTGAAAGGTCAGCAACTTCTTATCTATTACTTAAGTAAAAGTCTACTAGATGTTGATACCAGGTACTCTTATCTTAAAAAAATTTATGTTTGCATTGGTTATCTTGAAATACATTCTATGCAAGATAAGATTACTCAATTATTAAATATAAAAACCAGGAACATCACTTTGAATAACTAAATGATCTCAGAAATTAGATGTTTATAATCCTATAATGAGATTGTAGAAAGATGATAAAACTTTATGTTTTGAGTAAACTTTACTGACGATCTCTAAAATAAAATATGGATACAATATGCTTAGTTAAGTTAATATATGGTATTAAAATCACCTTAAAGGTATGACATGCAACATGATATTGATTTTAAATTTCAAAGTACCAATAATGAAATAGATTACGAAACATCAACTGAAGGTTTACAATTAACTAAGGATAAAATATATAGATGTATATTAGTTACTAATCATCATTGCAAATATGCCGTAGGGATAGTTAGACTAGTTTTGTATTTGGATATGCTCTAAGATTCTGCAGGAAACTTCGGGATCTTCAACTGATGCTATGTTGGTGATCTTAAGTTTGAGGATAATTGGACACATCAGGTTCTAGGGGCAAGTCAGGATCATAGATGTAGTCGATCATTAAATTTTTTGCAGAAGGATCATTATTGTTGCGGTATTTTGAGGATCCTGAAGCATAAGCAAAACTGAAGGATATGCATGAAGGAATTTGTGGAAACTATCCTGGGGGCATACATGGAAATGTTCAGAACCGATGCATCCAATTATCTATCTGTGATCAATGCCTGATTGGCTTGGATGCTGGAAAACGGGGACTTGTTGATGGAAAACTACTTCCAATATCATGGAATGCTATTCACTTAAAACTCTATCATGTGTAAGTTGAGTATTTATATTCAACATAAAAAGGTACCCCTATGATCCTTAACTTTTCATTAATTTTTATATTCTTTACTATATATGTATGTGTGTATCATAATTATATATTGATATATGCATGAAAATCTTTCACAATTATTATTTTCATTCGAATCTGACACTGATTTAAGCATCGGATGAGTGTTAGGCAAACTAACACTCACCTTTACCCAAGATCTTGTATTTGTTGTAGTTCATGCATCTAAGGATCATGGAATGAAGGTTAGGGGTTGGCCACCTCTCCTCCGTTAAGGATCCCAGCGATTCTCTAAGGTTTAGAGGTTTCCATACGGATAAACACCTCTCTACGAATAGGGTTTTGACACCTCGCCGGGTGTGCACGATGTTTGATTATAGTGTCATGGTTAGGGAATCGTGGTTGCCTCTGGTGCCCGACAACTTCATTTCCATTGGCCTATAAATCAAACTCTTCCGATTGTCGGCACTGAGTGCACTAGGTGCCGACCTAAGGTTTGTGTCGTTTTCACGTCACTCTAAGGTTTGTAATGTTTTCACATTACCTAAGGTTTTGGCGTATTCACGTCACTAACTACACAAGGCTTATAATGTTTTTACATTATCTATTACGCAAGGTTTGTAATGTTTTCACATTACCAATTGGTTAGGCATATTCATGTCTCAAATGGCTTGGCCCTCGAATCAAACGGTTGTAATGTTTTCACATTACCAAATGGTTTGGCATTTACATGTCACAAAAATTGATTTATCAAAAGTTTTCTTAAGTTTTGTAATGTTTTACACATTACCAAAATATTTCTATTGGCATAGGCCATAAAAGATTCAAATGGTTGTAATATTATCATATTACCAAAATATTTTTCGAATTTAATCCAAAGATCATGATTGTTATAATGTTTTCACATTATTCAAAATTTGTGACATTTTCGAAAAGAATTGCAATATTTTTTGCATTAAAAATCTTGACAGCTTTTATGCCATTCTTAAAGATAAATAAAAATCATAATGTTTTGACATTATGAGAATAACATGAATGTCTTCATGTTATCAAAATCATATAACAATGTTATATATCAGGATCATTGGATTATCCCAAGAGAGATCCTGATATCTTCTCTGAACATATCAAGATTTGTTTCACGATCTTGAGATACAGGAATCTTGAGCCAAAGATCATAAAAATGATCTTAATGTTTACAGGTTGTTCGAAAGACTTTGACACTATCGTGTCATCGTAAAGTGTTAGTAATGTTTTCACGTTACTTTGGCAATCTTTGATGTTGTCATATTACAAGATTTAATCATCATCATTGATGGTTTTAAATATGCTTCTGAAGCTGAAGTATGTTTCAGGATCCTGAGATATGGGAATCCTGAGTATGAAGTTATTTTGAGTTTTCTGAGGGAATCTCCTCAGAATCCTTGAGGTATAAGTAAAGTAGGCATGTGATGGGGGAATCCTCCCATTATCTTGGAAGACCTACAGATATGATCGGAATAAACATATATTGGGGGAATCTCCCCAATATCCTAAAAACAGGTTATCTCTAGTACATCCTGAGGGAATCTCCTCGGGATCCTAGTAATCAGTATTAAATAAATTGAGGAAATCTCCTCAATATCCTGAAGACAAAGGATATATAAATCCTAATTGGTAGCCTTGGTTTCTTTGGCTTCCTTCTTCTTTGAGTATCTTGAATAACTTTTCAAGATTCTGATGTTACTTAGAAATTTTACTATTGAAGGTCTGTTCCAAGATCCTAGAATATTAGAATCCTTGGAACATGATTATTTCAAATATATCTTGAGGGAATCTCCTCAGGATTTTGAGAGTATGGATGAAATAAACATATATTGGGGTAATCTCTCCAGTATCCTTGATATAGAAGATAAATAGAAGATGATAACACACATCAAATGAGAAGGCAGCCTTCCTGCTCCCTTTCTCTCTATCGCCTTCATCCATGGTGAGTTTTGCTCACTACCATGAGCCTATATTTTCAGATTTATCAACAAGAGTCAAGAGGAGCCTCCATATGATCTATCTCTCTCTCTCTCTTTGTATTCATCATCCAAGTTTGAGCCTTGCTCATCACAAAAACCCATCTCCTTAGATGGTATTCATTCAATTCACACCACCCTTAGTGTCGTTCAATACACTCTAACGGGTTATCCACGTAAATTACGGAGTGTAACGAATCGAACCAAGCCAATCCACACTCGGGATTAGCTTATCCTAAATAAAAGTTCAATAAGCAGAAATTGAATTGTTCAAAAATACCAAGTGGCCAACATAAACCACTTGAACAACAACATGGCCAACCGTATAAGGTTGAACTTACCCCGAATTATTGGTATAGCCCAAATATGTATCTCATTGACAGGAATGGGGGCATCCCTTTAGTATCTTGAAGATAGTTGATTTGCAGAGATTTTTGAAGAAACGCCATGATCAAGGTCTTGGAAGTCTATGATGCTTTAGATAAATAAAAAAGCTACGCCAAGTCATGAGTACAGTTTGGGAGTAACATAGCTTGGACACAGAGAAGAATCAAGAAAATGATGAAAGGAAGCTCGAAAAAACAAACCCAGAGGGTTGTATCACATGGAAATGTCTCGATGGATCTCAACCGAGCAATGTAACGTCCGATCAAACCCAACATGCAGGTATGTTTACTGGTTAGTCAAATCGTTGTGGTATTTTTCGTAGAAACTCGACAAAAAACAGGCAGCCAAAGCCATTATGAAGTTTGAAGTCATGCAAATGAGGTATGAAAGGGTTTATGCTTATCAAAAATTCAATCAACGTGGGCATGGTTACCGGTGCAGGGTAATAATTTTCCTCATTTATTTAATGTTTATTTTTAGAAGTTGTGTCACCATCAGGGTTCTGAAGATAACACAACTTGGGGGCAATTGTTTGGGGCTAAATTTTATAGTTAGGATACAAGATCCTAAAGTCTCTAGTTAATTTTGATAATTATATCTTGGATCATGCATATGTTCAAGATAAAGCTAAGACTAAGGATCCTGAGATTCTATGTTTATATGTTACAGGTTATTAAGATTTTGGATATATCTAGGATCCTTCTTGGGTCAAGGATCCCGGTTATGGATGAGTATTTAGGATCCTGAGTACTATAGAAATATCAGATATACTCAGGATCTCACATATGTTTAGGATCTTAGATGATCAGGATCCCGAATATGTTAAGTATCTCGGGAGCTAATATTTATTTGTCTGTTTATGTTCAGGATCTTGGATATTCAGGATCCCGGGTGATCAGGATCCAGGATATATTCGGTATCCTGGATAAAACGTCACAAATCTTTATTTGACCGTTATATATCTTGACCAAGTCTTCCAGGACTTAAACGTGGGTCAATCATGCCTATACTTTCGGATCAAAGCTTAACCAAGTCAATAAGGAGTTAAGGAAAACGTGTAAAAGGCTGGGTCAATGTGGAAGACTGGAGGATCCCGAAGATCTCGGAGGATCCCTGATTTTTAGGAATTATTGTTATTCAGCCTTAGTATAAATATGAGGCGAAGGTGATCGTTTTTAGGCCAACTCCTGCTCACTTTTTACACCCAATTACACCCACACTCTGCTAAAACACATTCATATACCAACAATTAACCATTTTCTTCACCAAATCACATACAAATCACTTAGTTTGATCACCAAAATGCTCTTTAGTTTGTAATCTATCATTTTCACTTAATAAGATCAACAAAAGCAATGATCGATTGATCCTTCCCGAGGTTTTATGCTGACGATCAACCTTGATCAAGGGCTTTCCTCGTATATCCTTGTGTCGATTGCATTTATTTTACACTTTCGTTGTTTAATTTGCGTCCCATTGATCTTTTGATCATATATTCTGCATTATCTTGAATTTATTATAAGTATACGTATTTATTTCATTTGTGATCACGTTTTCATCATAAAATTAGCATTATAAGTCTATTTATGCATTTTTATTGATCGTAATCATATTTTTATTGCATAACTTGCATGATCCTGAAAATACTTTGCATTTTACTTAGACTTTTGCATTCATTTTGTTTACAAACACTTGTTTTCATTGTTAAACATATTTTTAACAAGGATCCATGAATACAAGGATTCAAGACATAATTTTTATTCAAAATTATTAATTACTCATATAGATAATCGTGTGAAAGCGTAATTATCTTGAAAGTAATCTATAGCACCCAACCTCTCAATTTAGGATTTGATCAGTTAATTGCTTTTAGTAATTTTTGACCAAAACACATACATTTAAACATTCATAATGAAAACCTAATAAGCAATTAATTCAAATAAACAATATCCAAAATAACCCAAAAGATTAATAAAGTTACAAGGATAAAGAAACCAAACCAATCGACGAACTAGCTTATCCAATGGTTAAAAACCTTCAAACCCTAGCTCCTTGGCCTCCAAAATCGCACCTAAAGTCGACCTATAACCTTAACTTTCGACTTTGTATTCTAAGAATCGTATATGGTTTAAGCTGATTTGAGCCTCTATTTATAGTTTTGCTGGCCGACCTTCCAACCGCCGGTTGGATTCTTCAACCGCCGGTTGGAATTATTTGTATCCGGGGGTAACTCCACGTGTCTGCACCGCGTTTAGACCCTAAAGCCAACCGCCGGTTGGTTAATCCAACCGCCGGTTGAATGTAAATTCCAGAATATTCTAATTTCGGGCTTGGGCTTAATTTTTGGACTTTTAATCTTCGTATCCGGATTTTCTTTGTTTTCTTGGCCAAATTCTTCATTTTAACTCTTTTGGTCTTCATTTCTTCAAGGTTTAAGTCCCCTTTTCTTCATTTCTTCATTTTCTTCAGTTTCGGATTAGTTTTCGCTCCTTTTTCTTCAATCTTCAATTAAAATACATTTCTGCAAATATTAACAAAATAAGTATTTAAAATCATATAAATGCAATAATATGTATATAAATATAGGGATAAATTACTCTAAAATATACTATCTATTTGATGCTTATCAAATATCCCCACACTTAAGTTCTGCTTGTCCTCAAGTAGAATACTGAATAAAATTTAAAATTAAGCATCAAACTAATATTTAAAAATCAGAATACCAATACTAAAAATCTGTTTCATAAATTAAAAAATAACACAATTTAATTAACATGGATAACTATAATGTATAAATAAAATTATTATTATTTGTGTAATATATAGCTCATGAGTGATTACTAATATATTTGTCCATTTTAAACAATCTATATTTATATTTCTGAATATATCTTTATTATTAGTATGTATATTACTTATGATTTCCATATATGATATACTCTTAATCTTAATCATGCAATTTACTTTTATATTCCAAATAAATATATGAAATACATTTTTAAGAATCAAGACATTGGTGACAGGTCTGCATTTTCATGCAACAGAGCGACATAACTTGATTCAGGTTTAAGCAAAACCAGACTTGGTCAAACCATTTTGGCGACCTCATTAGGTATCTTTTATTTTTAAGACTTTTTCAAGTACTTTTAACTTGCGTTTGCTTAATTTTTAAGTATATATTGTGACACCCGTCAAATTAGGACAAGTTTTTAGTTCCTAATCATTTGGAATTACATGTAATTAGTACTATGTGTTAGGCTAATTGTATGTATCTATATATATATTGTTGAATATGTATCAGTATGCGATTAAGTTTAATCGTTCATTTTCAAATCGGCCAAAATTACGATTCATTTATACGGCATTGGTGAAAAACAAGTATTAAGTAATATGGAACTATTATTTAATAACTCACTATTTATTATATATTATTTAGATAATATATAAAGTATTCGTATCGTACAAATGTAAAGAATTCGCGACAAAACATATAAATAATGCATTATTATTGGAAATAGTAATTATTATTTACATTAGACAAAATAAAACATATTTCGTTTTATCTCATTTTACTCAAACGCGACGAAACCAAGTAAATCATATCCGCCTCCCAAACATAAAACAAAGATATATTTTTTATATCTCACAAAATGTATTTTATTAAAATACTTCGAATAAAAAGTAAATACGATTTCATTTTTAGAAATTTATCAATTTAAAACATTATACTACTTTTACGATCGGGTAAACAAACACGGGTCAAATACCACTCTGCGTGCACAATAGGGCTGGACAAGATCCACAAAATGTGGATCTTGCCCGTGCAAATAATACTCCATCCTTTCTATTTCATTTTCTCAATCTTTTTCTCTGTCTCTTCTCTCGGCTCACTCTCGGATTACACAAACAACAACAACAATTCACAACAACAATCAACTATCATCACCATCTTCATCTTCATCATAGTGATCATCATCATCATCGTCTTCTTCGTCTTCATCATCATCATCACCATTTTTGATCAAAGTCATCAATTGTAAGAATCACAACCAAATTCTTTTAATTTCATGTTTATATAGCTTATACTATCATGTATTACCATTTTATAAACTGTTATGTGCGGAAAATTGGTTAAAAATTAAGTTAGAAATCGTTTGGTTGAGTTTTGGCACGAACAGGCCTGTCACGGCCATGATCCGGCCATGATCCGGCGGATCATTCTTAAAACCTGCACGAAAAAGCCTATAACGGCCATGATCCGGCCATGATCCGGCGGATCATGGCCATGATCCGGCGGATCATGGGCATGATCCGGCGGATCCTCTTTAAAACTACTCAGTCCGGTGGATCAAACTCCCGATCCGGCGGATCCTCCCTTCAAATCAACACACTGACTTCTTAGATCAAATTAATACATACAAGTAATCAATTTATGATCAATAATTCTTTTGGGAAATCATGTTTTACATAAATGTACAAACTTATAAAGTGTTTTTAAAAATGCTACTCGAATTTATGATAACGACTATATCCGCACGTTTAATTCAAAATGAAGGGATATGATTTATACACAAAGCACATATACTTTTATAAGTGTAATAATTCAAAAGTATAATAATGATAGTTGTTAGTATTATTTCAATCCGTCACCAACGGGCCGCACATGTTTTCAAAACTCGATCAATCAAACCAATGTAATTGGTCACTACTAGTTAAGTGAATAACTAGCTTAGGTATTCTTTTAAGATACCAACTCATAATTGTAACCTTGCGCGTTTAGGACGCCCGGTAGGTTTAGTCGTTGTAACGACATCAAATCAGTGTGAATCATCATAATTGTTGGCTAACAATTCATCAGACTCAGGTGAGTCTCATAGCCCCTATTTTAAATGCTTTTACCTAGGGGTGAGATACATGCTCGGTTTTGTTTTACATGTGAACGCAAGTATCAAATTATCACGTATGCTGCATGAGTTGTTTTCATCTAATCAATCAAAGTCCTCTGAAGCATAGTTCTGTTAATATGATTTAGCGTGAATGTTAGTGTATGGTACCATATGGGATTGACAATCCCCGTCCTAGTTAGCAAGCACTAACCTGTCAAACGGACGCATTATCATTTGTTCAGTATTGAGTGTAGATTAGGCACTCATAGAGAGGCACCTCGCTCAGGTCCTTGAATGTGGATCCTGACCCCTCAGTTAAGCTCAGACTATGTGCTCATGGCAGTGATACTCATCATTTATCTATTTACATGTTTGTAAATCAATTCATTAAATCTTGCGGTTCATAAATCATATCTTATCATATTAAACCTATGAGCTCACCAGCTTTTAGCTGACCTTTTAGCATGTTATCTCAGGTACTCAACAGTAGGTTGGACTGCCCAATCAGGATACTATAGCTCGAGTCACATGTAATCATTAAACATCAAGAGATTTCCTTGCATATCTATATTTTGTATAATTGGAAATGTATTAGAATCTCTCAGGGTAATCATGTGAACTCAATATAATGTAAACAGTTTGTAAACTCTTATGTTATATCAATGTATTTTGTAAACGACGCATATAGAGTCGTTCATTGTATATCTTATGTGCTTGATTATTGATTAGTCGCGCCCCGAATTGACCCGCTTCCGCATCATAATTTGGGGGTGCGACATATATTAATAGAAACCAGGTCTATACTTTCGTATAATAGAGGAAACCATCAATATATACCCCCAAATGTACTCACATAAGTTAAAAGATATAAAATTATTGCATAATAAATTTAAAAATTAAGACTTTTATGTCATACATCATATTATGTATCATAAAATAATAAACAAGTTATTTTATTAATTTATTAAAATTCAGAAACCTTCATATAGATTGCCTATTAGTACATCATTTCATATAACTATATATCACTCCTTATTAAGTAGCTTACATTATATATACAAAAACAGTTAATCCATATTAAAGTCTAAACTTTTAAATACAAAACAAAACTTTTAACAAAAGTATTCTAACTAATAAATACTTAGTTATTCACTTAAAATTTTAAAATTTTCAAAATTTTAGAACAATAGAAACTTAAATGTTTAATTAAAGATCTTCTTTTTTTTACGAACCCTATCCCCACACTTAAATTATACAATGCCCTCATTGTATAAAAAATGATAAACAAAAGTGAGTCAGGGAAAGAAAAATAGAACAGAAAAACTCCCCTGACTGAAATTATAAATTTCATCATCGGCTGATAAATATTGTCTTGGTTGGTTCCTTGATCTCTTGAAAAATAATATACGACATCCACACTGTGGTTAACTAAATTTAGATCAAATCTTCTACTGTGGTTAACTAAATTGAAGATCTTAACTTATTATGAAAACTATGTTATCAAATATATTATAAACCATTCATATTAACATTAATAAGTTTTAATTTAAACCCCAAAGTTTTACACTTATCACCTAATCTGAATCTCTAAACAAGAATTAAAAATATTAGAATCAATTTGAAGAGAAATTATTTTACTAGAGTGAACCCTAAATAACAAATTTCTCATAAAATAAATATGACAATTCCGTAATTAGATAGTCTCAAAATATGAAACCTTAACAAATATTACAATTATTTATTATCATAACAATTTATTTTAAGAATAATTGTATGGTGTTCTTTGGTTTTTGTGAAAAAGTGTGGTAATTATAACTGCTGCTTTTAGTGTTTAATCGAAAAAAGTGTCCAGCCGCCGGTTGAATATACCAGCCGCCGATTGGTTGCTAGCAGCGATTTTTAAAAATAACGACATTTTTCATATTTTATTTAATTAGTCCTTTTTAATTTTAATTTACGTAGCAACGTTTTATAATGATTATTGTTTCGTAAATCTATCCTTAATAACAATCTAAAAACTAAAAACTAAAAATAAAGTAAAATCTACTTAACTAAATCTACCTAAAAATTCTACAATATAATATACAAGCACGGGTTGCCTCCCGAGAAGAGCTTGTTTTTGTTTGAGTCACGAGTCTGACTCCCACCTTACTTACCTAAAAATCTAGCGACTTTCCCCACACTTAAAAGTAAGCATGGATTGTAATATCGATAAATATCATTTAAATGTAAATTTAATAAAAGTAAAATACGAAGATACTTATCGTTTATAGCAGGTAAATGTCCATTCTGAGATGCTCCATGATTTTCCAAAAATTGCGAGAAACTTTCCTTCTGCTCGAATCGCCAAAAAGGATCTTCATAGTTGTAAAACAATGAATCTGTGTTTACAGATACTCCAACCGTTGGTTGTATAGACTCAACCTTCATTTGAATTTCCACCATAGACAGTGGTTTGATCCAATTAGTGTGTAATATCTGATTAACGCAAATGTTGTTTTTGGTATCTTTTCCAATCCCTAGATCATCTTCCTTTAATTGTTCCTCCTCTGGGTGCAATGATAGAAAGTTGTCAATAATCGTCATCATTTCCTCTTTCGTCATCACCCCATTCTGGTTTCCCAATTCAAGTTTCTCCTCGTCAGGATCATAGTAATCAAATTTTGGCAAAATTGACCAATCTACCTCCATATCTTCTTCCTGTTTAAATTCACTAAAAATTTCATTAGAAAATACAGAGTTAGAAAATTGAGGATACTTATCAATTTTTAATCCATCCCCTCAAGTTGTTGAATGGAGATTCCTCCACTGTGATCAAGAGTTTCGGTCTCTTCCGTGCTTTTACTTGGAGTTTCCATTAATTGTGACGCTCTCACAATCGATGGTTCGGATAAACTTCTGAAAACATCATAAGGAAATCTTTTCATATACTCCTCAATCGTCATGTTGGCAATATCTTCATTCATATGATAGTTTCTCGAGTTTTGAGAAATTAATGGAATACTATTCATGGGTTGGTACATACCTGATAAACTAAGTAAAAAAGAAAAGAGTAGAAAAGAAAAGATAATAAAAACTAAATAAAAATTAAAAATTGATAGATCCGGATATGTTAGAATCAGGTTGGTGTAGACTAATCACAATAATCTAATAATAAAACACATTCAAAATTAAATGATTGAAAAAGAATACCCAACCCAACCTTAGAAATGGTTTAATTAGTAATGCAAGTTAGTTGTTATACAAATGATTTTTTTTTTATTTTTTTTTAATTTATTAAAGTTAGTTTGTTGAATTTCTTCTACAAAGCTAGTTGATAGATCTCGGTAGCTCCAAAGATAGTACACAAAAGCGGAGAAACAGGTCAGCGCAAAGCTTATTAAAAACCTATCTCTTTCGAGAAGCACGTTACCTCTTATATGATAAATCAATGAGATAGGGCTTTACTCTCCTTATACCTTTGTTTTTGTCAGTATTCTCAATGGGTGAGCCGATAATTCTTATTGATTTTTGCAAAGTATTAAAAATAAAAATTTTACAGGGAAAATAATTAGTTTAATTAAAATACACCGCTCCCCGGCAGCGGCGCCAAAAACTTGATGTGCGGAAAGTATATGCAATTATAATCACAAGTTTTAAATAAGGAAATACTAAATAATACTATCACACAATACAGGCAAGTGTTATCCTGATCATAGAATATAGCTTATAAGTAAGTCCAAGTTCGAACACAGGGAACGTGATTTAATATCTAACTAATTATTTATTCCTAATTACACTATTATACAAATAATATACAAGATACAATAATATACAATATAGGGGGGACGTTTTAGTTCCGAACGAACATATTTATATTTTTGATACAGATTCTAATAGATAAGTTTTAGGAAACAACTTAAGAATATTGTAACACCCCCAAATTCACTGTTTAGCGGAAGCAGGTTTTGGGGTGCTACTAATCAAATATCACAGCACAAAGATACAGTAAACGACATCTATATGCAACGTTTGTAAATTAGTTACATTCGATAGATATAATGTTTGAAAACTTAATGTTTTCGTATACAAAATGTAATTTCCTAGAGTCCACGCGTATGGCGGGAGATTCTATTACATAATCAACATATACAAAAGATAATGCTGAGAATCTCCGTTAATGCAGTTTAGTTGAAATCATGCGACTCTAGCTATGTCCTGGAGTAATCCTACTCCGTCAGGGTACCTGAGAAAACATGCTAAAAGGGTCAACACGAATGTTGGTGAATCTCACAGGTTTGTAAGTAATATTAGTTTTGAACACGAGATTTCATCAGTAGTGCCCGCAGGCGTAAAATCAGTTATTGCAATCCAGCAATCGTAAAACCAGTATTTGCAATCCAGCAAATGTAAGTAAGTAAGTTATACCGTTGCCATGAGGCTCATAATCGAAGCTTAACCCGTAAGTAATAAGTTTGCTCCCGTGACATGCTCGTAAATGAGCAAGCATCCGTAACGAATAATAGTCGCCCGTTTATACAGAACGGTTCGTGGTAGCGCTACTACCCCGAGCGGGGAGGGTCATTTCCCTAATGGATCCATTAACTAGTGTTCGCGCTTAAGTCCATAACTAACGATATATGATGGAGAGACTTCTGTAAATAGTAAACAACTCATGCAATTCCGTTTGGTATAGTAAATAGTTTTAGTACTTGTGTTCAAGGAAAAGTAGTAGCATGTTTCTCCCCCAATAAGATAAAACAGTAAAAGTGGGGCCGTAAGACTCACCTGAGTCTTGTAGTAATCAATAGCAATTAGCAAGTAGTAAATATAGCAAGTAGGTTCTCCGAACCCGTAACCTTCAAATGCCTAATCATATGAAGTTATGTAAGTATGTGTCTCTCGAGACGTTTCGTTTAGTTGTACACAACTAGTATATCCAATGTTTGTCCATATGTCTGTAATTGTTTGTTTGTTGGAAAACATGTTTGGCCCGTTGGTAATTTAGTTGAAATGTTAATCTCGACATATATATATTTGTTTGGAGTATTATGCTTGAAAAACATGTTTCAAAGTCCCTTAGATGTTATATTGTATAATCGTTTGAAGTCCCAAATGTTTAACACTTAAATTGGAATTAAATTGTAAAACTGCAGTGTTTTGCGACACAAAAGTTTGTCATGCGACACAAGAGTTGTGTCGCGGACGTCATGCGACACAAGGATACGACACAAAGACTGTGTCGCATCGGATACGATATGCTAAATTAATAGCGACATAGTGGTTGTGTCGTGTAAAAATACGACATAATATGCGACATAAAGTGCGACACAGTATTGTGTCGCAAAAGTTACGACACTAAAGGTTTGGTACGACACAAGATGCGACATAACAGGCTTTATGCGACATAGTATGCGACACAAGGATTGTGTCGCATGTATGAACATCAGCCCAGAAACATTCGGATGTCGAGATTTTCCGACCAAAACGCAAATCTAACCCATTTTGAGCTGTAAAATCGTGTTTTCTACATTGTTTAGGTTATAACTATGTTGTGTACACAATATTTCGTCAAAACATTACACCAAAATGAATAGATCTAAGATTTTAGAAATTTCTTACAATTGTAATTCGAGAGAGATGGAGGCCGAAAATGATGATGGTGCTTTTGCAAATCTTGTTCCTTGTTTGTTGGTGATTCCGAAAATATAATTTTCGTGGGTCGATTTATGAATCCGAAATTTGGTGAAGATTTTGAGAGAGTGTTTGAGTTTGTGTGTGTGTTTTTGTTAGTGATAAATGAAAGAGGGAATGGGGTGGGGGGTTGGGTTTTGGCTGATTGAAAAAGAAAGGAGGGGAAAAATACTCCTCAAAACACAGTGTTTACTCCGTGTCCTAATCGTTTAATCCCTCGTTTTTAATATTTGCCCAAGCAGTTATATTTTTAAAATGTGACTAGAGTATTTAAATAAAATACCTTGAAATTAACAATAAAAACATTTGTCGAAGTATTTAAATTATTAATTAGCGTTTAATACGTTTTTGTTGAACTATTCGAAATGTCATCTCGATAGTATAAATAATGTTCATTCAGTTGTGTATTTTATATAGCAAAAATACGTTCTCATTATTAAAGTAAATTTCTGTCACCAACGTCCAAGCAACTGTGTCGGACTCCGTCCGGTTAATTCGTACGATTCATCCAAATCGCGTAAGTACACATCTATATATATAAATCACCTTATATATATACAAATAGAGTCTGTAATTAGTCCTATTACATACTAATTACAACTAGTTACAAATAATTAGGCATAATTAATTATCCTAATCAGGCAGGTGTTACATTCTCCCCTTGTTAAAGAAATTTCGTCCCGAAATTAACTCAAGTGTACGGACGGTGCTTTGTCTGGGAAGAGATGTGGGTATTTCTGTCGCATTTGGTCTTCCCGTTCCCAGGTGAATTCGGGACCACGTCTAGAATTCCACCTGACTTTTACGATAGGAATACGACTCTGTTTTAATCGCTTGACCTTGCGGTCCATGATTTCCATAGGTTCCTCGACAAAATGAAGTTTATCATCGATTTGGATTTCGTCGAGCGGTATAATCAGTGTCTCGTCAGACAGACATTTCTTCAAGTTAGAAATGTGGAATGTGTTGTGAACGCTGCTAAGCTCAGCAGGAAGTTGCAGGCGGTATGCCACTGGACCAATCCTTTCAATGATTTCGAATGGTCCGATGTATCTAGGGTTTAGTTTGCCTCGTTTTCCGAATCGAATGACACCCTTCCACGGAGCCACTTTGAGAAGTACCTTGTCCCCTACCTGGAACTCAAGGTGTTTGCGTCTCACGTCAGCATAGCTTTTCTGACGATCACGTGCGGCTTTCAGCCGGTTTTGAATACCCATGATTTTCTCAGTAGTTTCATGAATGATTTCCGGACCCGTGAGTTGGGAATCTCCTAACTCAGTCCAACAGATAGGTGATCGGCACTTACGCCCGTAGAGTGCCTCGAAGGGTGCAGCCTTAATGCTGGTATGGTAACTGTTGTTGTACGAGAACTCACACAACGGTAAGTGATTTTCCCAAGAAGTGCCGAAGTCAACTACACAGGCTCGTAGCATATCCTCCAGTGTTTGAATAGTTCGCTCACTTTGGCCATCGGTTTGCAGGTGATAAGCAGTACTCATATCCAGACGAGTACCAAGAGATTTCTGTAGTGATTGCCAAAAGTTAGAAGTAAAACGGCTGTCCCTATCCGAGATGATCGAGATAGGTACACCGTGTCGCGAGATGATCTCTTTGACGTAGGTGCGAGTCAGACGCTCCATCTTGTCGGTTTCCTTGATGGCCAGAAAATGAGCAGATTTTGTGAGACGGTCCACAATCACCCAAATGGTATCGCAACCGTTCGAAGTTTTTGGTAATTTGGTAATGAAGTCCATGGAAATTTGCTCCCATTTCCATTGAGGAATTTCAGGTTGTTGGAGCAATCCCGAGGGTCTTTGGTGTTCGGCCTTGACTTTGGAACAGGTTAAGCATTTACTGACGTACATGGCGATGTCAGCTTTCATGTTAGGCCACCAATACAACCCTTTGACGTCTTGATACATCTTGTCAGAACCAGGATGTATAGAGTATCGAGATTTGTGAGCTTCAGCCATCACCAAATCTCGCAAGTTTCCGAATTAGGGTAACCACACCCGGTTAGAGAAGTATCGAGTCCCATCGGATTTGACTTCGAATCGTTTATCCAAGCCTCGTAAGGCTTCATTTTTCAGGTTTTCATCGCTGAGTGCTTCAAGTTGAGCGGTAAGGATTTGAGCAGGGAGCTCGTTACGAATTGTCATAGAAAGTGCTCGGACTCGAAGGGGTTTCACTCGTTCTTTTTGGCTTAAAGCATCGGCAACTACGTTAGCCTTGCCCGGATGGTATTTGATCTCGCAGTCGTAGTCACTAAGTAACTCAACCCAACGACGTTGCCTCATGTTTAGATCCTTCTGATCGAATATGTGTTGGAGACTTTTGTGATCGGTAAAGATAGTGCTTTTCGTACCGTAGAGATAATGTCTCCATATTTTCAATGCGAAGACCACGGCACCTAACTCGAGGTCGTGGGTCGTATAGTTTTTCTCGTGGATTTTTAGTTGTCGTGAGGCATAGGCGATGACTTTTTCCCGTTGCATTAACACGCAACCAAGTCCTTGGTGTGAGGCGTCGCAATAAACTACGAAATCGTTGGTGCCCTCGGGTAAGGACAAGATTGGTGCACTGCAAAGTTTGTTTTTCAATAGCTGGAAAGCTGACTCTTGTTTATCAGTCCAATCAAACTTCTTATCTTTGTGAGTCAGTGTTGTTAAGGGAACAACTATTCTTGAAAAGTTTTCGATGAATCGGCGGTAATAACCAGCAAGACCTAAGAATTGTCTCACTTCGGTTGGAGTGGTCGGTGACTCCCAGCCCTTGATTGCTTCAATCTTGGCGGGATCAACATGAATTCCTTGGCTGTCAATCACGTGTCCGAGGAATTGAACGGTTCGAATCCAGAACTCACACTTAGAGAATTTGGCATATAACTCTTCGTGTCTAAGGAGTCCTAGAATGGTTTTCAGATGTTGAGCATGTTCCTGCTCATTGCGAGAGTAAATCAGGATATCGTCGATGAACACAATGACGAATTTGTCAAGATATGGTTTGCACACCCGATTCATAAGGTCCATGAATACGGCCAGTGCGTTGGTTAAACCGAATGGCATCACTTGGAATTCGTAATGCCCGTAACGAGTTCGGAACGCTGTCTTTGGGATATCATTGTCGCGGACCCGGAGTTGATGATAACCTGACCGTAGATCAATCTTTGAGTAAACACTCGATCCCTAGAGCTGGTCAAATAGGTCATCAATTCTAGGAAGCGGGTACCGATTCTTTATGGTTAGCTTATTCAGCTCTCGGTAGTCGATACACATGCGGAAGGATCCATCTTTCTTTTTCACGAATAAGACCGGAGCTCCCCAAGGCGAGGAACTTGGTCGAATAAATCCTCTGTCCAGGAGTTCCTGTAGTTGGTTAGACAACTCCTGCATTTCGGATGGTGCTAAACGGTAAGGGGTTCGTGCCACGGGGGTAGCTCCGGGCACAAGTTCGATTTGAAATTCAACTTGTCTAGGTGGCGGAAGTCCGGGCAAGTCTTCAGGAAAGACTTCCGGGAAATCCCGCACGATTGGGACATCCTCAAGTCGCTTCTCCTCCGACTTCTTCTCCGTTACATGTGCGAGGATGGCTTGATACCCTTTTCGTAGATATTTTCTAGTTTTGAGGCAGGATACAATATTCAGATTCCGTCTGCCGGTCTCCCCTTGTAGGACTAAGGTTCCACCGGAGACAAGAGGTATGCGAACGAGTTTGTCATAACAGACTATTTCAGCTCGGTGCTCGGATAACCAATCCATACCGACAATAATATCGAAGCTGCCGATCTCGCAGGGATTAAATCAATGGGAAACGTTTCGTTCGTAAAGTTAAGTGTACAGTTGCGTATGATGCTATCAGTCTCAATCAGTTTGCCGTTAGCTAGTTCTACAATGTATTTAGCATCTAAGGCAGTGGGAGTAATATCAAGTAAAGGGCTAAACTTCTCAGAAATGAAGCTTCTATCGGCACCCGTATCAAATAATACAGAAGCAGTAAGGTCGTTGAGAAGGAACGTACCCGTCACGACATTCGGGTCTTGTCTGGCTTCCCCAGCCTTGATAACGAATGCTCTGCCGCGAGCAGGGTTGTTGTTATTTTTCAGCTTTGGGCATTCTTTCTTGAAATGCCCTGAATTTCCGCACCCAAAGCAGGCCTTTGGTGCATTAGTGTTGGGGGTTGTAATATTGGTCCGGCAATCCTTGGCTAGATGCCCGAACCGTTTGCAGTTGGAGCAAGGGCAAGAACCGTCATGATGACGATTGCATTTGGGACAGTAGGGTTTGTTCCCGCTGTACCCCTTCTTCTCCGAAGTCCCCGATGAATAAGCCTTAACAGGCTCAGGCTTCTTGTTGGTGAGTTGGTTGGATGAGTTGGGGTTTCCTTCCCATTTGCGTTTGTTGTTTGCAGATTGGGTTGATGTTGTGCCACGGCGGACAGAATTTGCAGTTAGCTCATGGGCCATGCGAATGGTGCTCTGAATAGTACCCGGTTTGGATGAAGTCACCAGGTCTTGGAGTTTCTCGGGAAGTCCATCAACGTATTTCTCGATCCTCTTATACTCAGGATCGACCATGGTTGGGCACAGAAGTGCCAGTTGGTGGAAACGGTTGGTGTACCCGGTGATATCATCACCTTCCATCTTGTGGTTCCAGAATTCCAACTCCAGTTGTTTCAGTTCATCCCTGGGGCAATACTCACCCCTCAACATTTCCTTCAGCTCCTCCCACGGAAGTTTGTAAGCATTAGAGATACCCACAGTCTGGGCATAGGTGTTCCACTAGGTGAGTGCGGTGTCAGTAAAAGTACTAACGGAGAACTTAACCTTGTCTCCCTCCGCACAGTTGCAGATAAGAAATACAGATTCAACTTTCTCGATCCAGCGTACTAGACCGATAGCTCCCTCAGTACCTGCAAAGTTTAGAGGTTTGCAGTTCTGGAAGTCTTTGTAAGAACAGGGTTTGGGTTGTGGTCCATTGTTAGCTGTATCTTCGCTACCAGGAGTTGAGGTCTGGGTAGCTAGGGCTTGGGCCACACTACGGGCAATCAGACCCGCAATTTCAGCTTCACTGAGGGTGATCTGTCGACGAGGAGGCATGATGCTGAACAAGAAAAGAGCAAGGAAAGAGGAATAAGATATTTGCATGAAATTATGATATGTCACAAGTGTAAATGATGAGATACACGATAACAGTACGAAGTGACAATCACATTTCATGTAGATAAACAAGTCGAATACAAGATACGGGTTTTCAAAAGATTACAGAGTAATAGTAGTACAAAAGTGCCAGGAATTGTTACATCCGGTTGAATTACATAGGCCCTAATAAAGTAGTTAGATGGTTACAAGTTACAGACTGATCTAATCTTGATGCAGATTAATCTGTTCCATCAGCGTGACAAGGCGGTCCACGGTTTCTGCTAGTCTGTTGGTTTGCCTGGCGTTGTCTTCAACCAAGGCTAGTCGTTGTACTAGTACTCGAGAGTGATCCTCAGTCTCCTGTGAACGCTGTTCACATTCCTCTAGTCGGTTTCTTATGAGTTCATCCGCACCTAATTCAGCGGATCATTGAATCCTGAATTATGCTAACAGAGAGGCTGGTATCTTCTTGTTCTCGCTGGAGTTGTGATATGCGGTCAATAGCTTGGCGAAGCAGGTAGGTCATTCGATGTTGTTCCCGTTCGAGATTTTTGAGCCTTTTCTCCTGACGATGGAGTTGAGCAGTCAACACTGGCACCGTAAGATGTGCCAAGTTCTGAGAGTTATGAACAGGATAGGGGCTGGTTCGAGGTGACCTTGTGTTCCTCCTGGCTACTCGTGAGTTTCGTGACCCATGTGAGTGAGAGAGTGACGGATTGGGTGGTGTGTTTGCCATTCCTGTGGCAGAGTGTAAGTAAGACGAGGCTAATATATGGGTAAGTACATAATATCCAGCCTAGTGTCTAGCACATATCAAGTAATGGTCCGGTCCTCTCGTGGTCAGAGTCAACTAACGTATTCCCGTTCAACATAATCGTTTCAGACCTTACATCATATTTCCTTAATTGTACATAGTTGATCAGGCTATGTTAAATTAAAGTCGTATGCTGTAATTCCTGAACCAGTCATGCCTAATAAAGAAATACTGCCTAACGGTCATAGTCTAGGCCCACTAAATGCAACCTAGTTCACTATAACCTTAGGCTCTGATACCAATCTGTAACACCCCCAAATTCACTGTTTAGCGGAAGCAGGTTTTGGGGTGCTACTAATGAAATATCACATCACAAAGATACAGTAAACGACATCTATATGCAACGTTTGTAAATTAGTTACATTCCCATAGATATAATGTTTGAAAACTTAATGTTTTCGTATACAAAATGTAATTTCCTAGAGTCCATGCGTATGGCGGGAGATTCTGTTACATAATCAACATATACAAAAGATAATGCTGAGAATCTCCGTTAATGCAGTTTAGTTGAAATCATGCGACTCTAGCTATGTCCAGGAGTAATCCTACTCCGTCGGGGTACCTGAGAAAACATGCTAAAAGGGTCAACACGAATGTTGGTGAATCTCACAGGTTTGTAAGTAATATTAGTTTTGAACACGAGATTTCATCAGTAGTGCCCGCAGGAGTAAAATCAGTAATTGCAATCCAGCAATCGTAAAACCAGTATTTGCAATCCAGCAAATGTAAGTAAGTAAGTTATACCGTTGCCATGAGGCTCATAATCGAAGCTTAACCCGTAAGTAATAAGTTTGCTCCCGTGACATGCTCGTAAATGAGCAAGCATCCGTAACGAATAATAGTCGCCCATTTATACAGAACGGTTCATGGTAGCGCTACTACCCCGGGCGGGGAGGGTCATTTCCCTAATGGATCCATTAACTAGTGTTCGTGCTTAAGTCCATAACTAACGATATATGATGGAGGACTTCTGTAAATAGTAAACAACTCATGCAATTCCGTTTGGTATAGTAAACAGTTTTAGTACTTGTGTTCAAGGAAAAGTAGTAGCATGTTTCTCCCCCAATAAGATAAAACAGTAAAAGTGGGGCCGTAAGACTCACCTGAGTCTTGTAGTAATCAATAGCAATTAGCAAGTATTAAATATAGCAAGTAGGTTCTCCGAACCCGTAACCTTCAAATGCCTAATCATATGAAGTTATGTAAGTATGTGTCTCGCGAGACGTTTCGTTTAGTTGTACACAACTAGTATATCCAATGTTTGTCCGTATGTCTGTAATTGTTTGTTTGTTAGAAAACATGTTTGGCCCGTTGGTAATTTAGTTGAAATGTTAATCTCGACATATATATATTTGTTTGGAGTATTATGCTTGAAAAACATGTTTCAAAGTCCTTTAGATGTTATATTGTATAATCGTTTGAAGTCCCAAATGTTTAACACTTAAATTGGAATTAAATTGTAAAACTGCAGTGTTTTGCGACACAAAAGTTTGTCATGCGACACAAGAGTTGTGTCGCGGACGTCATGCGACACAAGGATACGACACAAAGACTGTGTCGCATCGGATACGATATGCTAAATTAATAGCGACATAGTGGTTGTGTCGTATAAAAATACGACATAATATGCGACATAGAGTGCGACACAATATTGTGTCGCAAAAGTTATGACACTAAAGGTTTGGTACGACACAAGATGCGACATAACAGGCTTTATGCGACATAGTATGCGACACAAGGATTGTGTCGCATGTATGAACATCAGCCCAGAAACATTCGGATGTCGAGATTTTCCTACCAAAACGCAAATTTAACCCATTTTTGAGCCGTAAAATCGTGTTTTCTTCATTGTTTAGGTTATAACTATGTTGTGTACACAATATTTCGTCAAAACATTACACCAAAATGAATAGATCTAAGATTTTAGAAATTTCTTACAATTGTAATTCGAGAGAGATGGAGGCCGAAAATGATGATGGTGCTTTTGCAAATCTTGTTCCTTGTTTGTTGGTGATTCCGAAAATATAATTTTCGTGGGTCGATTTATGAATCCGAAATTTGGTGAAGATTTTGAGAGAGTGTTTGAGTTTGTGTGTGTGTTTTTGTTAGTGATAAATGAAAGAGGGAATGGGGTTGGGGGGTTGGGTTTTGGCTGATTCAAAAAGAAAGGAGGGGAAAAATACTCCTCAAAACACAGTGTTTACTCCGTGTCCTAATCGTTTAATCCCTCGTTTTTAATATTTGCCCAAGCAGTTATATTTTTAAAATGTGACTAGAGTATTTAAATAAAATACCTTGAAATTAACAATAAAAACATTTGTCGAAGTATTTAAATTATTAATTCGCGTTTAATACGTTTTTGTTGAACTATTCGAAATGTCGTCGCGATAGTATAAATAATGTTCGTTCAATTGTGTATTTTATATAGCAAAAATACGTTCTCATTATTTAAGTAAATTTCTGTCACCAACGTCCAAGCAACTGTGTCGGACTCCGTCCGGTTAATTCCTACGATTCATCCAAATCGCGTAAGTACACATATATATATAAATCACCTTATATATATACAAATAGAGTCTGTAATTAGTCCTATTACATACTAATTACAACTAGTTACAAATAATTAGGCATAATTAATTATCCTAATCAAGCAGGTGTTACAAATACTGAATTGGATAGAAGATTATAACTATTTAAACAATTATTTATTAAACGTATTATATCAACGTATGTCTATTTGCTTTGTTGGCCATTATCATTGGTGAATTACTAATGTAGAAAATCACAAAGATTAAGATAATTTTCATATAGCAACACTCCCAAAGATTAAGAAAAGTATTACTATTTATTAAGATCTATCAGCAGTTTATTAATACAATTCTAAGATTAGGTTGAATTACAATGTTACTTAACATTAATAATTGACAATCATTAATTAATTTATAAAACTCACAAGATTAGTAAAGCTATCTATATAAATCAATTAACTTTTATCAATATTAATATAACACAGACAATTCTTGTATAATATGCATTCAATAATATAGTTCCAACATAAACATATAATTCATATAATAAATCTAATAAACATACATTTAAACATTCATAATGAAAACCTAATAAGCAATTAATTCAAATAAACAATATCCAAAATAACCCAAAAGATTAATAAAGTTACAAGGATAAAGAAACCGAACCAATCGACGAACTAGCTTTTCCAAGGGTTAAAAACCTTCAAACCCTAGCTCCTTGGCCTCCAAAATCGCACCTAAAGTCGACCTATAACCCTAACTTTCGACTTTGTATTCTAAGAATCGTATATGGTTTAAGCTGATTTGAGCCTCTATTTATAGTTTTGCTAGCTTACCTTCCAACCGCCGGTTGGATTCTCCAACCGCCGGTTGGAATTATTTGTATCCGGGTCCAACTCCACGTGTCTGCACCGCCTTAAAACCTAAAGCCCAACCGCTGGTTGAATGTAAATTCCAGAATACTAGAATTTCGGGCTTGGGCTTAATTTTTGGACTTTTAATCTCGTATCCGGATTTTCTTTGTTTTCTTGCCCTAATTCTTCATTTTAACTCTTTTGGTCTTCATTTCTTCAAGGTTTAAGTTCCTTTTTTTTCATTTCTTCATTTTCTTCAGTTTCGGATTAGTTTTCGCTCCTTTTTCTTCAATCTTTAATTAAAATACATTTCTGCAAATGAAGATGCAAACTAAAGTCTGTCAGCAAGATGAGATCTCAAGTCGCAGGATTGAGTTCGGCGAGTCGAGATCTGGGCTCGCAGAGGTGGCAACGAACCGAGTTGATATTGGGCTTGTTTCTGGGCTGCGAAGTCAGTCGACTCGCAGAGCCCATCGGGCTGCGAGTCGAGTCGAGTTGTAACCTTTAAATACATAATTAGGTTAAAACGTTGGATAACTTTTGCAATTCAAATTTCCAGAGCATTATAGACGATTTCAAGCATTCTTAAGGTTAGGTATTGTAACACCCTCAAATTTCGGTTTGCGGAAGCGATCGGGTCGGGTGTTACCAAATTAAATATCACAGCATAAGATACATAATGAACGACTCTAAATGAGACGTTCGAAAATAATTATACATTTATGAAATTTAAGTATTTACAAGTTGCGAGTTCGCATAAAAGTAATATTACATTCTACTAGTACTGAGTAAATGCAATAAATATCCTGAGTATTGAAAACATGCGACTCGAGCTAGAATCCTGTAGTCCAATCCTACTACAGCAGTGTACCTGAGAATGCACACTAAAAGGGTCAGCTGAAAAGCTGGTGAGTTCACAAGTAATTTGTAGAAACAAGTAGTTCGAGTAATAAATGTTTCATTCAGAAATATCAATCAAGTTTAGCAGTTTAAATAACAACAGTTGCCCCTCGAGGCAGTTATAAGTAATTTATGGTAAGCAGGTGAACCTAATCCATAGGTTTCTAGTCAAATAAAGGGGACCAATCCCCATCCTGTGTGTTATCCGGTAAGATATTGCTACCTGGCAATATGTATACGAGAGTAGCGTAAGGTGACTATCTGTCGTGCTACTGGCCGAAAGCAATCAAGCAAGAAAGTCCTTAGGCGATCGGTATTGCTCCCCAGCAATACGGTACAGATAGTTTGTACGGTTTCAAGTATTAGTACTACGGTTACTAATAGGTCACGATGCCACCTGGCATGAAAGGTTGCACCCCGGCAACGTGATCAAGTTATCTGTTTTGTGATTGTGTCATATCGGTACGGTTTGTGATTACAGTCAAGTGAGCAAAAGCTCGTTATTTCCTGAGTCTCCGACTCGTAATCATCTAGTAATCACCTACAGTGATGGTAATGGGTTCACAATTACGGTCAAATGAGCAAAAGCTCATAATTTCCTGAGTCTCCGACTCGTAAGCATCTAGTAATCACCTACAGTGATGTAATGATTATCCCCCAAGGGAAGTGTCAAGTTATGTCCCGCAGGACCACGTTTCAGTAAATTAACCATTTATAGAGCCAACGACCCCGACCGTAATAATTCGTAGGTCCGTTGCTGGAAGTAAGTAAAGCATAAGTCCATATGCTGGAATGAGTAACCGTGCAGTCTCGCAGGACTACGATAGAGCATGAATCCACATGCTGAGCCAACGACCCCGACCGTAGTAATTCGTAGGTCCGTTGCTGAATGTAAGTAAAGCATAAATCCATATGCTGAGTATGAGCATCCAGCTCGTAAGTAGGTTGTACCACCCACCGTGGTATCGTGAGCAATCCAGCTCGCAAATAAGTTGTACCACCCACCGTGGTATCGTTAGCTCGTTTGTAAATCCGTAATACCAATCACATTGGTATCGTGTTTGTACCACCCACCGTGGCATCGTTTTGCTTCACATATAGTGACAGCGTCCGTTATTCTCCCGCAGGAGATGCAAGTAATCGTTTTGGCAGTACACGACATGCCGAAAGTAAGTTTAGTCCCAAAGCTAGTAAAATGTTACAGGCACTCAACAGTACCTCAATTTGTTATGTAATTCACAGTAGTATATCATACTAAGAAATGTAGGAGCGTCTCTTAGATGTAAGGGATAATCGTAATCAATAGGTAGGTACGTATCTACGTCACCTAGTTTGCCTGAAGTAATGTGTAACGTCTAAGTCACTTAACTGTAGGGAAGTACTTTCAGTACTTAGTTAAAGTCATCTGTTAGTTCATAAAGATAGTCATCACTGAACTAGCAAGTCGGTGCCTCTAGTTGGTATTCACAAGTCCACTAGTCATTACTAGTAATTAGCAAGTCACTGATGTAGTGAGGCATTTATTTCCTAGATATTATATGTTATATAATTCTAGGTGTTACTAACACAGTCATACTTAATATCCCCAAGTATGGTCAAATGGTTCGTAGCTGTCGCGGTCTAGCACCGTTACCATAAACTATAGTAAAACGTTTGTAACGGTTTGAACAGTTGAAAGTAGTAAAACAGGAGTATGCATTCCCACCCCGAAATCAGTTGGAAAAACAGTGAAAGAGTGGGGTGATGAACTCACCTGAGGAGCTAGCGTCCTAGCGTAACGAGTCGTGCCAAGTGAAATCTCCTAATGTCCTAAACACGAGAGATTTCGTACGTTTGTAAGTGCGGTTCGTTATGGATGGTTCGTAATAATAATTCATATTATTATTAGGTTTGAGTTTTCGTATACTTCATAAAGTATATTTGTTTTGGAGTACAAGTCGTATCGTATTTAAATTGTCTTTTGAAAACGTTTTCCGACACTTAGAAAGATTTGGCTAATTTCTGTTTTCTGCGACATAACATGTGACACAAAAATAGTTCATGCGACACAAGGGTTGTGTCGTATGGTGCGACACAGAAGTTCTGCGACACAGTGGTTGTGTTGCATAATGCGTGTGATGCTAAATCAATAGCGACATAAGGGTTGTGTCGCATGGAGTCTGCGACACAAGGATACGACATAAGGGTTGTGTCGCATGAGTAATTCATGCGACACAGTATGCGACACAAGGATTGTGTCGCACTGAAGAACAGCAGCCCAGAAACCTTCGGGTTTCGCGTTTTTCCGGCCAAAATCGCAAATCTAACGCATTTTCAAGCTGTAAAATCATGTTTTCTTTGTTGTTTAGGTTATAACTAAGTTGTGTAAACATTATTACACCCAAACATTACACCAAAATGATTAAATCTAAATATTTAGGAATTTCTTACAATTGCGAATCGAGGCCAAACGAGGAAGAAAACGAGGGTGTCGTCTTTGTTAATGTTGTTCCTCTCTTGATGGTGATTCCGAAAATGTATGGTGATGGTGGTGATCGGCCGGCGGTGGTGGTGTTTGGTGGTGATTATTTTTAGAGAGAAAAATGAGGTGGAGAAGATGATGAAAATGAGATGAAATGGGAAGAGGGTTGGGTTTTGTCCAACACAGATCCCCAGTGCGCGGACTGTGGTCTCCAACCACAGTACAAAATACCCGTGTTTTATTTGTCCAGTCATAATATAAAATAAAATCTTATTTATATTATTTAAAAATGTTTTCTAATGAAAGTATTTTATAAAAATACTAATTGGGAATAAAAGTTAAATCGTTTATTTGAAGTTTAAATTCAGCGCGAAAATTGACTTTTTGACGAGGTGTTACATTCTCCCCCTGTTAAGAAAATTTCGTCCCGAAATTTAAAAGTGATGTCGTGGTCATGTGAGGTCTGGGGAGCAATGTACGTACATGTTGTTTGTCGAGTAGATTTTAGACATATCATGTCTTATAACGGGGTTGAAGGGCAGTCAATCCATGACTGTGTCGCGGTTTATCGTTGTAGTCACATCCTGACTATATGGTTTTGTTCAAGTTATCGTTGAGTCGTAGTCACTAAGGGACCGTTTGCATTATAGTCCCTACGGGACTAGATAGTTGTCACCACTTGACTGTTCGAGGAGTAGTCCTATCAGGACTGAGTGTTTTGTATACTTTCAGTCGGTTAGTCTGCTGAAAGCAACTCTAGCTTTTAAGTTTGGCTTAATTCGTGTAGTCGGTATTAATTTATGTAATCGGTATCATTTTGGAATCGGCTTTCCCGCCGATCGAAACGTTGTGTTTGATTTGAAATTTTTGTATTGGATAGGGACATACCCGTGATATTGTCGCGGTTTCGTCCGGTCCTCCCGGAGTTGATCATGAGGATTTTTCGTTTCTGATTTGGGCAATCTTTCTTGAAATGTCCAGGAGTGTTACATTTGAAACACGTTTGTTGTTTGTCGGGGTTGGCAGGAACTCTACAGTCCCAGATTTGGTGTCCGAATCGTTGACATCTCTCGCAAGGTGAGCCACAAGGGCCAGAGTGATGACGTTTACAGCTGTGACAGAAGGGTTTATCCCCCGCATAGCCCCGCTTTCCTTTGTATTCAGAAGGGTAAGATTTCAAGGGTTCGGGTTGATTTGTTGGATTATGACTAGTGCTGGAATCGCCATTCCACCTTTGTGTATGGTTTTCAGTTGGGAGGGTTCCGCGTTGAATCACCCGCGCCATGAGGTTATGGGCCATGCGAACGGCGTCGCGAATAGTGTTGGGTTTAGAGGAGGTAACCATGCCCGCTATTTGTGTTGGAAGTCCTTCGATGTATTTTTCGATTCGTTTGCTTTCTGGGTTTACTAGTGATGGGCAAAAGAGTGCTAGTCGGTGAAAACGATTGGTATAGGTCATGATGTCGTTGTTTTTCACGGTAAGATACCAGAGTTCATTCTCGAGTCGGTGTAGTTCCTCGCTAGGACAATATTCGTCCCTCATCAGTTGTTTTAGTTCCTCCCACGAAAGTTCATAGGCGGTGTCGACCCCTACGGTGTGGGCGTGAGTATTCCACCAGGTTAGAGCATTATCTCGAAGAGTGTAGGTGGAGTATTTAACTTTGTATCCATCGGGGCAGTTGCAAATGCGGAAAACAGCTTCCATCCTTTCGATCCATTGGATCAGTCCGACAGCCCCTTCGGTACCAACAAAGATTGGCGGGTTACAGTTTATAAATTCTTTATAGGTGCAGAGGCGCGTTAGGTTTTGTGCAGCCAGAGCTTCAGCTACTCTTTGCTCCGCGTATTGGTCGCGTTCTGTTTGAGTGTACGTTTGTCGTCCACGTGGCATGATTCTTAAACAAGAATGAAACAACAGTCGTGAGATTCCTTATTCAGGAATTGTGATTATTACAGTTGTATACGTAAATCGATATTACACCGTTGCCCACGGATATAAAGTGATAATGATCCAGAAACCACTTAAGGTGTCTGTATGAAAGTCCTCGGACTTTGAAATTTTAAATGTGTAGTCGTACTAATGACCTAGTTGTGTATTATATGTAGTTCGACCAGAACTAGGGTATCGTCGTAGTCTATCAGACTATAATGTAGTACTAAAGTACTATAAATGTAATCCCAATAAATTAGAGTGTATTCACCGAATGAGGCATCACATGCCTGAGTAGTCGTGGTTTGGCACTTAGTGCCCACTAAGGAAATTGCGTATGCGTATAAGTGTACAAGTGCCTATAGCGAGGGTTCCTACGCAAAGAAATCGAGTGGGACGCCTCGTGTCCAGTAAAGTAGTCGTATATACATATGTGATGTACACGTAACTATACAAGTATAAGTGCGCAGTAGTAAAGAATCAGGTGTGGCATCTCATGCCCAGTTAAGTAAGTGTATATGTATATATAAGTCGTACATGTAACTATAACAAGTCCACATGCATATTGGATAGTAGCTCATCGAGCCTGGGTGTAGCACAACGTGCCAAAATGTAGTGCCCGAAGCACCGTAATATATTATGATTGTAGTACAAAGTACTATGAAACGCAGCACCACGTGCCGTAATGTAGTGCCCGCGGCACCGTAGTTGCAGTACCCCTGTACTGTGAGTGTAGCACCATCGTGCCGAATGCAGTATAACATACTGTGTAGTTGCAGCACCACGTGCTGGAGTAGTATTGTGCCCAAAGCACGATGCAGCACCACGTGCCACATGTTATCCAAGTATGGCCCTCAGGCCAATAGTAAGTTTGAAAGTAATTCGTGGACTTAGTCATTACGAGCATATCTCGTAATACCAGTCAGTCGTGACCAACCTGGTCAAAGTTTTGAGATCAAGTCGTAAAGGTTGGGAAGCTGGCGATATGCCACTTCAAAAGTGTGTATCAGTTTGTACAGCGGAATCATGTCAGGTATAATCATACCTACCGGTATATAGATATGCAGGAATAGTATACACGTAAGGCCTATTCATATATACCTACAGTACATATAATAGCCTAAGGTGTCTAGCAAGTAGCAAATAACAATCAGAGTCAACTACTGCATTCCCTTTCAATATAACTCCTTTCAGATCTTACATCATCTTTGCTTAATTGTACATAGTTAGCTACGCTATGTTAAATTAAGTTCGTATAATGTAATCCCTGAACTAGTCATACCTAATGAGGAATACTGCCTAATGGTCATAGTCTAGGCTCACTAAATGCAACCTAGTTCACTACAACCTTAGGCTTTGATACCAATTTGTAACACCCTCAAATTTCGGTTTGCGGAAGCGATCGGGTCGGGTGTTACCAAATTAAATATCACAGCATAAGATACATAATGAACGACTCTAAATGAGACGTTTGAAAATAATTATACATTTATGAAATTTAAGTATTTACAAGTTGCGAGTTCACATAAAAGTAATATTACATTCTACTAGTACTGAGTAAATGCAATAAATATCCTGAGTATTGAAAACATGCTATTCGAGCTAGAATCCTGTAGTCCAATCCTACTACAGCAGTGTACCTGAGAATGCACACTAAAAGGGTCAGCTGAAAAGCTGGTGAGTTCACAAGTAATTTGTAGAAACAAGTAGTTCGAGTAATAAATGTTTCATTCAGAAATATCAATCAAGTTTAGCAGTTTAAATAACAACAGTTGCCCCTCGAGGCAGTTATAAGTAATTTATGGTAAGCAGGTGAACCTAATCCATAGGTTTCTAGTCAAATAAAGGGGACCAATCCCCATCCTGTGTGTTATCCGGTAAGATATTGCTACCTGGCAATATGTATACGAGAGTAGCGTAAGGTGACTATCTGTCTTGCTACTGGCTGAAAGCAATCAAGCAAGAAAGTCCTTAGGCGATCGGTATTGCTCCCCGGCAATACGGTACAGATAGTTTGTACGGTTTCAAGTATTAGTACTACGGTTACTAATAGGTCACGATGCCACCTGGCATGAAAGGTTGCACCCCGGCAACGTGATCAAGTTATCTGTTTTGTGATTGTGTCATATCGGTACGGTTTGTGATTACAGTCAAGTGAGCAAAAGCTCGTTATTTCCTGAGTCTCCGACTCGTAAGCATCTAGTAATCACCTACAGTGATGGTAATGGGTTCACAATTACGGTCAAATGAGCAAAAGCTCATAATTTCCTGAGTCTCCGACTCGTAAGCATCTAGTAATCACCTACAGTGATGTAATGATTATCCCCCAAGGGAAGTGTCAAGTTATGTCCCGCAGGACCACGTTTCAGTAAATTAACCAGTTATAGAGCCAACGACCCCGACAGTAATAATTCGTAGGTCCGTTGCTGGAAGTAAGTAAAGCATAAGTCCATATGCTGGAATGAGTAACCGTGCAGTCCCGCAAGACTACGATAGAGCATGAATCCACATGCTGAGCCAACGACCCCGACCGTAGTAATTCGTAGGTCCGTTGCTGAATGTAAGTAAAGCATAAATCCATATGCTGAGTATGAGCATCCAACTCGTAAGTAGGTTGTACCACCCACCGTGGTATCGTGAGCAATCCAGCTCGCAAATAAGTTGTACCACCCACCGTGGTATCGTGAGCTCGTTTGTAAATCCGTAATACCAATCACATTGGTATCATGTTTGTACCACCCATCGTGGCATCGTTTTGCTTCACATATAGTGACAGCGTCCGTTATTCTCCCGTAGGAGATGCAAGTAATCGTTTTGGCAGTACACGACATGCCGAAAGTAAGTTTAGCCCCAAAGCTAGTAAAATGTTACAGGCACTCAACAGTACCTCAAGTTGTTACGTAATTCACAGTAGTATATCATACTAAGAAATGTAGGAGCGTCACCTAGATGTAAGGGATAATCGTAATCAATAGGTAGGTACGTATCTACGTCACCTAGTTTGCCTGAAGTAATGTGTAACGTCTAAGTCACTTAACTGTAGGGAAGTACTTTCAGTACTTAGTTAAAGTCATTTGTTAGTTCATAAAGATAGTCATCACTGAACTAGCAAGTCGGTGCCTCTAGTTGGTATTCACAAGTCCACTAGTCATTACTAGTAATTAGCAAGTCACTGATGTAGTGAGGCATTTATTTCCTAGATATTATATGTAATATAATTCTAGGTGTTACTAACACAGTCATACTTAATATCCCCAAGTATGGTCAAATGGTTCGTAGCTGTCGCGGTCTAGCACCGTTACCATAAACTATAGTAAAACGTTTGTAACGGTTTGAACAGTTGAAAGTAGTAAAACAGGAGTATGCATTCCCACCCCGAAATCAGTTGGAAAAACAGTGAAAGAGTGGGGTGATGAACTCACCTGAGGAGCTAGCGTCCTAGCGTAACGAGTCGTGCCAAGTGAAATCTCCTAATGTCCTAAACACGAGAGATTTCGTACGTTTGTAAGTGCGGTTCGTTATGGATGGTTCGTAATAATAATTCATATTATTATTAGGTTTGAGTTTTCGTATACTTCATAAAGTATATTTGTTTTGGAGTACAAGTCGTATCGTATTTAAATTGTCTTTTGAAAACTTTTTCCGACACTTAGAAAGATTTGGCTAATTTCTGTTTTCTGCGACATAACATGCGACACAAAAATAGTTCATGCGACACAAGGGTTGTGTCGCATGGTGCGACACAGAAGTTCTGCGACACAGTGGTTGTGTCGCATAATGCGTGTGATGCTAAATCAATAGCGACATAAGGGTTGTGTCGCATGGAGTCTGCGACACAAGGATACGACATAAGGGTTGTGTCGCATGAGTAATTCATGCGACACAGTATGCGACACAAGGATTGTGTCGCACTGAAGAACAGCAGCCCAGAAACCTTCGGGTTTCGCGTTTTTCCGGCCAAAATAGCAAATCTAACGCATTTTCAAGCTGTAAAATCATGTTTTCTTTGTTGTTTAGGTTATAACTAAGTTGTGTAAACATTATTACACCCAAACATTACACCAAAATGATTAAATCTAAATATTTAGGAATTTCTTACAATTGCGAATCGAGGCCAAACGAGGAAGAAAACGAGGGTGTCGTCTTTGTTAATGTTGTTCCTCTCTTGATGGTGATTCCGAAAATGTATGGTGATGGTGGTGGTGGTGATCGGCCGGCGGTGGTGGTGTTTGGTGGTGATTATTTTTAGAGAGAAAAATGAGGTGGAGAAGATGATGAAAATGAGATGAAATGGGAAGAGCGTTGGGTTTTGTCCGACACAGATCCCCAGTGCGCGGACTGTGGTCTCCAACCACAGTACAAAATACCCGTGTTTTATTTGTCCAGTCATAATATAAAATAAAATCTTATTTATATTATTTAAAAATGTTTTCTAATGAAAGTATTTTATAAAAATACTAATTGGGAATAAAAGTTAAATCGTTTATTTGAAGTTTAAATTCAGCGCGAAAATTGACTTTTTGACGAGGTGTTACAGGTATTGATCGATTAACGTTAATTAATCGATACAAAACCTTGTTGATTAATCAATTCGCTATTATCTTGCGAAACAATTCGTTCACAATCCGTGAACCAAGTATTAAGGAATTCCGTGCCTTAATACCTAATGATAACCTCATTATCGATCCTAATACATACGGACTTACAATTGGTATCAGAGCTTTCGGGCTAATACGATTAAGTTCGAGGTTTTCGGATAATAACAGTTGATTTAGGGTTGTTGGTACGTGCAATAGTGCGTAAAAATGATCAAAATCAGTCTCTGGAAGTGTTTAGGTTCGTATTCGACCGAAATCTTAGGGTTTAGTCGATCAAAAACCTAAAATTTTTGTTTTTGGGGTTTTCAGCCGATTCTGCGAACCGAGTTCAATCCCACGAACCGAGTTCAATCCCACGAACTGAGTTCAATCCCACGAACTGAGTTCAATCCCACGAACTGAGTTTAATCCCGCGAACCGAGTTCCATCCTGCGAATCGAGTTCCGTCCTGCGAACTGAGTTCTTGTTTTGCGAGTCGAGTTTCTGCGAACTGAACTTTCTAATTTTTTGTGATTGTTGATTTTTGAAACAATAAAATGTCTGATCTTAGTAAAATGATCGAGATGGAGCACGAGGTGGGAAAATCAAACGTTCCACCTAAGTTGTTGAAGATCGAAGATTACTATAACTAGAAGGACAGATTTGAATCTTACGGTAGATTCCATGATCTGTCAATCTGGATGTGTATTAAGAATGGATACACTGCATGATGCGCCCAGATGAGTCTAGTTGTTGAGTTCACCTTGCTAGTGAACCGTCCTTGTCGTCAAAGGACTGACCGAACAACACCTGGCGATCAGTGGTTTTAAATTTATATTTGTCGGGACCTAAACCTTCCGAATAACGTACTGATACTAGGTACGAGTACCTGATACTAGTAAGTGGCAAGGATGATCCAGGGTCGTTCCTCACGACGGTAGAGTTGAAACAGAGCTCACTCAGATAACTTAGTAATTAAGCTGAGTTTTGGATAGTTGGATAGGTTTGTATTTGGTTTTCTAATTTATTAAACTACGAAAGCATAAAATAAAAGGAAAGCTAGCATATATGTAACACTTAAGGATGACGGAGACGTGGTTCACCATGATTTAGGGATAGTGCACTACTGGGATGATGTTCATTATGGGACACATTTAGCTAACAAACAAGTAAACTATAGGTGTAAACACTAGGACCCTACTTCTTTAGATATATTCTAAATTAGTATGTCACTGAGTACCTAGGCTATCGTGATTCTGATCAGAATAGGCTGCTCAACCCCCCACACTGTCCGGTTAGGACCAGTGACCCATTAAGGGTGCAGGAATAAGGTAACAGACTGCCCTCGGGTTATTCTGACCTTTCTTAACAGCTAAGTCTAAATG
The DNA here is from genome assembly GCA_949592205.1 of Helichrysum umbraculigerum. Lineage (NCBI taxonomy): Eukaryota > Viridiplantae > Streptophyta > Magnoliopsida > Asterales > Asteraceae > Helichrysum > Helichrysum umbraculigerum. The sequence goes on along the minus strand of CATIUR010000002.1, from coordinate 89,984,073 downwards.
TTATTATCTAATTGTGTACTGATTATTAACTTTGTATTCTAAACTATCAGTTTTGTAGAGTCTAGGGGTTTAGGAATCCTGAACCACTGCTGGGCTTGACCTTCGTTACTAGACTCATTCTATTAGGTTGTAATTAGCACAAATACTTCTGTCATGATCTAGAACTCTCCTTTGCGATCAGTCATTCAGCCCTAGGAACACCAGCGGTGTACAATGCATACTCATTTCACAGCGTACCACCCTAGTCACCGTTCACGATGTACTATACTTAAACAGTTCCACAGATCCTTGTAACCAGGGATATGTTTACGGTGTACTACGATATTTCCACAGCTTTTATCCCTAGGTACAGGTACGGTGTACTATGTTGAAGTGTTTCCACAACTTCAGTTCTAGGGGTACAGACGGTGTACTGTAACATTTCCACAGCTATATTGGTTCCCAGACCATATTCTAGGGTCTCTAGGTAATCCACAGTGTTGGGACAGACGGCTTTTTCCGGAGCTTCCACGTTGTACTCCACCAGTGGTGTTTCCAAAGCTATACCCAGTACTTCAGCCGAATTATAGTGACAGACACGGCTTCGTACAAACATACAGATAACATATCTACCGTAACTTAGGCCTACAGCTAAGGTGATAGTCACGTGAAGGACTGGAAAGGGTGATCCGTAACTAAGTCTAGATGCATGATAAGTTTAGACAGATACAAGGTTTAACAATTCCATTAATCATACCAAATTACAACTATCCAAATCATGGCAAACAATCAAGTAACTACTCACAAAGTATGGCAATAAACATTTCTAACATTAATAAATCGCAAACATCAAACAAGAACATTATGACAAATTAATAGAAGAAAGGATAGATATTACCGGTAAATAAATGCGAGCAGAATAACACTTGTATTTCGCCGAATAATATCCCAAGTATTACATATGCTAGCTTCTACGAACTAAATTACATAACTCTTTAAGCGACGGATTCTCCCCCTAATCTTCCCACTAGTTTATAGAGAGAGAGACTAGAGAGAGAACCTAGAGAGAGAAACTAATACTACAAATGAAAACCTAAATCTAGAGAGAGAGTAGTGAGAGAGTGAATTGTTGAAGTGTGAAGTGATGATGTGTTGGAATGAGAAATGAAGCTTGTATTTATAGAACTTGCACAGTCGTATCCGTAGACCATATTCAAACCTTCAAACGCACAACCGTATCGCAAAGGCGAATAAAAATCAGATTTTTATCACCCAAACGCACAATACGGCTGAGCTGGACCATATACGGCTGAACTGGACCGTATACGGCTTAGCACAGGGTGAATACGGTTGAACCAGACCGTATACGGCTAGACACAGGCCGTATACGGTATGTGTAGGCCGTATACGGTCCAGTCCCAGCCGTATACGGTCTGGACCAGCCGTATACGGCTTGGTTCAGCCGTATGCTGGTTCTTCGGTTCTTCATTTCTTCGTTTGGGCGTAACTTCTTCGTCGTTTATCCGTTTTGAGCGATCTTTATGTCCACGCGTTCGTATTTTCCTAACGAAGAAAATGACATAAGTTAGAGGTCAAAATTCCAAGTATAGCTCAAATTGTGCTAAAATACGTGAACAGAAGATTCAATGATCGTTTGTGCTCTGTTTTACTCATTTTTAGGTTGTTTTTGCTGATTCTTGAAACATCGTCTATATTTTAGCCCTTATGATAAAATGTGATGTTTAAGTTCATATTTTAAGTGTTTTCATTAATAATTGGGCCAAAATGGTGAGATAATAGCATACAAAAACATGACTTTTTGCGTGTCATCAAATATCTCACACTTAGACTTTGCTTGTCCTCAAGCAAAACTCAAAATTCTCACTTGCTTTTAGGAAAAACATTTTGAAAACACGAGTTTATTTTTGGGGTGAAACAAAGTATATCAAAAACAACCATCTCCATATACAAGTAACATATCCTGGAAATAAGAGAAAGTAAGGTATTCCTTTCAGAGGCATAAAATGATTCTTTTAGGCATGCTTTCAATTCTCGCGATCTTGGAATATACATGACTAGGTGATCTCACAAGGTGGTCAGTCAATTCACTCAAAAGTGTTTCGGGTTACCTATCAATCTAATCATACGAAATCGCTCATAAGCCAGTCATGCAACATCCATCGTCATAGGCTTGCTCGAGAATCATATCTCCACCACTTAGGTGAGGACGGTGCTAGCTATCCCAGGACATTCAGAGTGGGTTGTAGTGGCAGGTGAGGGTTACGGGGTATGGATAAGTGGAAATTTTGTAGTTGTTGTAAAGGGTTTTTGCTTATCTTAGGACTTCTAAACTTTTGAAAAACATTATTGAAACAACCTTTTTAATGAAAACGGAAACGGATAATAGTACGGGAAGAAGATAGCTATTTTGACTTCTATCTTTTGAAAATACACGAGGGAATTTATGTTTTTTATAAGAGCGAGAATTTTCGAGAGATTCGAAGCACTTAGCTTTATTCTATTTTCTTTTCTTTTTCTTTTGTTTCTATTTTTGGTCTTTTCTAGGGATTTTATTTTGTTTTTTTCTTTTGCCCCTTTGAAATCATTTTCTTTCTTTCATCTTTTTCATCCTTTTGATGACTTTGCATTTACTTGGTGTAAATTTTTCACACCATAAACTCTCAACTTTTAATTTTTATCAAGGGAACGCACTCGAGAGATTTTGAGTAAACACTAGTATTTGTGATTTGGAGTGAAAGCAAAAAGGACATTTAAATGACATTTTCCACAAGTTTAAAATTTCTAAGATAAGATTTTTGGTGGGTGTGGAATAAATGGGTTAAGATTTAAAGGGTTTTGAAAGAAACGAACAGGCTAAGGCTCAACAGGGTTATCTAAGCGGATCATCAACAGTAAAGATGAGTGTTGGAAGGGTTTTGGGCTTGAAGAGATATGATAAAAAGGGTTAAGTCCTAAGGAATGTCAAGGTCATCTAACTGCACCTATACCGCGTACGGTACTCAACCAATGTGGTCTCGAAGTGCATACCAAGAGCAAGTTCTAATTCCGGATGCATGCATCGGCACACACTCATCAAACGAATAGTGAAGCATTTAAAATGAATGCTTTTCATGGGCTCAAGATACCTTACTGCAAGTATGGGTTGTATGTGCCTAACCATGCCATGCCCCTTTTAGATCATCATTTCAGCTCAAGAAATTTCTAACTTATTTAATCTTATTTCCCAAAATACCTTACTCATATATGAAAATGATTCCTCTCAAGACATTTTAATTCAAAAATTTTGAAAAATTTTAAGCAAAAGTGAGGTTTTAAAATTGAGGAACATTTTCCGAGTTTGCTTTTGGAAATAAGAATCTAACCTAAGGTATTCTATACCGCTATCCCACACTTAGAGGAACATTGTCCCTAATGTTCTCTTGAGTTGAGAATTTACTGAAAGTAAAATGCCACACTTAGAGTTTGAACATATCGGAAAATGTTTCTCAAGTGTTTATTTTGGGTTGGAATCCCATACTTAGTGATAAGCTTAGGATATGGTATAGATTACTTTGATAAAAATGGAACAAAATGATCATATCAAAACAAGGATAAGAACAAGGAAACTCCCCTATATGGCTACGACATTGAGCTGAGGATCTGAAAAGTAGACTGCGTCGGCACCAGTGTATGTTGGCTCAGACTCCGTCTTCATGAAGTGCACTCTAGCTCAAGCGGTATACTCATCATTCAAAACCATCCACCAACTTCTCTCAAGCATAACTCAGAATAAAAGGATAGATTATAGAAAATGAAGTGATAACATCATGCAGAATCAACCAAGATGCACCAAATGCTTGATAGGGATAACGGACAAGGATCCTAATAATCGTGAGCCACTGATGTAACTTAACAGCTTATGATGATTTGAAAGTGCTGAATCCTATGGCCATAATCACCTATCACCAAAGATCTTCTCCGACGAACTGATGGAATGAATGTAATGTTGTTCTTGTCAGACGAGATCTCCAGCTTCCATTTCCATCCCGTCTTTAATCTCTTGATATCCAATCCTTGATCAGCTTATATTCCTAAGGTTTAGCAATGAATACTTTATAAGCTGGAAAATACTACTAGTGTTGTGGTGGTTCATGGTCCCCAATGGTGGTAAGGATAAGTGTGAATGGGTGGATGGGTGGGAGGATGTGGCTATGGTGATGGTGGTCCTGGGTTCCATGAAACGTGCTTCTAGCAAGCAAGGATGTGGTAAGGTATGGTTGGATTATGGAATGTTGGGAACATATGGTGGATGTCGAGGTCATTTGCTCGATGAACAATTCCGAGAGAACCAGAATGTGTTCATCTTTTGTCTCCTAAAGATATATCATTTCCCATAATAAGCAATGCTCCAAAGTTTCCAAATCTAATGAACGATAGTGCTCCCCTTGTCATTTCTCCATTATACTCTAAGATTCTCCATCCATAGGCGTCGGTCCCTGTCTGTTAGGCATTTGTATAAACAATAGAGCAGACAAATGTGATCTAATAGACATGTGATTATTCCCTAAGTCATGGATTTACTGGTTTTGGAAAGATTTTTAAAAGTGAATGTTTTTGAAAAACAAACCAATGTATGACTTCAAGTTTAATCACATGCTTAAAAGCGTCGACTGCCTATAATTTCATTTCACCACAAACAATAGATATGGAAATGCTAGAAGATTCAGTTAAATCAGGCAGCCAAGTATAAAGATTTCCAAAGCACATATTTTTAAACGAGTTCGAGCATAATACACATATTGACATACAAATCATGTTTATCAGATAAATCAATTAAAGATCCTATGTATGTTCACAGAAATATATGTAAGTACCTAAAATGCTCGAAATATGTGAGTGGGTGTGTATGATGACTAAGGCACCTAGATAACAAAATTCTAGCAGGGTTCCATGTTTGCGAGTGAAAGGATGTTAAGAACTCTAGATAATGGTGAAATAGATTTTTCCAATGAAGTCCAAACAAGCGAGAGAAGGAAAGTTTCAAGGTTTTTAGCAAAAGATTGACATTAAAGTTTAAAAACCATGACTTCAATGAATATGATATTTAAGTTCCACATTTTTGAAAACCTTTTCCTTTTTATTCAATTAAATTGAAGAAGACTTTTAAATATGCTTTTTAGGGTTGCATTTTCTACTTATTGGGGTTAGTTTACTACTATTACTAATACTACGTTAGACACGGGTTGCCTCTCGAGAAGCGCTTGTTTTTGTTCAAGTCTCGAGCCTGACTCTAGCTCTATTTCTCATAAGACCCTAGCGGCTTGCTTGCATCCATTAGTAGACACAAGTGGTAATATTGGCACATACTTAGATAGTAAAAGCAGGTCATTCCTAGGGTATGTCCAATTAGATGAGAAGGTGCGTCGAAGTGAGTGATCTGTTTTACTTGATGTTGTGGGTAGATTTTTATCTAACTTTGCAGGATCTTAACTAGCATCATATACACGTATCTCAGGTATGAAAGTCATTTGTATTTTACATTCGTACCTTAGAATAATGGTAGTTTATAAGTCTGCATTCAGGATCACGGATATAACTGAGGATCCTGGGGGTATCTTTGTTATTTGTCTTACAGGATCCTATTCAGGATATATTTATCTAACACAATTATGCAGGATTCTGGACCAGGAAGATATTTATTTAAGGATCCTATGATCAATCTCGGAGTACACATAGCTCAGGATCCTGGACTTATCTTAGTTAAGGATCTTGAACTATATAACACGTTTGTTTTTCTTGAGTATTGACCAGGTCTTAGAAGAAACGCGTTAATGAGATATGCTCCGGATTATGTGAAGAGGATCTTATATGATTCCATGCAGACGAAGTCTTATGCACATGTGGAATAGAGTCAAAAGAGACGTTGGAAGTCTTCATCATTCCTCGGAGGATCCCTGATATTTCGGAATTGTTGTTAAACGCTCTTAGTATATAAACGAGGCTCGGATGAGGTTAACGAATACTTGCTATTTTTCACATGTAAACACTCACACACTCTGCTATCATTCTCGTTCACGATCATTTCATCAACACTAAGTTAAAAACACACACAAATTCACTTAGTCGATCATCCTTGTGCTCTTAGTTTGTAATCATTTATTTTCATTTTAATAAGATTTACAAAGGCAAGGATCGCTTGATCCTTCCCGAGGTTTTGTGCCGGCGATCAACCTTGATCAAGGGCTTTCCTCGTATATCATCGTGTCATTTTTATTTACTTACGGTTCATATCGTGTCAATTGCACTTATTTCATATTTTCACTGTTTAACTTGCATGTTACTGATCTTTTCATTGTCAAAATATCATTATCCTCAATCTGTTCTTGAGCTTTGATATCAAAACGTTTGTTCAACAAGGATCCACGGATTTAATCAATCTTTTTAACAGAAAATATTGACTTACTAATAGAGATAATCGTGTAAAGGCGTAATTATCTTGATAGTAATTTTACACCTGACCTCACAAACTAATTTTTGATCACTTAATTGCTTTAGTAATTTTTGACCAAAACAATTTGGCGCCCACCGTGGGGCAATTGGTGTTTTTCTTGATCAAACTTTTGTTAAAATCCCTGTTGAGTCATCTTTTTCAAAGATTTCTGTCAAAAATGTCGAGCCAAGGACGATCTACATCATCTACCATGCCATCATCATCTTCTACTAGAACCACTCTTCCTCCTGCTCCACCTCTCACATCATCTCAGCAACAGCCGCAAAATGTCTATGCAAGGCTACCGTCGGCTGGATCCACATCTTTTGGGGCTGGATTCTTATCGGATCCAGACCCTGTTATGATTGCTAACCGGGATATTGTGTCTATGTTTACGCAGGTAAAGGAGCATCTTCAACGAGTGGAGAGAAGCAATAGAATCCTGAGAAAGGATGTGGAGGACATGAGAACTAGGAGCAATGTTCCGGTTTCTCAATGTAACACCCCCAAATTTATTGTTTAGCGGAAGCACGTTTTGGGTGTTACGAATCAATAATCACAGCACAAAGATATATAATGAACGACCACTATATGCGTCGTTTTGGACTTGTATTGATAAAACAAAAGTTTACATCAAAAATATTGTTTACAATAGCTCAGCTTGAAATTGAGAGATTTAAGTACATAATTAATCTATACAAAATATAATAATGCAGCTAAATCTCTGAGTGTTTGCATGATGACTCGAGCTAATTGATCCTTACTTGAGCAGTCCAACCTACTGCTGGTCACCTGTGATACATGCTAAAATTGATCAGCGAAACGCTGGTGAGCTCACAGGTTAGTATGTCAACACATATATTTGTATGAACCGCAAGATTTAATAATTGAATTTACAATGCAATTAAGCAAAATAAAAGTTATACAGCCATGAGCACATAGTCTGAGCTTAACTTGAGTTGTCAGGCCCACTTAAGGAAACCTAACTTGAAATGCCTCCTACGAGTGCCTAATCCACACTCGTCTTCCCAAATGCTATTACGTCCGTTTGACCAGTTAGTGCGTGCTAACCCGGACGAGGATTGTCAATCCTATATGATATCATATACTAACATTCACGCTACTACGTATTATCAGACTATGCTATGGAGGACTTTAAATTGATTAGCTTGAAACTCATGTAGTATTTGATTTGATTTGTACTTGCGTTCAACTTGTAAAACAAAACGAGCAATAATATCACACCCCTGATTGAAAAGCCGTAAAATAGGGGCCATGAGACTCACCTGAGTCTTGAAGTGTTTAAACAAATAAAGTTTATTTGGCTTGACTTGTATTGACGTCCGAAGACTTGTAACCTGAAGGTGTCCATGACACGCGATGGTTATTAATTGTTTAGGTATCTCGAAAGACTACCTTTGTAGTTGTTTGTCCAAATTACCCCGATTTGGTTGATTGACTTGTCCAAATTACTACGATTTGGTTGATTGAATTGTATGTTTGAAAACGTGTACGGCCCGTTGGTGATTAATTGTAATAATAGTCTTGATGTTATCACATTGATTTCGAAGTGTTATGCTAGAAAAGCAAATTCCATTATGTTTGAAAAGTTGTATCGTATAATCGTTTTGAAGTTGTACAAGTTTGACACTTGGTGAGAAATGTGCTTACGGAATCTAAGCACGGGGGTCCGGGGGCAGCGCCCCTGGTTAGCGGGGTTCCAGGGGTGGCAACCCCTGGCGGGGTCCAAGGGGCTGGCCCCTGGCTGGGGTCGAGATGCTAGGTTAGCTCGAAAATTTTTTATTTCTATTAAATTGCTTTGGTGAAAAACGCATCTGGACTTGATTTGGGTGAAATCAAGTGATAAAATTTTGGTCTCGACACTTAGTAAAAGTATGAGTTTTCAACATTCTGTTTTATGCGACACAATATGCGACACAATAATTTGTCATGCGACACAAGGGTTGTGTCGCATAGAAGTGCGACACAAGGGCTTAGCGACACAAGGGTTGTGTCGCATAAGCGTACAATGCTGATTCAACAGCGACATAGCGATTGTGTCGCATGGTATTTGCGACATAAGGTACGACACAATATTGTGTCGCAAAAGGTCCGACACAACTGAGTTTTTACGACACAAAATACGACACAAGGGGTTTTATGCGACACAACCTGCGACACAAGGCTTGTGTCGCAAAGATGAACACCAAAACAGAACCCAGCGACTGTCGAAGATTTTCGATCCAAAACTCAAATCTAACCCATTTTTAAGCTGTAAATTCGTGTTTCACTTGTTTAATAGGCATATATACACCCAAATCACCCGTAAATATGTAAAAATAAGCTAAAACGAGAGGTTTCGGGATTTTGTCAGAAACTTACAAAGTGCCGAAATGAAATTCCGGAAAGATGAGAATGTAGATCGCGTCGAGGTGGTTCCTTTTCCGTAATTATTTTGCCGATTTGGTTGCGTTTTGTGGTAGTTGATAAAGGATTTAGGTGGTGGTGTGGTATGGTGATTGTAGAGAGAAAAGAGAGGAGGAGAGAGGTGAGAATGGTGATTATGGGGGAAATGGGGAAGAGATCCCCACTTTTGGGGCAGATTTTCGGTGGGGTCCATGGTGTGGGCTTCACCAAATTTTGCTCCGTGTAGTCGCGCTCCGTACGGTGTTCGTTTTCTCGATCGTTTAAAACGTTAAATAATTAGTTTGTACGTTTGAATATACTTTTTAAAATATGAAATAGTTACCCAATATTTTGTTGACGAATTTTATTAAATGTTAAATATTTGCGTTATAAATTATAACCTCAACTTGTTTTGTGTTGTTTGCGCGTTGTTGTACCATACGAATTGAGTACGTAATATTATCGAACAATATTTTGGATATAATTGTGTTACTAAATAATATTGTATTATTTAATAAGATTGTTCACCAACGTCCGTATTTAATTGACCGAAATACATTCGATTTAAATTTGTACGTTTTAATCAAACCGCATAATTGTATATATATATATATATTTAACAACAATATATATATATTGATTGATACATTAATTAGCCTAACACAAAACTAATTACATGTATTAAAACTTGATTAGGCACTAATTACTAGTCCTAATTTGACGGGTGTCACACTGAAGTCACTACTCCTATCCGAAGCAGGATCCTTGATTTCGGCACTCCTTCATCAGTGGAACACCAAGGAGATTTCATGTCTATGCAAGGGAGCACTATGATCCCAGATCCAATATTTGCTACAGGAGTTTCTACATCAAGGGGTCAACAATCTAATCCAGGATCCTCATACAGGACTCCTGACGGTGGTAACATGTTCAATAATTTTACCTCTAATAATACTTTTGGGACTAACAATTTTCAGGATCCTGGAGTCAGTCCTGTGATGGCGAGAGAGATACAGAAATTGAAGGATATGATATCAAGCGTCCCCGGAGTTGTACAACCAATTCCAGAAGTTGCACCAACGGCGCATAGGATCTCGAGATTTGCACCACCTATTTGTGATGCCGAGATCCCTAAGAGATTTCAGACACCCAATATGAAGCTGTATGACGGAACGACGGATCCTGAGGAGCACATCGCGCAATACAGGGAGAGGATGGAAATCGTTCCAATTCCTTCCGATCTTAAAGAAGCATGTTTATGCAAGGGCTTTGGCGCTACTCTCACAGGATCCGCACTAAAATGGCTATTGAACGTTCCTCCTTACTCTATTACTTCATTTGCTCATTTGGTTAATTTATTTAATAATCAATTCTCTTGCAGTAGGACATTTGAAAAATTAACGACTGATCTATATAGAATTGTCCAAAAAGCTAATGAGTCTCTTCGAGATTTCGTAGGGAGATTCGGGAGAGAATCCTTGAACATACCTAACTTGGATATGCCTACTGCCGTAAAAGCCTTTAAGATGGGAATCAAAAGGGATACCCCATTTTATGAGGATCTTGTTATGAATCCTTGCAGGAACCTCGATGAAGTCAGAAATAGGGCTTTAAGGTTTATCAGACTGGAAGAAGATGCAATGATACAGAAGAGGGTGGATACTCAATCAGCATACGAAAGACCTAACAGGAAGTCAGACTCGTCCTCATTCAGATCAAACCGGAACAAACCATATACCAGAAATGAGGATCGTCGTGTGAATGCTGTTGACGAAGATGACGAAGAATATCCTAAATAAACTGATTATAATTTTTCTATAGACACAACAGATATATTGTGTGCCATGCAGGATCTTGGAGACAAGGCAAGATGGCCAAAGAAGAATGACAAGTCATATGCATGGAAGGATAAATCTAAATGGTGTGCCTATCATAAGGATTTCGGCCACACAACTGAGAATTGCATAGCTCTCCGGAAAGAAATCAGGCATCTTCTCAACAAAGGATACTTGAAGGATCTGCTTGGGAAAAAGAGGGATCACGTCAAGGATCATGACACAGTTCAGGATCCTGAGTCTCAGGATAATCGCAGGATCCCAACTAGAGCAGGATCCCCACCTTCGGACGCCAAGGTAATCAATTTTATTTCTGGTGGCTCTGATATATGTGGCACTTCTTATTCTGCAGCAAAGAGGCACGCAAGGGAATCAAAGTCAGAAAAGCCATATAAACCTACAAGGACTTCCATGAAGAAAGACGAGAAGGTCATAACATTTGATGCGGATGATTTGCAAGATGTTCAGGACCTCACCATGATGGTTTGGTTATTACCCTTTATGTTGCCAATCACTTTGTACGAAGGATCCTGATTGATGGAGGAAGCTCAGTCAACATCATTCGTCTGGAGACTATGAAAAGGATGGGTATCCCAGAATCGGAAATCACTTCGAGATCCACCGTATTGGTAGGATTCAGCAGAGAAGCAAAGAATACGGTTGGCGATATAAAATTGCCAATCTACATTGAAGGGGTAAACTCTGTTCAAAAGTTCTGTGTTATGGATTGTTTGTCGAGCTATAACATTATCCTAGGAAGACCATGGTTGCATGATATGAAAGCAGTACCCTCAACATATCATCAATGCGTCAAATTACCGACCCCATGGGAGGTGGTCAAGATCAGCAGTGACCAACAAGAAGCAAATGATTGTTATACAACGTCAATGAAATCTATTGCCAAGCCTCCGTCAGCATAGCAATTAAAGAACAAGGCATGGGATGTCCTGGATACAAAGGAGCAAGACGTCAAAGAAGTGCCGCTGAGCTCGAAGGATCCTGAAGAAAAGGTGCTTATAGGATCAAGCGTCCCAGAGGATCTTGAACAGGATCTGATGAAGTTCTTGAATCAAAGGGAATCAACTTTTGCCTGGAAGCCAGAGGATATGACAGGTTTATCTAAGGATATCATAACTCATAAACTTGGAATTGATAATAGTTTCAGGCCGGTTCAACAAAAGAGAAGAAAATTTGCGCCGGAAAGGAATGCTATTATCCAGGCTGATGTTGAAAGACTACTTGCTGCTGGCATGATAAGGGAAGTAAAGTTTCCAAGATGGTTGGCAAACGTGGTGGTGGTACAAAAGAAGAATGGGAAATGGAGAGTGTGTGTGGACTATACGGATCTCAATAAAGCCTGCCCGAAGGATCCTTTTCCATTGCCCCATATAGATTCAATGGTGGATGCTACGGCTGGGCACGAGATCTTAACTTTTATGGATGCTTCTTCAGGATTTCAACAAATTCAGATGGAACCTTCAGACCAGGAAGACACAGCCTTCATAACCCCCATAGGTATTTATTGTTATGTTGCTATGCCTTTTGGTCTTAAAAATGCAGGTGCAACATACCAAAGGCTAGTCAACATGATGTTCAAAGACCAATTGGGAAGCACAATGGAAGTATACATCGATGACATGGTAGTAAAGTCAAAGAAAATTGAGGATCATCTTCAGGATCTTAAGGTGGCCTTTGACATTCTGGATCAGTATAACATGAAGCTCAATCCTACTAAATGCCACTTTGGAGTGGGGGCAGGAAAGTTCTTGGGATATATGGTGACCAAGAGAGGGATAGAAGCAAGTCCAAAAAAGATCAAAGCTATTCTTAATCTGAAGTCTCCGTCAAGCCCAAAGGATATACAAAGGTTAACGGGAAGGATAGCAGCTCTGAACCGTTTTATTTCAAGATCCTCAGACAGATGCAAGGAATTCTATGATGTCCTTAAAAAGAACAAAAAAAAATTCGAGTGGGGAGAAAGGCATGAAGCTGCATTTCGAGAATTGAAGGAATATTTGTCATCAGCTCCTTTATTGATGAAGACTGAGAATGGTGAACCACTGTTTCTCTATTTATCGGTATCCAGAAATGCTGTGAGTGCGGTGCTGGTGAAGGATCATGAAGGGCAACAACATCCTGTTTACTATGTAAGTAAATGCCTATTAGATGCTAAAACCAGGTATTCTCATCTCGAAAAACTTATACTTGCATTAGTCATGGCATCAACTAAACTTAGACATTATTTTGAGACACACCCGATACATGTAAGAACCAATTATCCTTTTAAAAATGTTTTGAGGAAACCAGAAATGTCAGGACGTTTAGCTAAATGGTCTGTAAAATTAAGTGCTTATAATTTAATTTATGAACCTAGGAATGCAATTAAATTTCAAGCTTTAGCGGATTTTATTGCTGACTTTACTAGTGATCTCCAAAATGAAGTAGATTTAGAAGTGCAAGAACTAAATCAAATAAGTGAAAGATGGACATTATATACTGATGGTGCTTCTAATGTAAAAGGGACTGGATTAGGAATTCTATTAAAATCACCTCAAGGTGATATCATGCCTCAAGCCATAAGATGTGAGTTTCAAGCTACAAATAATGAGGCAGAATATGAAGCATTAATTGCGGGATTACAATTAGCTAAGGATATTGGAATAAAATACTTAAATGTGTATGTTGATTCATTATTAATTGCTAATCACTATAATGGATCTTATACTGTAAAAGTAGATAGATTAGCTGCGTATTTGGAGATTGTTAAGGATCTTGCAGGTAGCTTCGAGGTCTTCGACATTCAACAGGTACCACGTGAGGACAACACTGAAGCGGATGCTTTGGCTAATCTAGGATCAAGTCTAAGGATCCCACCGGATGTCAAAATATCAATTATACATATTGCAGCGCCTGCCATCGCTGATAAGGATCACAATGAAGAGCAAGTGTGTGACATTGAGGATCCTCAGCCTAGAGACAAATCGAATGCATCAGATTCTGGGGGCAAGTCAGGATCATGGATTCAGCCGATAATGGAATATATACAACATGATGTGATCCCTAAGGATGAAAATAATCCTAAAGCCTTCAGGTTAAAGGTATCCCGTTTTACTATTGAAAATGGTATATTGTATAAAAAATCACTTGCAGGACCATTATTGCGGTGTCTTGAGGATCCTGAAGCAAAAGCAGTTCTCAAGGATATACATGAAGGCGATTGTGGGAATCATTCTGGGGGCAGAGCATTATTTTCAAGCGTCCCTGGAGTAAGGATGAAAGCAGTTCTCAAGGATATACATGAAGGCGATTGTGGGAATCATTCTGGAGGCAGAGCATTATTTTCAAAAGTTTTAAGGACAGGATACTTCTGGCCCACTATGAAGAAGGATTCCATGGATTTTCCTCGCAAATGTGATGCTTGTCAAAGACACAGAAACATCCATCATCAACCAGCAGAACCGATGCATCCGATTATCTCACCATGGCCGTTTATGAAATGGGGAATGGATATTGTTGGAAAACTACCAGTTGCTCCAGGAGGAAAAGTGTTTATGCTTGCAATGACTGATTATTTTTCAAAATGGATTGAAGCTGAAGCATTTGTTCAAGTAAAGGAAAAGGATGTTATTTCATTCATCAAGAGAAATATCCTCACAAGGTTTGGGATCCCGGCAGAAATAGTGTGTGACAATGGATCTCAATTTATTGGAAAAGGAACAACTAAGTTTTGTGAAAGTTGGGGAATCAAGATGATAACTTCAACTCCAGTCCATCCTCAAGCCAATGGACAAGCAGAATCTAGCAATAAAATTATAATCAACAATCTGAAGAAGAGGCTGGATGCTAAGAAAGGAAGATGGGTTGAAGAATTTCCTATTGTTTTATGGGCTGATAGGACCACTGAAAAGGAGGCAACTAAGCAAACTCCTTTCGCTTTGGTGTTTGGATCCGAAGCTATGATCCCAACAGAGATGGTAATCCCAACGGCAAGATCCCGGATGCAGACTTTGGAAGCAAATAAGGAAGCGTTGATTCAGGATCTGGACACTATGGATGAGTTAAGGGATCATGCTAAATTCAGGATTGCAGCATACCAATAGAGAATTTCAAGATTCTACAACAAGAATGTTAGGATAAGAAGGTTTCGAGTAGGAGATTTGGTATTAATGAAAGTATTTCAAAATACTAAGAATCCTGCAGAAGGAAAGCTAGCACCAAAGTGGGAAGGTCCATATTTGATAGATTCGGATGCTGGAAAGGGGGCATACTGGTTGGCCAACATGGATGGCGAACTACTTCCAAGATCCTGGAATGCCATTCATTTGAAGCTCTATCATATGTAAGTTGAATGTTTGTATTCAACATAAAAGGTACTCCTGTGATCCTTAACTTTTCATTGATTTTAATACTTTTTATATATGTATGTGTGTATTATAATTATATATATATATGCATGAAAGTTAATTATGATTATTATTCTTATTGAATACCCTACTGACTTAAGCATCGGAGGGGTGTTAGGCAAACTAACACCCACCTTTACCCAAGATTTTGTATTTGTTGTAGTTCATATACTTAAGGATCATGTAATGAAGATTAGGGGTTGGCCACTTCTCCTCCGTTAAGGATCCCAGCGATTCTCTAAGGTTTAGAGGTTTCCGTACGGATAAACACCTCTCTACGAAAAGGGTTTTGACACCTCGCCGGGTGCGCACGATGTTTGATCAGAGTGCCATGGTAAGGGAATCGGTGATGCCTCTGGTACCTGACAACTTCATTTCCGTTGGCCTATAGATCAAGCGCTAACGAATGTCGATACTGATGTGCACTATACGTATCGATCTAAGGTTTGTGTCGTTTTCACGTCACTCTAAGGTTTGTAATGTTTTTACATTACCAATTGGTTAGGCATTTTCATGTCTCAAATGGCGTAGCCCAAGAATCAAACGGTTTGTAATGTTTTCACATTACCTAATGGTTTGGCATTTACATGTCACTTTTATAGTTTTCATAAACTATCCAATGGTTATAATGTATTCACATTATCAAAATTTTCATTGGTTAAGTCTAATAAATAACTTTATTAGCTCTAATGTTTTCATGATTATCAAAAGCTGTTTTGATCTAAGGATCGCAAAATCTTTTTAAGATCACAACATTTTTCAAAAAACAATTTGTTTTCACAATTATTTGACAAATTATTAACATTTATATGTTACAGGAATTACTCGTTGGGAGTTCCTCATTATCAACAGTTTATTTTAGGATCTTGAAGTCTCAGGATCCTAAATTCCAGTTTATATGAAATAAGGTTAAGGATCCTTTAATCTGAGGATCCCTATCCCGTCATTATCTCAGATCCAGTTAAGGATCCTTTAAGCGTGTAATGTTGAGAAAATCTTCTCGTTATCCTGGATGTATTCTGAGGGAATCTCCTCAGGATCCTATTTCTAAGCAAACATATATATGTATACTGGGGGAATCTCCTCAGTATCCTGAAGACGCAAGATGTAGATAATATCCTAATATTATTGACAGCAAAAGATCTAAGGATCGTACGATCCTAAGATTAAGGTTCAAAAGAAACGCAGGAAATTAAAATTGTCTTGTGGCCAACATGAACCACATTCGACACAACCATGATTGACCATATCAGGTCAATCTCTCCCCAAATCATTGTTTATTACACAACCCAAAAGGAACAAGTAAACATCAAAATAAAAGACGGGCTCCGGTTAGTTAAATGCCATCCTCGCCCGAGGATCCTTCGCTGTCAATTGGATCATCTGCAGGTGCAACGTCTTCAACGAACTTAGAAGTGGATGCCTCTCCTCTGCCTGAGATGTTGATGATCTTTATTGAGGGTTGCACTTCTTTTAGGAATCTTAGATCCCCCTAGACTAATGAAGAACGGATTCATGACATAGTTATCTTTCATTTCCTCCAGCTTATCCTTCCACCCTTTGATATCCCACAGGCTGGCATCTAGACCATTTTCAGCAGCTTCTGTGGCCATATGGATTTTGGATTCCAAAACAGTGATAGTGGCGTCTCTCTTCATCTCTGCCATTAGGGTATTGTTCATGCTTGTTCCTTCCTCGTTGGAGTAATTGGATTTTGTGGCAAGCATAGCTTTAAGGGCTTTGACCTTCCGTTTGGCTCTCTCCAATTTAAGAGCATTCTTCTTTTGGTCAGTGATCAGATTGTCGACCTCTTCAACTTTTTCTGAGTATCTATCTATCATGATGTCTGCAGCCTGATAACAGGATCAATGTTAGTAATTATGGTTCAAAAAGAAGTTAGGAATGAAGGGCTTTACCATCATAAGGTTAGAAGCAGGGGTTTCGATATCATATAGTTCTTCAACTTTTCTCTTTTTGGAGAGAAAATGCGTGGAAAAAGGCTTGAACCTGGCATTACCGATCTTGATCGCTTCTTTTTGAGGAATCTCTGGATCAATGTCGGATAGAGTGAAATGCACTGAAGGATTATAAAAGAATTAGAAAGCTGAAGGAAGGAATTATAAAAAAGAAAGATGAAAAATTTACCTGACATCGTTGAGTCGTATTACGGTTGTTGATTATCGTATGCGATTTTTTTATGAGGATTTGCTATAAGAACTGGGTTCTAAGGTGGTTTTAAACGAGAAATGGCGAAGAAGAAGGATGAAAGAGAAAAGGATTCTTATGATGATTTGATGTGATAAGGGTTTAATAACTATCAGAAAATGATTGATACCCGGGCATGATCTTCAATACACGTAAAATATCTTACCTAACACGATTTAAGCGGTTATCTTGGGAAGTTATAACGTTTTAGGATCCTGAAAAACGTTATAACTTCGGGGGCAATTGTTGTGGGTAGATTTTTATCTAACTTTGCAGGATCCTAACTAGCATCATATACACGTATCTCAGGTATGAAAGTCATTTGTACTTTACATTCGTACCTTAGAATAATGGTAGTTTATAAGTCTGCATTCAGGATCATGGATATAAATGAGGATCCTGGGGGTATCTTTGTTATTTGTCTTGCAGGATCCTATTCAGGATATATTTATCTAACACAATTATGCAGGATTCTGTACCAGGAAGATATTTATTTAAGGATCCTATGATCAATCTCGGAGTACACATAGCTCAGGATCCTGGACTTATCTTAGTTAAGGATCTTGAACTATATAACACGTTTGTTTTTCTTGAGTATTGACCAGGTCTTAGAAGAAACGCGTTAATGAGATATGCTCCGGATTATGTGAAGAGGATCTGATATGATTCCATGAAGACAAAGTCTTATGCACGTGTGGAATAGAGTCAAAAGAGACGTTGGAAGTCTTCATCATTCCTCGGAGGATCCCTGATATTTCGGAATTGTTGTTAAATGCTCTTAGTATATAAACGAGGCTCGGATGATCATTTAGGTTAACGAATACTTGCTATTTTTCACCTGTAAACACTCACACACTCTGCTATCATTCTCGTTCACGATCATTTCAACAACACGTAGTTAAAAACACACATAAATTAACTTAGTCGATCATCCTTGTGCTCTTAGTTTGTAATCATTTATTTTCATTTTAATAAGATTTACAAAGGCAAGGATCGTTTGATCCTTCCCGAGGTTTTGTGCCGGCGATCAACCTTGATCAAGGGTTTTCCTCGTATATCATCGTGTCATTTTTATTTACTAACAGTTCATATCATGTCAATTGCACTTATTTCATATTTTCACTGTTTAACTTGCATATTACTGATCTTTTGATTGTCAAAATATCATTATCCTCAATCTGTTCTTGAGCTTTGATATCAAAACGTTTGTTCAACAAGGATCCACGGATTTAATCAATCTTTTTAACACAAAATATTGACTTACTAATAGAGATAATCGTGTAAAGGCGTAATTATCTTGATAGTAATTTTACACCTGACCTCACAAACTAATTTTTGATCACTTAATTGCTTTAGTAATTTTTGACCAAAACACTTGAGGTATAATAAATCTCTCAACTTCTTGTACTTTCTCAGTTTGGATTTTCAGAATGGGCAGGTCAATGAGGTCCTCATCACTCCATGACGTATACGTCATTATGTAGTGGAGAGATGGTTTGTAGGACAACTTTGACGCATAACCCACCTTACTTCCTACGGTCTTTTGGTTGATGATAATGCTGTACTCTGGGCATGGAGGTGGGACAGAGTCCATTGACGTCTCCAATCTTATAGCAACATTCTCATCAACTACTTGGGTAACTGGTATGTCTAAGGCAACAGATGGTTCAACTAGATCAAGGGGTGATTCCCTCGGAAAGATATGTGGGATATCATCAACCACAACTTGTTGTGGGATAGTATCAACCACGTCTTTTTGAGTTGGGATGAGATAACTTTTTAGAGTCGGTGCATATTCCTCCCATCCTTTTGAAGCTGAGTCTTCCTTGTAAATCTCTTCCTCCGGTTTCTCCATCTCTATCTCTTCGTCTACCTCGTCGTACTCGTCAACCCGGCCGGAAGTTATGAGTTGCAATGGTTCGGAGAGCTCCTCTAGAATGAACTCTTCGTCGGTCTCGGACGTTGATAGGTTATGAATGGGTGGAAGTGAAGATTTAGAAGATTGGGTAGGTGTAGGAGTTGAAGGAAGTTTGCAACCAGACTCAAGAGAATGAAAGTCTGTGTCGAGTGAAGTAGATGTGGTGTGTGTGTTCATATCATCTTCCTGCAGCCTAAAGTTGGTTCTATCTTGATCCTCATTTCCCTCACTACTTACTTGTTTTCGTATTTCAGATAGCTTATTAGAACTTCTTCTAAGCATGTCTTCTTGTTCTTTTAGTAATTGTTCAAGTGAGTTGGAAGAGGGTGAGAAAGCAGCATTACTGCTGAGAAAGGTCAAAGACGTATCTCTCAATTCAGGACTCTTGTACTGTTGTGGTTCAGATATAGGGTAAGATGAGTATGGGTAGACTTCGAATGGTTCAAGATAGTAAGGTTGGTATTGATGTTGTTGGAAAACATAGGGGTCATATTGATATTGTATATGAGGATCTAGGTACCCTACATTATCCGAATAAGTTCTACTATACCTTTGACATTCGTTATCTAAGTGGGAGTCACTTCTACATCTATCTTGAACAAGACTATCAAATTGATCTATTAGTTGTTGTGAGTTTGCCATTACCCAAGTTTTATAGAAGACGACACACGAAGAAGGTATAAGAATTAAAGTTTGGGTGAGAAGGGAATTTAATCTAAACTAAGTTAAGTTAAACTAATCTACGCTAATCTACGGGCAGAGTTAACTTTTGACAGAGCGAGGGAAGCGAAAGCTTGTAGATGAGGATGATGAAGAAGAGGTTCAACCTCTTAGGACTACACGTCATAAGCGTGTTAGGACATCTACACCTGAGCTTTCGATTGGAAACATGCCAGGTTACTTATTTTATTATTAATAGTAGGTTGTAAATTTTGACATAGAGACTGAGATAGATCTTTTCTATAACAGTTGCTAGGGAACGACAGCCTGCTAGTCAAAACCTACGATGCAACGACTGACTGCTCGTATATCTGAAACCTCAGAGCAGGTTAGAGATATGCGTATTGTTGATGCAGTGAATCTTAATTAGAGATTGAGACAGTTAATTATGTTACTGTTACTAATTTAAGTTGTATATAGGTGTCTGGTATGACTGGTCGGTTTACGACAAACAAGGCAGCTCGTATTACAGCTGGTATGTTGAGTGATGCATTTGATAAGATGGTCCATCAAGCGGGACAATCTACTTTAACTCAACCGGCACAACATACGCCACCACCAGTGAAAGCTTCTGCACAGATTTCTAGCTTGGAATCTCGAGTTCAAACTCTTGAAGCTCAGAATGTTATCCTTGCCAAGGAGTTTACCGAGCAAGGTCTGGCTTATACTGCTCTGCTGAAGACACACACGATGTTACTTAAAGATGCCGAAGATAACCGGAGAAAGCTTGATCGACTTGAGCGTTTAGTGCTAGAGTTGACGAAGGACAAGCCGTCTCAGGGGGAGATTCTGGCATATCATGAGGCCTGCAGAGAAGATGAGCTAAGGAAGAAGCAGAGAAGAGATGAAGATGATGATCCCAGTACACAGAAAGAGAGTGAGCCGACTGGTCCTTCTAAGACTGGTGAGCGAGCTACTACTCAGAGGGAGTCTGCGTCTGTTGGTGATGGTGTTGGTACAAGTGCTGCGGGTACAAGTGAAGCTGGTAAGACAGTTTAGACTTATGTAGTTATTTGTACTTAGAATTTAGTTGAATTATGATTGTACATTGTAATTGTAACTGAATAATTGTAACTTAATAGTTTGGTAATATATTCGGCTTGAGATTATTATTACAAGTTAAATATATTAGAAATTATTTAAGTTAGTTAATTTTTGAAAAGTTAAATAAATTAGTGATCGAAAGTCTTCCGACTCATTGAGAAGTCGTGTGGCGTGTTCTGATTTATATCAGCGGTCAAAATTTATTTTAACTTAGACATTTTAGACTTGAGAGTTTTTACAACTGACAAGTTAAATATGTAATATTTTTGCTAGACAAATGATATATAATTTAAAAATTAGATTGATAGTTCAATTAAATCTTGGAAATTATATAAGTTAATTAATAGTAAATTTAAATGCTTGATGATTATTCAAATGCATTAGAATTTAAATTTAATTAATATTTGTTAAGTATCTTAATAAGACTTAAGAATTTTTGGTTGATTCAGGGTAATCAATAAAAATTTTATAAGTTATATAATATTGTTATATCACACAATTGAGATAAATAAAGAGATTCTTAGATTGATTCAGGGAAATCAATAAAAGAATTTATATTATTAATTTGATTTGAGTAGGTACGGAAATGCTAGAATTAAGTGACTCTGGAAGTGATATTCTTGATGAAATCGATGAAGAAATTGATTTTGATCTTGAAGAAGGAGAATTTTTACTACCTGAAGATTGGACTGCTGTACCTGAGAATGTGCAAGACATTGGTGTAGATCCAGATGCATACATTGATGAACACCATGTGAGCCCATCTAGGACAGAGGTTATTATTGAAGATGATCAAGGTCTAACAGTTGTCGATGTAGATGAAGAAATCGATGACTCAACCGATTCTGAAGATGATGAAACTTTGATTCCTACCAAGAATCCAGCTGTTTTCCTTAGGAAACTTCCAAAACAGAAGAAGAAGGTTGGAGTTTCTAAAGTTGATATAACTGGGAAATGGGAACCTAAAAGAGGGATTATTGGATGGTACTTTGACTCTGAACTGAAGCTTTTCGCTATCAAAAGGTTTGACGGAGTTCAATATTTTGAGAAAAAGCTTGCAGTATTTAGTTCGTTACCAAGATTTGAAATTGTGGACTTGGCTAGATTAGAGTTGAATAACCCGAGTGATGATGTTTATGCTAATTATGTTGAAAGAATAATCAGAACTGAGGTTAGAACAAAGAAGTTTGATAAGATTAAGCCAAGGAAATGAAAGACAATCAAATTGAAGGAACGAAGTCAAAGGACTGGAAGAAAAAGGAGAAAGAAGGTTTATTCAGCTGTCAGGTGTGTTCAGCAAATTACACTGAAGACAATGCCACAAGATATTCTGGGAAATATGAAGAGTTCGCACGTGGATTCAAAGACTGTAGAAGCTGTCATGGTTGAAGCTGATAATGAGGTTGAAGGTGGTGAAAGAGAAATCTTCAGAGTTTATGACCATCGACACCTAATGAACATGTCGAAGAAAGATTTGATAAAGTTGAATGAAAATAGAATCTTGATGACAGCAGCATGGGGTGATTTAGCACGTGATTATCAAATGATGGTTAAGACTTGTATCAAATTGAAGATTTATGCTGGAAATAAGATTTACAAGTGAAGATCAAAGACAACTTGAAGACATAGTAGCATAGACGCTGGAGCTATTATCAAGAGGGAGTCTGTTGGGACATGTATTTGTGACAACAGATCTAGCTTGTAATAGTACTAGTGATTATTGTAATCAAGTGTGTATAATTGATTTTGAATTGTAATGAAAAATATGATATTAGTTTGTTGTTAATATTCGTTAAATATATTAGTAAGATAAAGTGTAAGACGAATATCGAGAATGAAGATGCAAACTAAAGTCTGTTTGCGAGATGAGATCTCAAGTCGCTGGATTGAGTTCTGCGAGTCGAGATCTGGGCTCGCAGAGGTGGCAATGAACCAAGTTGATATTGGGCTAGGTTCTGGGCTGCGAAGTCAGTCGACTCGCAGAGCCCATCGGGCTGCGAGTCGAGTCGAGCTGTAACCTTTAAATACACAATTAGGTTAAAACATTGGATAACTTTTGCAATTCGAATTTCCAGAGCATTATAGACGATTTCAAGCATTATTAAGGTTAGGTATTGATCGATTAACGTTAATTAATCGATACAAAACCTTGTTGATTAATCAATTCGCTATTATCTTGCGAAACAATTCGTTCACAATCCGTGAACCAAGTATTAAGGAATTCCGCGCCTTAATACCTAAAGATAACCTCGTTATCGATCCTAATACATACGGACTTACAACGAGAAACGTACCAGTGACGGTGTTAGGGTCCGGGCGTGCCTCCTGTGCTCCGATCACGAATGCCCTTCCTTGAGCTGGTTGATTGTTGTTGTTGGCTCGGTTGTAGTGGTTACCACGGTTGTTAGGGTTTTGGTTATTAATGTTGCGGTTATTGTTGTTTTGATTGGCGTTGTTTTTGTTGCGGTTCTGATTGTTTTGGTTATTCTTGTTGTTGGGGTTTTGGTTGTTGACTTTAGGGCATCGGTTCCGATAGTGTCTCTAGTCACCACACTCAAAACACCCCTGGTTTTGACGTTCATTGTTTGTTCGAGGGGGGAGGGTTGTTTTTACAGTTTTGGGTTTTGTGACCCCACAACTTACAGTTATTGCAAAATATACACTCGCCCTCGTGGTGTCTCTCACACTTACCACATTTGGGTTTGTTGCCGAAGTATGGTTTCGGCTCTGCAGTGGTGGCAATGTATGCCGTTGGATTTCCAGAATTTTTCTTGTTTGACTGACCCTGATGGTCCTTCCACTTTCGCTTTCCTTTCCCAGAACATCCATCTTCAGTACTGTTTGGTTCACCTTTACCCGAAACAGCTTTCTTTGTGAGCGTCCCCATCCTCACTGCCTCGTCAGTCAAACTTTGAGCTAGTTCGACTGCACTCTTAAATGTGGCAGGAGGAGATGAAGTCACCAAGCTTCGAATCTGTGGTGCTAAACCCCAGGCATACTTCTCAATGCACTTGTACTCAGGTGTTACCATATGTGGTACAAGACGAGCCAATTCTTGAAATCTGGTAGTATAGCCTGTGACATCGGCACCAACCATAGTAATGTTCCACAATTCAGTCTTGATTTTCTGCAGTTCACTGCGAGGACAAAACTCTTCCATTATCATCGCCCTCAGATCTTCCCAAGTGAGTGAATAGGCAGTTGTTCGTCCAAGTGCTTGAACTTGGCCGTTCCACCCTGTCAATGCCTTGTCAGATAATGTGCAGGTGGCATATTTCACCATACAATTACGTGCACAGTTGCTAATGTCTAGCACTGACTCCATTTTCTCAATCCAGTGAATGATTCCAATGGCACCTTCATTACCACAAAAGTTGCTTGGTTTGCATGCCAGAAAAGTCTTATACGAACACCCTCGTTAGGTATTCTCAAGGTCCCTGAATGTGACTACTGGTTCGGTATTTCTGCTACCACTTCCATCACGGTTGCGAGTAGCCTCATATTGAGCAATACCTTCAGCTACTAGTCGTGCGATGATCTGTTCAGTAGTTTCCTCATTGTCGGGTGGTGTAGTCATTCATCAACTATTCCTAGTCGTTCGTTGTTTCGGTGGCATGATTCCGTTCTGCGATGAATAAAACACCAAAGTCAATGCCAAGGTAATGAATGTGAAGAACAAGATTTCACATTGCTTAGTTAATGAATGATATGAAGGGTTTACGTCATCCCCATTACGTATCGTATGACTTTGAAACACCCATACGTACTTAGTATAATATAATCACGTTGGCCAGGCGTCATTATATGATGCTAGATACATATTTCTTTTCATTACCATTTAACACGATCAGGTTCAAATGAATTTAAGATAAGAATTAACAATCAAGATGTAATATGTTTCAAAGAATACAAGAAATGATCACAAGAGATAGTCGGTTGGTTTTCGTTGTAACACACGTAATTACATATAAACGAGTTACACTAGTTGATATCAACTATAAAGAACACGAGAAGTAAACCAAACATACGTTATATTATATCATAAGTTACATCGGTTATACAAAAGTTTAGTACAAAATGTGATGGGATCACCTATATACCCATCTGATGGTAGTGCTATACAAAGTGTGATGGGGTTTTCCTATACATATACCCATCCGTCAATAGTAGTTAGCCTAATACTAAGTAGGCACAGCCCGCCATACATAAGCCTAGTGGAAATAATACAAGTACATCCCTACAACCATCCTAACAATAGTCATCATCACACTAATCCCAGCTGCAACTCCTACTACCCTCTCGCGTCTCTCCAACATAGCTACGCGTGCTCGGGTAGCGTCAATAGACTCTCGGTCTATGACCATATGAGTCTCTACAGCACCAACTCGTCCATGGATAGAGGCCACATCCCCATCTAGACGGGATATGTCACTTTACAACTCCCTGATATAACCCCGGGTACCATAATGCAACCCAAAGATAGTACGGGTCACAGCTACCAAGGTAGGGACAGTGAGCTCCAGAGGCTCGCCGGTGAGATGAATAGTAGATGGTGTGTGGGAAGACTCCCCAGTCTCATAAGTAGACGGGATACCCTCAAGGGTTCTCCATCGTCTCCGGATGGGAGGCATCCAATCCAAATGAGCAGGTCGGAGCCTCTTCGGTGGCGGCTCCTCACAGGGTATCTCCTGCTCGGTCATCGGCGCCTTGTCCCTTGGCGCTAGTGGTCCAGTGGGAAAATCTCGGACGCACATCCTAGGTGTCATCCTCATCACGCATCCGCGTGAAGTCTCCGCGAACTGGTGATGAGTGTCTACAGCAGTAGGTGCTGTGGTAGGTGTGGTCATGGGTACTGTAGGTGGTACTAAAAGCTCATCGCCGGTGTCATCAGATGTCGCCCTACGGTGAACAGATGGGCTCCCATTCGCTGAAGAAACACCGCTATCATAGCTAGCCTCCGTCGGCTCCTTGTGCGAAGCATAAACATAAATCGGCACTTGTCTCAACATACCGAGACAAAAGAAATCGCATGTGACGTGTCATTCGTATGTTAGACTTATGCAAAGGTAGGTATGTATGAATGCATGAATGTTCTAGCCAAGGCTATAGTCCAGGTCTCTAAGGTTTTCTAACACTTAAAAACTTCTAGTTCGCTATAACCAATGGCTCAGATACCAAGTCTGTCACACCCCGCCAAACGGTAATTACGATTAGTTCTAATTAAGTTGCGGAAGCTAGTGACATGGCGGGGCGCGAGCAGTAATCAAACGAATATCCGTACATACATTCTCAGAGCAAATGGCTATTGCTAAACAATATATATTAAGATTCCAAACTTGTTAGTTAAAACAAAAGGTTACAACTTAGAAAACCGTAACAGTAGTAATATGGTTTAAAACATAATTGTCTTAAAATACATAATTTCAAAAGCAGATTTCATACGTATGACTGCAGTGGCTGCAGTTATTCAGAGGAAATCTCAAGCGTCCCAAAAGTAGTGGCATCCTAAATAGTCTAGGGTTGTCGATCCTGAATGTATGCAGATCTTACTTACGCTGCTAATTCCCTGAAAAACATAGAGAAAACGTCAACAAAACTATGTTGAGTGAATTCACATGTTATATGTGTGTGGTTTGTCAAACCATGTTTGTTTGTATGTTGTTAACGTATTTATAGTAAGTGTTTGTATCATTAGAATATCATTCCAATAATATAGTTTGCAGGTTAGCAAAATACAATTTATGGGGTTGTTACCCCAAAATGTAATTATGTTGGGAACTTATCATAAAATAGAGTGTTGGTTGTTCACCAGTATATAAAATATAACTGGTATGTTATCCACTTAAATCATGTAGTAGGACATGTTATTCCTAAATAATTGTAGTTTGTGGGAAAACTTAGACTATGATCCCCTGAAAGGTGAGCTAAACCTCACGGGTTAAAGTAACGCGACCTACCCTATAACCAAACCACAACCACAAGTATGTTGTTTGCCTACAAGACAAGTAAGTATATGCTCCAAAACTGTGGGAGGGTCGTCATGGCGATAGTTGTCGCACCCCC
Source organism: Helichrysum umbraculigerum (assembly GCA_949592205.1). Taxonomy (NCBI): domain Eukaryota; kingdom Viridiplantae; phylum Streptophyta; class Magnoliopsida; order Asterales; family Asteraceae; genus Helichrysum; species Helichrysum umbraculigerum. The sequence continues at coordinate 89,957,010 of CATIUR010000002.1, read as the reverse complement.
GAAACACGTGGCAGCGGAAACATGAGGTGTCACGGGGGCTACGACCAAATCAAATATCACAACACAAAGATTAAAGCAAACGACCTCTATATGAGACGTCTGAAAACGTTACATTTCATAAATAAAAGCTTACATAAGATTCTAAAGTTCGCAAACATAGTCTAGAGATTTATAATACATAATCGTTGATACAAAATGTCATAATGCAATTTAAATCTCCTGTTTGAAAATATGCGACTCGAGCTATGCTTTCCAAAAGCATCCTACTGTCCTGTTTCCTGTGGGTAGTCCACTGCGTCTGTAAACCTGAGAATACATACTAAAAGGGTCAACATAAAGTTGGTGAGTTCATAGGTTTAATCTGTAAAGGAATCATGTAAACACAAGGTTTTCTGTTTGTAAAATAGAGTTTTGTAAAATAGAGTTTCTGTGTTAAGTCAAGTTCTGCGTAATAAAGTTATGTTAAAACAGTTTCTGTGTGAAATCAAGTTCTGCATATCAAAGTTCTGTAAAACAGAGTTCTGAAAAAAATAGATTTTCTGAGTAATTCAAGTTCTGCATGGATCCAGTTCTGTATAAATAGAGTATCTGAGTAAATTAAGTTCTGCATGGATCCAGTTCTGTAAAAATAGAGTTTCTGAGTAAATTAAGTTCTGCATGGATCCAGTTCTGTAAAAATAGAGTTTCTGAGTACATCAAGTTCTGCATGGATCCAGTTCTGTATAACATAGTTTCTGTGTAAAATCAAATTCTGCATAACAAAGTTTCTGTATAATAAAGATTCGGTATACTATAGTATTGTATACTATAGTCCTGTTTACTATTGCCATGAGCTCATGTATTCGAAGCTTTAACAAATTCTGCTGCCTCTATGTGTCTAATCCGGGACACATCCTGATTCAAATAATTATGCGCCCGTGGGTTAGCTGGAGCGACCAGCTCGGACGGGATTGTCAATCCCAAATAGATCTATTCACAATTATTCGCGCTTTATGAAATTAACGAACCATGAAATTGAGGTCTTATTGGTGGATTAGTTCTGCTACTCATGCAACTAGTATATGTTCTGTTTTCTGTTTCTGTTTCTGTTTATGTTTCTAGCAATCATAAGTAAAAATCTGTAAAAGTTTCTGTGTGTATGTATTCTCACCCCAAAACAGTTCAAAAACAAGTAAAAAGGGGGCTATGAAACTCACCTGAGTTCTAGCAAATAGTAAGCAAGCAATATCAAATAGCAAGCAAGGTGTGATCCAATGTGCAACCTTCTAACGTCCTAAACGTATAAGGTTGTGTAAGTAGATGTCTCAAAAGACCATCTATAGCGATTGTATAAGTGGGGGTCAATGTCCACTTAAGCCAATCGTGTAGGTGGAGGGTTAATGTCCACCTAAGGCTAGTTCATCAACTAGTATGTCCAAATAAGTTGTTCAAGTTCGTTTACTAAAAACATGTACGACCCGTTGGTGAAAGTTTGTAATAATAATTCATTTAGACATTATTATTAAGTTTGTTTTGTTGTATAATATTTATTAGTACATATCGTGTGTTGCGAACAGATTATTTTAGTTTGTATAAGTCTTAAACCGTAGGTCAAAGTTGGTCAACTCGTTGGTCAAAGCTGGTCAAAGTTGGTCAAACCGGTCAAACCTGGTCAAACTGGTCAAACCTGGTCAAACCTGGTCAAACCTGGTCAAACCTGGTCAAACTGGTTAAACCTGGTCAAACTGGTCAAACCTGGTCAAACCTGGTCAAACTGGTCAAACGTGGTCAAACCTGGTCAAACTGGTCAAACCTGGTCAAACCTGGTCAAACTGGTCAAACCTGGTCAAACTGGTCAAACCTGGTCAAACCTAGTCAAACCTGGTCAACCCTGGTCAAACTATGAGTCACTTCTAATTTATAGAGTCACTTACTGATTTTATGAGTCACTTACCAATTTATGAGACACTTACCAATTTCATGAGTCACTTATCAAATCCAAGTGTTCTAAGTGTCGGTTTCTAATTCGGGAAACTTTCTAAGTTTAGTTTTTGGTCCAACTTACTAACTAAGTCTCCCAAAACCATTTTTTTTTTTGTTACCACTTTCCAAAAACAGTAAGTTTTGTCGTTTTTAGCCGCCGAGCCGTTTTTGTTGACTTGGTCAAACCTACTCGGTTTGACCCGAAACTTTTTCCCAACCCATATCTCAGTTAATAAAGCTCATAAAAATTGTCGGCTCATGTCGGGATCATCCCGAGGTGTCGGTTTTTAAAATGTACTTTACAACTTCAAGATTCCATGTTTCGGTTTTTGTCGGGTTATTACGCCAACTGATTTCACCTATCTCTAGTCCAAATCAAACTTCCAAATTTTTACCAACTGATCTACAATGAGTCTAGACTAACATATCAAATTTTCAGCTTCCAATGGGTCCATTAACATATTTAATTAATTCCGAGAAAGTTCCGAACAGATTTATTGAAAACCTACAGGTCAGTCCTACAAATCGGCTCGTAGAGAAAAACGAGAACGTTTCTGGAAAAAGTGTAAAACACAAAAGTTGTAGATCTTTTCGATACGCAAATTTTAAAAAAAAATTCGACCTCTAACTCTTAACAGATGATTTTATACGAATATTTTCGTGAACTGTCGATTTTTAGGCAGATTCATGCATGTTAAAGTATAAGTTATAAAAACGTATTTTAGCACAAGGTTTGGACATAATCTTGTTGATAGAGCTTAATAACATCATAATCAGTAGATTAAAAGTAAAATAAGTGAAGGGTTTTGATAAATCTCACAAAGGAATGATGAAGAACAAGTGTAGATGAAGATGATGCTCTTGTCTTGGACTTGATCTTCTTGATCTCCTCTTCAAGAATGTGGTGTTTAATGGTAGTTTATGGTGGTGTTTAGGGCTGAGGTTCCAGATTTTTAGAGTGAGAGGGAAATGTCTAGAGAGAGGTTAGAGTGTTTTTGGTGAAGTGTTGGAGTGGGAAATGAAAGATGCATGAAAGAGGAATGGAGGTGTAAGTGTTTTAGTTATCATTTGATTTGCATGTAATTGGAGTGGTGGATGGAGGGAGGTGGCCTTGGGGCAGGTTTTTGTGGGTCCCCCACAAGGGTATTTTAGTCATTTCACATTTCCTTTTAAGTGGTTACATTTCCCGTTCGTTTACTCGATTGTTTAGACGTTTATTTAGACGTTAAATGTTTAGTTGACGTTTTTATTTAACGATTTAAATTTCGATATTTCCCCTTGAAATATTTAATATAATACTTGAAAACTCTTTTAGAAATGTTCCGATAATTCGTTGGCCTCGATTTGCGCGCTAGTCGTACGAAGTTTTAATCGCGTAACGTTTTAAATAGACGTTTTTATTGACGAATCATTATAAGATGTTTTCAATAATAATTTCATACAAAATAATATATTTAAATTATTAAAATATATTTTAGCTTTCGCTCGATTGTCGGGTGCGTTCCGCGCGTTTCTGTTGCGTTTGAGACGTTTTAGTCAAAACGCCTAAGTTTTTCGTGTATTATTTTAACAAAATAATAATATATGGTAAATAACTTCTAAAAATAGATTCAAGTTATTTATAGAAACGTTTTCACCAACGTCGTATAATTTGTCGGACTCCGTCCGGTTGTTTTGCACAATTTCACCAAATTGCGTAAGCGTAATTACAACTAATTACGTAAGCGTAATATGAATCAATTACGGGAGTATATATTCACATAAATATACAAATAGTTACAAGTAATTACAAGTATTTAGCCTAATACTAAACTAAACACACGTAATTAGGGTTTTCAAGTAGGTTAATCAGTAACCCTAAATCGTCGGGTGTCACATTCTCCCCCTGTTAGGAGAATTTCGTCCCGAAATTAGTTTGTTGCCGCAGTCTGTGGGATCTGTGAGAGAGTAAGTGTGTGTTTCTAGTGTATCTGAGTTTATTACATCCGGATCTCGTCTTGAGATTCACTGGGCCTTGATGATGGGTAAGCCATCAGGGTCTAAGTTCTTGGTTTTCTGTTGTAAGGTTTCTGTAGGTTTCTTAATGAAACAATTCTTGTTTTATCTTTTCTCCCCTCGTTAGATCGATGTTCTACTGGTAACAGTAAGAATACAATAGGTTTCTCATGGCAACTATTCGGCTGAGATTTTAGATGGCATCGAGAAAGGAAAGAGAATGGAAATTCCGATGGTTTATTATGTCTAGGGAGAAAAGTTTTGTCTGCTAAGTTCAAAATGAGGTTCTGATTTACGATTTCACGGCTAAAATCAATCTGTAATTTATGCGTTATTCTTAGCTTCTAAGTTTGTGGGGCGCGATCGCGTAATTTAGTACCGAATAAGATTGAAAATAGTCAAGTTATTGAGAGGTAACGTACCCGTAACAATGTTATGGGTTCTGTCGAGCGTTGTTGTTCTGATTGTTATTTCGTGATGTAAACACATCCGTTCGTATACGTTTGGAAAAATTTCCCCGTGTACTATAAGTAGGACAAGTATTCCTAAATAGTCGGTCATAGTAAGGTCATTTATTATAGGGTTCGTAGTAGGAAAACATTCCTATGTGGTTCGTTGTAGGAATCGTAGTAGGAAGCGTGTATTATGTCTCGGGTATTGGGTAATTCGTTGACGTACAAGTCAAAGTAGTGGTCAAATCTTGATAAAAGAAAAATGAAAGTAGTAATTGGATTCCAATAAATAGTTTGTTAAAACTGTCAATAAACCAGTTTGTAAACAATTCGCAAGTTATGAGTAATTCGTTGGATCACATCCAATATAAATCGTTGTAAAAGTATTTTCAATATGTAAATTGTTAGAAGACCAGCAGGTGTTTCAAAGTATAAGTCGTTATCGTTCGTTAGAAAACATAGATCTTTGAGAAAAATTAAGTGAAAATCAAGTGTTTGTCTATAGGTACGGTTTTTATTTGTTAAAAATATCATCATAATATCTGTTAAAAACTTTAATGTCAATCAAAATACGTTGGAAACTCTTGTCAGCACGTTGAAAGACTCTGTTTCACAAAAATTCGTTGAAAGCTCTAGTTATTGAAAAGTGTTGAAAATTTTGTTTTGTCAAAAATCCGTTGAAAGTTTACGTCTGTGAAAAATCCATATCATCTATTCTATTCTCGTGGCGGCGTAGTCTAACAGCTAGTACCAGAACGGCATGATGAGCGGGTTCCTATGCGTATGGGGGGGTATTCATGTCGGAAGATTCTCCGCTTCTCAAGAGTTGTAAATAGCCAAATCGTAGTTTCAAAAGGTAGTCATGACAATGACCGAGTAGTGTTCTTGAAATAGTCAATCATGACTATGTTATTGTTTCGAAATGAACGAATGCTTGATAAAGGTGTTCGGAGCATTCAAAGTCGCGAATCAAGTTATGGGTAAATCGTTTAACGAACGTGTCAAAATAGTGACCTAACGAGATCAAGTAGAAATAGTATGAATAGGATAAGGTCTAGTCCGAGGAGGTCTATTAGTCAGTCCCTCTAGTGGTGTAAAACACACGCGATTCATATGTCTAGGTCGAGAGCGGGTGGAGAAAGTGAAGTGGCGGAAGTAGGTATAGTCCGTCTAAGTGACGAAGTATCGTAAAGTTTAAGTTCTATACGTGTTCCCGAGTTATTTGGTTGCAAGCGGAAAGAAGTGGGTGAAGTAGATGTGACTTGTTTGGTTGGCGAATCCTAAAGTAGATTCTTCTCAAGTGAGTCCTATTCGATTATGTAGTTACCCTATGCGGTTGGGCAAGTGGTACCGTGGAAGTCTCCACAGTGGCATATAAGGGTTGAGTCTCGTTTTCTATGTCGGGTGACGTAGTTGTGGGAGTGTTTGCCGTAAAGGGTGGCAAGTAAGTTTAGTGTACGTAAGGTTATACATATATATACATATATATACACATAGAAGCCTAAGACATAAGCACATATAAAGGTTGGTCCCGTTCTATCCTAGGTCTACGTCTGCTACTGTACTCTTGTTCACTATAACCATTTCAGGTCTTGCATCGAATCTCCTTTAATTGTACATAGTTGATCAGGCTATGTTAAATTAAATTCGAATGATGCAATCGCTGAACCAGTCATACCGAACAAAGAATACTAGCCTAATGGTTATAGTCTAGGTCACTAATGCAATCCTAGTTCGCTATAACCTTAGGCTCTGATACCAATCTGTCGCACCCCCGAAACACGTGGCAGCGGAAACATGAGGTGTCACGGGGGCTACGACCAAATCAAATATCACAACACAAAGATTAAAGCAAACGACCTCTATATGAGACGTCTGAAAACGTTACATTTCATAAATAAAAGCTTACATAAGATTCTAAAGTTCGCAAACATAGTCTAGAGATTTATAATACATAATCGTTGATACAAAATGTCATAATGCAATTTAAATCTCCTGTTTGAAAATATGCGACTCGAGCTATGCTTTCCAAAAGCATCCTACTGTCCTGTTTCCTGTGGGTAGTCCTACTGCGTCTGTAAACCTGAGAATACATACTAAAAGGGTCAACATAAAGTTGGTGAGTTCATAGGTTTAATCTGTAAAGGAATCATGTAAACACAAGGTTTTCTGTTTGTAAAATAGAGTTTTGTAAAATAGAGTTTCTGTGTTAAGTCAAGTTCTGCGTAATAAAGTTCTGTTAAAACAGTTTCTGTGTGAAATCAAGTTCTGCATATCAAAGTTCTGTAAAACAGAGTTCTGAAAAAAATAGAGTTTCTGAGTAATTCAAGTTCTGCATGGATCCAGTTCTGTATAAATAGAGTATCTGAGTAAATTAAGTTCTGCATGGATCCAGTTCTGTAAAAATAGAGTTTCTGAGTAAATTAAGTTCTGCATGGATCCAGTTCTGTAAAAATAGAGTTTCTGAGTACATCAAGTTCTGCATGGATCCAGTTCTGTATAACATAGTTTCTGTGTAAAATCAAATTCTGCATAACAAAGTTTCTGTATAATAAAGATTCGGTATACTATAGTATTGTATACTATAGTCCTGTTTACTATTGCCATGAGCTCATGTATTCGAAGCTTTAACAAATTCTGCTGCCTCTATGTGTCTAATCCGGGACACATCCTGATTCAAATAATTATGCGCCCGTGGGTTAGCTGGAGCGACCAGCTCGGACGGGATTGTCAATCCCAAATAGATCTATTCACAATTATTCGCGCTTTATGAAATTAACGAACCATGAAATTGAGGTCTTATTGGTGGATTAGTTCTGCTACTCATGCAACTAGTATATGTTCTGTTTTCTGTTTCTGTTTCTGTTTATGTTTCTAGCAATCATAAGTAAAAATCTGTAAAAGTTTCTGTGTGTATGTATTCTCACCCCAAAACAGTTCAAAAACAAGTAAAAAGGGGGCTATGAAACTCACCTGAGTTCTAGCAAATAGTAAGCAAGCAATATCAAATAGCAAGCAAGGTGTGATCCAATGTGCAACCTTCTAACGTCCTAAACGTATAAGGTTGTGTAAGTAGATGTCTCAAAAGACCATCTATAGCGATTGTATAAGTGGGGGTCAATGTCCACTTAAGCCAATCGTGTAGGTGGAGGGTTAATGTCCACCTAAGGCTAGTTCATCAACTAGTATGTCCAAATAAGTTGTTCAAGTTCGTTTACTAAAAACATGTACGACCCGTTGGTGAAAGTTTGTAATAATAATTCATTTAGACATTATTATTAAGTTTGTTTTGTTGTATAATATTTATTAGTACATATCGTGTGTTGCGAACAGATTATTTTAGTTTGTATAAGTCTTAAACCGTAGGTCAAAGTTGGTCAACTCGTTGGTCAAAGCTGGTCAAAGTTGGTCAAACCGGTCAAACTGGTCAAACCTGGTCAAACCGGTCAAACCTGGTCAAACTGGTCAAACCTGGTCAAACCTGGTCAAACTGGTCAAACCTAGTCAAACTGGTTAAACCTGGTCAAACTGGTCAAACCTGGTCAAACCTGGTCAAACCTGGTCAAACGTGGTCAAACCTGGTCAAACTGGTCAAACCTGGTCAAACTGGTCAAACCTAGTGAAACTGGTCAAACTGGTCAAACCTGGTCAAACCTGGTCAAACTGGTCAAACCTGGTCAAACCTAGTCAAACCTGGTCAACCCTGGTCAAACTATGAGTCACTTCTAATTTATAGAGTCACTTACTGATTTTATGAGTCACTTACCAATTTATGAGACACTTACCAATTTCATGAGTCACTTATCAAATCCAAGTGTTCTAAGTGTCGGTTTCTAATTCGGGAAACTTTCTAAGTTTAGTTTTTGGTCCAACTTACTAACTAAGTCTCCCAAAACCATTTTTTTTTTTTGTTACCACTTTCCAAAAACAGTAAGTTTTGTCGTTTTTAGCCGCCGAGCCGTTTTTGTTGACTTGGTCAAACCTACTCGGTTTGACCCGAAACTTTTTCCCAACCCATATCTCAGTTAATAAAGCTCATAAAAATTGTCGGCTCATGTCGGGATCATCCCGAGGTGTCGGTTTTTAAAATGTACTTTACAACTTCAAGATTCCATGTTTCGGTTTTTGTCGGGTTATTACGCCAACTGATTTCACCTATCTCTAGTCCAAATCAAACTTCCAAATTTTTACCAACTGATCTACAATGAGTCTAGACTAACATATCAAATTTTCAGCTTCCAATGGGTCCATTAACATATTTAATTAATTCCGAGAAAGTTCCGAACAGATTTATTGAAAACCTACAGGTCAGTCCTACAAATCGGCTCGTAGAGAAAAACGAGAACGTTTCTGGAAAAAGTGTAAAACACAAAAGTTGTAGATCTTTTCGATACTCAAATTTTAAAAAAAATTCGACCTCTTACTCTTAACAGATGATTTTATACGAATATTTTCGTGAACTGTCGATTTTTAGGCAGATTCATGCATGTTAAAGTATAAGTTATAAAAACGTATTTTAGCACAAGGTTTGGACATAATCTTGTTGATAGAGCTTAATAACATCATAATCAGTAGATTAAAAGTAAAATAAGTGAAGGGTTTTGATAAATCTCACAAAGGAATGATGAAGAACAAGTGTAGATGAAGATGATGCTCTTGTCTTGGACTTGATCTTCTTGATCTCCTCTTCAAGAATGTGGTGTTTAATGGTGGTTTATGGTGGTGTTTAGGGCTGAGGTTCCAGATTTTTAGAGTGAGAGGGAAATGTCTAGAGAGAGGTTAGAGTGTTTTTGGTGAAGTGTTGGAGTGGGAAATGAAAGATGCATGAAAGAGGAATGGAGGTGTAAGTGTTTTAGTCATCATTTGATTTGCATGTAATTGGAGTGGTGGATGGAGGGAGGTGGCCTTGGGGCAGGTTTTTGTGGGTCCCCCACAAGGGTATTTTAGTCATTTCACATTTCCTTTTAAGTGGTTACATTTCCCGTTCGTTTACTCGATTGTTTAGACGTTTATTTAGACGTTAAATGTTTAGTTGACGTTTTTATTTAACGATTTAAATTTCGATATTTCCCCTTGAAATATTTAATATAATACTTGAAAACTCTTTTAGAAATGTTCCGATAATTCGTTGGCCTCGATTTGCGCGCTAGTCGTACGAAGTTTTAATCGCGTAACGTTTTAAATAGACGTTTTTATTGACGAATCATTATAAGATGTTTTCAATAATAATTTCATACAAAATAATATATTTAAATTATTAAAATATATTTTAGCTTTCGCTCGATTGTCGGGTGCGTTCCGCGCGTTTCTGTTGCGTTTGAGACGTTTTAGTCAAAACGCCTAAGTTTTTCGTGTATTATTTTAACAAAATAATAATATATGGTAAATAACTTCTAAAAATAGATTCAAGTTATTTATAGAAATGTTTTCACCAACGTCGTATAATTTGTCGGACTCCGTCCGGTTGTTTTGCACAATTTCACCAAATTGCGTAAGCGTAATTACAACTAATTACGTAAGCGTAATATGAATCAATTACGGGAGTATATATTCACATAAATATACAAATAGTTACAAGTAATTACAAGTATTTAGCCTAATACTAAACTAAACACACGTAATTAGGGTTTTCAAGTAGGTTAATCAGTAACCCTAAATCGTCGGGTGTCACAATAGTACTATCCGTATACTCAGTGGCTAGAGTCACCTAGCTAATGGTTATTGTCAGCATAACATAAGGGCTTTTATGCACACATTGTAAGTCTAGATCCGTACTAGAATTCGTTGTCTGGTTCCCCAAAATATAGTTGTGAAAATGTTATTTCAATAAGTAAACAGTTTATGTAAACACAAAATAGTATTTATAACAGTTCAAGTAAATACAAATAGTATTTATAAACAGTTACCGCATGAAATAGCAATAACTAATTGCTATGTTTTTCACCCCTAGTTTTAAAGCATTTAAAACAGTGAAAAGGGGGTTGTGAACTCACAGTAGTTGTAGTGATGTGATAGCTAGCGGATGAAAGTAGCTTCACCCAAGGTATGTCAACCTATATGCACAATATGTATTAACATAAGTACCTTGATTGTTTGTCAATTTATGTTAATAGTTTGCTTGTTTTGAAGAAATTGTTGATTTCTTAAATTTGTACAAGTTGTTGGTGACAATATGAAAATAATTTAATATTTTCCAAGTATGTTTATGTCGTACGCCAATATTATAAAAATATTTGTTTGTGCATAAGTATGTATATATATATATATATATTGTTGTGTACTGATGCGCCCCAAACGGTCGGTTCAGGAATTGCTTCCTGTCGTTGTGGACCTTACGCTTGCGGCGGCATCAGGGGTAGTTTTAAATTTATAATTGTTGGGACCTAAACCTTCTGATTTGACATAAAAAGTCATGTTTTACGCGCATCTTTTACCTCATATTTATCACTTAATTAACAAAATCATGCCAATAAAGTTCACATTTACCACATTTTGTTAAAAAGGTCTAAACTTTATAAATATTTCAAAAACAACGGTAAATGGACGAAAAACACACTTAAATAGGCATAATTCGTTCGACATGCTATTTTATCGTAAAACTCCGATCTGGGACTTAATAAATATCTTAAAATGTAGGTCTGGATAATACGAACACGTGGATGTAAAGAACGTTGAAAACGGATCAAGAACGAAGAAGTTAGAGCCAAACGAGTACGATCGAGCACACAAGACTTACGATCCAGCACACAAGACCACGGACCAAGGGCATACACCCCTCTAAGGGCCGTATACCCCCTACAGGGGCCGTATACCCCCTTAAAAGGGCCGTATACCCCCTTTATGGGGTGGTATACCCCCTTCTAGGGGTGGTATTTCCCCTCTATGGTGCCGGATACGCCCCGTTTACTACCGAATACGCCCTATTTGCTACCGAATACACCCCTTTTAGGGTGGTATACCACCTTTATGGTGTCGAATTTCATAGCTCAGGGGTGTATTTCAGTGTAAATCTGGAGTGAGGGTGTTAAGTGTAAAATTGTAAACTTGTGAGCCTATAAATAGTGGCCTCACCTCCTCATTTCACACCTTCACAACACAATTCATTCTTCACTCTCATTTCACACACACTTGTAATAGTTAGTTTCTCTCTCTAGTTTCTCTCTCTAGCACTACTCTTGGGAGTTAGAGGAGAAATTAGTGGGTAGTTAGTAGATTAGAGGAGAGATAATCTTTGTAATAAAAGAGTATTGCTGTTCAAGCTGGTATTCAAGGATTGCAATTATTTTCTCTCTGTTACGTTGCTCTATTATCCGGTGATATCTATTCCCTCATACTGTTATTATGTCTGAATTATCCATGCGTAATATTATGGTATGTGCTTTATTTGTTGCCATGTTTATTGAGTAGTGTAATATTGTGATTGTTGGAATGTAGATATTTAGGAGTAGGGATGATGTTAAATTAATCTTTAATTAAATATGTGATTGGAAATTGTTATGTTATGTATCGGGTTAAACTTTTCAAGCGGTAGATCTAAACCACCATATACACCCTTTCCAAGCTTTCACGTGGCTATCACTTTAGTATTAGGACCTGATCAACCCTAGTATCGGTAGATAGTTATATGTGTTATTGTTGAAGCTGTGGACATGCTGTAAAACGGCCCAGTACTTAGTATAGCGCTGGAAACACCTCTGGTGGAGTACAAATGCGTGGAAGCTACGGACCGGTCGTAAGCATATGACACCGTGGATACCTGGAAGTTACCCTTCCTGAACAAGGTATATATTAAAGCTGTGGAACTGCTAAAAAACGTAGTATACACCGTGAAACAAACCTAGAAATGAACGTTTGATCGCAAAGGAGGGTCTACACCTTGACTGAAGTATTTGTACTCCTCAACTAAGTTTAAGGGATTTGGAAAAGAAAGCGAACATTCAGTTGTAGTGTAAGATGCTTAAACCCCCTTATCCAACATAACTGATAGTTTAACATACAATAGCAAGCAATTAGTACAAACCTTAATAAAATCAATTAGAACTAGGTGTTAAGAACGGTCAGAAATTAAATATCGGTCTGTTACCTTATTCATGCACCCAGGGTTAATCCCAAGAAGGGTCACTTGTCCTCATCGGACAGTGTTGGGGGTTAAGCAACCTGATCTGATCAGAATCATGATAGCCTAGTACTCAGTGACATACGACTTAGGGTTTCCTCTTTAAATCGTAGGGTGCTAGTGTTTACACCAAACCTCTGTTGATAGTATTTAAGGTAAGTCTTCAATCATCTTTTATAATGAACATCATCCCGAAACCTGAATATCGAAACTTCAGCAATGACAACTCTATCTATCTGCTTACCCTATCCGTAGAGTAGCATTTTACTTTCCTGCATCTTAGTTAAATTAGAAAATACCAAAAAAAAACCCTACCTGCTCTATTAAACTCATCCTATTAGCTACTATACTCTGAGGTATTCAATTCATTTCGATTCGCTCCGATTTTAAGAACGACACATGAGTCAGACTTACAGCTTACTACCCTAATACCCTTAGAGCAGTAGGTTGTAATAAAGCTTAGGCTTCCCAGCAAAATATAAATTTAAAACCCTCTGATCACCCTGTCGCGCCCCAATCCGACACGGTTGTCAACGCAACGGAAGGAGGACACGACAATGAGATGTTTTAAGTTTGTAAAGCTGGGGACCTAAGTTTATTACGGCTGTATAGCAGCTGTATGACCTAGGGTCGTTCTTCAAGCTAATCGTATTGTGAAACGGAAGTATCAAGACAAGTTGTTTAATTTAGTGATGGGATTTTGAAACAGAGTTTTGAGTGGGTTTTTGTTACTTAGGTCCGTAAATTAAAGCAATAAAAAGTAAATAAATGGAAAACAGAAATAGGGATGAAATCAGTATGGAGGAGATGTGTTTATTATGACTTCGTTAGCTTATGCGGGGGTGATGCTAGGGTTTTGATATGAAAACATCTTTTAAAGGTTTGTGTCCTGTATGAACTTAATTGTTCGTAGTGTAAACACTAGCACCCTACTGATTGGGGAGACCAATCAGTATGTCACTGAGTACTAGGCCAAGTTGAGTCTGATCGGAGGAGAATGCTCAACTCTTCAACGTTATTCAGTGACGGAGTAACGACCCTTCTTGGAATATTAATTCCTGGGTGCATGAGATAGAGTAACATACCCACTAAGATTCCGACCTTTCTTAACACTACGGGGACAACGAAGTCAAACAAGGCATTTAAGATTAAGACTTGGTTTAGTGACTATTAACTTTATATTAATGGTTATATTTTAGTCTAGAGCTTTCATCACGGTGTACAGTGCGATTATGCATTTCCACAGTTTTCCAGGCCCGAGATGTACTAACGGTGTACAGTGCAATTAAGCATTTCCACAGTGTTCCAGATCTTTAGGTGTACTAACGGTGTACAGTGCGATCAAGCATTTCCACAGCTTTGAAGTTAAACCAGGATGTGACACAGTCTTCAACCACCGACATTTCCTTAGCTTCTATGTATTTGTACTTCACCGAAGGTGTTTCCAACATTACACGAAGTACAGTGCCGTTTACCATGGTCTTTCCGGGATCACATACTTTATGGTCACTCTAGATTAATTTAAACTAAGTTTGTATTAAATCTCAACCATCTATGATATAAACCAGCCCTCACTATTTCCCAATAAATCCCTGATTGATTCATGGTGTACTATACGAATGGTTTTAAACAATATTTCCACAGCTATGCAATTCAGACCATGTTTACAGTTTCAGAAAACATAGATAGGTAGTGACCGTTTGATCAAGGTTCGCGACTCCTTGTCATAATGGTTCTAACCACGTTTAATGGGAGGAATGGCGATTAGGTTTAGAAATTGATAAGCATCAAATAGATAGTATATTTTATATTAATTTATCCCTATATTTATATACATTTTATTGCATTAATATGATTTTAGATACTTATTTTGTTAATAATTGCAGAAATGTATTTTAATTGAAGAATGAAGAAAAAGGACAAGAACGAGACCAGAACTGAAGATTTAAAGCACTTAAAGAAATAGAGATTAAAGACCTTGAAGAAATGAAGACTAAAAGAGTTAAAATGAAGAATTAGGCCAAGAAGACAAAAGAAATCCGGTTATGAAGATTGAGAGTTCAAATATTAAGCCCAAGCCCAAAATTAGAATATTCTGGAAATTACATTCAACCGGAGGTTGGATTAACCAACCGGCGGTTGAGCTTTAGGGTTTAAGGCGGTGGAGACACGTGGTGTTGTACCCGGATTCAAATTACTTCAACCGGCGGTTGGAGTATTCAACCGGCGGTTGGAAGGTCGGTGATGTCGCCTATGAAAGCGCGTCTTGTTTTATAATTTATAAATAGAAATACCTAATAAATACTTTCAAGCAACCAGGCAAGAATACCCGATCAATTGTAAATATAGATTTGGTAAGTCATATTCGAACACAGGGAAAAGGTGGAATATTTAAAATAGAAATAAACAATTAACTATTAACTAGAAAACATTAAATATGGGGGGCGTTTTAGTTCCGTACGAACAATTCAGAAAACATTTAATTAAAATTAACAAACGTAAATAAAACTTTAAATTAAAATAATAAATAAATAATAACAATAAATCCTAATTGGAAGGAATAAGTAATTGTATAGTTAATGTCACTTAGATTCATATTTCCCGATTTATTACGTATTGATTATCTAATTGTGATTTCTTTAGATCAACTTAATACCAAATTCTTCAATGAATACTAAGTCGAATATGAACTAGCCAACGTTTCGGGTCCAACTAATTCCTATAATCTAGGGTCCAACATTAAAACACTGGTTTCAATGTCTCAAGATGATCAGTCAATTGTGTGCCTTTCCCTAAATTATGCATTAAACATTCACAACGCGTTATAATTAACTTTATTGGTATGACTCAACAATACCCAATAATTAACTTATTGTCTTGCTCATTTTAAAGTAGATTATTATTGTATACTCGACCTATCAGACTCAACGTATTTAGCGATGACCAAAACCCTAAAGTTATGACCATCAATAATTAATAACATTAAAGGAACTCAATCTCATCAACATTATTAACCACGTGAAGCAACAATAATAACTAGTTACCAATAAACAAGTGTCCACGAGCAATATAACCGTTTTCAATCAAATAACTTATTCAATACGCAATTATAATCGTTCAATAATCATAATCTAAATTAAATCAACTACACAATCACATTAAATATTCAATTCATCATCAAAACAATATATATCAGATTCAATAAATCAAATTCTTCAATGAAATAAGGAAACGAAAATATACCGAATCGATTAACGACAAACTACGAGAGATTAGAGCGAATTATCCTCGTTCTTCACCTTTCGTACCTCCAAACTAACCCTATTTTACGAATTATAAACCCTACAGTCGTATTCTAACTACTGAAAACGAAAAACAATAAAAAAACTATCGAAATAGGGTTTTTTCGTGAATTTATACTTCTGTGGTTTTTGATCCATACGGCGTATGGATTTCTATACGGCGTATGGATTGATTTCAAGTCCAGCCCAAGTCCGCGTAACCTTGGCTTCCACTACAGCAATCCATACGGCGTATGGAATTCCATACGGCGTATGGATGCTTTTTCCAGCCGATTTTTGACTTTTCTTCATTTCTTCTTTTCTTCGACTTCGGCTTTACTTTATTCTTCAAATATGTATCATTTAGCTTGATTATTGACTGTTTTCCGTTCCTTTTCCATAAACGCTCCATTTCCAAATCTAATTGCAAATATGAACGAAATCAATATCTATTCTAAACAAAATGCAATAAAAACATTTCAAGATTAGGGGTAAAATACTACTAAAATATAGTACTTTTGAGCGTTTATCAAACATCCCCCACTTGAATCCTACTTGTCCTCAAGTAGACTATCGATTCAAAAATCAAATTCTTAAGAAAACAGTCATCTATATTAATCTAAATAACTAAAAGAGGAATTGCACAACATCACCCATCTTCAACTCAAATGTTTAAATTTAAAAATCTGTTAATTCTAAAAACAATTATTAAGAAACTATGAGATTTACAAAAATTGATCTACACATAGAGTTATTATTCTTAAACATCAAATAGTTCACAATGATTACTGATATTGTTATCCACTTAAACAATCTATAATTGAATACTCGAGCTCAACTTATTATTATTCGCATAAATATTCCCTTAGACTCCCAAAAACTATATACTTTCATATTCATAATATGCCAATATTACATATCTTGAAATTTAATCAAAACAATCATTTTTCAAATCAAGACAGAGGTGACAGGTCTGTGCCTCAACACAACAAAGCAATATAACTTGATTTTGGTTTAGCAATAATGTTTTTAGTCAAACCATTGGTGACAGGTCTGTACCTTAGTACAACAAAGCGACTTAGTTTGACCACATTTTAAAATTATGAGTTTTTAAACTCTTTTGCTCTTTTTCATTAGATATACTGACGGAGACCAGGTCTGTACTTTCGTACAACAGAGGAAACAACACCCAGTATATCCCCAAATGATGTTAATTAAATTCCCAAAAATATGGCATATCACACATTACTAATATGAAAATTAAGACATACGTCATACATAGCTAAAGTTCATCTACAAGTAACATTTACTCTTTAATTATCATTTCTTAACAGCTCGAACATTCTCATATAAATTGCCTATCAATACATCATATAATGAAGCTAAATAACATCTTTAATAGCTTTAGTATTTAATTAAAAGTGTAGAAAATTTTTAAATTTAACCTACATAGTTACAAAATAATTATCTCTAGAAAACAAAAATTTTAATGCAAAAATTTGCTTGAAAAATGGCCAACTCATAACCTCCTAGTTACTTATCTTAATAAAATAACTATTAATCAAATTACAAAATCATCTACTTATTAACAGAACAATTATGTGGAATTTAAACTTCTTTTCTCTCCCATCCCCCACTTAAAGATGTACAAAGCCCTCATTGTACAAATAATGAAATACTTAAAACGGGAAAAAGAGAAAAGAACTTAGAACAGAAAAACTCCCCTGGAATAGTGTGCAGTTTAATGACAAGGATGATACGAATTCCCCACATCCTTTCGATTCAATTATTCGTTGCGCTGAACTTACTGCCAGCATGACACGTACTCACAACACAATTCTGAGGGAACAATCAACAAACATAATTAAATAATACCAAATTAAAACATCCTAATTAAAAACAACTACTACCAAATCCTAAAACTACCAATCCAACACAATTAATAAAACCCAAAAATAAAAACAGTCATAATAATAATAATAAAACAATAATAATAATAGTGTCTGGAATCATAAACCAAATAGGATGAACATCATCCTAGTCACTGTCATCGTCCTGACGATACTGGTACTGATGAGAAGGCGCTCCATACTCTGACTGCGATGGTGGTGGTGGTCGTGGCATGAACTCTGGTGGCATCTGGTACTGGAATGGCTGATATGTGGGTCCAGAAGGAAACTGACCAAACAGCTGCTCAAACAAGCCATCCTGGTAGTCCAAGTGTGCACTAGTCTGATGGAAATGCTGTCTCTGCATAAGATCTAACTGATCAAACCTCTGGGTCTGATGTAACTGCATCTGGTGCATCTGCTGAGACAACTGATCAAACTCCGTAGCATAACCTCTGTTACGGCCTCGTGCCGTACCTCGACCTCTATCGCTACCACTCGTATCTCCTCTAGCTCTAGCCTGCCTCGACTGCAAAGTCTGTCCTACCGGAGTAATCGGAACCCAGTAATACATCTCTGTAGGACCACCATAAGTGATGCATGGCTCAATGAGAGCAAACGCCTCCAACCGGCGTGCAGTCAGCCAACCCATACTAGGCTGAACAATCGTGCATGAACCCATCTCATCCTGAGTAGCTAAACCAAAGTATCTCGCCAATCGAGTAACGAAGTGACCTCCACACAAACTACTACCATCTCTAGTACCAGTAGCTCTCTTCGACATCCACTTAGCCAACCTCCAAGGTACATTCACTAACCTCTTCCTGATAATCGAACTCAAATAAAACAAGTCAGGCCTCGAAACTTTCTCAGGCCCCTCCTTGCGACCCACAATGGTGTAAGTCAACAATCTGTGAATGAGTCGATGACGAGGATCTCGAATACGCGTGTAAGAAGGTGTCGAACTACCATAACTACCCTGGGCAATAAACTGCCACTCCTGCTCAATCTCCAAATCAGTGAGCTTCTTCACAGCACCTGCAGAAATGTGGTTTAGAAAGTGAGGGTTATCCAGCTCATTGGGCTCATAAAGCCCCAATCCCAAAGCAAACTGAACCAAGGTCATCTGTCTGGGCTGTCCCCCTAGCTGGAAGAAAATGGAGTTCTCAGTCCATTGGGTCGACCTGGCATTAAACCTAAAAGTGCTATAAAACTCAACAACCAACTCTCTGTAGATATCCTCCCTGATACTGAATAACCGGGACCAAGCATAGGAAACAAATCCAATGTTTCCATTCTCTAGTGCATATGGAACAGCAAGTAAATTCCTAATGGCTTCAACACCATTAGTAAACCCCTCTCTAGCAATCACATGCTCCAAAACATTCCAGTTAACAGCATCAAACACCTCAATAGACTGGCCAATATTGGAAGCCAGACTATCTCTAAACTGCATCCTAGCAGTCTCAGAATATGACCCATGAAAAATGAGGTATCTATGTGATCTAATCAACGGGTTTCCCAAAGTTTCACCTCCTCGTGCTCTCCTGTTAGACATGATAACTGCTAAACAAAACAATTGTTAATAATACTAAATAAGCAGTTAATTGCAAAAAGGTCACTAAAAATTTCGGCAGCATTTCGGCTTAAAATTAAATAATCCACCATAAAGGTTTAGCCTAAAACTACCGCAACAACCAATTTCATGAACCGACATTGCAATTTTTTAAACAAAAACTACTCAATATGCATACATGTATATACTTAATTAAATATCCCTGACAATTGCCTAATCAAATGTATTATAATAACTTGGTACCATTATGAATATACGAAATTGCAAAATCACTAAACTCGAGTATTAGCAACTAGCAAACATCCATACAATCTCAAAATGAATTATTGTAACACAATTAATCAAAATAACAACTTATCACATAACCGTAATCACAAACACTTGTGTACCAAACAAATATTTGCATTAATCATTATGTGGTCAGAAAATTAATAAGCACTAAATTAAAACATAGCATAATTGAGTTTCTTATATTCACATTTAATCATCACTAACGAATAATTCGAATAACACCAAATATGCAATACAATAGAAAAACGAACATAACATTGCAATGCATAGAGCAACTAGAACATAAATCAATCAAAACATGCTAATAATCATACGCATATCCGAAATACCCAAAAATTTACAATAAACCCTAACTTCCAAACGAGTGATTTAACCAACGAAAATGAAAACGGGAAGTTATACCTTGTAGAGGAAAGTGCGTGTAACACGAATATGCAAAAATGGCGATGAATGCGTGGCCGGAATTTCCGTTTGGGGGTTGTGGGTGTGAAAGCCGTAGGTGGTATTGAGAAAAAGGTTTTTGGAATGAAAAATGGGGAAGAAAGTAGGCTGCTGGCGGTTTTCTGCATTTTTGATCCATACGGCGTATGGATTAAACAGGCCCAGGTCAACTCATTAAACCCAGTCAACGGCCTGGTCCAGCGGCCCAATCAATCCATACGGCGTATGGATTGAAAAATCAGAATTTTTTCAAAAACGATTTTCAACCCATTTTTAACCCAAATTCATCACTAACTTTATATAATTAAATTTCAAACCTGGATGATAATCACGACTTCAAAATCTTCACAATTCCACACTATAAAATAAATAACAATAATTAACAAACATTAAAAAGAATAATATTCAAAATAATACTTAATATTCAAATCACACATTCAAAAACCAAAAATCCAAAACAAACAAAAGTCTAGCATAATCCAAAATAAACCAAAATGTTAGAAACAATCCAATAGCATAAGAAATATAAAAGAGGTTAGAATCACTGATTCGGATAGATAGCAAGGAAATGCTCAGTGATTATGGGAATGATGTTAATGATCCCATGACCAAAATTTGGAAAATTTGCCAAATGCTCGTTAACCACAGGAAGCAGATAAATTAAATCCCAGCTAATCTTCAATACTGACTTAGTTACTTCTCCTTCTTCATCCCATACTTCATCATTACCAACTAACTTAACCTCTCGCTCCGGACTATCATCCTCAAGCTCACCAATAAATTCTAAACATGACTCTCCAATCTAATGATGCTTGCTCGTCAATGGAGCTTCCTTCAAACTTCTGATTAAGCTTTCAATCTCACCCAAAACTTGCTCTTGAAGTCTGTTAAAACACAAACCTGAACTCCTGAATATCTCAACAAATCTCATGTAGATTTCCACCATTCCATAGTGGAAATGTTCATTTGGGTACAGAATCTTAGTCTCATCCACTAACTCTCTCATATTCGCCACAAGATATGATGCTAAATCAATTTCACCAGTTGGGTGAATAAAATCCGGGCGTGGTCTTCCTTCCTCTTCCTTAGCAAGACGATCTAACTGTTCAACCATTCTATTCATGTGATAGTGAATAGTGTTACTCACTACAAAACAATGAGGTGTCTCATCCTTGAGATGATCATCTACTTTTAACAATTGAACCAGATCCTTTAAACCAGTTAAAAATTCCTTATCAGCTTCGGAAGTTGGATGACCTGTTAACTCATACAAAGCTTTAACCATACGACTAAGACATGCGGCCTGTTTAGCCGAATAAGGAAACGAATGTTGTCTTAAAATTTCATAAATCTCAACATATCGCCTCTTTTGATTGGCAAAGAATACTTTTTCCTCTTCGATCCTTAAGGTTATAGATTCCTCAAAATCAAAAAGATCATCCAGAAACTGCTGAGAATCTCCAAATTGTCTTTCCACTTCTACACTATCTACTAAGTTCTGTACTAGTGCCAGTTGATAGTCGGAGAAATAAACATGGGAAATCCTGATTAGTTCAGCTGTAAAAGGATGTCCCATCTCACATTCGCAATTGCCCCCACTAATTCTTCACATGACGACGTGATAGGCACAACCTTTCGGCCCAAATGAGTGAATGATGGAATTTCACTTTCTACTCTTGACTCCAAACTCTCAGAATCATAAATACCAACCAAATCGTAATTGTTTGCATCACTTTCAAAACTCCTCGCCATTGGACAAACCTAAATAAAAATAAATCTGAAAATACAAAACACCACTAACGAAAAACAAGTTAGTTCACACAAAATAAACAAAAATTAAATAACACGTACAATTTTAAATAAATGGAACTCCAACCGGCGGACGGATTTCCATCCGCCGGTTGAAACTAAAACCCCAAAAGTTTAACCAATTAAAAAATAATTAGTTTCAACCAGTGACGGATTAAAAACTTTTTACAAAATTAATTAAACTAATTAAAACAACCTTACTGAAACTTAATTAACAAAAGTTACTTTTAAAAAAAACAAATTAAAGATTACTAATTTCTACTTAAATAAACACAACTGCTTTCCCCGGCAGCGGCGCCAAAAACTTGATGTCGCCTATGAAAGCGCGTCTTGTTATATAATTTATAAATAGAAATACCTAATAAATACTTTCAAGCAACCAGGCAAGAATACCCGATCAATTGTAAATATAGATTTGGTAAGTCAGATTCGAACACAGGGAAAAGGTGGAATATTTAAAATAGAAATTAACAATTAACTATTAACTAGAAAACAGTAAATATGGGGGGCGTTTTAGTTCCGTACGAACAATTCAGAAAACATTTAATTAAAATAAACAAACGTAAATAAAACTTTAAATTAAAATAATAAATAAATAATAACAATAAATCCTAATTGGAAGGAATAAGTAATTGTATAGTTAATGTCACTTAGATTCATATTTCCCGATTTATTACGTATTGATTATCTAATTGTGATTTCTTTAGATCAACTTAATACCAAATTCTTCAATGAATACTAAGTCGAATTTGAACTAGCCAACGTTTCGGGTCCAACTAATTCCTATAATCTAGGGTCCAACATTAAAACACTGGTTTCAATGTCACAAGATGATCAGTCAATTGTGTGCCTTTCGCTAAATTATGCATTAAACATTCACAACGCGTTATAATTAACTCTATTGGTATCACTCAACAATACCCAATAATTAACTTATTGTCTTGCTCATTTTAAAGTAGATTATTATTGTATACTCGACCTATCAGACTCAACGTATTTAGCAATGACCAAAACCCTAAAGTTATGACCATCAATAATTAATAACATTAAAGGAACTCAATCTCATCAACATTATTAACCACGTGAAGCAACAATAATAACTAGTTACCAATAAACAAGTGTCCACGAGCAATATAACCGTTTTCAATCAAATAACTTATTCAATACGCAATTATAATCGTTCAATAATCATAATCTAAATTAAATCAACTACACAATCACATTAAATATTCAATTCATCATCAAAACAATATATATCAGATTCGATAAATCAAATTCTTCAATGAAATAAGGAAACAAAAATATACCGAATCGATTAAAGACAAACTACGAGAGATTAGAGCGAATTATCCTCGTTCTTCACCTTTCGTACCTCCAAACTAACCCTATTTTACGAATTATAAACCCTACAGTCGTATTCTAACTACTGAAAACGAAAAACAATAAAAAAAACTATCGAAATAGGGTTTTTTCGCGAATTTATACTTCTGTGGTTTTTTATTTATACGGCGTATGGATTTCTATACGGCGTATGGATTGATTTCAAGCCCAGCCCAAGTCCGCGTAACCTGGGCTTCCACTACAGCAATCCATACGGCGTATGGATGCTTTTTCCAGCCGATTTTTGACTTTTCTTCATTTCTTCTTTTCTTCGACTTCGGCTTTACTTTATTCTTCAAATATGTATCATTTAGCTTGATTATTGACTGTTTTCCGTTCCTTTTCCATAAACGCACCATTTCCACATCTAATTGCAAATATGAACGAAATCAATATCTGTTCTAAACAAAATGCAATAAAAACATTCAAGATTAGGGGTAAAATACTACTAAAATATAGTACTTTTGAGCGTTTATCAGTCGGCCTGAAAAAGTATAAATAGAGGCTTAAGTTAGGTCATTTGATATACGATTCAAGAATACTAAACCGAAAGTTAGGGTTTTAGGACGACTTTAAGGTGCGATTTTGGAGGCAAAGGAGCTAGGGTTTGAAGGCCAATAACCCTAGGAAAAGCTGGTTTGCTAATTGGTTCGGTTTCTTTATCCTTGTAACTTTATTAATCTTTTGGGTTATTTTAGATATTGTTTATTTGGATTAATTGCTTATTAGGTTTTCATTATGAATGTTTAAATGTATGTTTATTAGATTTATTATATGAATTATATGTTTATGTTGGAACTATATTATTTAATGTTTATTATACAAGAATTGTCTGTGTTATGTTAATATTGATAAAAGTTAACTGATTTATATAGATAACTTTACGAAGCTAGTGAGTTTTATAAGTTAATTAATGATTATCAATTATTAATGATAAGTAACACTGTAATTCAACCGAAGCTAGGAATTGTATTAATATTCTGCTGATAGATCTTAATAAATAGTAATATTGTACTTAATCTTTGGCAATCCTATTATATAAAAATTATCTTAATCTTTGTGATTTTCTACATTAGTAATTCACCAATAATAATAGCCAACAAAGCAAATAGACATAAGTTGATATAATACGTTTAATAAATAATTGTTTAAATAGTTATAATCTTCTATCCAATTGAGTATACTTAAGTTGTTTCCTAAAACTTATCTATTAGAATCTGTATCGAAAATATAAATATAAATATGTTCGTTCGGAACTAAAACGTCCCCCTTATCTTGTAGATTATTGTAAATTGGATCCTTGTATTTAATTGTATTATAGTTGTAAATATTTGTAATTAGAATAAATAGATAATTAGTTATAAATAAGAATAACGTTTTCCTGTGTTCCTTGTGTTCGAATTTGGACTTACTTATTAAGCTATATTACATGAACGGGTTAATCTTGCCTGAATTGTGTGATAGTATTATTTAGTATTTCCTTAATTAAACTTGTTATTATAATTGCATATACTTTTCACCACATCAAGTTTTTGGCGCCGCTGCCGGGGAACACTTAACCGGTTGAACTTTTGTTTTACCGGGGGAGCGGTGTATTTTATTTTAAAACTAATTATTTTACTTGTATAATTTTTTATTTCTGATACTTTGCAAAATCGATAAGAAAATTATCGGCTCACCCATTGAGAATACTGACAAAAACAAAGGTATAAGGAGAGTAAAGCCCTACCTCATTGATTTATCATATAAGAGATAAGGTGCTTCTCAAAAGAAATAGGTTTTTAATAAGCTTAGCGCTGACCTGTTTCTCCGCTTTTGTGTACTATCAATGGAGCTACCGAGATCTATTGATTAAGCATTGTAAAATAAATTTAATTAAATATGTATAATTATGTAAATGAATTCTATTTGTATAATATGTTTTACTTGTACTATGTGTGTTCTAAATTAAGTAATAATTTGTGTATACAGACTCCGTTAACTGTTATTGAAATAGAAAATAAGCAAATGGAAATCTTGAATGAAACTGTGGAATGCAAGGATGTCTGTGTTGATGAACATTCTCTTAGGAAATTTGATAACCCTACACTAGATACTATATCTGAAGAAGAAGAAGAGGATTTAGATAGTATGTCTCAAGAAGAAGGAAATGATTTAGGTATTAACACTGATGTTGAAGATATTAATTAGGAAGGATACCTGTGCCAGTAGTTAGTACGAGAGGTGGATTGATTCAACTTTTAGAAGTAGGGAAAAATGATACATATCATATTATGGCTGTTATCAGGGTATCTACTTATGAATTTACACCTGAACAAAAGTACATAATTGAAAAGATTGAAAAAGAATATGAAGATTGGCATAATCCTAACCAGACCCGGATGGTGAATTATTTTGATAAGTATGTGACTGAACTAATGGACACGCTATATCAGCAAGAAGCTCAAGAGGAAGATTTCTTTGAAGGGCAGAAGATTTTGTATTCATGTGTCTACAGAGCATTGACTAGATATCCGTTTCCGTATTCTGATAAACAAATTAGTTTACTGGAATCATACAAGCATCATATGGATTGGGCAACTGGAAATCCAATGCAAATGGCGGATATTTGTTTGATAGAAGAGTTGCAGGAAGTGATTAGCTTAATGGAACAAAAAGATTATAAAAATTGCAGCACTTACTATGTAGATTGCACAGTGGAATATTATGCGCATCAAATGATAAATGATTTGTACTATCCCGCACAAGAAGAGTTAAGAAGGAGAGTTCCGGAGGGGATATCTGAAGTGGCATTAGTTAATGTGGCAAACTACGTGATTATGGAGCTTAAATCAATTTTTCAAGGAAGGAATCATTTTTGTCATAATGATCTATTTCACTTAGGATTATCTCAGATTTATACAAAAATGATAAATATGTTTAGATTTTCGGGATTGTTGTTTACTGAGCGTCAGAGAGAGTTAATGAAAGGAATAGTATGGGAAGTTGAAGAGGTAGTGAGAAATTCTACGACTGGAAAGTATGAAATGTTACATTTAGGATTTTATGGTTTTATGGATGAGTTAAGACGTAAGCATCAAGAACGTGAAGTAAAGGAAGTAAATGGATATAAGGTAATTGATGAGGAAGGACATGTAGCAAAGATAATAAAGAAAATAATGAGGGAATTTATGAATTACAAATAGCAGCAGATGAACATTACCGACATTTTGAAGATTCTACTGCTCAAGTGCCTGATATCACTAAAATCATGTTTAGATACTTTTTAAGAATCTTTCCCCCTGACCAGAGAGTTCCTATACACTTTATGCTACAAAATGGTTACTATGTTTCACCACTAGCTCGAGAATGGGTTCATCAACCTTGAAGACATTTGCACATTCTTATTTTTATTTGGAATTTTTCATTTTGTTATTAGTTATGATTTCTTTTAAACTTTAGTTGTTTGTTTGTTTATGGATATTAAGTTTTTAATATATGTGTTATTTTAGGAATAATTTTCATGTTTATTATTATTATTATTTTTTTAGTAATATTTAAGTGGTTAAATGTTTTCATTATTAATCTCGGTTATATTATGTAAGGTATGATACGTTTCAATTAAATAACCATATTTTATGACTACATTAAAAATCATTTTAAGATTCATATTGGATTTTATCCTTACTTTTATAAGTTTTTTTATGACATCGTAAAATGTTTATAATTTTGGTTTGACAAGTATGAGTTATTCTATGAGAATTGTTAAAATATTTTGATAAATATAATGGAAGTAGATATGAGGAATTTAACTATGTTATATGCTAGACTTTTAATTGTTAACTTAATAAATGAATGGTTTTTCTTTGAATATTGGTATTATTTTAATTAAGGTGTGGATACATTAATTCAGTGATAGTTTTTATTTAATTATTCTTTATAGTTAGGATTTTTAGAATCTGAATTGTATATATGTTTTTGCTATAAAAATAATTACTATAAAACACACTAGATAATGATATGAAACATTGATGAAGAAACATTTTAATCAATTATTTGAAGAAAATGAAGTTTGTTAAATAAGTTTAACATTATTAAAGAATTAAGTGTGTTAATATTAGAAATATTGTGTGGCTATTTTAGTTTTGGGATAAGTTTAAGAAACTATAATTATTAGAAAACATTAGGAAATCAATAGTTGTAGGTACCCAACTAGCGATTGAATGCTTATCTGAATAGCAGTAGTTTAATAAGTTTTTATACATAATAAGCCATAGGAAATAATAGCATGTGTTTATATGTTTTTGAAATATCTTTAATTTGTACTTTTTATTTTAATTTTTGGTACGTTTAATTTGTTTGCCTGTTTATTTTAGACTACCATTGCCATTTTTCGAAGTGGGCATTTAGTATACAATATGATATAATACAGTATGATACAATGTATGGTATAAAATACAGACTAGTATTTCAGAACAAGTACAGCTGAACAATGCATTGGGATTTTTTTTTTTTTGGAAATTTAATAAGTTTATCTTATTAATTGTGAACTTTGTGGGTGTGTTCACTGGAAACCCTCACGAGACTATAACTCATCCACTTGGGATACCGAGGGGTTTAAAGGCTTATTGCATATGCTAAATGCAATCGTGATTAACTACGAAAGTGTGGATGTTGTATATTATTTTTCAAGAGATGAAGGAATCAACCAAGAAGATTTTTTTTAGCCGATGATGAAATTTATAATTTCAGTCAGGGGAGTTTTTCTGTTCTGTAACACCCCCGAAATTCACTGTTTTGCGGAAGCATAGTTTGGGGTGTTACTAATCAAATATCAAAGCACAAGATATACAGCAAACGACCTCTAAATGAGACGTTTTGTAAAATAATTACATTTCATAATTAAATCGTTTGAAAACATATAGTTTTCTTTACAAAAATATGTAAGCCTAGAGTCCGCGTATGTGGCAGGAGATTCTATTACATAACCATAGTTACAAAAGATAATGCCAAAGAATCTCCGTTAAATGCAGTTTGGAAATCATGCGACTCTAGCTAGTAATCCTGGAGTGATCCTACTCCGTAAGTGTACCTGAGAATACATGCTAAAAAGGGTCAACCAAAAGGTTGGTGAATCTCACAGGTTTATCAGTAAATAATCAGTTTGAACACAAGATTTCATCAGTAGTGCCCGTAGGCGTATATCAAGTATTTGCAAATCTCGCAAAAGTAAAGTAATCAAGTTATACCGTTGCCATGAGGCTCACAATCGAAGCTTAACCCGTAAA
The DNA here is from genome assembly GCA_949592205.1 of Helichrysum umbraculigerum. Lineage (NCBI taxonomy): Eukaryota > Viridiplantae > Streptophyta > Magnoliopsida > Asterales > Asteraceae > Helichrysum > Helichrysum umbraculigerum. Next base: position 89,928,551 of record CATIUR010000002.1, on the reverse strand, counting down.
TAATCAGTTGCTCCCGTGACATGCTCAAACTTGAGCAAGCATAAGTAACGAAATAATAGTCGCCCGTTTATACATAACGGTTCATGGTAGCGCTACTACCCCGGGCGGGGAGGGTCATTTCCCTAATGGATCCATTAACTACTGTTCGCGCTTAAGTACATAACTAACGATATATGATGGAGAGACTTCAGTAAATAGTAAGTAACTCATGCAATTCCGTTTGGTATAGTAAACAGTTTAGTACTTGTGTTCAAGAAAAATCAGTAGCATGTATCTCCCCCAATAAGTTAAAACAGTAAAAGTGGGGCCGTAAGACTCACCTGAGTCAAGCAGTGGTAAATAGCAAGTAGTAGTAAAGCAAGTAGGTTCTCCGAACCCGTGACCTTCTAGTGCCTAAACACGTAAGGTTAAGTAAGTAGATGTCTCGCAAGACCATCTAGGCTAGTTGTTCATACAACCCGTTGTGTTTAAATGTTGGTTTGTTCGCGTTCGTAACAAAGTATACGGCCCGTTGGTGATTTGTTATAATTAAAGTTTATCATTCAATACGCAAATTAAAGTAATTGTAATAGGAAAGTATGTTTTATTATGATTGTTAGGTCGTATCGTATAAGGATTTGAGGTTGTAAAAGTTCGACACTTAGTGAAAATGTGAGTTTTCAAGGTTCTGGTTTGTGCGACGTAGCATGCGACGTTGCAAGCGACGTAAGGTGCGACGTAGGCAGGTACGTCGCATGATGCGACCTTCGCAAATCAATGCGACGTAGGGGGAGACGTCGCTAATGCGACGTTGCTTCGGTTTACGACGTTAAAGTCTACGTCGCTACGTGCGACGTCCGCAAATTAATGCGACGTAAGGGGCTGCGTCGCTAGTGCGACGCTGGGATTTTTGTGCGACGTAGGCCGCGACGTCGCAGAGGCCCCTGGCCAGGTGCGACGTAGCGGTCTGATGGCCGGAATTTTTGTCGAAAACGAGTTTCCCGGTTTCCGTTGGGTCCAAATCTTTTACCCAACCCTTATATGAACATATTAAGCCTATTTAAACCATAAACTAGTAAAAATGATCGAAAACGAGAGATGTCGGGATTTGTCGGAAACTTACGCGGCGTCGGATTGAAAATCCGAAAAGATAGGAATGTAGATCGTGAGAAGGTGAACGTTTTCTTCCAAAGTAGTCACGAAATCCGGGTGCGTTTAGTATGTTTATTTGGTGATTTTGGTGGGTTTTGGTGGTGATGAAAGTTGAGAGAAAAAGATGAAGGAGAGAGAGAGGGAAAAGATGAAATGAAAAGAGAAAGGTGGGGAATGGGAGGTTATCCTCCCATTTTCCTGTCTCCGCTCCCCGTGCGGTGTTCGTTTGCTCCGTCGTTTAAACGTTAAATATCCATTTTACGCGTTTAATTATTTTTATAAAATTGCAAATCTAGTTAAATAATTTATTTAAATTATTTCCTTAAATCTTTAACAGTTTAAATTAAATTTAATTACTTTCGTCTTTAAATCGCGTAAGTTTTAAATCGGGTAGTACAAGGCAGTTACTAACTATTATAAAATAGCATTTCGGTCATAATTGCGTTATTTTAGTTTTTAAACATTTGTTCACCAACGTCCGTATTAACCGAATAGAATTTCATTCTATTTAAGTTGCGTACGATTTAACCAAATCGCATTTTCATATATATTTAACAATATATATAATTCGATACATAAATTAGCCTAACACAGAACTAATTACATGTATTAACGAAGAATTAGGCACTAATTCTAGTCCTAATTTGCCGGTTGTTACATGTTCTATTTTTCTTTCCCTTACTCACTTTTTGTTTATCATTTTTATACAATGAGGGCATTGTATAATTTAAGTGTGGGGATAGGGTTCGTAAGAAAAAGAATTTCTTTTAATTAAACATTTAAGTTTCTATTGTTCTTAAATTTTATCAAAATTTAAATTTTTTTTAAGTGAATAACTAAGTATTTATTAGTTAGAATATTTTTGTTAAAAGTTTTGTTTTGTATTTAAAAGTTTAGACTTTAATATGGATTAACAGTTTTGTATATATAATGTAAGCTATTTAATAAGGAAGTGATATATAGTTATATGATATGATGTACTAATAGGCAATCTATATGAAGATTTCTGAATTTTAATAAATTAATAAAATAACTTGTATATTATTTTATGATATATAATATGATGTATGACATAAAAGTCTTAATTTTTAAATTTATTATACAATAATTTTATATATCTTTTTAATTATGTGAGTACATTTGGGAGTATATATTGATCGTTTCCTCTGTTATACGAAAGTATAGACCTGGTCTCTATTAATATATACTTAAAAATTAAGTAAACGCAAGTCAAAAGTACTTGAAAAGTCTTAAAAATATAAAGATACCTAATGAGGTCGCCAAAATGGTTTGACCAAGTATGGTTTTGCTTAAACCTGAATCAAGTTATGTCGCTCTGTTGCATGAAAATGCAGACCTGTCACCAATGTCTTGATTCTTAAAAATGTATTTCATATATTTAATGGGAATATAAAAGTAAATTGTATAATTAAATTTAAAGGTATATCATATATGGAAATCATAAGTAATATACATACTAACAATAAAGGTGTATTCAGTAGTATGAATATAGATTGTTTAAAGTGGACAAATATATTAGTAATCATTCATGAACTATATATTACACAAATAATAATAATTTTTATTTATACATTATAGTTATCCATGTTAATTAAATTGTTTAAATTTTTGAAACAGATTTTTAATATTGGTATTCTGATTCTTAAATATTAGTTTGATGCTTATTTTTAAATTTTATTCAGTATTCTACTTGAGGACAAGCAGAACTTAAGTGTGGGGATATTTGATAAGCATCAAATAGATAGTATAGTTTATATTAATTTATCCCTATATTTATATACATTTTATTGCATTAATATGATTTTAGATACTTAGTTTGTTATTAATTGCAGAAATGTATTTTAATTGAAGAATGAAGAAAAAGGACAAGAACGAGACCAGAACTGAAGATTTAAAGCACTTAAAGAAATAGAGATTAAAGACCTTGAAGAAATGAAGACTAAAAGAGTTAAAATGAAGAATTTGGCCAAGAAGACAAAAGAAATCCGGTTATGAAGATTGAGAGTCCAAATATTAAGCCCAAGCCCGAAATTAGAATATTCTGGAAATTACATTCAACCGGCGGTTGGATTAACCAACCGGCGGTTGAGCTTTAGGGTTTAAGGCGGTGGAGACACGTGGTGTTGGACCCGGATTCAAATTACTTAAACTGGCGGTTGGAGTATTCAACCGGCGGTTGGAAGGTCGGCCTGAAAAAGTATAAATAGAGGCTTAAGTTAGGTCATTTGATATACGATTCAAGAATACTAAACCGAAAGTTAGGGTTTTAGGACGACTTTAAGGTGCAATTTTGGAGGCAAAGGAGCTAGGGTTTGAAGGCCAATAACCCTAGGAAAAGCTGGTTTGCTAATTGGTTCGGTTTCTTTATCCTTGTAACTTTATTAATCTTTTGGGTTATTTTAGATATTGTTTATTTGGATTAATTGCTTATTAGGTTTTCATTATGAATGTTTAAATGTATGTTTATTAGATTTATTATATGAATTATATGTTTATGTTGTAACTATATTATTTAATGTTTATTATACAAGAATTGTCTGTGTTATGTTAATATTGATAAAAGTTAACTGATTTATATAGATAACTTTACGAAGCTAGTGAGTTTTATAAGTTAATTAATGATTATCAATTATTAATGATAAGTAACACTGTAATTCAACCGAAGCTAGGAATTGTATTAATATTCTGTTGATAGATCTTAATAAATAGTAATATTGTACTTAATCTTTGGCAATGCTACTATATGAAAATTATCTTAATCTTTGTGATTTTCTACATTAGTAATTCACCAATAATAATAGCCAACAAAGCAAATAGACATAAGTTGATATAATACGTTTAATAAATAATTGTTTAAATAGTTATAATCTTCTATCCAATTGAGTATACTTAAGTTGTTTTCCTAAAACTTATCTATTAGAATCTGTATCGAAAATATAAATATAAATATGTTCGTTCGGAACTAAAACGCCCCCCTTATCTTGTAGATTATTGTAAATTGGATCCTTGTATTTAATTGTATTATAGTTGTAAATATTTGTAATTAGAATAAATAGATAATTAGTTATAAATAAGAATAACGTTTTCCTGTGTTCCTTGTGTTCGAATTTGGACTTACTTATTACGCTATATTACATGAACGGGTTAATCTTGCCTGAATTGTGTGATAGTATTATTTAGTATTTCCTTAATTAAACTTGTTATTATAATTGAATATACTTTTCACCACATCAGAAATTCATAAATACAAGGTTAATAAATCACCGGTTTTCATTTCATAATATAACTGGGATCATTACTTCCACAACAGATTGTGCCCACGACTTTCATAGCTTCCACGTTCCGTACTACACACATAAGTGATGATTCCGGCGCTATACAAATGAAAGCCGTATAACGTTACCTCCGTTGTTTCATAATGTTATCATCCCAATCATATATTTAAAGTAGCATCACCCCACACATATATAAACTAACTACATCATAACAAACACATAAGGAAACTACTCACTACGCATAATAACAGGTCCTAAATCTAGCATAACAACAATAGCAATTATCATTATAATAGATAAGGAAAGAAGTAACCGTTAATAAAACGTAGATTGAATAAGCGTTTAGAGAGAGAGTACAAGCAGAACTTCCGCAATATCCTTGAAAATATTACAATAAAAGCCCCTGGACTATTCCCTATGCTATTACAAAAGTAGCCCCTCCGTTAGTTTCAGTTAAATATTAACTGAGAACTAACGAGATCAAACCCTAATTCTAGAGAGAGAAAGAAAGGAAGAGAAAATAGAGAGAGAGAGAGTGTGTGTGAGAGAGAAAGTGGAAATGGATAAATGTGTGGAATGGTGAGGTGTGTTTGAAGAATGAGAGGTGACCCCCTATTTATAGGCAAAGCTCCAAATCAGCCGTACAAGTCGTGAAGCACGCACGTACAAGCAAACGAAGCACAAACGGCCAGCATATGGGGGAAGGGGGGCCGTATACGGACTTCATAGGGCCTTATACGGTGTGTTAAAGGCCGTATACGGTTGCCAAGGCCATATACGGTCTCCGTCTGATTTCGTTCGTTGCTTAAAACGTCCGTATCTCCTTCGTTATGCGTCCGTTTGACCTGATTCTTTCGCCTGTGTGTCTTCGTAATTCCGTTACGCTTCTAATGGTGCCAATCTCACTGAAATTGGATGTGTATAACTTTAGCATAGCCGAAATCACTTTATAGGAGTTTGTAACCGTCCTGTCTTCTCCGTTCTTTGTCTGATTTGTATGATTCTCGATTTTCTCGTCTCGATATTACCTATTACAACATATCATAAGGTTAGAATATGTTTATCATAGGATAAATGAGGGTGCGAGAATTGGTTGCTGCTTATTTGCTCCGTTTTGCTCGTTATTTGGATGTTTTTAGTGATTTTAGTAGCAACGTCTATATTTTTAGCACTTTAGTGAATTTTAGTAAATAATGACTGTTTTGGAATGTTTTCACTAAAGATGTGCCCAAAAAGTGTGGAATAATGGCCTTGAAAACATGACTTTTTGCGTCACATCAAGTTATCCCACACTTAGGCGTTGCTTGTCCTCAAGAAACACTCAGTTTTTGAAAACATTTTAAAGCATTTTTAAAGCGAGCTTCAACATTTTTAAGAGTTACCACTGTCAGAAGCAAATAAGATAGTTTCAGAATATAGGGAAAGATAAGATGATCCTTTCTTGAACAAGAAAAGATTCTCTTAGGCATACATCCAAATCTCATGATCTTGGAGTACACATGACTAGGCGATCTCACAAAAGGTGGTCACTCAATTCACTCAAAGTATATCAGGTTTCCTATCAATCTAGAACAAACGAAATCGCTCAAATAGCCAGTCATGCAGCACTCATCGTCATAGGCTTGATCGAGAATCGGATATCCACCACTTAGGTGAGGACGGTGCTAATTATCCCAAGACATTCATGAGGGTTGTAGTGTTTGGTGAGGGGTAAAGGGTATGGATAGTGGTATTTTTGGGTTGTAGGGGTTGCTTATCTTAAAACAACTGAGATTATGAACAACTTTATTTCAGAACGGAGAGAAAGGTAGCTTTCGGTCTTCTATCAAAGGTCTTTAAGCTTTATTCTTGCGGAACTATTTTTCTTTTTCTTTTTCTTCTTTTTATTTTCTTTTTCTGCTTTTATACTTTTCTATTCTTCTTTTCTTCTTCAGAACTTCTTTGCCAGAGAATTTCCAAGGATATTTTTCTTTTGATTCCTTCAGAGATCCCTCATCTTGACCATTTCGAATCTTTTCACGGCGTCAATTTTACACACCAATGATTCTTCAATCTTTTGGAGAGTACGGAAAGGGTAGGATGAGATATTCTAAAATATGCTCTTCATGACCTAAGAAATTCTAAGATAAGTTTGGGAATATTTTGGGAAGTAGGGTTTATTGAGGGTTTTGTGAAGTGAAAGGTTTAGGCTCAACAGGGTTTACTAGGCGGATCATCGATACTAAAGATGAGCATCGGAAAGGGTTTTGGGCTTGAAGAGATATGTAAAAAAAAGGGTTTAAATACTAGGGAATGTCAAGGTCATCTAATTGCACCTATACCACGTACGGTACACACCAATGTGGTCTCGAAGCGTATGTCAAGAGCAAGTTCTAATTCAGAGATACATGCATCGGCACACACAAGAAATGAATAGTGAAGCATTAAAGATGAATGCTATTAGGCTCAAGATACCTCACTACAAATAGGTTTTTTATGTGCTTCGTCATGCTTCCATCAGATTTGTGACACCCCCAAAATTAAGTTTTGCGGAAGCGAGTTTTGGGTGCCACTAATCAAATATCAAACACCAAGATTCATAGCAAACAACTCTAAATGAGACGTTTTAGAAAATACATTACATTACCAAAAGTAATACAAAAGTAATGCAATAAAATCTCCAAGTATGTATGCATGCGACTCGCACTAGCTTAGCAAATCCTGCTGGGCATCCCTACTGTTGATGCGTACCTGAGAATGCATTACTAAAACGCGTCAACCAAAAGGTTGGTGAATCTCACAGGTTTGTAGTAAATAGTATCGTAAAGTTTAGTACAACAACAGTAAGTAAATAGCGTTTATAAACAAGTAATTCAGTAAGTAAGCAACAATTTCATACAAGAAATTTAGTAGTAAGAATCAATTACGCTCAGGTCATTAATTAAGTAATTTCAATTATGCATCGGTAATTAAGTAAGTAGTTTCCAATTACACATCGGTAATTAAATAAGTAATTCCAATTACACATCGGTAATTAAGTAAGTAGTTTCCAATTACACATCGGTAATTAAGTAAGTAGTTTCCAATTACACATCGGTAATTAAGTAAGTAATTCCAATTACACACAGGTAATTAAGTAAGTAAGGTCGGTCTATCTTGCCATGAGCCATCATAGTCGAAGTTTAACCTGTAATTTTGCCCCTCGTGAGTGCAACCCAAAGTCACTCATATGTAACGAGTAGAAAACACCTGTTTATACGAGTAACGGTTCGTGGTGGCGCTACCACCCAGGTGGTGATTGTCAGTCCCATATGGATCCATATACTAAAACTCGCGCTTATCTGATAATTAACAACTATGACTTCAGAGGCCTTCATTGGATTAACGTAAACTCATGCAAATGTGATATACCAGTAAGTAGTAGTTCCGTATCATAGTAATTCAGCAACTTTGTAAGTTCGTACAGTAGCAAGGTAGTAAGTAAGTAACGTAGTAAACAGTGAATCACTTTGATTTCATGTTAAAAATTTTTGGATAACTTTCTTACTTCTTCATTTGTAAAGTAGTATCAGTATCGTAGTAAAACAGTGATTCACTAAGTTTGTACAACAGCAATGTAGTATTTCAGTAGCGTAGTAAAATAGTAACTCACTTCGTTTGTAAAGTAGCAAAGTATCAATATCATAGTAAAACAGTGAGTCACTAAGTTTGTACAGTAGTAATTATAGTTCATCAGTAAAGTAGTAAAAATCATGGAGTAGTAACTCCGTACAATAGTAAATCAGTAATTTGTAATTCAGTAAGTACAAGTAATAAATCAATACACTTATATATGTATTCAAGTAAAACAAGTAATGCATCTCCCCCAAAACAGTAAAACAGTAAAAAGATGGGCTGTGAGACTCACCTGTAGAGCAAGCAATCCTAAAGTGCGCGCGTGAACCAACGTAATCTCCTAATGTCCTAAACACGCAAGATTGTATATTTGTAAGTGTACGTGTAGTAATTCATTTGTATACTTGTTCGTTTGGTTAATTATGTCCAACGTATTCGACTAGTATTATGTTTGCATTTTTCGAAATCCAATTAAGTTTGTAGTTTGTAAAAGTTTACGGCCCGTTGGTTGCGACTCGAGATTATATCACAAAAGTATAATAATGTTTGTTTCGTATTTAGATAGCTCGTATGATTGTGTTTTGTATTGTTTATAATTATTCGTGAACGTATAAAACCAATACTTAGTTATAAAAAGAAAGTTCGTCATTAAACTAATTCGGCGAGGCCGCACCGTTTTGGCCATAACTCCCTCATACGAACTCGGATTTAGGCGATCAAGCTGCCCAAATGACCGCGACTCAGAGATCTACAAATCTCAAAAAATATGGTCTGCTGAATTGGAGGTGATCCACTGGATCATGGACTTGATCCGCCGGATCATGACCAGATCATGAAAAATGCAGTTTTAAGGTGATCCGCCGGATCATGCCTTGATCCGCCGGATCATGGCATGTTTCAGGCTCTGTTTCGTGCAGATTACTTACAAAACCCATTTCAAATCCATTTTTGAACGTAATCTACTTATTGGAATGTTAATACATGATAATATAAGTATATTAAACTCGAAATCAAAGAAAAGTTCAAAGTTTCCTTACAATTTTTAGAACGGAGCCGTGAGGATGATGATGAACGATGAAGATGATGATTATGGAGCTAGGTGATGATGATGATCCAAGATGAAGATGGGGATGATGATTATTGTGTTGTGTTGTTGAGATGGAGAAGAGACCGAGAGAGTGAGAGCAGAGAAGAGATAGATAGATCAATATGTTTGTGAATTATTGGAGTCGGTTATATCCGGCTCCAATAATTGATGTTTGGTGGGTATTTTATACCCGTGTTCGTGTACCCGATCGTTATGTAGTATAATCTTTTAAAATGATAATTTTCTAAATATTATTTCGTATACATTTTTAATTGAAACATTCTATAAAAATACTTTCAATGAGATATAAAAATATATCTTAGTTTAGCTCAAAATACATGGATAGTTTTCTGTATCTAAAATATATTTAAATAATTTTGGGAGTACGTAGTTATTATTCTCAATAATAATACTTTGTTTAAAATGTTTTTCACCAAATTCTATTTTGGGTTTCGGCGTTCAACCAGACTTGTGTATGTGTGATTATTATATAATCGTTTTGGGTTATATAATACTTTGTAATTAAAGTTTAAATTTGTACTGAAATTTGGGTCATTTTTGACCGGGTGTCACATTCTCCCCTTGTTAGGAGAATTTCGTCCCGAAATTTGTTCGTAGTATTTATTGTTGTATTCAAATTATAGTTCGCGTGTTATCTACATAAGTCTGACAACACCTATCTAGAGTTGTCTATCTCCCCTTGTTGAACTAGTGCCCTTCCGGAAACTAAGGAATTCGAAATGAAGTTTCGAGATGTGTTGACCATTATGCCTACATGACCAGTCCAGTCGATCACTAGGGGTAGCTACAATGTGTACTAGTAGCCTAAAGTGATACAATAAATCCTTGATTGTTTTGTCGGTAGGACAAGGTTGATTGTTCAGCCAATTGCTGGTATACCGCTACATTTTGTACTAGTAGTCTACCTTAGACTCTATCAGTCTCATATAGAAACGAAGTGGTTTAACACATTTTAGGTTTATGCGGGATGTTACCCAAAATACGGTTTTATGTGAGTCGTCACCCAAAAATTTGTTTTACTCGGGACGTTACCCAGTATATAAAAGTCAACCGGTATGTTTTCCGGTATACTACAGCGTAGGATATGTGATTCCTATACCTTTGTGCTAAAACTAGTTTCATATATAGAGACTATAGATCTAAATTGTTATTTTCCCCTAACCCTATTGTGCACTTAGAATCTAGGGAAAACATAACAAGTATCAAGTAGCAAGTAAGGTTTTATCCAGTAAGTAGTATGAAAGCAGTTAGGTTGTTAGCGAGTTACCATACTCGCATCCCTATTCAGATACTAGTAGATTTTGTTCTTATAACAGCAAGGAGGTCATTGTGTATTGTGTAATTTCGTTGACCATTCAGGGTTTGAAATTTTGTATAAAGTTGTGTACAGTAAGTAAGTTTGCACGGTTTTGAAGTTTTGAAACTTCTATAAAACATCTCGTAAGAAATTTTGCAACATGTTTGTTAAAAGTACATTTGTCAGAAAATTTCGATAGTGAAAGTCGGTTGAAAGCTTTGAAGTCTGATGAAAACATTAGTCGATAAATAGTTCGGTTGAAATTTTTGTCAGCGGCAAAGTTTTGAAATCTTGTTTAACAAAATCTATTCAAAAACGGAATTTAAGAAAAAGTTCGGGGTAAAAGCATGTTGAAATTGTTGAAAATGGAGTACGTTGTAGACGTAGAATTTAGTAGACAGTAGTAATTGAAAACAAAGTACCGATCTTCATATCAAAGGACGTTGAAGTAGGTATATTTGTCGGTTGTAGTGGTGTAGGTGGTCTCAAAAGTATCATCGAGTAAAGGCCTATTCATATACCTTCAGTATATAATAGCCTATAGAGTAGTGTGCAATCAAGGCCTATATATGTATACATACCTATATCACATAATAGCCTAATCATATGTGTATATACCATTTAGAATCTAGATTGTCGTCCTTCAAATCCTATCTCACTCATAGGATCTAAGCTACGGGATTAAGTATCAAGTAATAGGTATATGTTAGAGTTTCGTATAAGAATACGATCATCGTAGTTGTATATATATAACGGTAATATATCACAACACAAGTGACAATCAATATTGTAGAATAACAATGGTTGTAATCATTTAACTTGCGAGTTCAAATGATTTCGAGGATTAAAGTTTACAAAAGTGAGGGGATATTACATCCGGACAAGTATTGATCGATATGCAAACGTGATAGGGAGGCGAGAAAGGAATGTAGTCTTTAAGTGTATGTCGATCCTGAGTACCAACTGGTTCGTATCGAATTGAATGTCACATTTCTCATATCTGCCAAGGTAAGCCTACTTCGAAGAGATGACCCTCGGAACTAGGGCACATCCCAGTACTATTTTCCTGACTCAATCAACTTACCGTTGGCGAGTTCTAAGGCGTATATGAACGATAAGTTCGTTACCAAGTATCCGAGGATATTACTAGGCCTAATCATATATGTATAACCAATGTATACATACATATTATCCACCTAGTTGTATCTAGCGCAGAACAAGTACAAGTCACGGTTCTCTCGTGGTCAGAGTCGACTAGTGCATTCCTGTTCAACATAACCCCTTTCAGATCTTACATCATCTTCATTTAATTGTACATAGTTGATCAGGCTATGTTAAATTAAACGCGTATGATGAAATCCCTGAACCAGTTATATCTAATGAGGAATACTGCCTAACGGTCATAGTCTAGGCCCACTAAATGCAACCTAGTTCGCTATAACCTTAGGCTCTGATACCAATCTGTGACACCCCCAAAATTAAGTTTTGCGGAAGCAAGTTTTGGGTGCCACTAATCAAATATCAAACACCAAGATTCATAGCAAACGACTCTAAATGAGACGTTTTAGAAAATACATTACATTACCAAAAGTAATACAAAAGTAATGCAACAAAATCTCCAAGTATGTATGCATGCGACTCGCACTGGCTTAGCAAATCCTGCTGGGCATCCCTACTGTTGATGCGTACCTGAGAATGCATTACTAAAACGCGTCAACCAAAAGGTTGGTGAATCTCACAGGTTTGTAGTAAATAGTATCGTAAAGTTTAGTACAACAACAGTAAGTAAATAGCGTTTATAAACAAGTAATTCAGTAAGTACGCAACAATTTCATACAAGAAATTTAGTAGTAAGAATCAATTACGCTTAGGTCATTAAGTAAGTAATTTCAATTATGCATCGGTAATTAAGTAAGTAGTTTCCAATTACACATCGGTAATTAAGTAAGTAATTCCAATTACACATCGGTAATTAAGTAAGTAGTTTCCAATTACACATCGGTAATTAAGTAAGTAGTTTCCAATTACACATCGGTAATTAAGTAAGTAATTCCAATTACACACAGGTAATTAAGTAAGGTCGGTCTATCTTGCCATGAGCCATCATAGTCGAAGCTTAACCTGTAATTTTGCCCCTCGTGAGTGCAACCCAAAGTCACTCATATGTAACGAGTAGAAAACACCTGTTTATACGAGTAACGGTTCGTGGTGGCGCTACCACCCAGGTGGTGATTGTCAGTCCCATATGTATCCATATACTAAAACTCGCGCTTATCCGATAATTAACAACTATGTCTTCAGAGGCCTTCATTGGATTAACGTAAACTCATGCAAATGTGATATACCGGTAAGTAGTAGTTCCGTATCATAGTAATTCAGCAACTTTGTAAGTTCGTACAGTAGCAAGGTAGTAAGTAAGTAACGTAGTAAACAGTGAATCACTTCATTTGTAAAGTAGTATCAGTATCGTAGTAAAACAGTGATTCACTAAGTTTGTACAACAGCAATGTAGTATTTCAGTAGCGTAGTAAAACAGTAACTCACTTCGTTTGTAAAGTAGCAAAGTATCAATATCATAGTAAAACAGTGAGTCACTAAGTTTGTAAGTAGTAATTATAGTTCATCAGTAAAGTAGTAAAATCATGGAGTAGTAACTCCGTACAATAGTAAATCAGTAATTTGTAATTCAGTAAGTACAAGTAATAAATCAATACACTTATATATGTATTCAAGTAAAACAAGTAATGCATCTCCCCCAAAACAGTAAAACAGTAAAAAGGGGGGCTGTGAGACTCACCTGTAGAGCAAGCAATCCTAAAGTGCGCGCGTGAACCAACGTAATCTCCTAATGTCCTAAACACGCAAGATTGTATATTTGTAAGTGTACGTGTAGTAATTCATTTGTATACTAGTTCGTTTGGTTAATTATGTCCAACGTATTCGACTAGTATTATGTTTGCATTTTTCGAAATCCAATTAAGTTTGTAGTTTGTAAAAGTTTACGGCCCGTTGGTTGCGACTCGAGATTATATCACAAAAGTATAATAATGTTTGTTTCATATTTAGATAGCTCGTATGATTGTGTTTTGTATTGTTTATAATTATTCGTGAACGTATAAAACCAATACTTAGTTATAAAAAGAAAGTTCGTCATTAAACTAATTCGGCGAGGCCGCACCGTTTTGGCCATAACTCCCTCATACGAACTCGGATTTAGGCGATCAAGCTGCCCAAACGACCGTGACTCAGAGATCTACAAATCTCAAAAAATATGGTCTGCTGAATTGGAGGTGACCCGCCGGATCATGGACTTGATCCGCCGGATCATGACCGGATCATGAAAAATGCAGTTTTAAGGTGATCCGCCAGATCATGCCTTGATCCGCCGGATCATGGCATGTTTAAGGCTCTGTTTCGTGCAGATTACTTACAAAACCCATTTCAAATCCATTTTTGAACGTAATCTACTTATTGGAATGTTAATACATGATATATAAGTATATTAAACTCGAAATCAAAGAAAAGGTCAAAGTTTCCTTACAATTTTTAGAACGGAGCCGTGAGGATGATGATGAACGATGAAGATGATGATTATGGAGCTAGGTGATGATGATGATCCAAGATGAAGATGGGGATGATGATTATTGTGTTGTGTTGTTGAGATGGAGAAGAGACCGAGAGAGTGAGAGCAGAGAAGAGATAGATAGATCAATATGTTTGTGAATTATTGGAGTCGGTTATATCCGGCTCCAATAATTGATGTTGGGTGAGTATTTTATACCCGTGTTCGTATACCCGATCGTTATGTAGTATAATCTTTTAAAATGATAATTTTCTAAATATTATTTCGTATACGTTTTTAATTGAAACATTCTATAAAAATACTTTCAATGAGATATAAAAATATATCATAGTTTAGCTCAAAATACACGGATAGTTTTTTGTATCTAAAATATATTTAAATAATTTTGGGAGTACGTAGTTATTATTCTCAATAATAATACTTTGTTTAAAATGTTTTTCACCAAATTATATTTTGGGTTTCTGCGTTCAACCAGACTTGTGTATGTGTGATTATTATATAATCGTTTTGGGTTATATAATACTTTGTAATTAAATTTAAATTTGTACTGAAATTTGGGTCATTTTTGACCGGGTGTCACATTCTCCCTTTGTTAGGAGAATTTCGTCCCGAAATTTGTTCGTAGTATTTAATGTTCTCTTGAGTTGAGATTTTACTATAAGTAAAATCCCACACTTAGAGTTTGAACATGTAAGAAAATGTTTCTCAAGTGTTTATTTTGGGCTGGAATCCCACACTTAGTGATAAGCTTCGGATAGAGTATAGACTATTTTAACAAACTAACAACGCAAATAATAAACAGAATCATAAACAAAAGAGAGTAGAGGTTTAGACACTCCCCAGATAGCGAGCAGCAAAGAAGCTGAGAATCTGAATTTGCTGAAAAGAGATGTTGCCAAGATCTTTTTCTGCATTCATGAAGAGCGGCTCGGCTTCAAACGTCTTGCTATTTGGTTTTTTTCTCCATCCATTATTTCTTTTGTGAATCAATCTCGTAAGTGTGAACACGTTGACCGTACCAGTTTACAAATTCAAAATATTTGTTAATGAAAAGATAAATCACTGTCTCAGAATTTTGAAAAGATGTTTTCTTCTATAAATCATTTTTATAAAACATGTGTTTTTAAACGAGTTCGAGCATAATGCATAAAAGTAGTATGCAAGTACCTCAAATGCTCGAAACACATGAATTATCATTTTTTCAAATTGATTTCCTTATTTATGAGACGAGTGGTTTATTTGCAAATGAGTTATAAGATTATATTTTGGGTACGATCAAGTGTGAAGGATAGTCAGAGATTTATCTTCACTTATTGACATTGTTCTCTTTACACGTCTTATTGCACGGGTTGCCTCCCGAGGAGCGCTATTTTTTAGAGTCGAGAGCTCGACTTTGCCTTCCTTCAGATTAGTTGGTGCTGGAACCTCCAGGACCGGAAGTGGAAGTGCTCAGTAGTGGAATCCTGGGGTTGCGTGGGTAGATCCTCAGAAAATGACGAGTGATGACATCGACGATGTTTGGAATCTCTGATGAAAAGATAGAGAAGCTTTTAAGATGATTCTCAGCAACCCTTTTCATGTGTAGAAGATCCCAAGTTATCTCCTTTACTGCTTTGGAGATGGTTCCGCGGGAATCCACAAAAGAGAATCCATCAGCCTCAATCATCTCTCGTTCAGGATGCTGTCGTCTGAGAGAGTCCATGAATCCAAAAAACTGCAGGTGTAAAGTCTCGTGATTTGCAATGCCTGAGTTTCCTCTAAGTTCTCGGATTGACTCATGGATTTCTTGAAGTAGGTGAGTCTGATAGTGGGAAAACGTGAGGTTTGAGTTCTTGAAGGTATTGTTTACTATATTGTAAACTTCACGTAATCCGTAGTTGAATATTTGACTATGCTCTTCATCAGGTACCTCAGCGAATATTTCCTTGATTCGATCAGTGAGGAAGTTTGCGATGTTAACCATTGCTCCTTTAGGTATAGAAGGAGGGATGCACGCGTCCTCTAGTCAGAACTCACGTACTCGAGGTCTTCGGCAATCTTGTGAGCGTGGTACTCGATGGTGAAGTCAATGTAGAACCTATGAGGAGAAGTCTCGTCGATGTGATCATTCCTAGCCATAGAATCTAGAAGGCCCCTAAGATCATTTATCAACCTGATGTCTATGTCTGTGTCAGGATTCCCAGTAGCATTGTACATATTGCTGCGATAAGAATTTAAGAACTAATGTTGTTCAGCAGAATATGGAAATGCGGATCTGAACAGCGTGTCATAGATCTTCCTGTACATGCGTCTTTGGTCATCAAAGAACTCTAGCTCCTCAGGTGTTGGTCCAGTAGTGTGGTGTTCTCGTAGCAACTGAGCAGCGAGGTCTTCGGCAAAGGCATTTGGGCGGTTGTGGAAGAATATGTAATCTTGGGAATTCTCGGCTTCGTTGACCTCAGATTCGGCTATGATTTCCTCAATCAGGTTCCTTTGGTGTGGAGTGTAATCATTGGTTGAGTTAACGATAATGCTTATCATCATAGGTATGTCATTTTCGAATTCTTCGATAGCACTAATCATTTCCTCATGGTTGGAGATAGTCGGGATTTGGGGAGAAGCGGGAACAGTTGAAGATGTAAGAAGTCGGACAGACCGAATATCTATTGGAACATCAGTGTAGATGATGTCATCCTCGTCACTCTCCTCAGCTGGAGTGTCCCTAGCCTGGAAATCAGGGAACTCAACAGTATCGGATTGTGGAAGGGTGTCATCAGTAATCTGAGATATCGGCTGAGAGGAATCCATCTCGATGTCTTTTTCTTCCTGAGAATCAGAATTACGGCTAGATCCGGAGGTACTTCCCTTCTCGAACTGACTTCGAGGTGCAGATGTGTCAAAGGTTTGAATCCTTTGGGGAAGTCGGGATGCTTTGTATGCCGAGATCTTTCTCAAGAGCTTGTCTCGAAGCTCTGGGTGTTGTGTGGAAAAGGCTATAGTCTTCTCAATATTCAGCAGAGCATCAAGTCGGGGAGATACGAGAGGTTTGGTGGGATCAATAGCTGATGCAATGAGTTTCTCCATGGTGAGACCAAATTCTGCATCGTGAGAGTAATCAGTCGGTGGATCTTCATCTGATTCATCTTGTGACAGAGGGATGAAGTTCTCAAGGTTCTCGATCTGCATAATCTCTGCTATCGGTAAATATGAGTCAGGAAGGTACTGATGAGGTAGTGTGGACTGATATACTTCCTCGGGCTCTGATTCTTCCTGTTCTTCCTCGGACTCTTCCATTTCTTCTGGTTCCGTTTCTTCCATATCCTCTTCCTCTGGTTCTGTTTCAGATTGTTCCTCTTCTTCTTCATCATGTTCTGAATCTTCCTCCTCTTCTTCTATTTCTTCCTCTGGTTCAGATTCTTCCATTTCCTCGTCTTCTGATTCTGACTCTTCAGTAGCTGAGATAAGGCAAGTGTGCTCATATGGACGGTATGGTTCCGGCTCTGAATCAGAAGTATCATCATCCGAAGTAACTCTGCCCATGGATATTGCGTAAATCTCTGCATGCTCCATCAATGAACAGTCGTTCTGATCAATCTTGTATGATATTGTTTGTCCATGTGCTCGTATACTGATAACCTGAGAGTATACATCAATAATAGCACATGCAGTATTCATGAATGGCCTACCTAGGATAATGGGTATGTTAATGTCTTCATGTATATCCATCACTACAAAGTCAGTGGGGAAATAGAACCTGTCAACCTTGACCATGACATTCTCAGCAATGCCTTTCGGGTATCGGACTGATTGATCGGCAAGCTGGACGCTCATTTTAGTGGGCTGAAGAGGTCCTAATTCTAATCTGGAGTAGAGCGAGTAAGGCATCAGATTGATACTAGCTCCAAGATCGGACAAGGAACGTATTGTGCCTGAGTGATAGATGGAACAGGGCAAGGTGAATCGACCCGTGTGTCCTAGTTTTTCCGGTAAGGCATTCTGGATGACGGTTGAACATTCGGCGTTCACGGAGACTTTAGGAGTGGAAGGAATCTTGTCCTTAGTTGCCAGCATTCGTCGGATGTACTTTGTACTAGAAGGGATTCTAGACACGGTGTCTAAGAACTTTCCATCAAGTTTGAATGACTTGGCATTGTACTTCTTGTGCAGGCGGTTAGGGAAAGGAATCTCAACCTCATGATTCGGCGTGGGCATTGATTTGGTCTCAACTGTCGGCGGGATAGGAGAATGTTCCCTTGGAGAAGAAGAAGGAGTTGGTTTATCAAAGTTTAAGGTCTTGGCTTCCTCGACGTGGGGGTTCTGAATAGTATTGCTTGGTAAGGTCCCTTGCGGTCGGGTATCGAGACGTTGGACTAACTGACCAATCTGGTTCTCAAGGCTTTTCAGGACCGAGAGTTGATTTCGAAGGAATAGATCAGTTTGGTCTTGTCGAGCTGTAGTCTTTTGGTTAAAAGCGGTCTGACCTTGGATGAATTTGTTGAGGTTGTCATCAGTACTCGTGACTGGAATGATGGTTTTCACAGGTTCAGCAGGATGGGTATCCTCAGTGGTGGTTAATGGAAGTGGTTGATTGTATGGGAGTTGTGGTTGTTGCGGGTACGTCGGATATCGTGGCTGAAACCTGGGCTGGAAAGGGGGTTGGTTGTTCCGTGGAGGATATTGGTTTCCTCGAGTTCTTGGTGGTGAAGTTCTAGCGAAACCAGGAGGATTTTGAGGTCTGAGAGGAAACTGGGCATAGTAGACCGAACCGTCAGTAGGATCTTCGTACTCAACCTCGTATTCTTCAGTGATATGGTTGGCACAGTTCTGGTAAGCCTGAACTTGGTGGATCTGCTGGGGTTGTTTCTTCAGATCTGCTATATGTTTTGTCAGAGTCTCAATTTGTTCGCTCAGAGACTTAGTGGCTTCAGTTTGGCGGGTGTTATTTGCGGAGAGGGGTAACGATGAGGATTGCTCATTAGACTTCTAATCGTGGTGATGCATCGTCATATCCTCAATCAAGCTCCATGCTTCGTCATCAGTAAGTTTCATGAAGTTTCCTTGAGCTGCTGCGTCAAGATTGATGCGATGGTTAGGATCAAGACCTCGGTAGAAGGTGCACACCTTGTCAGTCTTTGTCATTTGGTGATTTGGACATTTCCTCAGTAAACTTTTGAATCGCTCCCATGCCGAGTAGATAGATTCATAGTGGGCTTGTTGGAAGTTTGTGATGTCATTCTTTGCCTGAGTTTGTTTGGACGGGGGAAAGTATCTAACGAGGAACTTATTACCCATGTCGGTCCATGAGGTGATTGAGCCGGTCTCAATTCCCTAAAACCAGGTAGAAGAATGTAAAGCGAGAGAATAGGGGAACAAGTATAAGCGGATGATATCCTGCTCAACCCCATTCTGCTTATAGGAGTTTGAAACCTGAATGAATTTGTCTATATGAGCGTTGGTATCATCACGGGGTAGACCGTGGAATTGGCAGTTATCTTTTATGAGTTGTACGATGTGGTGTTTAAGCTCAAAAGAAGCTCCGTCAATCACTGGATAGCTAATCGGTCCTCCTCGTCCTTCGATGGATGGTTTGGTGTTGTCGGCGAGAGTAACACGAGCGGCCATTTGTGGAAAACGGGAATGTCTTTCTTTGCGGATGGTGCGGATAATCGACTCAGGATCGGGTACGAAAATGAGAGATTCGGATCCGGATGATCTGGTCGAGTACCGTTGTGGGATATGGGTAGATATTGTCAGTTGGAACAAGGAAAAGAAAATAAGAATGTGAAAGAAGTATCACTAAATAGAGAACTCGTCTGGATGCTTTAGAGCCTTACGATTAACTCCCCGGCAACGGCGCCAAAAACTTGTCGCGCCCCAATCTGACACGGTCGTCAACGCAACGGAAGGAGGACACGGCAGTGAGATGTTTTAAATTTGTAAAGCTGGGGACCTAAGTTTACTATGGCTGTATAGCGGCAGTATGACCTAGGGTCGTTCTTCAAGCTAATCGTATTGTGAAACGGAAGTATCAAGACAAGTTGTTTAATTTAGTGATGGGATTTTGAAACAGAGTTTTGAGTGGGTTTTTGTTACTTAGGTCCGTAAATTAAAGCAATAAAAAGTAAATAAATGGAAAACAGAAATAGGGATGAAATCAGTATGGAGGAGATGTGTTTATTATGACTTCGTTAGCTTATGCGGGGGTGATGCTAGGGTTTTGATATGAAAACGTCTTTTAAAGGTTTGTGTCCTGTTTGAACTTAATTGTTCGTAGTGTAAACACTAGCACCCTACCGATTGGGGAGACCAATCAGTATGTCACTGAGTACTAGGCCAAGTTGAGTCTGATCGGAGGAGGATTGATTTGACGTAAAAAGTCACATTTTTGCATACATAAATCCCACCTTTTTAGCCCCAAAATGGATGAAAACATTCAATATCAATAATTTTTCAACATAATTCATTACTAAGGCTAAAAATAAGGCGTTGCTTCAAAAATCAAGTAAAATGGCCAAATAACGTACAAAATAGAGCACAAATGATACGTTCACGTTCTACGAGCACTTTTAAAGCATAATACCTTGAAATTATACTTAGATTATCTCATTATGATCTTCAGGTAATTACGATCTCGTGGATATAAAGAACGCTGAAAATGGAGCTAGAATGAAGAAGTTATGGCCAAACGAATTACGATCCAACACGCAAGACTTACGATCCAGTGCACAAGACCACGACCAGGGCTACACCACCCCATAGGGGCCATATACCCCCCTTATTGGGGCCGTATACCCCCCTTTTGGGGTGCTATACCACCATCTAGGGGTGGTATACCCCCTCTATGGTGCCGGATACGCCCTATTTGCTACCGAATACGCCCTATTTGCTATCGAATACGCCCCTTTTGGTGTCGAATACACCCCTTTTAGGGTGGTATACCCCTTTATGGTGTCGAATTTCATAGCTCAAGGGTGTATTTCAGTGTTAAATTAGGAGCGAGTGTGTTGAGTGTAAATTTGTAATTTGTAAGCCTATAAATAGGGGCCTTAACCTCCTCATTTCTCATCCCTCATTTTTCCATTCTATTTTCTTTCTCTCACTAGAATAGTTAGTAGCTTTCTCTCTCTAGCACTACTCTTAGGAGTTAGAGGAGAAATAGTAGGTAGGTTCTCTCTCTAGTCTCTCTCTCTAGCTTCTCTCTCTAGGGAACTAGTGGGAAGTTTAGAAGAGAACCCTTTCTTTAAAATAGCTATGTAATTTAATTAGTAGAGGCTAGCGGTTGTAATGCTTAGATATTAATCGAAGAAATACAAGCTGTTATTCTGTTCGCATTACATATCGGTATTATCTATCCTTTCTATTATTAATTCGTTATAATGTTCTTGTTTGATGTTTGTGACCTATTAATGATAGAAATGTTTATTGGTATGCTTTGTGATTAGCTAAGTTGCTTGTATGTTTGCCATGATTTAAATAGTAGTGATGATGTTAATCTAAATATACAATTGGGATGATACCAAACAACGGAGGTCACGTTATACGGCTTTCATTTGTATAGCGCCGGAAACATCACGAATGTGTGGAGTACGGAACGTGGAAGCTATGAAAGTCGTGGGCACAATCCATTGTGGAAATATTATTCCCAATTATTATAATCTGAAAACTATGTCTGTTTAACTTTTCATCTATGATTATAAACTATTCATCAAACTATCGCCTTTCCTCCAATAAACGTGGTTAAAACCCTTAAAGACGAGGAGTCGCGAACCTTGTTCTGAGGGTAATTAATTATCTGTGCTATCTTTGCATGGTCTGATTTCGAAGCTTTGGAAATACCGCTAAACCTAATGTATAGTACAACGTGAATAAATCAGGGATTTATTGGGTAATATTAAGTGAGGGCTGGGTTTATATCATAGATGGGTAAGCTTTAATACAAACTGAGTTTAAACGGGTTCAGAGTGACCCGAATGTGCAACATGTGTGGAACACCGTAAAACGTCCTACTACTTAGTTTAATGCTGGAACCACCTCGGGTGTAGTACAAACGCATGGAAGCTACGGAACGGTCGTCGGTGTGTACACCCTAACTTGCAGTAGTGCGCAAGGCATGGAATGCCGTAAAACGTCCTAGTACCTCTTGTAAGTGTCGGAACCATCCTTCGGGAACGGTTCCCATACACCCAAGCTATGGAATGGACGTCGGTGTATACATTCTGAGCAGCACTGGGTCACCCATCAGCTCTGAACCTAACAAACCATCGATGAAAAGTTAACAGACAGTTTCCGAATTAGGTCTTAAATGCTCTATTTGAATTAGAATACTTTATGGTATCAAAGAAAGGTCAGAAATTAAATATCGGTATGTTACCTTATTAATGCACCCAGGAGTTAACTCCAAGATGGGTCACTAGTCTTCACAGACAGTGTTGGGGGTAGAGCAGCCTGATCTGATCAGAATCGTGATAACCTAGTACTCAGTGACATGCTATCAGGGGAACCAAATAGTAGGGTGCTAGTGTTTACACCATAAAGTACCTAAAACAGTAGAACACAAATACTTAGAAAGAACGTTTTTAAAATCCAAACATCATCTACGCTATCCTAAACCATGGTGAACCTCGTCTTTGTTATCCTTAAGTGTTACATATCTGCTAGCCTCCCTTTACTTTTATGCTTTCTTAGTTTATAGTAGTTTAAATATATAAAAACCAAAAACAATTACCCTCCAATCTATCAAAACCCTAGCTTAATTACTAAGTTATCCGAACGAGCTCTGTTTCAATTCTACCGTCGTGAGGAACGACCCTGGATAATCCTTACCGCATACTAGTATCAGGTATTCGTACCTAGTAATAGTGGGTAGTTCGGAAGGTTTTGGCTCCCCCCGACTATTATATATTTAAAACTACCATCTGGTGCAGCCGCCTAGTGGAGAGGTCCGCAACGACAGGAAGCAATTCCTGAACCGACCACTGGGCACGCATCAAGTTTTTGGCGCCGCTGCCGGGGACGGTAGTACGATTCAGAGCTTGTTTAGACAAATTTAGTTTTTAAGCGATCCTTTTTGACTTGGATTCACCGTCCTTGTCAGAAGTTACTTTCTGCCCGTAGATTAGCGTAGTTAGATTAAAATTAGCGTAGCTTAGAATAACTTACCTCCATACTACAACTTTAATTCTAAAAACCTTCTTCTTATGTTGTCTTTACTAATAACTTGGAAATGGCTACTCTACAACAACTAAGTAATCAATTAGATGGTCTTGCTAAATCAATCCTAGATAGACGTAGGAGTGATGCCCACATAGATAACGAATGTCAAAGGTATGGTATGACTTATTCAGATAACATAGGGTATTTAGATCCTCAATCACAATACCAAAATAACCCTTATGATGTCCAACAATCTCAATACCAAACTTGCTATCCAGAACCATTCAATGTCTACCCACACTCATCTCACCCTGTACTCGAACCACAATCGTATGAAAGTTCTAACTTGAGATATACGCCCACCGCTTATCTCGGCAGTTATGCTACTCTTTTACCTTCTTACATCCCACTTGAACAATCAATGAAAGAACAAGAAGACATGCTTAGACGATGTACTGATAAGCTGTCTGAAATGCAAACACTAGTCCAAGTAGGAAGTAAGGAAATTAGGGATCAAGTCACAACTGACCATAGGCTGCAGGAAGATGAGAGGCACCCACACGCCACATCTACACTTAAGAAAGACTTTTATTCTCTTGAGTCCGGTTGCAAAACTCCTTTAAATCCTATACCTACCCAATCTTCTAAATCCTCACTTCCGCCCATTCTTAACCTATCTACGTCCGAGACCGACGAAGAGTTCATTCTAGAAGAACTCTCCGAACCACTGCAACTCGAAACTACTGGCCAGGGTGACAAGTATGATGAGGTAGACGAAGAGATAAAGATAGATGTCCCGGAGGTGGAGATTTACACAGAAGACCCAGCTTCAGAAGGACAGGAGGAATACGCACCATTTCGGAGGAGTGATTTCATTCCAACTGATGTAGTTAACAACATCCTGCAACAAGTTATGGTTGACAATGTCCCAACTATCTTTTCGAATGAATCACTCCTTGATCTAATAGACTTTTTCACTATCTTAGAGGAACCAAGCCCCCAAGTAATCGATGAAAATGTTACTACAAGATTGGAGACGTTAATGGACTTTGTCCCACCTCCATGCACAAAGTATGATATTCTCATCAAACCAAGGACCATAGGAAGCAAGGTGGGTTCTGCTCCCACTTTTTTGAACTTTATTGCAAAATCCAATTTTTACCATTATTAAAGATCTCAAGTTCTTAGTATCCCTTTTCACTCACATGGAAACCTACTAGAATGAGGATTAGGAACCTTAGTCACCTTAAACACCATTCACATATTTCGAGCATTGAAGGTACTTACATATATTTCTGTAAGCATACGTAAAAGATCCATAAATGATTCATCTGAACACCTGATTTGTATGCTAATATGTGTATTATGCTCGAACTCGTTTAAAAATATGTGCTTTGGAAATCTTTATACTTGGTTACCTGATTTAAATGCTCATGCTAGTGTTTCCATATCTGCTAATTGTGCTGCGGTGAAATTATAGGTAACTAACACTTTTTGTGTGAGATTAGACTCCAAGTCATACACTGATTTGTTTCATCTACAAAGCACTTACTTTGATAGGTTCTTCGCAAACCAGTGAATCTATGATTTGGAGAATAATCACTCGTTTGTTAGATCACGTTTTCTTGTTCTACTTGTACAAATGCCTAACAAAAAAGGGATTGACGCCTATAGATAAAGAATCTTTGAGAATAATGGAAAAACAACAATGGGAGCCTACAGTTCATTAAATTTGGAAATCTTTGGAGCATTGCTTTGCAGGGAAAGAGATGGCGCTTTCAGACACATATATGATTTCTAGTTGATCAAGGATAGACTTTCACTCTGCCAATATCCGGAGGACGCCATCACTTCGCTTTATTTTCTACAATCTATCCAAGTCGAGCTCTCGACTATAACAACAGCGCTTCTCGGGAGGCAACCCGTGCAATAAGACGTGTGGATGATTGTGAATGAATAAGTGAAGAACATCTCTGAATATCCTTCACACTTGGATGTACCCAAAAATATTTTCAAAATATTTCAACTCATTTTTGCAAAATCACGTGTCTCAGAAAAATAGGAAACACTTTTCAAAAAATTAGTTCATATGTTTCGAGCATTCGAGGTACTTGCATACTACTTTTATGCATTATGCTCGAACTCGTTTAAAAACATATGTTCTACAAAATGATTTGTAATTGAAAACATCTTTTCATTCTGAAACAGTGATGCATTTTCATTGCAAAAATATGGAGTTAAAAGGTATATCTAACGTGTTCACACTTAAGAGATTGATTCACAAATGATGGTTGAAATGGAAGGCAAGGTCCTTATTTAAAGGCAAATCCCCCTAAAAGCTGAATAATCCTCAAGAAAGTTGACGCAAAGAAAGACTTTTCTTCTTCTCGGCACATATTTAGATCTTCAGCTTTAGCTATTTGGAGAGTTTCTTCATCCTTTCTCTGTTTTTATCTTTTTGCTCTACGTAGTACTGTTAACTAATAAAAGTAATCTATACCATATCCTAAAGCTTATCACTAAGTGTGGGATTCCAGCTCAAAACAAACACTTGAGAAACATTTTCTTACATGTTCAAACTCTAAGTGTGGGATTTTACTTCCAGTAAAATCTCCACTGAAGAGAACATTAGGGACAATGTTCCTCTAAGTGTGGGATAGCGGTATAGAATACCGTAGATAGATTTTTTTTATGTCCAAATAGCAACTCAGAAAATGTTCCTCACTTTAAAATTTGATCAAAATTTTTCAAAATTTTTGCGTAAAACAAAGAAAAGCATGAGCTATACTTCGACAGTAGATAGCTACTCATTCAGTTAGCTCTGCTTTTTCTTTGAATTTTAACATTTCTAAGAGGGACCGTTTTGAATATGAGTAAGTTATTTTGGAAAATAGTATAAATAAGGTAGGAATTTCTCAAATTAAGAAATGATAATCTTAGGGGCAGCGCATGACTAAGCACATACAACCCATATTAATTGCAGTGAGGTATCTTGAGCCTATAAAGCATTCATTTTAAATGCTTCACTATTCATTTGTTGTGTGTGCCGATGTATGCATTTCTGAATTAGAACTTGCTCCTGGTATGCATTTCGAGACCACACTGGTGAGTACCGTACGCGGTATAGGTGCAATTAAATGATCTTGACATTCCCTAGGAAATAAACTCATTTTCACATATCTCTTCAAGCCTAACCCTACCGATACTCATTTTTAGTGTCGATGATCCGCCTAGTAAACCCTGTTGAGCCTTAACCTTTTCGTTTCTTAAAAACCCTTTTATTAAAACCCCATCCACCTCCATACCCAAATATTATCTTGGAATTTTTAAATTTTTGAAAAAAGCTATTTAGGTATTCTTTTTGCTTTCACTCAAAAATCACAAATTTCGTGTTTTACTTAATATATCTCGTGTGCGTTTCCATTATCAAAATCTCAAAAAGATCGAGAAAGTCTAAAGGTGTGAAAAATTGACACCAAGTAAAAATTCGAAATGTCAAAAGATTGAAAAATGAAAGAAAGAAAGGATCTCAAAAGGGAGTAAGAAAGAATAAAAAAATTTCCTTAGAAATTCCTTGGCAAAGAAATTCTAAGCCAAAAATAGAAATAAAGCTAAGTGCTTCAAATCTCTCGAAAACTCCGATCTCTGAAAAAAAAATATATTCCGTGTGTTTTCAAAAAGATAGAAGTCAAAATAGCTATCTTTTCCTCCTTACCGTTATCCGTTTCCGTTTTCATTAAAAAGCATATCTAAATAAATTTTTTCATGAGTTTAAAAGTTCTAAGATAAGCATAACCCTTTAAACCTAAAAATACCTGTCGCGGTCCCAGCGGTCGGTCGGGTTTTAGAATCCGGGTCGTTGCACCGACGGCTACCGAGACGCGCGAACGGTTTTAAAAATTTATATTTGCTGGGCTCAAACTATGCAAGCTACCTACCTTGTGGGTAAGGCAGCAAGTATAACTCGAGTGTCGTCCAAAATCGGAACGAATTGAATTGAATTGGAACCTACCAAAGATAACTTGACAATAGGATGGGTTTAAAACAAGGTAGGTATGGGTTTTGGTTTAATCTAATCTAATCTAAAGACAGAAATTATAATGCAGAAAAGTAAACGAGAATATAAGCAGCAGGTAGAGAGTGATTGCTGAAATTTCGACGATTAGGGTTTCGGGATGATATTATATAGATGATAGGTGATTACTCTGATTAAGAATCTTCTAAACAGTTGGTGTAAACAGTAGGACCCTACGTCTAGGTGTAACCCTAAAGCATATGTCACTGAATCCTAGGTTATCCTGATTCTGATCAGATGGGACTGTCTTCAGACCCTCCTCACCGTCTCTTTCGGAGACCAAGCGACCCTCTGAATGGGGTTAAGGAATAAGGCGACAGTCCACAACACTGACCTTTCTTAACACCTATGTCTATCCAATTTTAACAGAGTAATACTGGTTGTATGCTGAATAAGTTAAACTATTGGTTAAGTAGAGTTTAGGGGTTTTAAGCATCTGGGAACACAGCCGGCATCCTTGCTTTCATTTCCTAACTCATGTTTTATCTGTTTAAGTTCTTAATACTTCCGTCATGGATTAGACCCTCCTTTGCCATCGGTCATTCATCCCTAGGCATGCGTACAGTGTATAGTGTCCTTATTTTCCACAGTACTCTAACCCTAGGTATATCTACGGTGTTTTAAAGACCTATTATATCTTTACACAGCTTTATAACCATAGGTAGTTTAACGGTGTACTATAGCATTTTCACGGCTTAACAAGACCTAGACCCGTGTCTGGAAGTGTTGCTTCCAGGTAATCCACGGTGAGATAGGCCACCGACATTTCCTTGGCTTCCACGTATTTGTACTCTACCAGCGGTATTTCCAACGCTATACCAAGTATTCTGACGTGTTATGGCGATCTCACAGTTTCATACAAACAGGAGATAACTGTGTATTCGTAGTTAGGGTTGATCAGATCCTATCCTAAGGCAACAGTCACGTGAGAGACCGAAAAGGGTGATTAATTAAGTCTACATCCAGGATAAGTCTAAACATGTATGCAGCATAACAACTACCAATCATATATAAGATATATTAATTAAACATCATCCCTAATCCTAACATCTACATTCCAACAATCACATATTAATCTAGCTAATCAGCATGGCAACAATCATAAATCGTACTGAAATAATATGCAAAGTAAACATTATAACAGTAAGAAAGTAAGATAATATCACCAGATTAGAAGAGTAATACTAAGGATTACAACAGTCTGACTTGAATAACCTTGCTACAGCTTGATTACCCAATTACAACTTTCCTCTAGCTCTAACCGTTAACTTATATCTCTCTAGTTCTCCTCTAACTCCTAAGAGTAGTGCTAGAGAGAGAAACTAGAGAGAGAACTAACTACAAGAACAATTCTCCTCTAACTCCTAAGAGTAGTGCTAGAGAGAGAATTCTAGAGAGAGAAAGAGAAGTGTGTGAAATGATAGGTGTAAGGTTTGTGGTGTGTGTTTTAAATGAATGAGGAGGCTTGGTATTTATAGGAGAATGAGGTGAAGCTTGGTACAAGTCACAAAGCATGAAGAACAAGCACCAAAGCGCATACGGGGGGTACCGGACCAAGGGGGGGGGGGGCAAACGGCACCTCACAAGCCACCAGGCCCCGTATACGGCACCCAAGGGCCGTATACGGTACCTAGGTGGGCAGGGGGGGTTGGTGCTTGGTTTGGCCTCCGCTTGTTTCTCGGTTGCTTGGTTCGTCCGTATCTTCTTCGTTTGGGCTCCGATTTGCTTGATTCTTGCGCCGTTGGCTTCGTTTTTCCGTTACGCTTCTAATGGTACTAAGTTTTCCAGATTTGGAAGTGTTTGACTTTTGCGTGTTCCGGATGACGATCGGCGGGCTTCTAGACTGCATATCTTCTTCGTTCTTCACCCGTTTCTCTTGATTCTTTCACCACCGATCTTGGATTTTTCTATTGAATCATAAAATATGCATTAGGATCTATTTTGATAGGATTATCAAGAACGGAATATTTAAGGTGATAGTTTTTGCCTCGGTTTGCGTGCAAAATGGATGCTTTTACTGATTTTTGTAGTAACGCCCGTATTTAGACTACCTTGGTGATTTATGATGATAAATGATTGTTTTGAAATGTTTTCACCAAAGAATAGTCCAAAAAGTGCGGAAATAAGTACTTAAAAACATGACTTTTTGGGTCACATCAAGTATCCCACACTTAAGCGTTGCTTGTCCTCAAGCAACACTCAGTTGTGTCCCTGTGAAAACATTTTCTAGATTTTAGGTGAGTTAGAGAACATAGGGAAAGCTAAGATGATCCTTTCAGAAATAAGTATTGACTTTCCCAGGCATACTTTCCAAATCTCGTGATCTTGGAGTATACATGACTAGGCGATCTCACTAAAGGTGGTCACTCAATTCACTCAGAGTGTATCGGGTTTCCTATCAATCTAGCACAATTGAAATCGCTCAAATAGCCAGTCATGCAGCACTCATCATTCAAGTGGGTTGTAATGTTTGTGAGGGTTAAGGGGTATGGATAGTGGTGGTTTTTGGTTTTAAGGGGTTGCTTATCATGGGCATTCTAGGAATCATGAAAAACTTATTGTAGAATGGAGAAGATAGCTACTCGTATTTCATTGAATCTTTCTTTGAAAGATTGATACTCTGAAGCACTTTAGCTTTATTTTCTTTTCTTTTTCTTTTCTTTCTTTTTCTGCTTTTTATTTTCTTTTCTTTCTTCAGAACTTCTTTGCCAGAGAACTTCCAAGAATATTTTTGATTTTCTTTCGGAAATCTCTTCTTTCTTATCACGGACTTCTTCGAGTCTTCTATCTGGTGCCAATTTTTCGCACCCTTGATTTTCTAATTTTGGTGAACACGGAGGAGTAGATCAATTCAGAAAGAGATTCTTCAAGATGTTTTTCATAACCTTAGAAATTCCAAGATAAGTTGTTGGGAATTTGGGAAAAGTGGTTAAAGATATAAGGTTTTGAAGAAACGAAAGGTTTAGGCTCAAAGGGTTTTTCTAGGCGGATCATCGATACTAAAAATGAGTATCGGAAGGGTTTTGGGCTTGAAAAGGTATGTAAGAATGGGTTTAATCCTAAAGAATGTCGAGATCATCTAATTGCACCTATACCGCGTACGGTACTTTCCAATGTGGTCTCGAAACGTATGTCAGAAACAAGTTCTAATTTAGAGATACTCGCATCGGCACACACAAGAAATGAACAATGTAGCATTTAAAATGAATGCTTTTAAGGCTCAAAACCTCACTGTAAATTTGGGTTTGTATGTGCCTAGCCATGCTCCTTAGATTGTTAATACTTATTTAAGAAATTTCTACCTTAATTTCCCTAATATTCTTGAATAACTAACTCATATTAGAAATGGTTCCTTTTTGAAAGAAATCGTAACTCAAAAATAGTAGAGCTAGTCGGATGATTTGGCTCATACTTTATTATTTTTGTTTAAAATGTTTTGAAAATTTTGAAAATTTGAGGAACATTTTCTGAGTAAAGCTATTTGGACTTTAAAATCTGTAAAACATCTAATTCAAGGTATTCTATACCTGCTATCCCACACTTAGAGGAACATTGTCCCTAATGTTCTCTTGAGTTGAGATTATATTTAAAAATATAATCCCACACTTAGAGTTTGAACATATAGAAAATGTTTCTCAAGTGTTTTGTTTGGGCTGGAATCCCACACTTAGTGATAAGTTTAGGATAGAGTATAGATTACTTTGCATTCCTAAGCTAACAAAATGAATCAAGGTTTGAAAATGAGGTGAAAGGTAAGAAACTCCCCAGATGACGATTAGACGTTTAGAAGCGAAAGCTGAGAATTTGAAGATCTTCATTAAGAGTGATTCAGCTCCGCATGTCCTTATCTGGTGCACAGCGCTTTCTCATTCATGCTTAGCCAAGAGTCGACCCATAATGTAAATGGAAATTCTTATTAGTGAATTTCACACTTTTGTGATTTAAGATTTGGAGACGATTCTGGCTAAGATGTCTTGGAGTGTGGGTTGAGATCCCACACTTAGATCTTTGAAGATTCCGCGGTGCGTGTGCTAGTTTCAGAAGAAGATAGACCAAAGCTCCTCTCCTGAGATGTGTGTAAGTTCCGTGGTCTGCAGTTGTGAATTCCTTGGTTGTCTGCCTTTTGACATCACGGTTCTTTCTTGAACGCTCGTCATCTCATATGGTCTCGTGCTCATTCATCACACATTCAATCACTTATTCTAAATAAAGAAACAAACATAATAAGTAAATACGATAAACGAAATATAATAATAAAGTTTCAACCATAAAGGTTGACAAATATCCCAAAAGTTTAACCAAGTGCAAGATAGAGATCACTGTAATCAATATAATACAAAAGTCAGTGATATGAAATATGAATCATAAGATAAGTAGTCTAGAATGGAGGATCCTCTGCTGGTATGTCATCAGGCTGAGCTGGAGGTCCTACAACTGACTGATGTCCGCTAGATACCCTCTGCTCATCTGGAGGTAGTAGTCCTCTCTGATTCAATATCTGCCTGAGAGTCATCGCTGGAAGTGCCATCATATCATCATAACCCTGTGTGAGCATGTCCGTAGTGGTAACACCTGCCGTCTGTAACATATCAAGGTAGAGCTGCTTGAGAGTGCTCTCAGTAGGAACCTGATCTGAGAAGATGGGGCCCAAATCCAAGTAAGGGCCGATGCTACCAGTGAACAATGCATCGGTACCAATGTAGAGCAGATCTAGTCTGTATGATGTGCTAGCCTCTGGATGCTGGTCATGGGTCGGAATGGGTACAGTCGGATGAGGCAATGATGCCTGCTGACGGGCTGGTGATGGTATGTGTACTGAGTAGACTCTGGCTATATCAGATGTGGATCTGTGAGTGGGTAATGGTGCGGAGTAGGTGGCAGGTGTGTGTGGGCGTCTATATGGATGTAGTGGCTGAGTGGAGGTATGTGGATGTGGTGGAGGAAAGGTGGTGTATGGGCGAGTGGTGGTATATGGGTGAGTGGCGGTATGGGTAGTGGGTGGAGGTGGTGGTCCACATCTGTATAAGAAGTGATCAGGCTCAGGAGTACCATGTGTCCTAGCTGTCAGAACCTGCTGATCACGGATAACCTCTAAAGCATGTAATAGATAGTACTGAGTAAGAGGAGTGACCGGATCCGTGTGATGCACAACGGCCTGTGTAGGCAGTACTGATGTGTCTGCTCCTCGTGATGTCTCAGGTACCACTGCTACAACTGGTCTCTGTGGCTGGGGACCAACATCTCTATCCTCTGTAGTCACGCGCTTCCTGGTCATGAAGCATCCAGGAATGGGCTGCCGAGTCTGATACCATAAGCACTGTCTCTCAGGTCCCTCATCAATGATCATGATCAACTTACAATACTCTAGATCAAACGGCTGCGAGCTAGCGTGATGGGTGTAATCCTCACGGTGACGGTCAGTGAGAATTCCCATGCCGACTAACAATCTCGTGATAATGGCCCCCATGAATACGGGGCGTCTATCCTCTCTCTTCTCCTTCCACAATCTATCCGCGATGATGTATGCGACATTCAGGTTCTGCTTCCTTATGATCGCATCCATGAACTTAAGCTCCTCTGATGTAGCAGGTCCAGCATCTCTCTTCCCAAAGACAGTACAGCATAGGAACTTGTGAAGAATGTGATGAACTGGTCGGGTCATGAGTGAAGCTTTCATTCCACTCCTGAAGGTTGTCCCCGTCAATCCTCTCCATATCTCCTTGTGATCCCGTGATGGTAAACTGGAGATAGACTGGAAACTACTGGTGAACCAATCAGAACTGGCCTGAGACTGTGTGTAAAGGCCAAGGTATACCCCGAAATCTCCAACTGTCATAAGATATTTCTTCCCATGATACCGAAAAGTGATCTTCTTCTTATCAGTGATCTCCAATCTCTCTCGGAACTCGTAAGTCATCATAAACTCAGTGACGACCTCTCGGTATATAGCCTCATTAATGGAGAAAAGATGGAAAAACGCAGCATGTTCCTCGCCATCTTTATCATACTTAATCAAATCTTCCAACTCATCCCTAATACCGATGCGTCTCATATCCTGCCATATGATGACTCTGTTTGACCCTAGGTATCGTCCCATCCATTTCTCAATATCGTCCATATTCTCGGGGGATGAAGCAAGCTTCCTTAACGAAGGGTTTGATAGATCCATCTGTTGACAAGAAAGTGAGATGCATAAGTAATAACAAATTGCTAAGTACATTTCCAAATTTTAAACAAAAATTGGAAATGTAGGCTTTAAAATATGAATAAATCCGCAATTTATTTTAAACTAAACCTAGGCCTAACCAATCCTCAATCCGCAATTTTCGCAACCATAAGTGTCTAACCTATTCCAAGGGTATTAAAGAAATAATAATACTAGCGTTTAATCCAAGTAAACTCGTCATTTCAAACAACTAGCAAGTATTTTTACTTTCATTCATGGCAACTTAATCTAAGTGAGCTTAACCATGTAATTACCTCAAATACATCAAGTGAACCAAAAAGAACATAAACTAATTTATTTATGCACGCACCATATGGTTAAAGACACGTGTCAACTTATTCGGTTAATTTTGCAAGATTTAAAGATTTTGATAAATGAATGACGGTAGCTTACGTGTGATGGTCATATCAAAAATATTCAACACTTTATTAATCAAGGTGGTGAATAATTAAAAATATTCAAGGACCAAAAGCTAACTAATGAATTTATTGAAAATCTAAGAAACTTGCCATGATTTAATTAACACAAGCATCATTTTTAAAAATTGAATATTTAAAATAAAGTATGATACTTGGTTAATTTTTAATCACAACGTGCTTACTTTAACTTTTAATAATCCTAGAGATCATTCAAAATAACTAGCAATCATGTAAACATGTTTATCAAATCATACTAAGCATGAATTAATCAAAACAAGTCAAAACAAACTACTAGTTATCAAAAGTCAACAATTCTAGCAATTTTTTGACAACTTAAAGTCAACACTTGAAGATCAAAGTAATAAATTATCAAGTAATCTACTCAATCAAGCATGTAATCATGTTAAGAAACTATGCAAGAACACTTTTGAACCATAAAACACAAGTTTTCACCATGGATTTCATAGATCAAAAGTTGAAACCCTAACTTTTAAAAAAATAATGAAATTTAAAGATTTGAGTTAGGAATTACCTTGCAAGTGATGAAATGATGTTATGTATGCAAGAGATATGATAAAATGAAGAACTTGAAGCTTTAAATCATCAAAAATGGTGGAAAAATGGAGATTTGATGATGGTGATGGAAAGCCGTGGGTTTTGGGGAAGAAGGAGGAGAGAATTTTTTGACTTTTTGACTTTTTGACTTTTTGTTTGTTAGTGAATCCCCTCCTCTTGGATTAAATATGTTTCGATTTAGAACGCGAAAGATACGATGCGTACGATTGGTTTTCGAAAGGTTTTAAGATTTTTAATAAAGTAACCAAAAGTAAATACGAATCTTTCTAAAAAGTTTTCGCGAATTAAAATTGTGTTTTAAATTGCGCGCGAAAAATTCTTTGCGTTTAAAGTGAAACGAGTTTAGTTAAAAACGAAACAATATTTTTATGTACTTTAAACTTTAAAACAAATCATAATTAATTTACCAAAATTTTAAAATTAAAACTTTGTTAAATTTTTCTTAAAAGTTCGAACTTACGCAAATTGCGCGAGTTTAAAGTTTAAAGGACGTTTTCTTGATTTTTTAAACGAAAGCGTTAAAACGAAAAATTAATTTAAACTAAAATTAATACTAACTAATATTAATTAACCTAGATAGGCTTGGGGTGCCTCCCAAGAGTGCTTTGTTAAAGACGAAAGCTCTTCCATATCAGACTTACTGCTTTACCGGATAGTGTCCGAGATGACACTATCGGGTATAGTTGATGCTTTGGATAGAGACAAGGTATAGCGGGAAATAAACGTACCTCGGAGAGCTCGGATGACATAGTAAACTAAATCAGCAGGATTTATGAAATACCGTTCAAATTCTGTTAAGAATTCTTGTTCTTCCTGACTGAGTTGTAACAATGCATCGACAAAACGATTAAATTCCCGTTTCACCTTTTTCTGGTTTGAAATGCCATCCCTAAATCCTGTATCTAGATAAGACAGATCATAGAGCAGTTTTGAAAGTAAATCCACAAATTCCGTTTTCTCAGAAGAATCGGGATTTCCGTAAGTAGTGTGAACTGCTTGCGAGAGTTCTTCGATATAAATCTTCTGTTGGTTAGTAAACGGGAATTTGGTTTTTTGGAATAACTGGATTAGCTAGATATGGATCTGTTTCCTTTTTGCAAAGAAAGCAGCATCCATAGCTTCCTCAGTTGATTCGGGAAAAATAGCTCTTAGTTCATTAATTAAATAAGTACGATGATCAACAAAGAATGGAATATCTGCAAGAATCATGTCAGATTTGATAAGGCTTCTTTCTATCCAAAATTCAAGCTCATCAATCAGGAACGCAACATAACGATTAATCCTAGGTTGTGAATCAGAGGGATAATCGGTGCTGGCAAGTAGATCCATTAAAAGATCTAATTCTAATTTTAACGATAGCTCGTCTTTTCTACCGTGGTTAGCACGAAGAAGTCTAATAATCCCATCAATTTCAACAAAGGTCTTTCTCTGCTCAAATGTAAATGGAAAATCAGATATCTTAAGATATTTCAGAAAGTTGGCATGGATATCTATCCTCCTATTGGGCTCTTGAGAATTTCCTAAGTGATGGTCTGTTTCTGATTCGGGTAGATGATTCCTAGATTCAGTGTTTAATCGGGTTGGTGTTTCTATCCTAAGTTCATTCTCAACCTGATATTGGAGACATTCTTCCTCAACAACACTTGAATAAGGTGTAGTGGGGTGGGCTCGCAAAATATCTGGGAGATCGTACTCAAAGTATTCATCTATACAATGAAGACGTTCATTCAAATTCATCCAAGGCATGGGTGGATAGAAGAACACTTCGATTCCAAATGGTTCATCATCAGGTAAAGTAGCAGGTCTAATATAGTGTGGATACCTAGACAAGATTGACAGAATCTCAGGGTCAAGTGTGGGTTGACCACTTAAAGCAATAGTAACAGAAGCTGGAATCTTCTGCTGAGATTCATCAAAACCTAAGTCTAAGTTCGATATTTTTGGTTTCTCAACTTCATGGTTAACACAGATCTCTCTAACGTCAGAGGAGTTTGACTCATACTCTGGACAGTCAAAGGATTCCGCATCTACCAAAGCCGTCATCTCATCCATCATGATTTGATTGAGAGGAGAGATGGGGTTTGAAGGAGAATTAGGGTTTTTCATTTTCTAATTTTTATGTATTTTCTAGGGTTTAAGAACTAAGTTATCTAACTAATAAAGCAATTAACTTCCTAAGTAATGATAATCTTAAGGAAGGATCTCCTAAAGCTAATTATCTAAGGCAGAATTCAATTCTTGACGAAACCGATCCCCGACAGCGGCGCCAAAAACTTGTCGCAGTCCCAGCGGACGGTCGGGTTTTAGAATCCGGGTCGTTGCACCGACGGCTACCGAGACACGCGAACGGTTTTAAAAATTTATATTTGCTGGGCTCAAACTATGCAAGCTACCTACCTTGTGGGTAAGGCGGCAAGTATAACTCGAGTGTCGTCCAAAATCGGAACGAATTGAATTGAATTAGAACCTACCAAAGATAACTTGACAATAGGATGGGTTTAAAACAAGGTAGGTATGGGTTTTGGTTTAATCTAATCTAATCTAAAGACAGAAATTAAAATGCAGAAAAGTAAACGAGAATATAAGCAGCAGGTAGAGAATGATTGCTGAAACTTCGACGATTAGGGTTTCGGGATGATATTATATAGATGATAGGTGATTACTCTGATTAAGAATCTTCTAAACAGTTGGTGTAAACACTAGGACCCTACGTCTAGGTTTAACCCTAAAGCATATGTCACTGAATCCTAGGTTATCCTGATTCTGATCAGATGGGACTGTCTTCAGACCCTCCTCACCGTCTCTTTCGGAGACCAAGCGACCCTCTGAATGGGGTTAAGGAATAAGGCGACAGTCCACAACACTGACCTTTCTTAACACCTATGTCTATCCAATTTTAACAGAGTAATACTGGTTGTATGCTGAATAAGTTAAACTATCGGTTAAGTAGAGTTTAGGGGTTTTAAGCATCTGGGAACACAGCCGGCATCCTTGCTTTCATTTCCTAACTCATGTTTTATCTGTTTAAGTTCTTAATACTTCCGTCATGGATTAGACCCTCCTTTGCCATCGGTCATTCATCCCTAGGCATGCGTACAATGTATAGTGTCCTTATTTTCCATAGTACTCTAACCCTAGGTATATCTACGGTGTTTTAAAGACCTATTATATCTTTACACAGCTTTATAACCAGAGTTAGTTTAACGGTGTACTATAGCATTTTCACAGCTTAACAAGACCTAGACCCGTGTTTGGAAGTGTTGCTTCCAGGTAATCCACGGTGAGATAGGCCACCGACATTTCCTTGGCTTCCACGTATTTGTACTCTACCAGCGGTAATTCCAACGCTATACCAAGTATTCTGACGTGTTATGGCGATCTCATAGTTTCATACAAATAGGAGATAACTGTGTATTCGTAGTTAGGGTTGATCAGATCCTATCCTAAGGCAACAGTCACGTGAGAGACCGGAAAGGGTGATTAATTAAGTCTACATCCAGGATAAGTCTAAACATGTATGCAGCATAACAACTACCAATCATATATAAGATATATTAATTAAACATCATCCCTAATCCTAACTTCTACATTCCAACAATCACATATTAATCTAGCTAATCAGCATGGCAACAATCATAAATTGTACTGAAATAATATTCAAAGTAAACATTATAACAGTAAGAAAGTAAGATAATATCACCAGATTAGAAGAGTAATACTGAGGATTACAACAGTCTGACTTGAATAACCTTGCTACAGCTTGATTACCCAATTACAACTTTCCTCTAGCTCTAACCGCTAACTTATATCTCTCTAGTTCTCCTCTAACTCCTAAGAGTAGTGCTAGAGAGAGAAACTAGAGAGAGAACTAACTACAAGAACAATTCTCCTCTAACTCCTAAGAGTAGTGCTAGAGAGAGAATTCTAGAAAGAGAAAGAGAAGTGTGTGAAATGAAAGGTGTAAGGTGTGTGGTGTGTGTTTTAAATGAATGAGGAGGTTTGGTATTTATAGGAGAATGAGGTGAAGCTTGGTACAAGTCACAAAGCATGAAGAACAAGCACCAAAGCGCATACGGGGGGTACCGGACCAAAGGGGGAAACGGCACCTCACAAGCCACCAGGCCCCGTATACGGTACCCCGAGGACCGTATACGGCACCTAGGGTACCGTATACGGTACCTAGGTGGGCAGGGGGGGTTGGTGCTTGTTTTGGCCTCCGCTTGTTTCTCGGTTGCTTGATTCGTCCGTATCTTCTTCGTTTGGGCTCCGATTTGCTTGATTCTTGCACCGTTGGCTTCGTTTTTCCGTTACGCTTCTAATGACACTAAGTTTGCCAGATTTGGAAGTGTTTGACTTTTGCGTGTTCCGGATGACGATCGGCGGGCTTCTAGACTGCATATCTTCTTCGTTCTTCACCCGCTTCTCTTGATTCTTTCACCACCGATCTTGGATTTTCCTATTGAATCATAAAATATGCATTAGGATCTATTTTGATAGGATGATCAAGAACGGAATATTTAAGGTGATAGTTTTTGCCTCGGTTTGCGTGCAAAATGGATGCTTTTACTGATTTTTGTAGCAACGCCCGTATTTAGACTACCTTGGTGATTTATGATGATAAATGATTGTTTTGAAATGTTTTCACCAAAGAATAGTCCAAAAAGTGCGGAAATAAGTACTTAAAAACATGACTTTTTGGGTCACATCAATACCCATTATCCATACCCTTAACCCTCACTCACACTACAACCCGATGAATGTCTTGGGATAATTAGCACCGTCCTCACCTAAGTGGTGGAGATTTGATTCTCGATCAAGCCTATGACGATGAATGCTGCATGACTGGCTTTTGAGCGATTTCGTTTGTTTAGAATGATAGGAAACCCGATACACTTTTGAGTGAATTGAGTGACCACCTGGTGAGATTGCCTAAGTCATGTGTATGCCAAAGATCACGAGAATCAGAAGCATGCCCAAAGATATTCATTTCTTGTTTCTGGAACAATTATCTTATTTATCTCAATTTTCTGAAACAGGTTGCTCATATGAAGAATAGTTGTTCTAAGAAATATTTTAATTCGCAAAAATTGGACTTTAAACATCTTTTTAAGTGAGGATAGTTGAAGTGTTGCTTGAGGGCAAGCAACGTCTAAGTGTGGGATATTTGATTTGACGTAAAAAGTCACGTTTTTGCATACATAAATCCCACCTTTTTAGCCCCAAAATGGATGAAAACATTCAATATCAATACTTTTTCACCATAATTCATTACTAAGGCTAAAAATAAGGCGTTGCTTCAAAAATCAAGTAAAATGGCCAAATAACGTACAAAATATAGCACAAACGATACGTTCACATTCTACGAGCACTTTTAAAGAATAATACCTTGAAATTATACTTAGATTATCTCATTATGATCTTCAGGTAATTACGATCTCGTGGATATAAAGAACGCTAAAAACGGAGCTAGAATGAAGAAGTTATAGCCAAACGAATTACGATCCAGCATGCAAGACTTACGATCCAGTGCACAAGACCACGACTAGGGCTACACCACCCCATAGGGGCAGGGGCCGTATACCCCCCTTATTGGGGCCATATACCCCCCTTTTGGGGTGGTATACCCCCTTCTAGGGGTGGTATACCCCCTTTATGGTGCCGGATACGCCCTATTTGCTACCGAATACGCCCTATTAGCTATCGAATACGCCCCTTTTGGTGTCGAATACACCCCTTTTAGGGTGGTATACCCCCCTTATGGTGTCGAATTTCATAGCTCAAGGGTGTATTTCAGTGTTAAATTAGGAGCGAGGGTGTTGAGTGTAAATTTGTAATATGTAAGCCTATAAATAGGGGCCTTAACCTCCTCATTTCTCATTTCTCATCCCTCATTTTTCCATTATCTTTTCTTTCTCTCACTAGAATAGTTAGTAGCTTTCTC
The DNA here is from genome assembly GCA_949592205.1 of Helichrysum umbraculigerum. Lineage (NCBI taxonomy): Eukaryota > Viridiplantae > Streptophyta > Magnoliopsida > Asterales > Asteraceae > Helichrysum > Helichrysum umbraculigerum. The sequence goes on along the minus strand of CATIUR010000002.1, from coordinate 89,888,173 downwards.
TCTCTATCACTACTCTTAGGAGTTAGAGGAGAAATAGTAGGTAGGTTCTTTCTCTAGTCACTCTCTCTAGCTTCTCTCTCTAGGGAACTAGTGGGAAGATTAGAAGAGAACCCTTTCTTTAAAATAGCTATGTAATTTAATTAGTAGAGGCTAGCGGTTGTAATGCTTTGATATTAATCGAAGAAATACAAGTTGTTATTCTGTTCGCATTACATATCGGTATTATCTATCCTTTCTATTATTAATTCGTTATAATGTTCTTGTTTGATGTTTGTGACCTATTAATGATAGAAATGTTTATTGGTATGCTTTGTGATAGCTAAGTTGCTTTTATGTTTGCCATGATTTAAATAGTAGTGATGATGTTAATCTAAATATACAATTGGGATGATACCAAACAACGGAGGTAACGTTATACGGCTTTCATTTGTATAGCGCCGAAAACATCACGAATGTGTGGAGTACGGAACGTGGAAGCTATGAAAGTCGTGGGCACAATCCATTTTGGAAATATTATTCCCAATTTTTATAATCTGAAAACTATGTATGTTTAACTTTTCATCTATGATTATAAACTATTCATCAAACTATCGCCTTTCCTCCAATAAACGTGGTTAAAACCCTTAAAGACGAGGAGTCGCGAACCTTGTTCTGAGGGTAATTAATTATCTGTGCTATCTTTGCATGGTCTGATTTCGAAGCTTTGGAAATACTGCTAAACCTAATGTATAGTACAACGTGAATAAATCAGGGATTTATTGGGTAATATTAAGTGAGGGCTGGGTTTATATCATAGATGGGTAAGCTTTAATACAAACTGAGTTTAAACGGGTTCAGAGTGACCCGAATGTGCAACATGTGTGGAACACCGTAAAACGTCCTACTACTTAGTTTAATGCTGGAACCACCTCGGGTGTAGTACAAACGCATGGAAGCTACGGAATGGTCTTCGGTGTATACACCCTAACTTGCATTAGTGCACAAGGCATGGAATGCAGTAAAACGTCCTAGTACCTCGTGTAAGTGTCGGAACCATCCTTCGGGAACGGTTCCCATACACCCAAGCTATGGAACGGACGTCGGTGTATACATTCTGAGCAGCACTGGGTCACCCATCAGCTCTGAACCTAACAAACCATCGATGAAAAGTTAACAGACACTTTCCGAATTAGGTCTTAAATGCTCTATTTGATTTAGAATACTTTATGGTATCAAAGAAAGGTCAGAAATTAAATATCGGTCTGTTACCTTATTCATGCGCCCAGGAGTTAACTCCAAGATGGGTCACTAGTCTTCACAGACAGTGTTGGGGGTAGGGCAGCCTGATCTGATCAGAATCGTGATAACCTAGTACTCAGTGACATGCTATCAGGGGAACCAAATAGTAGGGTGCTAGTGTTTACACCATAAAGTACCTAAAATAGTAGAACACAAATACTTAGAAAGAACGTTTTTAAAATCCAAACATCATCTACGCTATCCTAAACCATGGTGAACCTCGTCTTTGTTATCCTTAAGTGTTACATATCTGCTAGCCTCCCTTTACTTTTATGCTTTCTTAGTTTATAGTAGTTTAAATATATAAAAACCAAAAACAATTACCCTCCAATCTATCAAAACCCAAGCTTAATTACTAAGTTATCCGAACGAGCTCTGTTTCAATTCTACCGTCGTGAGGAACGACCCTGGATCATCCTTACCGCATACTAGTATCAGGTATTCGTACCTAGTAATAGTGGGTAGTTCGGAAGGTTTTGGCTCCCCCCAACCATTATAAATTTAAAATTACCATCTGGTAAAGCCGCCTAGCGGAGAGGTCCGCAACGACAGGAAGCGATTCCTGAACCGACCGCTGGGCACGCATCAAGGATGCTCAACTCTTCAACATTATCCAGTGACGGAGTAACGACCCTTCTTGGAATATTAATTCCTGGGTGCATGAGATAGAGTAACATACCCACTAAGGTTCCGACCTTTCTTAACACTACGGGGACAACGAAGTCAAACAAGGCATTTAAGATTAAGACTTGGTTTAGTGACTATTAACTTTATATTAATGGTTATATTTTAGTCTAGAGCTTTCATCACAGTGTATAGTGCGATTATGCATTTCCACAGTTTTCCAGACCCGAGATGTACTAACGGTGTACAGTGCAATTAAGCATTTTCACAGTGTTCCAGATCTTTAGGTGAATTAACGGTGTACAGTGCGATCAAGCATTTCCACAGCTTTGAAGTTAAACCAGGATGTGACACAGTCTTCAACCACCGACATTTCCTTAGCTTCTAAGTATTTGTACTTCACCGAAGGTGTTTCCAACGTTACACGAAGTACAGTGCCGTTTACCATGGTCTTTCCGGGATCACATACTTTATGGTCACTCTAGATTAATTTAAACTAAGTTTTTATTAAATCCAAACCATCTATGATATAAACCAGCCCTCACTATTTCCCAATAAATCCCTGATTGATTCACGGTGTACTATACGAAAGGTTTTAAACAGTATTTCCACAGTTACGCAATTCAGACCATGTTTACAGTTTCAGAAAACATAGATAGGTAGTGACCATTTGATCAAGGTTCGCGACTCCTTGTCATAAAGGTTCTAACCACATTTAATTGGAGGAAAGGCGATTAGGTTTAGAAATTCATAAATACAAGGTTAATAAATCACCGGTTTTCATTTCATAATATAACTGGGATCATTACTTCCACAACGGATTGTGCCCACGACTTTCATAGCTTCCACGTTCCGTACTACACACATAAGTGATGATTCCGACTCTATACAAATGAAAGCCGTATAACGTTACCTCCGTTGTTTCATAATGTTATCATCCCAATCATATATTTAAAGTAGCATCACCACACACATATATAAACTAAATACATCATAACAAACACACTAGGAAACTACTCACTACGCATAATAACAGGTCCTAAATCTAGCATAACAACAATAGCAATTATCATTATAACAGATAAGGAAAGAAGTAACCGTTAATAAAGAGTAGATTGAATAAGCGTTTAGAGAGAGAGTACAAGCAGAACTTCCGCAATATCCTTGACAATATTACAATAAAAGCCCTTGGACTATTCCGTATCCTATTACAAAAGTAGCCCCTCCGTTAGTTTAAGTTAAATATTAACTGAGAACTAACGAGATCAAACCCTAATTCTAGAGAGAGAAAGAAAGGAAAGAGAGAATAGAGAGAGAGAGAGAGAGATAGTGTGAGAGAGAGAAAGTGGAAATGGAGAAATGTGTGGAATGGTGAGGTGTGTTTGAAGAATGAGAGGTGACCCCCTATTTATAGGCAAAGCTTCAAATCAGCCGTACAAGTCACGAAGCACGCACGTACAAGCAAACGAAGCACAAACGACCAGCATATGGGGGAAGGGGGCCGTATAAGGCCTTCACAGGGCCATATACGGTGTGCTAAAGGACGTATACGGTCTATGAAGGGCCGTATACGGTTGCCAAGGCCGTATACGGTCTCCGTCTGATTTCGTTCGTTGCTTAAAACGTCCGTATCTCCTTCGTTATGCGTCCGTTTGACCTGATTCTTTCGCATGTGTCTTTGTAATTCCGTTACGCTTCTAATGGTGCCAATCTCACAGAAATTGGATGTGTATAACTTTAGCATAGCCAAAATCACTTTATAGGAGTTAGGAGTTCGTAACCGTCCTGTCTTCTCCGTTCTTTGTCTGATTTGTATGATTCTTGATTTTCTCATCTCGATATTACCTATTACAACATATCATAAGGGTAGAATATGTTTATCATAGGATAAATGAGGGTGCGAGAATTGGTTGCTGCTTATTTGCTCCGTTTTGCTCGTTATTTGGATGTTTTTAGTGATTTTAGTAGCAACGTCTATATTTTTAGCACTTTAGTGAATTTTAGTAAATAATGACTGTTTTGGAATGTTTTCACTAAAGATGTGCCCCAAAAGTGTGGAATAATGGCCTTGAAAACATGACTTTTTGCGTCACATCACACCCGCCTCGAGCGTGAGGTCCGACGACGACAGGAAGCGATTCCTGAACCGACCGTTCGGGGTGCGATCAGGTTTTCGGCGCCGCTGTCGGGGATCGAAGAGCGTTGTGATTTGATAAACATACCTTAGAATTAGAAGCCCTTAGGAGAACCTTTCGTTTAAAGCCTATCTTTTTCGAAAGTTACTGCTTCCTTAGAATAGTTTAGTTTAGCTATTAAAATACAAAAACCATAAAAATATGAAAAATCAAAAACCATCTGATTCCGTTTCTAGCCTAGTCTCTCTGTTCTCTCACAAGACAGCAGATGAGATTATGGCAATGGATGATTCTGAATTTTTTGATTTTATGGAAAAAGAATTAGAGGATAACTCATTTTGTTCTCCATTCCCCGAAGTCAAAGAAATCTCAAACGTCCAAGAAATTGATATCAGGCAAAAACACTTTGACCTAGAATTAGAGGAATCTCAGCAGAAGATATCAACTTTTGTTACTCACACTTTAAGTAGTCAACTTACCATTGACCCTGAGATTTCTTCACTTATGGCCAAATATCCACACTATGTTAGGCCGCCTAACCTTCCCGAAGAAGTACCATTCGGCACTGAGGTTTACTTTTATCCACCTATGTTAGGATTAGATAGAAATGAACGTCTCCACTTCTTGGATGAATACTTTGAATATGACCTTCCTGACATTTTGAGAACCTATCCTACCATACAGGATAAGAATCCCTCATGTTCGGATGATCATACATTCAAATCAGGAGCCACCTACATAGTTAAACCATTTCAAGGATGTCCAGTCCAACCTAGGTACACCATAGCTAAAACTATATTGGAAGGACCACCCACTGACATCATTGAAATCACAGATATTCCACCCGAGACTGAAACCGAGCGTCATGTCAGAAATTCTATTAAACCACATAGGAGAATAGATATATGTGCCAATTTTCTGAGATATCTTAAAATATCTGATTTCCCGTTTTCGGTTGACCAAAGAAAGACCTTCGTGATTATCGAACACATAATTTTAGGACTCCACGCTAATTACACTAGAAAAGATGAGTTATTACTAAAATCAGATCTAGACCTGTTAATAAATTTACTTGCTAATACAGATTATCATCCTATTTCCTCAACACGGATTAATCGGTATATTGCGGATCTAGTTAGTGAACTCGAATTTTGGATAGAGCGTGACCCTATAATTCCAACCTTACTTCCTGGGAAAATACCAATTTTTGTTGATCCTGCCGTCTATTTAATCAATAAACTGATAGAAATTTTTCCAAATGCAACTGAGGCAGCTATTGAAAAATCTTTCTGTGCAAAACGGAAAGATATTCACATTAAGCTAATTCAGTTATTTCAAACATCAAAATTTCCTTTCACGCTTCAACAAAAACTACCTTTTAAAGAATTGTCAGTAACAGTTCACGCTACTACTGGAAATCCTGATTCAAAAAAGAGAAGGAATTTTTAAAAATATTGGAAAAATTACTTCATGATCTTAATTTTTTAGACGACGGACCACGAGATGGCATTTCAAATCCCAAAAAGGTTAACCGGGAATTTAATAATTTCGTTGATGCACTTATGATATTAGGATACGAGGAGAGAAGTTTTCTAAACGAATTTGAATTATTTTTCTTAAACTCCGCCGATCTAATCTATCACATCACTAAAGTGCTCCGATTTTCATTTATTCCTCGTTACACTTTTCCTCAGCCTCGGGCCCCGAATTAATTATTTGGAAAAGTCGAGCCGTTGACTTTTAAACAAAGTGCTTATTGGGAGGCAACCCAATTTTAATAAATAAATCAAGTAGTTAATCGCGTAGTAGTTTAAATTTTCAGTTTATTTATTTTCTGCGTAAAAGTTAGGATTTCAATTTTTAAATTTTTTTTAATGTTTTAAAATTATCTTTAAAAACGTTCTTTAAATTTTATCTCATCATTTATCACTTAATGCCTAAGTTTTGTTTAATTATTTAATTTCAATTAAACAATTAGCAAAATTTAGCAACTTTTAAATGAGATTAAAATTTTTAGTACACAAAAATATTTAAGTTTTTTTTAATAAAACCCTTTTTGAGCTAATTACCAATTTTTACCATTTACTTTCACTAAATTACCACTTGGGGTAAAAAGGTAAAAAGTAAAAATGGGTTAAAAAGCAAAAAATGAAAATCATTTTCGCTCTTCTCCCTCCTCTCTCCCTTTGTTCGGCCGAACCCACCCCAACCACCATTTCTCCATCAATTTTCCACCATTGTTGAAGATTTCAAGCTTTACATTCTCCATTATCGTTACTTGTATGCTTCATCTATCATCATTGCATCATTTCTAAGGTAAATCACTAACTTAAAATCTCTAGTTCATAATTTTCCACAAAAAGTTAGAGTTTCAATTTGAAACTTGAAATTTAGGGCTAAAAATTAGGGCTTTTGGTGTTATTACTTGCTTATAATGATTGTATGATGATATATGATAGTAATCTAGTGATTTCATGTGAGATTTGTGAACTTGGATTTTCAAAGTGATGAACTTTGACTTTTTGTTGACTTTTTAGCTATAATTACCCATGTTTGACTTTTATTGATTAAATGTGCTTATAATGATGTATTGAACATAAGTAAACTAGTTTAAATTAGTTAATTGATTGGTTTAATGACTTTTGAAAATTAAAGTAAGCATTTTTATGAATATTAAATTCTTTTCAAACTAAATGATACTTATGCAAGTATTAACTTCAAATGGTTGCTTGAATTTTCAAAACCGTGCTTTAATGATGTTAAACGACTAGTTTCATTATAAAAGAAGCATCATTTTAATAAATAAAATGCATGAAGCTTTTAAATGACAAGTCATGCTCTTAGAAAAAACCAATATTAAAATTATGTCATTTATAGATTAAGCGATAAGTTGTTGGTTGATTTTATAAATCATTTTGCGAAAACTTGACTAACGCTTAATGTTAAATTCTTTAAATACATAATATGGTCAAAGTTTCATCACTAGTTTTCTAAGTTGATGGTAAATGCAAAGTTTTAATTAAAGTAAGTTAATTACAAGGTTTCTTTAAAAATCTTAATGCTTACTTAGTTACTTACTAATGCATTTTCATATGTTTTAAGCCTTTTCTAGGAATCATTTATAAAGTAAGATCTTTTGCCCTAGAAACATGCTTGTGACATTTACCATAGCTTAAGAAACTCATTAGTGTGAAATTTGCGGTTTGATGATTGCGGTTTGGTTGAAATTGTATCTTTCTAGGTTATGGATTATTCGATTTTTAAAGCCTACATTTCGAATTTTTGTTAAAAATTTGAAATGACTTAATGAATTTATATACCTATGATCATGATGCACACTAATTACCTTTTTATCTTGACAGATGAGGTCTGATTCTACAGTTATCCATCCTACTTTGGAATACTTGGCCACTTCCTCCAAAAAGAAGAAATTGATTAGGGATTGGATGAGCCGGCCACTTGGAAAAAACAGATTTATCGTTTGGAGAGATGTAAAAGCGATTGGTTATAAAAGAGAGTTGAGGAATTTAGTGAAGTTCAAGATCAATCATGAGAAAATGGATGCTTGGTACAAAATGTTTGCCCTCAATGAAGACATTTATCGAGAGCTAGTTATTGAGTTCATGTTGACCTGTGAGTTCAACCCCTACATCAGCAATGTTACAGACAAGCGATTGATTAGCATCAATTACAGAGGGTTGAAGCAGCATGTGTCTTTGGCTGAGTTAGCGGTATATCTTGGTTTCTACACTAAGGAGCAGACACATTCTCAGTTATTCTTCGATAGTTCACGGGGTGTTTCGAGTAATGAAGATCATGGGCTGATTTGGGATAATCTAACGGGTACTAGTTTTCATTCAAATGTGAAAGCCTCAGCGTTCTTCAAAGTTGAGCATCGACTTCTGCACAAGCTACTAGCTGTATCACTACATGGGAAGAAAGAAACAGGAGGAGCTGTAGGAGCTGATGATCTCTTTGTGATGAATGCCATGATTAAGAAGAAGAATGTGAATATGGCCTTCAGAGAGAGACGACATTTGAGATGACAAAGTATATCTACATGGGAGTTTTCATCACTAGGATTTGTAGCCGTATGGGTTTGCTCACGGAGGATCACATGAGTGAGTATACCAGCTCACCTCATGTTAGATCCCTGCCGTTCGACTTGGACTATTTTCGGACTATCTGGTTGATCACTACTGATTCGAGCAGGCAGGCATTCTGGAAAGCTACCAAAGAGGCCATTCCTGGTTGTGTTCTGAAGAGGAAGGGTAGTAAGAGAGACAGGGATGTTGAGGATGATGAGCTGATTGAGATACAGGATGATGACAGTGATGTTAGAGCGCCACAGGTTGATACTAGGGCATCTGGCTCTACATCTATGGTTCAGAGTGTTGTTGACTGGACTACACCAGTGACTCCACTTTCTCAGTATTGGACTTTTCATGCACTTCAGGTTAGACATGCTCATGACATCAATGTAGCACGTAAGTTTGGATTGCCGATACCAGAGCCACTGATGTACAGATGTGAGACACCACCAGCAGTCTTTCCCATTCCACTAGTCACCACCGCTTTTCCACCATACACCATCACCACCACTGTCCCACCATACATCATACCCACTACATCTCACCATGAGCCAGTATACTCTGTACACACCTCAGCTGCTCCATCCACTTCACGACAGCCACCCTTAGCTACCCATGTTTTATCTCTGACTTATGAGATCCCGAGACCTGATGACCCACATGTCTATTGCCCAGCTATGACCACCACTAGTGCTCGGGGCATCACACTCTCAGGACTCTCTTGGATGTGCAACCTCGAACCTATCCTTGACTCTGAGATCCCAAATGAGAGCGACAATAGGAGAGGATACCAGATATTACTTGAGGAGACACACATGACATAGCAGTGTTTCCGGGAGTGGGGATTCGACACTACAGAGGACTTGCCTATCCATGTTATGCAGGCCATCCTCAGACAGCACAGAATTATTGTATCAGAGTCTGTATTTGGGAGAGCTGCTAGCGGGGAGCATTCAGCTGCGGGCATGCATCCCTCCACTTCTGCTGTTGATCCTCGTGTGACTGATCAGGGGTCTCCTCGTCCTTAGACTTTTTTTTCATCTCCAGTACTTTATCATTATTATTATTGTTGGTCTGTATTAATACTAACTATTTGGGATGATTTGTGGACTTGTTTACTTTTTGGAACTATACATCCAGCTTGCTACTCAGCTGGATGATCTATCTATCTATCTTTATTATTATGCTTACATTTTCTTTGTTTTATTTAGTAGAATAAAATGTGGTTGAATTGATTGTTGAGAATGATGGGAACGATTCACGACTAGATGACGCGCATTGAAACGGAAGGCTGTTCTTAGACGGAAGCATGTTGGAATCTCTAGCGAAGCAAATACATCTTCTTCAGCCAAATCATTTTCATCTTGTGAATCCATGAGGGGAGTTTTTCATTCTTTTCCGTTGTCTTCCCGAAATATTCATACCATATCCTTTATGCCTAACCTCTAATGGTGGGATTTTAATTCCATCATCTTAAAAACACAATAAAGTGAGCATTCCCTATAATCAAACTCTAAGTGTGGGATCCCCCAAAAGATCTACGCCTTAGTAATGAACATTAGGGACAATGTTCCATTAAGTGTGGGATACACGGTATGTTATACCGTAAAGTTTTCTGACCTTTTGTCCTCTAAAGATAACTTGTAACTCGTTTTCTGCTGAAATTTTTTCAAACTTTTTCTTCGAAAACTCGACTGATTTATCAGTCAACTTTTGAAAATTCTTTGATCTTTTGGTAAGAATAATACTTTTTAAGGATAATCACTTTTTCAGAATAAATAAATTACTTTGGAAAGTAAGATAAGGCAGAATAAGGATCCCTTAAATAATGAAATGGTCATCTTCGAAGCATCGCATGACTTGGCGCATACACCCTATATTGTTTTGTGAGGAACTTAAGCCTTTAATAAGCATTCATTTTTAATGCTTCACCATTCATTTCTGTGTGTGTGCCGATGCATGTTTTAGAATTAGAACTTGTTCCTGGTATACGCTTCGAGACCATACTAAAGAGTACCGTACGCGGTATAGGTGCAATTAGAGGATCTTGGCATTTATTAGGATTAAACCCATTTTTCTAATATCTCTTCAAGCCTAACCCTCCGATACTCAATTTTAGTATCGATGATCCGCTTAGTACACCATGTTGAGCCTTAACCTTTTTCATTTCTTAAAAACCCAAATATTTTAAAACCCATTCCGTTCCCTACCCACCAAAACCTTATCTTAGAGTTTTTAAATTTTTGAAAAATGATATTTAGATATTCTTTTTTGCTTTCACTCCAAAAATCACAAAATTCGTGTTTTACTCAAAACTTCTCGTGTGCGTTTCAGAAATTAAATCTCCAAAGATCGAGAATCTTGCGGTGTGAAAAATTAGCACCAAGTAAAATTCAAAATATCAAAAGGTGTGAAAAATGAAAATTATGAAAGGATCTCAAAAAGGTAGTAAGAAAATAAAATTCCTTAGAAATTCTTTGGCAAAGAAATTCTAAGCCAAAAATATATATATCTAAATAAAGCTAAGTGCTTCAAAATCTCCCGAAAACTCTGATCTTTGAAAGATATAAATCCTCCAAGTGTTTTCAAGAAGATAGAAGTCAAAATAGCTATCTTCCTCCTTTCCGTTATCCGTTCCGTTTTCATTAAAAAGCATATCTAAATAAAGTTTTTTATAGAGTTTGAAAATTCCTAAGATAAGCATAACCCTTTTTAACTTTAAAACAACCCTTTTCCATACCCATTTTAGCCTTCACCCGAACACTAAAACCCAACAAAAATGCCTTGGGATAATTAGCACCGCCCTCATTTGGAGTGGTGGAGACTCGATTCTCGACCAAGCCTATGATGATAAGCGCTGCATGACTGGCTTTGAGCGATTTCGTTTGTTTAGAATGCTAGGAAACCCGATACACTTCTTGAGTGAATTGAGTGACCACCTGTGAGGATCGCCCAGTCATGTACTTCTACATCTCGAGAGTTGCAAAAGTATGCTAAAGGGACAACCAGTTCAGTTTTAAGATTTCTTATTCTACTAATGCTTACTTTTTAAATAATTTACTTATTTTGAAGAGTTGATGTTCTTAGGAAAAATTCGTTCTCGTCAAATGGTCTATCTTCTCAAAACCTGGAGCAAAATGAGATACAGTTTGCTTGAGGACAAGCAAAGTCTAAGTGTTGGATATTTGATTTGACGTAAAAAGTCATGTTTTACGTGCATCTTTTACCTCATATTTAGCACTTAATTAACAAAATCATGCCAATAAAGTTCACATTTACCACATTTTGTTAAAAAGGTCTAAACTTTATAAATATTTCAAAAACAACGGTAAATGGACGAAAAACACATTTAAATAGGCATAATTCGTTCGACATGCTATTTTATCATAAAACTCCGATCTGGGACTTAATAAATATCTTAAAATGTAGGTCTGGAGAATACGAACGCGTAGATATAAAGAACGTTGAAAACGGATCAAGAACGAAGAAGTTAGAGCCAAACGAGTACGATCCAGCACACAAGACCACGGACCAAGGGCATACACCCCTCTAACGGCCGTATACCCCCCTACAGGGGCCGTATACCCCCTTAAAAGGGCCGTATACCCCCTTTATGGGGTAGTATACCCCCTTCTAGGGGTGGTATACCCCCTCTATGGTGCCGGATACGCCCCGTTTACTACCGAATACACCCTATTTGCTACCGAATACACCCCTTTTAGGGTGGTATACCCCCTTTATGGTGTCTAATTTCATAGCTCAGGGGTGTATTTCAGTGTAAATCTGGAGCGAGGGTGTTAAGTGTAAAATTGTAAACTTGTGAGCCTATAAATAGTGGCCTCACCTCCTCATTTCACACCTTCACAACACAATTCATTCTTCACTCTCATTTCACACACACTTGCAATAGTTAGTTTATCTCTCTAGTTTCTCTCTCTAACACTACTCTTAGGAGTTAGAGGAGAAATTAGCGGGTAGCTAGTAGATTAGAGGAGAGATAATCTTTGTAATAAAGGAGTATTGCTGTTAAAGCTGGTATTCAAGGATTGCAATTATTTTCTCTCTGTTACGCTGCTGTATTATCCGGTGATATCTATTCCCTCATACTGTTATTATGTCTGAATTATCCATGCGTAATATTATGGTATATACTTTATTTGTTGCCATGTTTATTGAGTAGTGTAATATTGTGATTGTTGGAATGTAGATATTTAGGAGTAGGGATGATGTTAAATTAATCTTTAATTAAATATGTGATTGGAAATTGTTATGTTATGTATCGGGTTAAACTTTTCAAGCGGTAGATCTAAACCACCATATACACCCTTTCCAAGCTTTTACGTGGCTATCACTTTAGTATTAGGACCTGATCAACCCTAGTATCAGTAGATAGTTATCTGTGTTATTGTTGAAGCTGTGGACATGCTGTAAAACGGCCTAGTACTTAGTATAGCACTGGAAACACCTCTGGTGGAGTACAAATGCTTGGAAGCTACGGACCGGTCGTAAGCATATGACACCGTGGATACCTGGAAGTTACCCTTCCTGAACATGGTCTAGGTATATATTAAAGCTGTGGAACTGCTAAAAAACGTATTATACATCGTGAAACAAACCTAGGGATGAACGTTTGATCGCAAAGGAGGGTCTACACCTTGACAGAAGTATTTGTACTCCTTAACTAAGTTTAAGGGATTTGGAAAAGAAAGCGAACATTCAGCTGTAGTGTAAGATGCTTAAACCCCCTTATCCAACATAACTGATAGTTTAACATACAATAGCAAGCAATTAGTACAAACCTTAATAAAATCAATTAGATCTAGGTGTTAAAAACGGTCATAAATTAAATATCGGTCTGTTACCTTATTCATGCACCCAGGGTTAATCCCAAGAAGGGTCACTTGTACTCATCGGACAGTGTTGGGGGTTGAGCAGCCTGATCTGATAAGAATCATGATAGCCTAGTACTCAGTGACATACGACTTAGGGTTTCCTCTTTAAATCATAAGGTGCTAGTGTTTACACCAAACCTCTGTTGATAGTATTTAAGGTAAGTCTCCAATCATCTTTTATAATGAACATCATCCCGAACCCTGAATATCGAAACTTCAGCAATCACAACTCTATCTATCTGCTTACCCTATCTGTAGTGTAGCATTTTACTTTCTTGCATCTTAGTTAAATTAGAAAATACCAAAAACAAACCCTACCTGCTCTATTAAACTCATCCTATTAGCTACTATACTCTGAGGTATTCAATTCATTTCGATTCGCTCCGATTTTAAGAACGACACCTGAGTCAGACTTACCGCTTACTACTCTAATACCCTTAGAGCAGTAGGTTGTAATAAAGCTTAGGCTTCCCAGTAAAATATAAATTTAAAACCCTCTTATCACCCGCCTCGAGCGTGAGGTCCGACGACGACAGGAAGCGATTCCTGAACCGACCGTTCGGGGTGCGATCACCTTCCTAACAACGTACTGATACTAGGTATAAGTACCTGATACTAGTAAGTGGCAAGGATGATCCAGGGTCGTTCCTCACGACGGTAGAATTGAAATAGAGCTCGCTCGGATAACTCAGTTATCAAGCTGGGGTTTTGGATAGTTGGATAGGTTTTGTATTTGGTTTACTAATTTATTAAACTATTAAAGCATAAAATAAAAGGGAAGCTAGCATAAATGTAACACTTAAGGATAACGTAGACGTGGTTCACGATGTTCATTATAAATATAGATGGGGACACTCTTAGTTAATGATAGATGAACCTTGGTGTAAACACTAGAGCCCTACCAATTTAATCCGGTTCTTAATTGGCATGTCACTGGAAACTAGGTTATGGTGATTCTGATCAGATTAGGCTGCTCAACCCGCCACACTGTCCTGTTACGGCACAGTGACCCTTTAAACTGTCATGTTACAGCACCGCGACTCTTAAGTTGTCCTGTTACGGCACAACGAGTCTTTTTGGATTTTAGAATCCAGGGTGCAGGAATAAGGTAACAGACTGCCATTCAGGATATTCTTACTTTTCTTAACACCTAAGTCTAAATATTATTATCTAAGCGTGTACTGATTATTAACTTAGTATTCTAAATTATCAGTTATGTTCAGTCTAGGGGTTTCTGGGCTTGACTTACGTTTCTAGACTCATTCTGTTATGTTTAATAGCACAAATACTTCTATCATGATCTAGACCCTCCTTTGCGATCAGTCGTTCATCCCTAGGTATCTTAATGTGTACAGTGCATTAAGTAGTTCCACAGCTTGTATAAATTTAAGTATACTCTCGGTGTACAGTACTTTTAAGGTTTAGCATTTCCACAGCTTTATGTATCCTAGACCATGTTCTAGAAGGGTGGCTTCTAGGTAATTCACGATGAGATGATCCTACGACATTTCCTTAGCTTCCACGTATTTGTACTCCACACGAGGTGTTTCCAACGCTATACATAGTACAATGCCGTTTTACGGAGTCTCATAGCCTCATACTGTAACAAAGATGACTATATCTACGTAGTATTCGGGTTTGCAAAGTCCTATCCTAGGGCAATAGTCACGTGAAAGACTGGAAAGGGTAATGTGTAAACTAGCTCTAGATGCATGATAAGTTTAGACAGATACAAAGTTTAACAATTCCCATTCATAAGTTTGAAAGATTAATTTAACATCATCACTAATTACACTATCTGAATCATGACAAACATACAAGAAAGTACTCACAAAGCATGGCAATAAGCATTTCAAACATTAACAAATCACAAACATCAAACAAGAACATTATGACATATTAATATAAGAAAAGATAAATATTACCCGTAAATAATTGCGAGCAGAATAACACTTGTATTTCTCCAAATAATATCCCAAGCATTACAATTGCTAGCTTCTACGAACTTAATTACATAGTTATTCTAACAGCGACGGATTCTCCCCCTAATCTTCCAACTAGTCTCTAGAGAGAGAAACTAGAGAGAGAGACTAGAGAGAAACTAAAAATGAAAAATGAAAACCTAAATCTAGAGAGAGAGTAGTGAGAGAGTGAAGAGAATGGAGTAAATGAATGATCAAAATGAGGAGGTGGTGGTGAGTATTTATAGATTTGCCTCAACCATATTCCTCAACCGTATTCCCACCTGCAAAATCTCAACCGTATTTCTCAACCGTATCAAAATCCTATTTTGTACGGGCAAGACAGACAATACGGGAGGTCCTGGCCGTATTTCGGGTGAGAAGTAGGGGATACGGGTGAGCACCAACCGTATACGGTTGAGCTTGGCCGTATATGGTTGGATCTAGGCCGTATACGGTTGGGCTCAGCTGTATACGGCTTGTCTCAGCCATATTCCTACCTTTCCCAGCCATATCCTCACTTGCCCAGCCATATTTCCACCTTTTCCAGCCATATTTCCCAGCCGTATTCTCACTTGCCCAGCCGTTTTGCCCAACCGTATTCTTCCCAGCCGTATTTCCTTGATTCTTTGATTGGGCGTAACTTTTTCGCAGGTTGTCCGTTTTGAGCGTTCTTTATATCCACGCGTTCGTAATTTCCTAACGAAGAAAATGACATAAGTTAGAGGTCATAATTCTAAGTAGAACTCAAAAAGTGCTAAAACACGTGAACGAGAATGCTTAAGATCGTTTGTGCTTTATTTTATTCGTTTTTAGGCCTTTTTAGTTGATTCTTGAAGCATCGTCTATATTTTAGCCTTCATAATGAAATTTGGTATAAAGATGTATATTTCAAATGTTTTCATCCATAATCGGGCTAAAAAGGTGAGATAATAACACATAAAAACATGACTTTTACGTGTTATCAAATATCCCACACTTAGACTTTACTTGTCCTCAAGCAAAACTCAAATTTCTCACTTGCTTCCCAATGAAAATATTTGAAAGTGTCAATGCATTTTTGGGTGAATCAAAACATATCAAGAGCAAACAATCCCATATATAAGTAACATATCCTGGAAAATAACAGAAAATAAGGTATTCATTTTAGAAGCACAAAATGACTTTCTTGGGCATGTGATTTTTTTGAATATACATGACTAGGCGATCTCACCAGGTGGTCACTCAATTCACTTAGAAGTGTTTTAGGTTACCTATCATTCTAATCAAACGAAATCGCTCATAGGCCAGTCATGCAGCACCCAACGTCATAGGCTTGCTCGAGGATCATATCTCCACCACTTAGGTGAGGACGGTGCTAATTATCTCAGGACATTCAAATGGGTTGTAGTGTTTGGTGCAGGTTAAAGGGAATGGATAAGTGGGAATTTTGGTTTAAGGGATTTGCTTATCTTAGAAACTTTTAAACTTATGAAAAAAAACTTTATTTAGATAAACCTTTTAATGAAAACGGAAACGGATAACAGTTAGGGAAGAAGATAGCTATTTCAACTTCTATCTTTTGAAAACACATGGAGGATTCATACTCTTTTAGGATCGAGGTTTTCGAGAGATTTGAAGCACTTAGCTTTATTTCATATATATATATATATATATATATATATTTATATATATATATATATATATTTATATATATATATTTTCATTTCTTTTTTTTTTTCCAAAATTTTTGGCTCAGAACTTCTTTGCCAAGGAATTTCTAAGGAATTTTTATTTTTTATTTTGCCCCTTTTGAGATCCTTTCTTCTTTCATTTTTCAATCTTTGACAAATTCGAATTTACTTGGTGCCAATTTTTCGCACCATAAGACTCTCGATCTTTGAGTGTTGATCATGGAAATGCACATGAGAAGTTTTGAGTAAACACAAATTTTGTGACTTTTTGAGTGAAAGCAAAAAGAGTATCTAAATAGCATCTTTCAAAATTTTAAAAATTCTAAGATAAGGTTTTGGTAGGTATGGAAGTGAGTGGGTTCAAAATGTGGGTTTTTAAGAAACGAAAAGGCTAAGGCTCAACAGGGTTTTTCTAGGCGGATCATCAACACTGAACATAAGTGTTGGAAGGGTTTTGGGCTTGAAGAGATATGTAAAAGGGTTAAATCCTAAGGAATATCAAGGTCCTCTAATTGCACCTATACCGCGTACGGTACTCTACCAATGTGGTCTTGAAGTGCATACCAGAAGCAAGTTCTAATTCTAGATGAATGCATCGGCACACACACAACAAACAAATAGTGAAGCATTTAAAATGAATGCTTTAGGCTCAAGATACCTCACTGCAAGTATGGGTTGTATGTGCCTAGCCATGTCATGCCCTTTTTAGATCATCATTTCAGCTCAAGAAATTCCTAACTTATTTAATCTTATTTTCCAAAATGCATTACTCATATATGAAAATGATTCCCCTCAAGACATTTTAATTCAAAAATTTTGAAAAATTTTAAGCAAAAGTGATATTTTAAAATTGAGGAACATTTTCCGAGTTTTGCTTTTGGAAATGAGAATCTAATCTACGGTATTCTATACCGCTATCCCACACTTAGAGGAACATTGTCCCTAATGTTCTCTTGAGTTGAGAATTTACTGGAAGTAAAATCCCACATTTAGAGTTTGAACATATCGGAAAATGTTTCTCAAGTGTTTGTTTTGGGCTGGAATCCCACACTTAGTGATAAGCTTAGGATATGGTATAGATTATTAAACGGTAAAAGTAAAACAAATACGATCATAACAAAATAGAGGTAAGAACGAAGAAACTCCCCTATATGGTTGCGGCTTTGAGCTGAGGATCTGAAAAGTAGACTGCGTCGATACCAGTGTATGCTTCGTTAGACTCAGTCTTCATGAAGTGCACTCAAGCTCATGTGGGATACTCTTCATTCATACCATCCACCAACTTCTCTCAAAAATAACTCAGACTAAAAGGATAGATTGTAGAAAATAACGTGATAACACCATCATGATGCAGGCATAATCAACCAAGATAAACCAAATGTTGGATATAGATAATGGACAAGGATCCTAATCTTTATGAACCACTGATGTAACCTAACAGTTCACAATGATTTGAAAGTGCTGAATCCATTGACCATAAACTTCTATCACCCAAGATCTTCTCTGACGAACTGATGGGATAAATTTAATGTTGTTCTTGTCGGATGAGATCTCCAGCTTCCATTTCAATCCCTTCTTCAATACCTTAATGTCCATTCCTTGATCAGCTTATATTCCTAAGGTTTAGCAGTGGACACATATAACCTCGAAGAAATGCTAGCGTTGTGATGCTTCATGGTCCCTACTGCTGGTAATGATAAGTGTAAATGGGTGGATGGGTGGGTGGATGTGGTTATGGTGATGATGGTGGTTTCAGGTTCCATGAAATGCTCTACTAGCAACCAAGGATGTGGTAAGGTATGGTTGGATTTGTGGAATATGTGGGAACATATGGTGAATGTCGAGGTTATCTGCTCGATGAACAATTCTGAAAGGGATAGAATGTGATCATCTTTTGTATCCTAAAGATATATCAATTTCCTTACTAAGCAATGCTCTAAAGTTTCCAAATGAATGATAGTGCTCCCCTTGTCATTTCTCCATTATACTCAAAGATTCTCCATCCATAGGCGCTAATCCCTATCTATTAGGCATTTGTACAAACAAGAGAGCAGCCAAATGTAATCTAATAGATATGTGATTATTATCTAAGTCATAGACTTACTGGTTTTTGAAAAGATTTTTTTTAAAAGAGAAGGTTTTTGAAAAAACAAACCAGTGTATGACTTGGAGTCTAATCACACACTTAATAGTGTTAGCCGCCTACAATTTCATCATAAGCAACAGATATGGAAATAAAAGTAGATTCAATTAATCAGGTAGTGATGCCGCCCGATAGGTCAGGTCTGTTTGAGCACACCTCTCTCAGAAGAGAAGAGGGGGGGGCATCCTCATCGTCAAAGGACTTGACCGGACGGTACCGAGCGGCGATCGGTGAGTTTTAAAATTTGTAATAAGCTGGGCTCAACTTATAGATACTACCTACTACACTGGGTAAGTAAGCAGCAAGTATAACTCGAGGTCGTTCTTCAATCAGAGCGAATTGAAACGAAGCTTGGTCCAAAGATAAGGTTCACTATTAGGATGGGTTTGTGTAGATAGGTAGGTTTTGTTGGTTTTGGTTTTCTAGTTTATTTAATTATCTATGTGCGGAAAAGTAAAATAGAGATGAGAATCGGTAATTAGGTAGATAGATAGAGAATGCGGCTGTTGAAGTTTCAATAATCAATTGTTGGGATGATGTTCATTATAAAGGTAATTGGGGACACAATTAGTAGACAGACAGATGAATTACATGTGTAAACACTAGGACCCTACTTGTTTAGTTGAACCTAAATAAGTATGTCAATGAGTACCTTGGCTATTGTGATTCTCGTCAAAACAGGCTGCTCTCAGGTTATTCTGACCTTTCAAAACAGGCTGCTCTCGTCAAAACAGGCTATTGTGAAGACCAGTGACCCATGAAGGGTGCAGGAATAAGGTAACAGACTGCCCTCAGGTTATTCTGACCTTTCTTAACACCTAAATACAACTGTTATTATATAATCATGTTCTAAGTATTAACTTGTTATTCTAAACTATCAGTTTTGTAGAGTTTAGGGGTTCTAAGAATCCTGAACCACTGCTGGGCTTGACTTTCATCTCCAGACTCATTCCTTAGGTTTTATTAGCACAATTACCTTCTGTCATGATCTAGAACTCTCCTTTACGATCAGTCATTCGTCCCTAGGTACACTAGCGGTGTGCAATGCATTATTTTCCACAGCTTTCTAACCCAAGGTACTTTACGGAGTACATTACTCTAACCGTTTTCCACAGTTTCATATCACCAGAGATAGGTTCACCGTGTACTCTAGCTTTTCCATAGTCAACTAACCCTAGGTATAAAAGCGGTGTACAGTGCTTGAAGCATTTCCACAACGTTCATAACCATAGGTAGGTTTATGTCGTGCACCCCGCGTTCGGTCGGATTTTACTCCGATCGTTGAACCTTCCGGCAAGGGCGCGCGGACAGTGAGTTTTATATTTATTATGATGGGTATCCTAAGTTTTGATACAACTTAAAGACCTACAGGGCAGTAAGCGGTATGTATAACTCAGGTGTCGTTCTTCAAACTACAACGGGCATGGGAATCTAGGAGGATTAATTATCTTTTGTAATTTAGCTGGGATTTTTAAAACTTTTTTATAGGTTGGTTGGTTTTCTAAACTAATTACTAAAATTAAAAACTAAATTAAAGACAGGGGTTTGTACGGAGTACGCAGAGAAATCAAGATAAGGAATATGTTTGCTGTGACTTCGGCAATGTTATTTGGATGGATAGTTATGAGGGATAAGGTTACTAGATGTGATGATTAATCCGGTGAGGTCATAGAAACTTAATTGGTAGATAAAGTATTATGCCTACGACCTTTACTCGGTTTCCCACGTATTTATGTTAATGCTATACCGGATACTCGGGCGTTTTACGGCTTTTCAGTTATACCAATTAGGGTTCCAGATTACTCACTAGATATTCCCATATTTCTTAATGAGCTACAGCTACGATCCTACTATATACCTAACGTAGAGTTGTCCGCAATCAGATATATAATATGTCACATGGATAGTAGTTATAGAATGTCCAGTACACCGGAAGTTCTCCCAAATGCACAGACCAATCCAACTGACAATTATCCTCTAATCCAGGTCCCCATTTACAGACATCCGGAGGACGTTAGTATCATGGCATGAATTTTTCATTGAACAATAACATGAACAGGGTTTAACCCGCGGAACTGGTTTGGATAATCTGTCTAGCGGTCAGTTGAATTGTTCATCATTAATCATACAATCATCACAACTATTACATGCATGTTAACCTATCTGTAATATGTTTATTATGTTCGTGAAAATCTAATTAACAGGGCAGCGATCATGTTTGCGTATGTCTAGCATGCAGTACCTAAGCAACAATCAAACAAGAACATGCAATAGGACGGAACACTAGTCATCATATTAACTGACCTAATAATTAAATCATGGATATTGTCGTGGCCCCTATCGGTCGGACGGATTTGATTCCGGTCGTTGATCCAACAGCAATAGAGGCGGCGAACAGTGGGTTTTAAATTTGTAGAGCAGGGGAATCCTAAGCTGTATACTACTGACAGACCTAAAAGGGCAGCAAGTGGTATGTATGACTCAGGTGTCGTTCTTCAAACTACAACGGGCATGGGAGTCTAGGAAGTTTAATTATCTTTGGAGATTCAGCTAGGGTTTTTAAAAGCCTTTGGATAGGTTTGGTTTTTATAACTAAATACTAATTAAATAAAGAAAACAGAACTAAAGAGGTTTGTACGGAGACTCGGTCAACAGAGGATAAGCGAGTGTTTACTATGATTTCGTTAAATGTTATTGATGAATAGTCAAGGGTAAGGCTACTAGATGTGATGACTAACCCGGAGAGGATAGAAACATAACTAATGCAAAGTATTGTACCTACGACCGTTCCGCGGCTTCCATACGTTTGTACTCCACCAATTGGTGTTTCCAGCACTATACCGAGTAATAGGGCGTTTTACGGTTTTTCCGTTACATTAATTAGGGTTCCACATTACTCCCGCAGATTTCCTATATCCTAATGAGCTACAACTACGATCCTATTAAATATCTAATGTAGAGTTGTCCGCAATCAGATAAATAACATGTCACGTGGATAGCAGTTATAGAAGTCAGATACACCGAAAGTTCTCCCAAATGTACAGACCAATTTAACCGACGACTATCCTCGAATCCTGGTCCCCAGTCACAGTCATCAGAGATGTCTGTATCGTAGCGTGAATTGTTGATTTAACAAGAACACGAACGGGGATAATCCCGCGGACCAAGTTGAGATAATCGGGCTAACGATCAGTTAAATTGTTCAGTATTACAGATATAAATCATCACAACTATTCCATGCATGTTAATCTACTGTGTAAACCAATATTCTGTGTCTGAAAACCTAATTATACAGTTACTGATATGAACCAAGGGGATAACTCTAGCATGCATCAATCCTAGGGCAACAATGAAACAAGAACATGCGATAGGGTAACACATAACAGAACACCGTAATCCTAGCATAGTAGATAACCAATAATTAGATCATAGATATCCCGAAAGTTCTCTCAAAGATATATAACAGATAAACATGAATCTAACCTATCTCTAATCCTACGCTCCGTGTCTCTTATGATTTGTTTCAACCTAGAGAACACAGCCATACCAAGTTCATTGATCATCAAGTATAGAATAGGTAGAGAACGTACCACTAGTAATTGGCCAAGTTCTAGCAGGAAGCTTCTAACCACAGCATAGGTTGGATAGATAAACATTCGAGATTCAGTTTACGAGTTCATACACAGTTTAAAGTAACACGGGCAGAGTAACAGCATGGCATAAACATTTTGACTATTCTAACATAACTACATCATAGTAAACACAAAGAAATGTCTAGCCTAACATTATTTATCTAGCATACAATCCTAAACAAGCATAAACAAAGCAACACATGTTTAAAACTGGAAAGTAAGAGATATATAAATAGAACCTGATACGAATTTATTACAGACAGATCTTCGCAAATACAATGTCTTGGAGTGCCTCCGTACAAAAGCTAAAAGCTACCTCTACCTAACTATCTCTCTAACTAGCTCAATTCTAGAGAGAGAAAATCCCCTAGAGAGAGAAACTAGAGAGAGAGTGATGTGTGTGAGAGAGAAAGTGTAGGGAGAGAATGAAATGAGAAAGTTGGTATATTGGTGAAGTGAGGGGTGTCCACTATTTATAGGCAAAGCATAAAATCGCACGTACAACTCACGAAGCAGCACGTACAAGCAAACGAAGCACAATATGGGGGAAGGGGGGCCGTATACGGCTTGTATAGGGCCGTATACGGTCTATACAAGGCCGTATACGGTCTGTATAGGGCCGTATACGGTGCCTATGGCCGTATACGGGCTTCGTCTGATTTCGTTCGTTGCTTAAAACGTCCGTATCTCCTTCGTTATGCGTCCGTTTGACTTGATTCTTTCGCCTGTGGTTTCGTAATTCCGTTACGCTTCTAATGATGCCAATCTCACAGAAATTGGATGTGTAGAGCTTAGGCGTAGCCGGAATGACTTTTAATGGCTCTGAAAGCGTAGTGGTTTCTCCGTCCTTTGGCCGTTTCACTTGATTCCAGATTTTTCCGTCTCGATTTTACCTGTACAACAGATGGTAGAAGTTAGGAAGTGTGTCTTGACAGGAAAATGAGATCGGAGGAATCGGCCTGTATTAAAATGCTGTGTTTTGTGCATTTTTAGAGTGTTTTCAGTGATTTTTATCACAACGTCTACTTTTGAACCACTTTAGTGTATTTTAGTAAATAATCAATGTTTTGGAATGTTTTCACTAAAGAAAGGTTCAAAATGTGAGGAATAAAGCTTCTAAAAACATGACTTTTAACGTCACATCAAGTTATCCCACACTTAGACGTTGCTTGTCCTCAAGCAACAACTCTCTGAAAAATATTTTTAGGTCATGTTTTTAGGGGCGAGTCAGAGAATACGTTCCGAGATTAGCATTTCCTCATATAAGTCAGTTACTTCTAAAAGTGTGGAGGAGGATAAGATGATCCTTCCATAAACAAGAAGAGATTCTCTTAGGCGTACATCCAAATCTCATGATCTTGGAGTACACATGACTAGGCGATCTCAATATAGGTGGTCACTCAATTCACTCAAAGTGTATCGGGTTTCCTATCAATCTAGCTCAAACGAAATCGCTCAAAGTAGCCAGTCATGCTGCACTCATCGTCATTGGCTTGATCGAGAATCGGATCTCCACCACTTAGGTGAGGACGGTGCTAATTATCTCAAGACATTCAGAGGGTTGTAATGTTTGGTGAGGGTGAAGGGTATGGATAGTGGTTTGTGAGGGTGTTTAGCTTATCCTAAAATCACTGAAATTATGAACAACTTTATTTAGAACGGAGGGGAGCAGAGAGTTGGTAGCTGTTTCAGCTTTTGCCGGATTTTTCATGAAGAGCAATACTTTGAAACTTTCAGCTTTATTTGCGGAGCTATTTTTCTTTTCTTTTCTTTTCTTTTCTTTTTCTTCTTTTCTCTTTTCTTTTCTTTTCTTCAGAATTTCTTTTAGAGAATCTCCAAGGAATTTATATTTTGAATCCTTTAGAAATCTTTTTCTCTATCTTGATCATTTTAATTCTTTTCCAGGTGCTAATTTTTCCCGCACCATCGTCCTTCCAGTTCTCTTGTGTGCTAATTTTCCCGCACCATTTGTTGAGAAGCTTGATTTTGGAGAATGCTAATGAGTAGGATATTTGAAACAGATATTCTAAAAGGTTGTTCTTCATAACCTCAGAAATTCCTAGATAAGTTTGGAGGTAATTTTTGGGAAGTGGGTGAAAATTAGGGTTTTGAAGAAACGAAAGGTTGAGGCTCAACAGGGTATACTAGGCGGATCTTCGATACTAAAAATGAGCATCGGAAAGGGTTTTGGGCTTGAAAAGATATGTAAGAAATGGGTTAAGTCCTAAGGAATGTCAAGGTCATTTAATTGCACCTATACCGCGTACGGTACACACCAATATGGTCTCGAAGCGTATGTCAAGAGCAAGTTCTAATTCAGAGATACAGACATCGGCATACACACAAGAATTGAAAGTGAAGCATTAAAGATGAATGCTTTTGGGCTCAAGATACCTCACTGCAAAGGGTTGTATGTGTCTAGTCATGTTCCTTTGATTATTACTTCTTGTTTAAGAAATTTCTACCTTATTTCCTTTAGGCTTTTAGAAATATCATACTTATATTTTGAAAATGGTTTCTCTCAGTAGTACCTGAGACTCAAAAACTGAGTTAGACTCATTAATTTTGAAAAAATTTGACCTTATTTTTGAAAAATTTTGAGAGAAAGATTACTATTGGACATAAAAAATCACCTATTAAGGTATTCTATACCTACCTGTAACAACCAGCAAATTAGGACTAGAATTAGTGCCTAATTCCTTGTTAATACATGTAATTAGTTCTGTGTTAGGCTAATTTATGTATCGAATTATATATATTGTTGAATATATACGAAAATGCGATTTGGTTAAATCATACGCAATTTAAATCGAATGTATTTCGATTCAGTTTAATACGGACGTTGGTGACCAATTTTATTAAATAACATTGTTATGTTAAAAATATTATTATGATAATATTTCGTATTCATTCATATTGTACAAACAAAACGTACACAAATTTAGATATTAAAACGCGCAAATTAAATAAACAAACTTACACCTTATAATTCAATGTATAAATTGATTAGTAAAATATTTAAATAAAATATCGCGTAATAATTTGTATTTTTAAAACGCACCAGTAATATTTAAAATAGTTATTTAACGAAAAACGACGGAGAAAACGAACACCACCCGGAGCGCGGAGCGGAGACTGAAAGTGGGGGAGTTTCATCAAAACCCCCTCCTCTCTCTCTTTTTCCCTCATTCACCACCTACACCCTCTCTCTCTTACTTTTCTTCTTTCTTTTTCTCTCTAAAAACTAAACCACCACCATCACACAAAATCGCCAAATAACACCACGAAACATCGCCGAAGCATACCACCCGTTTGGAGAAAAGTGACCACGACAACACGATCTACATTCCTATCTTTTCGGATTTTTCATCCGACATTTTGTAAGTTTCCGACAAATCCCGACATCTCTCGTTTTTGATCATTTTTACTAGTTTATGGTTTCTATAGGCTTATTATGTTCATATAAGGGTTGGGTAAAAGAATCGGACCAAACGGAAACCCGAAAACATGTTTTTGGCTCAAAATCCGTCGATCAGACGTAAGTGACGCACTGATGAACCCAGATATGCGTCACTTCGTGCGACACTGACTAAGTGTCGCATAAGCCCTCTTTTTCCGTCACTACCTAAGTGACGCATTTTCAATATCCGTCACTACTAGCGTCACTTGCCTTAGTGACGCCTATGATCGAAATCTAATTTTTATACGACTCTCTTGCCCGACACTACTCTAGTGACGCCTAGAACCTTAAACCGACACTTGTTACCGTCACTCCCTTAGTGCCGCCATATTCTTTTACACGACACTTCTTGAGTGTCGCTATACTATACGTCACTCCATAAGTGACGCTTAAATCTCAGAATCTTCTATTTTACACGACACTCCTTGAGTGCCGCGATGTTACGGAACCCGTCACTTCTGAAGTGACGCATAAGATGATACACGACACTATCTCAGTGACGCATGGAACACATAAGTGACGCATAGAACACATAAGTGACGCATATAGTGTCGCATAAAACAGCAGGTTGTCTAACAAAAATTTCACTAAGTGTCCAACTTTTACAACTTCAAATCCTTATACGATACGACTTATGAAACATTCTGGGACACTTTTGTAAGTGCAAAACATCGATAATTTGATAATAATACTTAAATTTTATTATTTCAAACTCGTCACCAACGGGTCGTACACTTTTATACAAACGATAACGAACCAACATTCGGACACATTGGGTTGTATGAACAACTAACCTAGATGATCTTACGAGACATCTACTTACTTAACCTTACGTGTTTAGGCATTTAAAGGTTACGGGTTCGGAGAACCTACACGCTACTTACAGTTTACCACTGCTTACTACTAGGCTCAGGTGAGTCTTACGGCCCCACTTTTACTGTTTTAACTTATTGGGGGAGATACATGCTACTGATTTTTCTTGAACACAAGTGCTAAACTGTTTACTATACCAAACGGAATTGCATGAGTTACTTACTATTTACTGAAGTCTCTCCATCATATATCGTTAGTTATGTACTTAAGCGCGAACAGTAGTTAATGGATCCATTAGGGAAATGACCCTCCCCGCCCGGGGTAGTAGCGCTACCACGAACTGTTATGTATAAACGGGCGACTATTATTTCGTTACTTATGCTTGCTCAATTTCGAGCATGTCACGGGAGCAACTGATTATTTACGGGTTAAGCTTCGATTATGAGCCTCATGGCAACGGTATAACTTGATTACTTTACTTTTGCGAGAATTGCAATTATTTGATATACGCCTACGGGCACTACTGATGAAATCTTGTGTTCAAACTGATTATTTACTGATAAACCTGTGAGATTCACCAACCTTTTGGTTGACCCTTTTTAGCATGTATTCTCAGGTACACTTACGGAGTAGGATCACTCCAGGATTATTAGCTAGAGTCGCATGATTTCCAAACTGCATCTAACGGAGATTCTTTGGCATTATCTTTTGTAGCTATGATTATGTAATAGAATCTCCCGCTACATACGCGGACTCTAGGCTAACATATTTTTGTAAAGAAAACTATATGTTTTCAAACGATTTAATTATGAAATGTAATTATTTTACAAAACGTCTCATTTAGAGGTCGTTTGCTGTATATCTTGTGCTTTGTATATTGATTAGTAACACCCAAAGTATGCTTCCGCAAATCACTAAATTTGGGGGTGTTACAGATTGGTATCAGAGCCTAAGGTTATAGTGAACTAGGTTGCATTTAGTGGGCCTAGACTATGACCATTAGGCAGTATTCCCTTACTAGGCATGATTGGTTCAGGAATTACATCATACGACTTTAATTTAACATAGCCTGATCAACTATGTACAATTAAGGAAAGATGATGTGAGGTCTGAAATGGTTGTGTCGAACAGGAATGCGTTAGTTGACTCTGACCACGAGAGAACCGGACCATTACTTGATACGTGCTAAACACTAGGCTGGATATGATATATGTATATATATATTAGCCTCGTCTTACTTACACTCTGCCACAGGAATGGCAAACACACCACCTAATCTGACACACTCTCACTCACGTGGGTCACGGAACCCACGAGTGGCCAGGAGGAACACAAGGTCACCTCGAACCAGCCCTTATCCTGTACATAACTCTCAGAACTCGGCACATCTCACGTTGCCAGTATTGGCTACCCAATTCCGCCGTCAGGAACAAAGACTCGAAAATCTTGAACTGGAACAACACCGAATGACCTACCTGCTTCGTCAGGCTCTTGACCGCATATCACAACTACAGCGAGAACAAGAGGATACTAACCTCTCTGTAAGCATAATTCAGGATTCCATGACCGCCGAATTAGGTGCGGATGAACTTGTCAGAAACCGACTAGAAGAATGTGAACAGCGTTCACAGGAGACTGCGGATCACTCGCGAACACTAGCACAACGACTGGCCTTGGTTGAAGACAATGCCAGGCAAACCAACCGACTAGCAGAAACCGTGGACCGCCTTGTCGCGCTAATGGAACAAATTAATCTACAAGACTAGCATAGCCTTTGTCTTGTAATCTATCTTGTAACCTAAGGACTATCTAGCGCTACTCTATAAACTAGTCGGATGTAACAATTCCCGACACCTTTTGTAATATCCCTGTAGGATGTAACTTTTAAACTCACTTTATCTATCAAATATCACTTGTTATCCCAACTCACATTAATTGTCATTTTCCATGTTGATGTTATGTATTACTGCTTTCATACATGTACATCTGTGACAATTACAAGTTCATACAAAATCTCATGTATCTTCATTTTTTTTATTGAAGAATCATGCCGCCAAAGACACGACCATACACCGACGCCCAGATTACCTCCCTTATAACCCAGGCTGTTACTGAAGCCTTGGCTCGGAATACTCCACCAAATTCCTCGAGAAACAGCGATGCCGCTGAAACCACTGCTGCTAAACCTTGTTCTTACAAGGACTTCCAGAACTGCAAACCTCTAAACTTTGCAGGTACCGAGGGAGCAATCGGTCTGATACGATGGATAGAGAAAGTTGAATCGGTATTTCTCATCTGCAACTGTGCGGAGGGGGACAAAGTCAAGTTCTCTGTTAGTACTTTTACTGACACCGCACTCACGTGGTGGAACACCTATGCCCAAACTGTGGGCATTGCTGATGCTTACAAACTCCCGTGGGAGGAGTTGAAGGAGATGTTAAGGGGTGAGTATTGCCCCAGGGACGAACTGAAACAACTGGAGCTGGAATTCTGGAACCATAAGATGCAAGGTAATGATATCACCGGTTACACCAACCGTTTCCACCAGCTGGCACTTCTGTGCCCAACCATGGTCGATCCTGAGTACAAGAGGATCGAGAAATATATTGATGGATTGCCCGAGAAACTCCAGGACCTGGTGACTTCATCCAAACCAGGTACTATCCAGAACGCCATCCGTATGGCCCATGAACTCACGGCAAACGCTGTCCGCCGTAACACAACCTCAGCCCCACCTACCAACAACAAACGAAAGTGGGAAGGAAACCCCAACTCATCCAACCAGATCACCAACCGAAAGCCTGAGCCCCTTAGGGCTTATTCATCTGGCACTTCAGAAAGGAAAGGGTACGTTGGAAGCAGGCCCTACTGTCCCAAATGCAATCGTCACCACGACGGTTCCTGCCCTTGCACAAACTGCAAACGTTTTGGACATCTGGCCAAGGATTGTCGAAACACCAGTGCCCCGAAGACTTGTTATGGGTGCGGAAGTCCTGGGCATTTTCAGAATAATTGCCCTAAGCAGAAAAACAACAACAACAACAACAACAACAGCAACAAACGGAACAACAACCCTGCTCGTAGCAGAGCATTTGTCATCAAAGCTGGGGAAGCTAGGGAAGACCCGAATGTTGTAACGGGTACGTTTCTTCTCAACGATCTTACTGCTTCAGTATTATTTGATACCGGTGCTGATAAAAGTTTCATATCTGATGAGTTTTGTCCACTACTTGATATCACCCCCGCGGCCTTAGATGTTAAGTACACAGTAGAACTTGCAAATGGTAAACTTATAGAAACCGATAGTGTGATACCTAATTGCACTTTAAACTTAGCCGACGAAATCTTTTCAATCGATCTAATGCCTGTCGAACTGGGAAGTTTCGATGTCATCGTGGGTATGGACTGGTTGTCCAAGCACCGGGCCGAAATTGTTTGCCATGATAAAATCGTCCGAATTCCTCTCGCCGCCGGTAGTACCTTGATCATACAGGGGGAGACTGGTGGGTCGAGACTAAACTTAATCTCTTGTTTAAAAACCCGAAAATTTCTGAGAAAGGGTTACCCAGCAATACTCGCGCACATCACGGAGAAAAAGTCGGAGGAGAAGCGACTTGAAGATGTGCCAATCGTTAGGGACTTTCCCGAGGTCTTTCCAGAAGAACTACCTGGTTTACCTCCACCTAGACAGGTTGAGTTCTCGATTGATCTCGTGCCGGGTGCCGCACCGGTGGCCCGAGCACCGTACCGCCTAGCCCCATCCGAACTTCAGGAGTTGTCCACTCAGTTACAGGAACTCCTGGATAGAGGATTCATCAGACCGAGTTCTTCACCTTGGGGAGCTCCAATCTTATTTGTCAAAAAGAAAGACGGTTCATTTCGAATGTGTATTGACTACCGAGAGTTGAACAAACTAACCGTCAAGAACCGATACCCACTCCCTCGAATCGATGATCTGTTCGATCAACTTCAAGGATCAAGCTGTTATTCAAAGATTGATCTTCGATCAGGTTATCATCAGTTGCGTGTTCGCGATGCTGACATCCCGAAAACCGCATTCAGAACCCGTTACGGGCACTACGAATTTCAAGTAATGCCCTTTGGCCTAACCAACGCACCAGCTGTATTCATGGACCTTATGAATCGGGTGTGCAAACCATACCTCGACAAGTTTGTCATTGTTTTTATCGATGACATCCTTATCTATTCGCGAAACGAACAAGAACACGCACAACACCTCAGAACCATCCTAGAATTACTTAGACACGAGGAGCTTTACGCCAAATTCTCTAAGTGTGAGTTCTGGATAAACACCGTTCAATTCCTTGGACACGTTATCGACAGTCAGGGAATTCATGTAGACCCGTCAAAAATCGAGGCAATCAAGAATTGGCAAGCTCCAACCACTCCCACCGAGGTACGCCAATTTTTGGGATTGGCCGGTTACTACCGCCGCTTCATCGAGAACTTTTCAACAATTGCCAAACCCCTCACCGTGCTGACTCAGAAGGAAAAGAAATTCGATTGGACCGAGAAACAAGAGTCGGCATTTCAACTGTTGAAATCCAAGCTTTGCAGTGCACCTATTCTATCACTACCCGAAGGCACCGATGACTTCGTGGTATACTGCGATGCTTCTCACCAAGGTCTCGGTTGCGTGTTGATGCAACGGGACAAGGTCATTGCTTACGCCTCCAGACAACTTAAAGTTCACGAGAAAAACTACACAACTCACGACCTCGAATTAGGGGCCGTGGTGTTCGCCTTAAAAATCTGGAGACATTATCTTTATGGTACCCGCAGCACTATATTCACCGACCACAAAAGCCTCCAACACATTTTCAACCAGAAAGATCTTAACATGAGGCAACGTAGATGGGTTGAATTACTCACCGATTACGACTGCGAGATCAAATATCATCCGGGCAAAGCAAACGTGGTTGCTGATGCTCTCAGCCGTAAAGTACGAACAAAACCACTTCGAGTCCGAGCACTCAGTATTACCATTCATAACGATCTCACCACCCAAATACATCTTGCCCAACTCGAAGCCCTGAAACCCGATAACTTCAAGAACGAGGCCCTGCGAGGCATGGATAAACAATTCGAGATCAGACCCAACGGAGTTAGGTGTTTCTCTAACCGAATCTGGTTGCCTAATTTCGGAAACCTACGGGACTTGGTGATGGATGAAGCTCACAAGTCCAAGTATTCTATCCACCCGGGATCCGACAAAATGTATCACGGCATCAAGGAGTTTTACTGGTGGCCGAACATGAAAGCTGACATTGCTTTGTACGTCAGCAAATGCTTAACTTGTTCCAAGGTCAAGGCTGAGCACCAAAGACCTTCCGGATTGCTCCAACAACCTGAAATTCCTCAATGGAAATGGGAGCAAATTACCATGGATTTCATAACCAAACTACCTAAATCGGCGAGCGGTTGCGATACCATTTGGGTGATCGTCGATCGTCTCACCAAATCAGCTCATTTCTTGGCAATCAGAGAAACCGATAAAATGGAACGCCTTACACAAATTTACATCAAGGAAATCGTTTGCCAACATGGTGTCCCTATCTCGATTATCTCTGACAGGGATGCTCGATTCACATCTCGCTTCTGGCAGTCACTCCAAAAATCACTGGGTACCCGTCTCGATATGAGTACCGCGTACCATCCTCAGACCGATGGCCAGAGCGAACGAACTATTCAGACACTGGAAGACATGCTACGAGCCTGCGTAGTTGATTCTGGTACAAATTGGGAAAGACATCTACCGTTGTGTGAATTCTCATACAACAACAGCTATCACGCCAGCATTAAGGCTGCACCTTTTGAGGCACTATACGGTCGTAAGTGCCGATCACCGATCTGTTGGACTGAAGTGGGAGATAGTCAACTCACTGGTCCTGAACTCATACATGAAACCACAGAGAAAATCGTTGAAATCCAAAACCGACTCAAAGCCGCGCGTGATCGTCAGAAAAGCTATGCTGACGTGAGACGCAAGCCACTCGAGTTCCAAGTTGGGGATCGAGTACTCTTAAAGGTATCGCCTTGGAAAGGCGTAATCCGATTCGGCAAACGCGGAAAACTAAACCCCAGGTACATTGGACCTTTTGAGATCCTCGAGAAAATAGGTCCAGTGGCATATCGATTGCAGCTGCCTTCTGAACTCAGCAGCGTGCACCCTACTTTTCACATTTCTAACTTAAAGAAATGTTTGTCTGACGAGACACTTATTATACCCCTTGACGAAATTCGCATCGATGACAAACTTCATTTCGTTGAGGAACCTGTCGAAATTATGGACCGTGAGGTCAAACAACTGAAACAAAGTCGTATTCCAATCGTCAAAGTCAGATGGAATTCGCGGCGCGGTCCGGAATTCACTTGGGAACGGGAAGACCAAATACGACTCAAGTATCCACACTTATTCACCGATTCTGCCCCTAACGCGACTTCGACTTAAATTTCGGGACGAAATTCTTTTAACAGGGGGAGAATGTAACAACCAGCAAATTAGGACTAGAATTAGTGCCTAATTCCTTGTTAATACATGTAATTAGTTCTGTGTTAGGCTAATTTATGTATCGAATTATATATATTGTTGAATATATACGAAAATGCGATTTGGTTAAATCATACGCAATTTAAATCGAATGTATTTCGATTCAGTTTAATACGGACGTTGGTGACCAATTTTATTAAATAACATTGTTATGTTAAAAATATTATTATGATAATATTTCGTATTCATTCATATTGTACAAACAAAACGTACACAAATTTAGATATTAAAACGCGCAAATTAAATAAACAAACTTACACCTTATAATTCAATGTATAAATTGATTAGTAAAATATTTAAATAAAATATCGCGTAATAATTTGTATTTTTAAAACGCACCAGTAATATTTAAAATAGTTATTTAACGAAAAACGACGGAGAAAACGAACACCACCCGGAGCGCGGAGCGGAGACTGAAAGTGGGGGAGTTTCATCAAAACCCCCTCCTCTCTCTCTTTTTCCCTCATTCACCACCTACACCCTCTCTCTCTTACTTTTCTTCTTTCTTTTTCTCTCTAAAAACTAAACCACCACCATCACACAAAATCGCCAAATAACACCACGAAACATCGCCGAAGCATACCACCCGTTTGGAGAAAAGTGACCACGACAACACGATCTACATTCCTATCTTTTCGGATTTTTCATCCGACATTTTGTAAGTTTCCGACAAATCCCGACATCTCTCGTTTTTGATCATTTTTACTAGTTTATGGTTTCTATAGGCTTATTATGTTCATATAAGGGTTGGGTAAAAGAATCGGACCAAACGGAAACCCGAAAACATGTTTTTGGCTCAAAATCCGTCGATCAGACGTAAGTGACGCACTGATGAACCCAGATATGCGTCACTTCGTGCGACACTGACTAAGTGTCGCATAAGCCCTCTTTTTCCGTCACTACCTAAGTGACGCATTTTCAATATCCGTCACTACTAGCGTCACTTGCCTTAGTGACGCCTATGATCGAAATCTAATTTTTATACGACTCTCTTGCCCGACACTACTCTAGTGACGCCTAGAACCTTAAACCGACACTTGTTACCGTCACTCCCTTAGTGCCGCCATATTCTTTTACACGACACTTCTTGAGTGTCGCTATACTATACGTCACTCCATAAGTGACGCTTAAATCTCAGAATCTTCTATTTTACACGACACTCCTTGAGTGCCGCGATGTTACGGAACCCGTCACTTCTGAAGTGACGCATAAGATGATACACGACACTATCTCAGTGACGCATGGAACACATAAGTGACGCATAGAACACATAAGTGACGCATATAGTGTCGCATAAAACAGCAGGTTGTCTAACAAAAATTTCACTAAGTGTCCAACTTTTACAACTTCAAATCCTTATACGATACGACTTATGAAACATTCTGGGACACTTTTGTAAGTGCAAAACATCGATAATTTGATAATAATACTTAAATTTTATTATTTCAAACTCGTCACCAACGGGTCGTACACTTTTATACAAACGATAACGAACCAACATTCGGACACATTGGGTTGTATGAACAACTAACCTAGATGATCTTACGAGACATCTACTTACTTAACCTTACGTGTTTAGGCATTTAAAGGTTACGGGTTCGGAGAACCTACACGCTACTTACAGTTTACCACTGCTTACTACTAGGCTCAGGTGAGTCTTACGGCCCCACTTTTACTGTTTTAACTTATTGGGGGAGATACATGCTACTGATTTTTCTTGAACACAAGTGCTAAACTGTTTACTATACCAAACGGAATTGCATGAGTTACTTACTATTTACTGAAGTCTCTCCATCATATATCGTTAGTTATGTACTTAAGCGCGAACAGTAGTTAATGGATCCATTAGGGAAATGACCCTCCCCGCCCGGGGTAGTAGCGCTACCACGAACTGTTATGTATAAACGGGAGACTATTATTTCGTTACTTATGCTTGCTCAATTTCGAGCATGTCACGGGAGCAACTGATTATTTACGGGTTAAGCTTCGATTATGAGCCTCATGGCAACGGTATAACTTGATTACTTTACTTTTGCGAGAATTGCAATTATTTGATATACGCCTACGGGCACTACTGATGAAATCTGGTGTTCAAACTGATTATTTACTGATAAACCTGTGAGATTCACCAACCTTTTGGTTGACCCTTTTTAGCATGTATTCTCAGGTACACTTACGGAGTAGGATCACTCCAGGATTATTAGCTAGAGTCGCATGATTTCCAAACTGCATCTAACGGAGATTCTTTGGCATTATCTTTTGTAGCTATGATTATGTAATAGAATCTCCCGCTACATACGCGGACTCTAGGCTAACATATTTTTGTAAAGAAAACTATATGTTTTCAAACGATTTAATTATGAAATGTAATTATTTTACAAAACGTCTCATTTAGAGGTCGTTTGCTGTATATCTTGTGCTTTGTATATTGATTAGTAACACCCAAAGTATGCTTCCGCAAATCACTAAATTTGGGGGTGTTACACTACCATCCCACACTTAGAGGAACATTGTCCCTAATGTTCTCTTGAGTAGAGATTTTATTTATTAAAATCCCACACTTAGAGTTTGAACATGTAAGTAGATGTTTCTCAAGTGTTTAATTTGGGCTGGAATCCCACACTTAGTGATAAGTTTAGGATGAGGTACAAAAATTAAATGTACTAACATAGGCATAATAAACATAATTGAAACGGGGAGAAAGGAACAGAGAGACTCCCCATTTGTGTTTACTGGAATAGACCAGGTTTGTGCAAGAGTGGTGCTAGTGAATTGCTGGATTTAAAGGACCAGGCTTGTTTAAGATCATCCATTCCACACAAAGCTGAATTCTGCAATAAACCACGACACACATATCACAGTATCTCATCTAGGTAGCAGGTCTAAAGCGTAAGTACAGAGTCATAATACAGGAAGTAAATAATAAAGATAAAATCTAGTAATCATCAAGTAGGTCATCAGTGTCAGGATCAAACTCTGCCTCAACATCCCTGTCGAAAACAGAAGTCGGGGATGGAATGGATAAATCCATAGCAGCCATAGCCTGACTCACGATCTCGTCAGAGGAAGTGACAGAAGTATGAGCATCAAAGCTAGCCAGAAGCTGCTCTGTGAGGCCGTGATCTGGTGATGCAAATCCTGTGGGTAATGCTGGAGCAAGATCAGCAGTTGCAGTAGTGGGGCCAGTGGAAGGTCCAGCAGTAGAGAGAACAGGTGGATCAGCAGGAGGACAGAAGAACCATGGAAGTCGAGATGATCCTGGATCTGGGCAAAGCCTGAAGGGGATGGCATCAGGTCTCGGAATCTCGAGCCGCTCACAGATAGAGGACATGATGTCGTGCTGGATGGAGAGTGTCCGAAAGAGGGCCCACGAAGCAGCTGGGTCAGCCGTAGTGATACCGTACTCGAAAGTGGGTACGGGGGCTGGCAAAGGTGATGAGGGCCCCTCATCGGGCAACTCCTCGTGAGTGATCGGGACATCAGTCAGGTCCTCCTCAGTGATGGTCAGCATAGCCACTCTCTGTACTATGCTTCTACGGGGTCTGTGTCGTCTACGTGGTCTCGCAGCTACATGATCAGCGTCAACATCGTCCATCCTGAAACAAGATAAAATAAACAGGTAATGCTAACAGTGCTAGTCAATACTTATCTCAGATTTTGCAATTCGAAGTCAGATAAGTGGCAAGCCTGCAATTTTATTAGTTCAGAGATAACAATACTTAGTAAAAATAAACTAAGAAATAAAATGACAGAAATAAAGATAGGCTTGGGGTGCCTCCCAAGAGCGCTTGTTTTACGAGTCTCTAGCTTGACTCTTTGTACCTTTCTGTCGACTCACGGTGGTTCAAAGATAAAGACATCTTCCCTGATGGGAAAGTCTTCGAAGTAATTCTTTAAGCGATGACCATTAACCTTAAAATTACCTTCTGGTGCCTCGAGTTCGACTGCACCGTAAGGAAATACCTTTGCTACTATGAATGGTCCGCTCCACCTGATTTTGAACTTGCCAGAGAATTTCTTGAATCGCGAATTGAAAAGCAGCACTTTATCTCCTGTTTTGAATCGTGAGGGCCTCAACTTAGCATCGTGAATTTTCTTAGTTCGTTCTTTGAAGTTTAACGAACTGTCATATGCCTGATCCCTTAGTTCGGCTAACTCATTCAACTGCATTCGTCTATTTGCTCCAGCAGTAGAAAATATCTAAGTTGCAGTTCTTCAAAGCCCAGTATGCTTTATATTCCAGCTCAATTGGTAAGTGACATGCCTTGCCATAAACAAGACGATATGGTGTGGTTTCTAATGGTGTTTTATAGGCGGTTCTGAATGCCCACAATGCATCATCTAATTTTTCAGCCCATTTGTACCCATGATTACCAACGGTTCTTTCCAAGATTCTCTTCAAAGCTCAATTTGTTGCCTCAGCTTGCCCATTTGTCTGGGGGTGATAAGCTGTTGATGTTTTGTGAGAGACACCATACTGTTGCAGAACTTTCATGAATTGAACGTTGCAAAAGTGTGTACCACGATCACTAATTATTGCTTTTGGAGTCCCAAATCGACTAAATAGCTTTTTGAGAAATTTGGTTACCACCTTGGCGTCATTTGTTGGGAGAGCTTGGGCTTCGGCCCACCTGGAGACGTAGTCGACTGCAACCAAGATGTATTCTTTACCGTTAGATTTAGGGAATGGTCCCATGAAATCTAATCCCCAGATATCGAAGATTTCCACGGCCTGGATGTTTGTGAGTGGCATTTCATTCCGAGCTGTTATATTGCCTTGTCTTTGGCAGATATCGCAGCGTCTCACCAGATCGTATGCATCTCGAAATATGGTTGGCCAGAAAAAGCCGGCATCGTACACTTTTCTTGCGGTCATGTTGGTACCGTGATGTCCTCCAGTAGGTCCATGGTGGCTTTGGTGTAAGATGTGTTCTGCCTCTTTCCCATCAACGCATCTTCTAATGATCTGATCAGGGCAAACCTTAAAGAGGAAAGGGTTGTCCCAATAGTAATACTTTATATCGCGGAAGAATTTTTGTCTTCGAGAGGTTGGCATCCCTTTAGGTACAATTTTTCCCACCAAATAATTGGCATAGTCAGCATACCAGGGATCATTAGTAGATCGTGACCCTTGATGGTATCTACCAATATGCATGAGTTGTTCTTCTGGAAACTGGTCTTGAATGTCTTTTTCGTGCAACTTATCCATTGAAGGATTTTCTAATCGGCTGAGATGGTCCGCCGCGACGTTTTCTGCTCCTTTTTTGTCTTTGATCTCGATGTCGAATTCTTGAAGGAGTAAAATCCATCGTAGAAGGCGAGGCTTAGCATCTTGCTTCTTAAAAAGATATTTCAGAGCTGAGTGATCTGTATAGACAATAGTTTTGGACAAGATTAGATAAGAACAAAATTTATCAAAAGCAAATACTACCGCTAGCAGCTCTTTTTCTGTAGTTGTATAATTTTCTTGGGCGTCAGTGAGCGTTTTGCTGCCGTAGTATATTGGTTGAAACTGTTTCTCATTCCGCTGTCCCAGAACTGCTCCGACTGCGAAATCACTGGCGTCGCACTTGATTTCAAATGGGAGACTCCAGTCTGGACATGATCGGTGCATGGACAAGCAGATCTTTCAGATGATCGAAGGCCTTGAGACATTCGTCTGTAAAGACAAACGGCGTATCTTTTTCGAGGAGATGAGTCATAGGTCGGGATATCTTAGAGAAATCTTTGATAAAGCGACGGTAGAACCCGGCGTGTCCTAGAAAACTGCGGATGGCTTTAACAGAGGTGGGTGGTGGAAGTTTTGAGATGGTCTCGACTTTTGCTTTGTCAACTTCAATTCCAGCTTTGGATATACGGTGTCCTAAAACTATGCCTTCTTTTACCATGAAATGGCATTTTCCCAATTCAGAACTAGGTTCGATTCTTCACATCGAGTGAGCATCTTGTTCAAGTTAGAAAGACAAGTGGTGAACGAATCTCCGAAAACCGAAAAATCATCCATGAACACTTCCATGCATTGTTCAATCATGTCATGGAAGATTGCTACCATGCATCTTTGAAATGTCGCCGGTGCATTACATAAGCCAAATGGCATACGTCGGTAGGCAAAGGTTCCGTATGGATAGGTGAACTTTGTCTTTTCTTGGTCCTTTGGATCGAGAGGTATCTGAAAATAGCCAGAGAAACCGTCGAGGAAGCAATAGAATTCGTTTCCTGAAAATCTTTCAAGCATCTGATCAATGAACGGTAGAGGGAAGTGATCTTTGCGTGTGGCTTCATTTAGTTTCCGATAGTCGATACATACCCTCCAACCGGTGACGGTTCGTGTTGGAATCAACTCGTTGTCTTCGTTAGCGATGACCGTCATGCCTCCTTTCTTTGGGACGACTTGAACTGGACTGACCCATGGGGAATCCGAAATAGGGTAAATTAGACCAGCATCCAAGAGTTTGATAACCTCCTTTTTCACCACGTCTTGAATCTTTGGGTTGACTCTCCTCTGCCTCTGAATTGATGGTCTGAAGTCGTTTTCCTTTAAGATCTTGTGAGTGCAATAGTTTGGGCCGATCCCTTGTATGTCGGAGATTTTCCATGCAATCGCTTTCTTATGTGACTTTAAAACCTTAATGAGTAGTGCTTTCTCTTCAGGCTTTAGATCTTTGGAGATGATAACTGGTAAGTGCGAAGTTCCTTCGAGAAAAGCATATTCAAGGTGTGAGGGGAGTTCCTTTAGCTCCAATTCGGGTGGTTCTTCAGTGGAAGGCTTCATCCTGGCAATCTCGTCTCTCTTAAGCTCATCGTATGTTGTCTGATAATCTGACTCAACTGCAGGTGCCTCTGGAATGTCGGCTGATGCTATTTCAACCCATTCTGTATTGTTGTAAAGCTCATCTTTTCTCAGCTCATATTTTACTTGGGAAGATTGAGAGATTACATTATCTTCAGTGATTATTTCTTTGTTGTCCTTTGTGAGTGCAAATCTCTGAAACTGAGCTGAAGAAGATGTGGTAAAAGTAATCTCTGGATTCAAGTTTTCACAACTTTTAGAAAGTTGCGGATCTGATGGTTTAAGCATTGACTCCATTTCCTTGAGAGTCTTCAGAATTTCTTCTTTTCAGAGAGATGAATCAGGAACTTCAGAAGTAGGGCTTCTTCTCAAGAGAGTGATCGGAGTGCCTTGCCCAAGTGGTACAGCAGTGATAAATCCGTTGGGCTGTAAGTTGGAATTCTTTAAAGGTAATAGTACTTCCTTTGATGCAATGGATGGATCCGAGATAGCTGAGCATAGACCCGCACCTTCTTCACAGATTTTCTTTGTTGTGATGACAGTGTTTGGAAGGGGATTAATGCTGCTTACTGCGAGGATTTCTTCCAAGTGTTCTTCAATTATTTCCTGTATAGAATCTACAAGACCAAGGTCTTTTCCCATAGGAAGTTTCATTAGTTTATTGACATTGAAGGTGACTTCCTCAGTTCCCACTCTAAGTTTTAAAGATTTTTCATTTACGTCAATGACGGCCTTGGCAGTATTTAGGAAAGGTCTACCAAGGATGAGTGGTACTTGAGTGTCTTCCTCAATATCCATAACAACAAAATCAACAGGAAAGACGAATTTATCAACACGTACCATAATATCTTCAGCAATTCCTCGAGGGAGTTTAACTGATCTATCAGCTAATTGGATGGTCATACGGGTTGGTAAAAGTTCGCTTAATCCTAGTTTCCTATAAAGCGAGTATGGCATAAGGTTTACACTAGCTCCTAAGTCAGCTAAGGCGTTACTTATTTGAACATCCTGAAGGTAACAAGGAATAGTGAAACGGCCAGTATCTCCTAGCTTTGGGGGCAGTCCTTGTTGCATAATTAAAGAGCATTCTGCGTCTAAGGGCAAGTTAACTATTTGTCTGAGTTTTTCTTTGTTGGATATAAGTTCTTTAAAGAATTTGGCACAACTAGGCATTTCAACTAAAGCATCTAACAATCGAACGTTTAAGTGCAAACTTTTGAACATCTCTAGATATTTTCCAAACTGGCTTCTTGTTTTTCTTTCTTAAGCCTACCAGGGAAAGGTATACGTGTTGGTTTAACTACTTCTGGGGCTTTGGAAGATTCTGGTTCAGGAGAGGTGACAGGAGTGTCAACAGGTACTGAATCAGTGGGTAGAGAAGAACTAGAAGGCTTGTCTGAAGGAATATCTTTTGATTTCTCATTCTTAGTCTCTTTTCCGCCTCTAGTGACAACAAGGATATCATCATAATCATAAGATGAATGATGAATAGCTTTGCTAATCGCTTCTTCTCTTTGCTTCTCCTCAACTTTTAAAAACAATCTTTTAACATTATCCTCCATGTTTTTAATTAAATCGTTTGAAATTCTGAGCAAATAATCAATTTGGTTTTGAAAATCAACAATTTGTTTGTTTTTATTATTTTGTTCAACCATGAAGTTATTGAAAATCGTATTGTTTAGACGAGAAGACAATTGAGAGGAAGTAGAGGGTGTAGGGGGAACTAACAAATGAGAGATAGGTTGTTTGGATAACCGCTGAGTGAAAGATTTTGAATGAATGATCTGATCAGTGGCTTCAGATGAGGCAAGAACATTTTCCTTGGGCTTCGAGTGTGAGAAGAGCCGTTGAGGTTGCTTCCTAGATTTGGAAGAGTCTTGCATATCCTTAACAACTTTAGAGATGGATTCGAGTTGAGCTTTTAAAGTGTCGAATGCTTGAGTAGAAGTGTCTTTGTCTTCCGAGGTTGATTCATCAAGCGCCAAGTCATGTTGGTGCATCGTTATCGTCTCAATCAACTTCCAGGCTCCTTCTGAAGTATGTAGCATGAAATTTCCGGATGAAGCAGCATCGAGGGTTTGTTGGTGATGAGGATTCAGACTGTTGTAGAATGTGCAGACCAGATTCGTTTCAGCCAACTGATGATTCGGACATCTTCCAAGCAGATTCTTAAAGCGTACCCAAGCTGAGCTTAATGATTCAGTAGTTCCTTGACGAAAGTTAATGATTTCATTTTTGAGCTTGGTTTGTAGGGACGGAGGGAAAAACTTAGCCAAGAACTTAGTAGCTATCTCCTCCCATGTATGAATCGAATTGGGTTTGAGTTCATAAAACCATGTCTGAGCTCGGAAAGCTAAAGAATAAGGAAACAGGTGAAGTCGGGTGACTTTGACACTGGATCCGGTTTGTTCGAAAGAGTCGGAAAGGTTGATGAACTTGTCAAGATGGGCGTTTGGATTTTCAACCGAAAGACCATGAAATTGACACTGAGATTTAAGTAATTTAATGAAGTGTGGCTTGATTTCAATGGTTTCGTCGGTTGGTGATACGATCGGTCCTCCTCGTCCCTCTAGCAGTGGTTGGGTTGATGAGGCGAGAGTGATACGATTCGCCATAACTTGTTTTAATAAGAAAATAGGGTTTTGGAAAGGATAGGTTTAACTAGTGACGGGAAATTAAAAATTTACTAACCTAGGGATAAAAACTGTAACTTCCAGATGATTTTGATCTTCCGTAAGGATCGCTAAATAACTAAGATAACAAAATTCCTAAAATCGGTCGTTGTAGTCCCCGGCAGCGGCGCCAAAAACTTGTCGTGGCCCCTATCGGTCGGACGGATTTGATTCCGGTCGTTGATCCAACAGCAATAGAGGCGGCGAACAGTGGGTTTTAAATTTGTAGAGCAGGGGAATCCTAAGTTGTATACTACTGACAGACCTAAAAGGGCAGCAAGTGGTATGTATGACTCAGGTGTCGTTCTTCAAACTACAACGGGCATGGGAGTCTAGGAAGTTTTATTATCTTTGGAGATTCAACTAGGGTTTTTAAAAGCCTTTGGATAGGTTTGGTTTTTATAACTAAATACTAATTAAATAAAGAAAACAGAACTAAAGAGGTTTGTACGGAGACTCGGTCAACAGAGGATAAGCGAGTGTTTACTATGATTTCGTTAAATGTTATTAATGAATAGTCAAGGGTAAGGCTACTAGATGTGATGACTAACCCGGAGAGGATAGAAACATAACTAATGCAAAGTATTGTACCTACGACCGTTCCGCGGCTTCCATACGTTTGTACTCCACCAATTGGTGTTTCCAGCACTATACCGAGTAATAGGGGGTTTTACGGTTTTTCCGTTACATTAATTAGGGTTCCACATTACTCCCGCAGATTTCCTATATCCTAATGAGCTACAACTACGATCCTATTAAATATCTAACGTAGAGTTGTCCGCAATCAGATAAATAACATGTCACGTGGATAGCAGTTATAGAAGTCAGATACACCGGAAGTTCTCCCAAATGTACAGACCAATTTAACCGACGACTATCCTCGAATCCTGGTCCCCAGTCACAGTCATCAGAGATGTCTGTATCGTAGCGTGAATTGTTGATTTAACAAGAACACGAACGGGGATAATCCCGCGGACTAAGTTGAGATAATCGGGCTAACGATCAGTTAAATTGTTCAGCATTACAGATATAAATCATCACAACTATTCCATGCATGTTAATCTACTGTGTAAACCAATATTCTGTGTCTGAAAACCTAATTATACAGTTACTGATATGAACCAAGGGGATAACTCTAGCATGCATCAATCCTAGGGCAACAATCAAACAAGAACGTGCGATAGGGAAACACATAACAGAACACCGTAATCCTAGCATAGCGGATAACCAATAATTAGATCATAGATATCCCGAAAGTTCTCTCAAAGATATATAACAGATAAACATGAATCTAACCTATCTCTAATCCTACGCTCCGTGTCTCTTATGATTTGTTTCAACCTAGAGAACACAGCCATACCAAGTTCATTGATCATCAAGTATAGAATAGGTAGAGAACGTACCACTAGTAATTGGCCAAGTTCTAGCAGGAAGCTTCTAACCAAGCTTAGGTTGGATAGATAAACATTCGAGATTCAGTTTACGAGTTCATACACAGTTTAAAGTAACACGGGCAGAGTAACAGCATGGCATAAACATTTTGACTATTCTAACATAACTACATCATAGTAAACACAAAGAAATGTCTAGCCTAACATTATATATCTAGCATACAATCCTAAACAAGCATAAACAAAGCAACACATGTTTAAAACTGG
This sequence comes from Helichrysum umbraculigerum, assembly GCA_949592205.1. NCBI lineage: Eukaryota > Viridiplantae > Streptophyta > Magnoliopsida > Asterales > Asteraceae > Helichrysum > Helichrysum umbraculigerum. The sequence continues at coordinate 89,843,780 of CATIUR010000002.1, read as the reverse complement.
AAAGTAAGAGATATATAAATAGAACCTGATACGAATTTATTACAGACAGATCTTCGCAAATACAATGTCTTGGAGTGCCTCCGTACAAAAGCTAAAAGCTACCTCTACCTAACTATCTCTCTAACTAGCTCAATTCTAGAGAGAGAAAATCCCCTAGAGAGAGAAACTAGAGAGAGAGTGATGTGTGTGAGAGAGAAAGTGTAGGGAGAGAATGAAATGAGAAAGTTGGTATATTGGTGAAGTGAGGGGTGTCCACTATTTATAGGCAAAGCATAAAATCGCACGTACAACTCACGAAGCAGCACGTACAAGCAAACGAAGCACAATATGGGGGAAGGGGGGCCGTATACGGCTTGTATAGGGCCGTATACGGTCTATACAAGGCCGTATACGGTCTGTATAGGGCCGTATATGGTGCCTATGGCCGTATACGGGCTTCGTCTGATTTCGTTCGTTGCTTAAAACGTCCGTATCTCCTTCGTTATGCGTCCGTTTGACTTGATTCTTTCGCCTGTGGTTTCGTAATTCCGTTGCGCTTCTAATGATGCCAATCTCACAGAAATTGGATGTGTAGAGCTTAGGCGTAGCCGGAATGACTTTTAATGGCTCTGAAAGCGTAGTGGTTTCTCCGTCCTTTGGCCGTTTCACTTGATTCCAGATTTTTCCGTCTCGATTTTACCTGTACAACAGATGGTAGAAGTTAGGAAGTGTGTCTTGACAGGAAAATGAGATCGGAGGAATCGGCCTGTATTAAAATGCTGTGTTTTGTGCATTTTTAGAGTGTTTTCAGTGATTTTTATCACAACGTCTACTTTTGAACCACTTTAGTGTATTTTAGTAAATAATAAATGTTTTGGAATGTTTTCACTAAAGAAAGGTTCAAAATGTGAGGAATAAAGCTTCTAAAAACATGACTTTTTACGTCACATCAGATATCCCGAAAGTTGTGACACCCGAACAAAAAGGGTCAAATTTTCGCGCCAAATTTAAACTTTCAATATGTGTATCATATACACCCAATACAAAAGTATTCAATTATTATATGTAAAATCATATGTATATATAACATGAAACGATTATTTAATAATCGTGTATAAACAAATCTAGCAGAACGCATAAACCCAAAATGGATGTTGGTGCAAAACATTTTTTAAATAATATATTATTGATAAGAATAATTATTATTTACTCGTTTCGGATTTTAAACACCTTTAGTACATTGAAAACTATCCGTCAAAGTAAGTTGAAACAAAATTATATTTTTATAACTCGCTAAAAGTATTTTTATAAAATACTTCATTTAAAAACTTATACGATATCAATTATAGAAATTTATCGAATTAAAACATTTTACTACTTTTCGATCGGGTACAAAAACACGGGTATTTTGTACTTCGCATTGGAGCCACCCAATTACAATTATTGGAGCTGGGCATAATCCGATCGAACACCCTCCTTTCTCATTTCATTTTTCATTCTCAATCTCCCTCTCAACTCTCTCTCGGTCTCTTTCACTTTCAACAACAACAACAATTTAACAATAACAACAACGAAATCAGGAGCATCAAGCATAATCATCATCATCATCGTGATCATCTTCATCATTCATCATCATCATCATCAAATTCCATTTTCGGTTCCATTTTAATACGTGAGTAATCGTTCACTTTTTCTTTAAGTTTTCGTGTTTAAATTACATATATTAACATGCTAGGATGTTCTACAAACTGATTATGTCCCCAAATTGAACCCATTTTGCTGTGATTAAATTGTTGCACGAACAGACTCGTTACAGACCCAGAAAAACATGATCCATGCGGTGCGTCCTTTTGTACGCGTCGCGTCCTTTTAAAAATCAAAAGAACACTGCGTGTACTAGTGTACGCGGCGCGTTCATCTAAAAACCCAAAGGACGCGGCGTGTAGTTTTGGACGCGGCGCGTTCATTTAAAAACCCAAAGGACGCGGCGTGTAGACTAGGACGCGGTGCGTTCATCTGTTCCCCCTTTATATTTCATGATCCAACGGATCAATAAACTAGCCCTGCGAATTCTAGCTAAAACAGAACAAATAAATTTCTGAAAACGGGGTAGCTTCTCGATGAGAAAATTTACTGTATCGGATTGGGCTCAAATTCGCATGGTCATTCAAAAACAACCCAATGGTCAAGGCTAACTACCTTAGCCTAGTCAGTTTTAAGCCATTCGGAGTCATCTAAGGGTCGAAAATGGCATATTTTAGTTTTCGGACCCCCGTTTTTCCATAAACTTAAAACTAAAGGTTTACACTAAGTGTCAGACATCGCGACATATTTCATACTTATACGATACAACATTTAAACACTTCAAATATGCTTTTATAAGTTCACAACAAATGAAAGTAGTGATAATAATTGAAGAATTATTATTTCAATCAATCACCAACGATCTGTATATATTTTTACAAACTCAAACATAATCATTAACCAAAGTATTTGGTCATAACTAGTTAATGGGATAACTAGCATAGATGGTCCGTTGCGTCATCTAATCAATTTAACCTTGCGCGTTTAATACGCCCGGCAGGTTTCAATAATCTAATCATTTATCAAAACCTTGCGCGTCAAAGACGCCCTGCAGGTTTCAGTCGATTGAACGACATCAATTCTCTTGTATAATCTCATTAGTGCTTCATAGCATCTCATTAGGCTCAGGTGAGTTCATGACCCCACCTTTTAATCATTTTATATGTTGTTGAGATCTGAGCCACTGTCGAATCTGCTCAGAGTACAAGTATGCTGCCGCTGTTAGAAGTTTACCGCTGTTAGTAGTTGCCACTACTAGTTAGTAGTTGCCACTGTCAACTAGTTTTAGTCTAACAGTGCCACTGTTAATGTGTAATTTGTATTTTGTATCAAGTACTCAACCGCTGTTAGTAATATACGAGTACTGCCCCTGTTAGATATATAGATAACCACTGTTGATTAGATATAGTCTGTTAGAGAGAATTATGGAATAGATATGATTCCATAATAGTTTGATTCTGTAAAGGACTCTATATGTTATAAATAGAGATCCTGTAAAACCTTGATAGATACGATTCCTTCTAGTTATTAGCTTCAAGGTTGTAAACCCTAACACAATTGTGTGTTCATATTATTGATAATAATATTGAAGCTTTTGGTTAGATATTCAGTTATATTCAAGTTTGTTCTTCAAGTTATTAATAAACTATTCCGCAAGCTTATTAATAATCAATCAAAGTAATACATACTAAGATCTCTAGCTGGGATCATCAAGTGGTATCAGAGCTTGATATTACTTTGATCTTGAAGAAGGTAATTGAATTTTGCAGCTTTTTCAAATAACAACATGTCTACTGAAACGATGGAAGGTATTCAAGCTACAAAGATCCCCATGCTCAAACCCGATGAGTTTGAGCTATGGCAGACTAGGATTAGGAAATACATGTTGCTGACGGATTATATGATGTGGGAGGTAGTTACTAATGGACCAGTCTATACTAAGGATGCAGATGGTAAAAAGGAAGAAAGACCACCACCAAAGACTGATGCAGAGAGGAAAGAAAGAGCAACAGAGTGGAAGGCATTAAGTACTCTACTTTTGGCTATTCCTAATGAGTATCAAAGAAAATTTGAGAACTGTGAAGATGCTCAGGTTCTCATGGAAGCAATTGTTAAGAGATTTGGTGGTAATGACAACACCAAGAAGAATAAGAGATCTCTTCTAAAACAACAATTTGAAAACTTTGCAGGTGTAAAGTCTGAAACTTTGACTCAGACTTTTGATAGATTTCAAAAACTTGTGGGTGATCTTGAAAATCACAATGTTAAGATTGATAAGGATGATTTGAATAGGAAGTTTTTAAGATCATTAGGCACAGATTGGAATATGTACACTGTGGGACTTAGACAAAGTGCAGATCTTGAAGAAAAGGAGATTGAAGATCTATACAATGATCTGAGGAACTTTGAGCCTGAGGTGATGGCTCTGAAACAGTCCAATGGTAGTTCTAACAATGCTGCTTTTGTGTCTGTTGGTGAATCTGGTAGTTGTAGCACATCTGGTGCTAATGATAATGTCTTGGAAGCTTTATTTGCAAGTCATGTGAATTCATCCTTAACAACAGAGGATTTGGAACAGGTTAATGAAGAGGATCTTGAAGAGATGGATTTGAGATGGCAGATGGCTATGATAACTATAAGGGCAAAAAGGTTTATGCAGAGGTCAGGGAACAGAAACTTTACTTACAAGAGAGATGGTGTAGCTGGATTTGACAAGAGCAAGGTGGAGTGTTTCAACTGTCACAAGATGGGACACTTTGCTAGAGAATGCAAGAGCACACAGGCTGGAGGATCTCAGAATGGTATTGTAAGAAACAGTTCTGCTCCACAAAAAAGATTGGTACCTGTTCAGAACACCACTTCAGATTCATTAGTTGCACAAGATGGGATGGGAGGATTTGACTGGAGTGACCAGGAAGAGCTTGTAGTCAAAAATCAAGCTTTGATGGCTGTCACAGAAGAACCAGAGCCTTCAGACATTCCATATGAGGTACAATCTAAATTATGTTCTCCTACATGTAAGAAAATGGTTAAATTTTATAGGGATCATAATATGGTTGTGTGTAATGAGTTAAAAGCTTGTGTAGAAAAGAGTCAACATTCAACTTTAGCTATTGAAAACTTAGAAAGACAGATAAAAGCTTTTGAAAAGAATGAATCACAATTTCACTTAGATATTAAATATCTGAATTGGGAAAAGAAAGCTTTACAAACAAAAGTTGATATGCTAAGTGCAAAGTTGGCTGAGGCAATTTCTGATAAAGAGTCAATAAAGTTGAAAGTTGATGAATTGAAAAATGCTTCAAAAGGTGTTCAAAACTTAATCAAGTCTCAAATTCATGATAAATTAAAAATTGGATTAGGTTACAACCTTAATGATGTACCCCCACCTTATAATCATACTTACTTCCCATCTAAAATTGAGTTTGACTTAGAAAAACTTAAGGTAGATGTGTCTGAGGAGGTTAAAAAGGTAGATCCAGTAGTTAATTGTGCTAATAATGTGAATTTTGATAAAGTGGAAGTATCTGATTGGACTAAGGAAGATGAGAGTGATAGTGATAGCTCATCTAGTGGTAATTCTGTGGATGATTGTGTTAAGCCTATTACTGGTCTAGTTTCTGAACTAAATAGTACTAAACTAGAAGAGGGTAAAAAGATGTTTGTTGAGAAAGCAAAGGCACAGATAGATCAAGTGAGAAAATCAAATAAATCTAGATCTGGTCTAGGTTATGTGCATAAAAAAGTCAATCCTGTATCAAAAGATAAGTCAAAAGATAAATCTGAGTGTGATAAATGTGCATGTAAATCAAACAGGTCTGATTTAAATACTTCAAATAATGTAAATAAATCCATTCCCAGGGGTAATCAGAGAAATTAGAACCAATTGGTTTCACAAAGGCTGGGTAATGGGTTTGAATGTGTGAAAAGAAAATCATGTTATATTTGTGGTTGGTATAATCATCTTCAACAGGATTGTTACTACAAACCTAAAAATAATAGGAACAGTGGTACAGGACAAATGTTGAGAAATAAGCCAAACAGAGGCAAAGCTGCAACCCCTGTTAATGCTGCAGCAGTGCCACTGTCAAAGGCTAACAGAGGCAAGACAAGAACAGGGGAGGGTTTGACCACTGTCTGGCATGGTACCTCTGCTGGTATTAAACATTTCAAAAGAATGTTTATACCAAGTAAAGCTACCACTGCTAGGGTAATAAATACTAATTTGAAGGTGACCACTGTCAGACCATTAACCCCTGTCAGGTCTAAAACAGATTGTTTTTGGAAACATAAGAATGCATCTACATCAAATGTATCCAAAATCAATGGAGCATTGAGATCAATCACCTTTAAGAGGGTTGACGTCAAGAATGCTCATAGGAAACCCAAAGCCAAATTGGTTTGGGTTCCCAAGAGAAACTAATATGTTCTCTTTTTATATGTGCAGGGCAAGCCAAAGAGCTTATGGCACATTGATTCTGGCTGCTCAAGGCACATGACTGGAGATAGGGAAAAGCTACAGGACTTCAAATCATTTAATGGAGGGGATGTAGCATTTGGCAGCAATCCTAAAGGAGGTAAGATCACTGGAAAAGGTAAGGTAAAAAGCAGTAAGCTCACTTACAATGATGTGTACTATGTTGAGCAATTGAGATATAATTTGCTTAGTGTGAGTCAAATCACAGATAAGCAAAATCCTGTTTATTTCACTGACACAGAATGCCTTATACTTTCTGAAAAACTCAAAATACCTGAAGATAAAATTTTAATGAGAGTTCCAAGAAAGGATAATGTATACTGTAGTGATTTAAACAAGATGGAATCTCAAAATGTTAACTGTCTTATTTCCAAAGCTACTGTTTCTGAATCTGAACTATGGCATAGGAGGATGTGTCACTTGAATTACAAGACCATGAATAAACTTGTTAGGAATAAGCTAGTGAGAGGCTTACCTGAAAAGTTATTTGAATGTAGTGATCACTGTGTATCTTGTCTCAAAGGCAAGCAACACAAGACCTCTTATAAGTCCAAGCTTGTGAATACCAATACCACTCCCTTACACCTGTTACATATGGACTTGTTTGGCCCTACCAATGTAGCTAGTCAAGGGAAGAAATCTTACTGTTTGGTGATAACTGATGATTATTCTAGAATGAGTTGGGTATTCTTTCTTAGGAGCAAGGATGAGACAGGTGAAATACTTACATCATTCATAACTAGGATTGAGAATTCAACTAATCAAAAGGTTAAGATCATCAGATGTGATAATGGTACAGAATTTAAGAATCAAGAGATGAATAAGTTCTGTGAGGATAAAGGTATAGAAAGACAGTTTAGTGCACCTAGGACTCCACAACAAAATGGAGTAGCTGAAAGGAGGAATAGGACACTAATTGAGGCTGCTAGAAGCATGCTAGCAGATGCTAAACTTCCAATGTCCTTTTGGGCAGAGGCAGTCAGCACTGCTTGTTATGTTTTGAATAGGATTTTGATCATTAAACCTCATAACAAGACACCCTATGAGTTATTCTTTAAGAGAAAACCTTTGGTTAGCTTTTTGAAACCATTTGGATGTCCTTGTACTGTCTTAAATACCAGAGATCATCTTGGTAAGTTTCAGAGTAAGGTAGATGAGGGTGTATTTGTTGGATACTCTATTCAAAGCAAGGCTTATATAGTATTTAATAAAAGGACTAGGATCATAGATGAGACCATGGATGTGACCTTTAATGAAAATACATCAAATGTAGAAGGAAAAGGTCCAGAAGTATTGTTTGATATTGATGCACTAACCCATGCTTTTAGATATCCAGATTTGTCTACTAGTACAGGTACAGATGCAGGTAATGATGCAGGTAATGATGGGACTTCAATCTCAAGTCAGACTAAAAAGGATAACTTGCAGTATGTATTGTTTCCTATTTGGTCTCCAGATCCACCAGCAGCATTCCAATCAGAGCAAGATGAACCTTCAGATGATACAAGTGGGTCATGTGGCAAAAATGGTTTAAACAAGGATAAAGATGGTTCAATTCCAACAGATCATCAACCATTTACTTCAAAGGGTTCTCATACAGTTTCAGAGCATGATTCAGAAGGAGAGTATGAATCTCCAAAGCATTTTGAACAAAGTCCTCCATTTCAAGTTTTGGAAAGGACTTCTTTGTCAGATTCTGAAGCAACTCCAAAGCCTTCAAAAGAAAGAGAAGAAAGAGAACTGCTTGATACATCCACATCTAAGTATCTGGTTCACAAAGATCATTCCTTGGATTTGGTCATTGGTGATATTGATTCATCTGTTCTGACCAGACAGCAGTCAAAGGTAAGAGAAGAAGATTTACATACTTCACTATATGTTTGTTTTCTTTCTCAGATGGAACCAAAGAAGGCAGTGGAAGCTCTCAAAGATCCAAGTTGGATAGAGTCAATGCAAGAAGAATTGTTGCAGTTCAAACTGCAAGATGTATGGGATTTGGTTGATCTACCAAAAGGAAAGAAAGCTATAGGCACAAGGTGGATCTTCAAGAACAAGAGAGATGAAAGAGGAATAGTGATAAAGAATAAAGCAAGGTTGGTAGCACAGGGGTACACACAGGAAGAAGGCATTGATTATGATGATGTCTTTGCTCCTGTTGCTAGAATAGAAGCTATTAGGTTATTTTTAGCTTATGCATCTTATCAGGATTTCAAAGTTTATCAAATGGATGTGAAGAGTGCTTTTCTTCATGGTCTAATTGATGATGAGGTGTATGTATGCCAACCACCAGGGTTTGAAGATCCAACATATCCAGATAGAGTGTGCAGATTGAAGAAAGCTTTGTATGGGTTACATCAAGCACCAAGAGCTTGGTATGATACTCTATCTGAGTATCTTCTCAAGAATGGATTCAAGAGAGGTACTATTGACAAAACTTTGTTTACCAAGAGGGTTCAGAGAGATATATTGTTGGTACAGGTTTATGTTGATGATATTATTTTTGGTTCAACTAGGGATTCATTGTGCAAAGAGTTTGAGGGTTTAATGCATAAGAAATTCAAGATGAGTTCAATGGGTGAACTCACTTTCTTTTTAGGATTGCAGGTTAAACAGAAGTCAGATGGAATCTTTATTAACCAAGGAAAGTATGTGCAGGATATTTTGAATAAGTTTGGTTATAAAGATGTAAAGATAGCTAGCACTCCTATGGAGGCACACAAACATCTTAATTCTGATCCTGATGGAGAGGAAGTAGATGTGCACTTGTACAGGTCAATGATTGGTTCTTTGATTTATTTAACTTCATCTAGGCCTGATATTATGTTTGCAGTGTGTCTTTGTGCTAGGTACCAAACCAATCCAAAGCAGTCACACATGTATGCTGTGAAAAGGATCTTTAGATACTTGAAAGGTCAACCAGATTTGGGACTTTGGTATGCTAAAGGATCAGATTTTGAGCTTAAGGCTTTCACAGATAGTGACTATGGTGGTGAGAACATGGATCGAAAATCAACCAGTGGAGGATGTCAATTTCTTGGAAATAGATTAGTGTCATGGCAATGCAAAAAGCAGACCACGGTTTCCACTTCTACAGCAGAAGCAGAATATGTTGCAGCATCAAGTTGCTGTGCACAGGTTCTTTGGATTCAGAATCAAATGATGGATTATGGTTTGACTTTCATGAACACTGCTATTTATATTGATAATACCTCTGATATTAGTATCATTCAGAATCCAGTTAAGCATTCAAAAACCAAACACATTGAAATCAGATATCATTTTATACGAGATTGTTATGATAAAAGATTGATTCATATTTTTAAAATTCATACTGATAATCAACTTGCAGATCTTTTTACAAAAGCATTTGATGTAGGAAGATTTACATTTTTGATAACTAATATTGGTATGATTAATCTCACTTAGTGTTTTGGTCTGGATTTGATACTAATAGGGGTGAGGTATATTGTATGTGACAGGGTCAAGTGTTGCCACTGTTAGCTTCATCATGATAACAGTTGGTGCCACTGTTACTTTACTTATGCCACTGTCAATGTATTTTCAACCCCTGCTGTATATTTGTGTAGATTAACCCCTGCTGTTTGTTTTTCTTAGTTTAATATTGCAGGACTCAGCCACTGTCAAGAGACATCACTTGAGCTGGAGTCTAATATTTTCTTTGTTGCTTCTTATTTTGGATATAAAAAAAAAAAAAATTAAAAAAAAAAAAAATAAAAAAAAAAAAATTAAAAAAATTTTAAAATTTTCGTTTCCTAATAAAGCTAAGTTTATGCCCCTGTTAGTTCTAAGCTGGAGTTTCCCTGGTCGGATGCCCCTGCTAGACTATCAGCTGCTGTTAGCTTTATTAGATGGTTAAAAAGGGTTGACTATAATTGACCAAGTGAGGTACCCCTGTTGGGCTTATTTATAAGTTGTGCCCCTGCTGGGTATAACCAGCAGTGCCACTGTTAGTTCTATTTTTAGGGCTTGGCACTGTCATCATATAAATACTCAAATACTTCACTTTTTCAATTACGCTATCAAAATTTTCAAAACCCTTCAATAAATTGCTATCGTTTTGATTTGTTTATTGTAAATCGCTCTTCGTTCGTTCATCAATTTCTTCAATGGCATCGTCATCTTCGTCTGATTCTGGTACTTCTACGCTAAGTGTTAATTCTGACCACAACATGATGGCTTTCTTGAATAAAGAACTTACCGATGAGTATTTTCACCCTATCATCGATTTCTTGAGTAATTGTCTAGTTACTTATGCCCTTACTGTCGCTCCATGTAACACCCTCAAATTTCGGGTCGCGGAAGCAGTCGGGTCGGGTGTTACTAAATCAAATATCACAAGCACAAAGATATATAATGAACGACTCTAAATGAGACGTTGAAAATAGTTATACATTTACCAAATAAAACGTTTACAAAGTTAATAGTAGTTTTCAAATACAAAGCTCGAAGTACAAAAGTAATGCAGAGTTGTCCCAAAGTTTGAAAACATGCGACTCGAGCTAGCATATCTTGTAGTGGTCCTAATCCTGTTGGCCACCTGAGAATACATACTAAAACAGGTCAGCTATAAAGCTGGTGAGTTCACAGAGTATTTAATATGAAATCGTGTGATAATACCATCCGTATTATAAAAAGTGGTTATCCATCGTGTGTTTAGATTTAATGAGTTTGCAAAGACATTACAAAAGTTATATATTGGGGTGTAGGTTACCCTAACCATAGGGTTAGCTAGATACAGGGGTTTAGTATGCATCGTCTACTAGTCTTTACATGGAGGTGCGGGTTCCTAGAGTCCAGTCATCTACCAATGTAGGAACCACAACATATGTTGATTTGTTAATAAGTATCCCGAGTCCCAATAATCCATCGGATTATCCTGCAAGTATATAAGTAATGAAAGTAGCACTACGTGCATACTTTATGTTCAAGAGCACCACGTGCTTAAGTCAAATGTAGTGAGGCACTCCGTGCCTGATGTACGTAATATGTATGCATAGATATGAAGCACCACGTGCTTAGCAATGTAGTAATGTATACATCAACATGTATAGGTAATCGGTAGTAGCACCACGTGCCAAGTAGTGGTTCAACGAACCCGGAAGTAGCACAACGTGCCAAGTAGTGGTTCAACGAACCCGGAGGTAGCACAACGTGCCCGGAAGTAGCGCAACGCGCCCAGTGATGGCCCTACATGCTCGGTAGTAGCATAACATGCCTACTGTGTGATCAAATGAAGCATTACATGCTTGTTTAACGTTAATGAAGCACTACGTGCTTAATGGTGTAAATAGGTTGTGTACATATATATATATATATATAAGCGAAGCACCGCGTGCTTGTTAGTGTAAGCGTGTGTACATCATCATGTACATGTAATCAGAAGTAGCACCACGTGCCAAGTAGTGGTTCAGCGAACCCGGAAGTAGCACAACGTGCCAAGTAGTGGTTCAACGAACCCGGAGGTAGCACAACGTGCCCGGAAGTAGCGCAACGCGCCCAGTGATGGCCCTACAGGCTCGGTAGTAGCATAACATGCCTACTGTGTGATCAAATGAAGCATTACATGCTTGTTTAACGTTAATGAAGCACTACGTGCTTAATGGTGTAAATAGGTTGTGTACATATATATATATATATATATATAAGCGAAGCACCGCGTGCTTGTTAGTGTAAGCGTGTGTACATCATCATGTACATGTAATCAGAAGTAGCACCACGTGCTAAGTAGTGGTTCAACGAACCCGGAAGTAGTACAACGTGCCCGGAAGTAGCGCAACGCGCCCAGTGATGGCCCTACAGGCTCGGTAGTAGCACAACGTGCTAAACAGCTTATGTATGCATAAATTAGTGTAAGCTATGTACAGATAAACACTACACTCAATTTATGTGTGTTTATTACCCTACGGTAATGTTGAAGGTGTAATCTAACAATCTACACCTATGAGTCAAGTTTAGTAGTCATAATGCATCTAAGTGTGACTAATCATCACCTAGATGATGGGTGTAGCATGTTGAGTCCAAATGTATATAAATGTCACCTAGTCATTCGGAATAGAAAATATTGCCTAAGTATGTATCATTACTTCACTTAGTTGTCGAAAAGTACCTACAGCACTTAAATGATGGATACTATCAGTCGGTTCTATAAATCGTGACTTGATTAGTAAGTGTGGTCTCTAGGTTGTGTTTCACGAGTAAACTAGCCAAATCTAGTAATACTGAATCGCCGATGTGACGAAGTGTTTAAATGTTGTTCCTTGTATAATTCTAGTTGTTGTCTTGCTAAAGCACACTTAGTTTGCATAGTACGTACGGTTGTCTCAAGGGCGTTGGAGTCTAATATGTCATTTGCAAACAGTTGTAAAGTAGTTGTAAGTTCGTTTATTAACGAAAAGTAAGTAAATCATAAGTATGTATCTCCCCCAAAATCAGTGAAAACAGTAAAAAGGAGGGGCTATGAACTCACCTGGAGAGCTAGCAACCCTTAAATTACGCGCGAGTGAAATGAAGACCTCCTAGTGTCCTAAACACGTGAGGTTTTGTATAAGTAAATGGATATTTATATAAAACTATCCTATTTGTTGTTTAATCGGTTATAACGTACTCAAAGTGTTTGACACGCGTTTATGTTTTAAAGTTTGTAAGAAAGTTCGGTTCGTTCGCGGCGTATTGGAATTATTTTTCCAAAATATAATTATAGTGTTTTTCGTATAAATAACCTCGTTTAAACGCGTTTCGGTTCGTATATAATTGCGTAGATGTTTCCGGATAAGTTTGACATTTTAAAAGTGAGTTTTTAAACTTTCTGTTTTCTGCGACATAACATGCGACACAAAAATGTGTCATGCGACACAATGGTTGTGTCGCATGGAGTGCGACACAAAAGCTCTGCGACACAGTGGTTGTGTCGCAAAAGCTTGCGATGCTAAATCAATAGCGACATAACGGTTGTGTCGCATGGAGTCTGCGACACAAGGTACGACATAATGGTTGTGTTGCATGGGAAATTTATGCGACACTGTATGCGACACAAGGCTTGTGTCGCACTGAAGAACACCAGCCCAGAAACTTTCGGAAATCGCGTTTTTCCGGCCAAAATCGCAAATCAAACGCATTTTCAAGCTGTAAAATCGTGGTTTCTTGGTTGTTTAGGTTATAAGTAAGTTATGTAATCATTATTACACTAAAACATTACTTCAAAATGATTAAATCTAAGAATTTGAGAATTTCTTACAAATGCGAATCGAGGCCAAACGAGAAGGAAAACGATGATGTTGCCTTTGTTAATGTTGTTCCACTCGTGAAGGTGATTCCGAAAATGTTGGTGACGGTGGCGGCGGTGGTCGGCCGGCGGTGGTGGTGGTTGGTGGTGATATTTTAGAGAGAAAAATGGGGTGGAGAAAAAGGAAGAAGAAGAAAATGAAGGAAGAAAAGATGGTGGGGGTTGGGTTTTGTTAAACTCGGCTCCCACTTTTGTATACTGAGGTCTCCAACCGCAGTACAGAATACCCGTATTTTCGCACTCGCTCGTAGTTCAAAATAATATTTTAAATTCTGAAATTTATTTATGTTACTTCCAAATGTTTATTAGTGGAAGTATTTTATAAAAATACTTTGTTAAAATTTACTTTTTATATTCGATTCTGCGTTGTCCCAAATTGTATAATATTTCTTCTAACAAATAAAATATTAGTTTCGAGATTTTTGACATTGAAGTTTGGATGCGTTTTTCTGAGTACTCCATCTTATTATATATATATATTATATATAATTTTTAAATTCTGCGGTAATAACGCGTACTTAGTACAAAGATTAAAAGTTTAAATTTGTCGCGCAAGTTGACTTTTTGACCAGGTGTTACATTCTCCCCCTGTTATGAAAATTTCGTCCCGAAATTTAAAATGTTGTCATGGTCGCGTGGAGTCTGTGGAGCAATGCACGTACGAGAGATTTATCGAGTAGATAGTAGACATATCATGTCTATGACGGAGTTGAGGAGCAGTCAATCCATGACTGTGTCGAAATTTATCGTTGTAGTTACATTCTGACTATATTGTTTGTTCGAGGTATGATTAATTTGTGGTTGTTAGGTAACCGTTTACGTCGTAGTCCATTAAGGACTAGATGGTTGTCACATAGTGACCGTTTTGTGAGTAGTCCTATCAGGACCAAATATCTAGCGGATAATAATTTAACTAGTCTGCTGAAAGCAAACTCTAAGCTTAACTTTGCCTTAAGCGTTTGAATTTTCCAAAATGGTGTGAGGGATGACATCTAGATGTTTAAAGAGTTAAAGAATTAAGTTGTTGAGAAAGGACGTAACCTTCCTACCATAGAGATCCCGCTAGGCGTTATTGTAAAGTCTCGGGCAGTCTCTTTTGAGGTGTCCAGGGTCTCCGCATTCGAAACAGACCTTCGGGCCGTTAGGGTTTGAGATAGTAGTAGGGACCCTGCAGTTCTTAGTTGGGTGCCCATAGCTTTTGCACCTATTGCATGGCGTGCCACACGCCCCCGTATGATGGCTTTCGCATCTGGGGCAGAAGGGTTTGTTTCCCTTGTATTTCTTCTCTCCGGGTTTGATTATATTGAGTGGTACGGGTTCAGGTCTTAAGGTTAGCTCGTGGCTATTATTGGGATTTCCATCCCATTTCCTCTTGCTATAGGGATTAGGAGATCGAGGGAGTGTCTCATAGTCGGCTTTATCCGCCATTAGTTCATGAGCTAAACGTATGGCTTTTCGGATGGTTGTAGGTGCCGATGAGATGACGTTCCCTCGGATAGGCTTAGGAAGACCTAGAATGTATTTTCTGATACGCGTGGACTCTGAGTTTACTATGTTTGGGCATAAGGGTGCCAATTGTTGGAATCGAGTGGTGTACGAGGTGATGTCATCCCCTTTCACAGTGAGATTCCAGAGTTCAACCTCGAGTCGATGTATTTCCTCGTTAGGGCAGTACTCTTCCTTGAGCATTTGTTTCAGTTCCTCCCAGGGCATCCTGTAGGCAACTTCGGTGCTCATAGACTGAACTTGGGTGTTCCATCAGGTAAGTGCACCTTCTTCAAAAGTGCAGGTAGAGAGTCTGACCTTGC